>CM077671.1:113339773-114551439 GCA_039707655.1 Elymus sibiricus
CCACCCTCCATGAGGCAGGAGAGAAGGAGGCCCCCGCCACCGCCGTCGCCCCCCGGGCTTTAGGCCGGCAGTGTCCTTCGACGGCGGAGGAGAGGAGGGAGGGAGGGAGGGAAGGAGAGCCCCCGGCGGCTAGGGTTTCATCCCCGCGCGATTCGCCCGAGCGGGGGCGACAGGGGGGGGGGGGGGGGGGGGGGGGGGCATGCATATGCGCCGTAAAGCCAATATGCAGCTTACTACATATAGGTGGCGTACATATTTTTTGGTTTCGAAAAGCACGGTTTACAGATAGACTTCTGTCTGTGAATACTGAAGATCTCCATGTTATGTACAAGTAAGAATAAAAAAGAATGAAAAAATGTAAGGAAGAGGAAGAAGCTAATGAACAAAGAGATAGCCTCTGAACTGTGAACTATCTAAAAGCCAAAACCCAATCTGAAAGTGTTTCATATGATTTTCACTGGACTCTGTGCACTAGCCATTGCATTTCTTCCTTGAATTTTCTTCTACACGCATAAAGACTAGGAGTGACCCCCCCCCCCCCCCCCCCCCCCCTTAAAAATGAAATCATTCCTTGTATTCCATATTGCCCATGAGATGAGGATAATTATATCTATAGCAAAAGGAAGATGAATCACATCTTTGAGGGACTACAGCTGTTCCTGAATGGTCCAAAAAAAGGCGACCAATGATGGCAAATATATCTCCATCAAACCTTTGCAAAGTCGCATTGAAAAAAGAAATGGTCCCTTGTTTCAACCACATACTGATCACACAACACACATGTATAATGTTCAATGAAAAATTTCTTCCTCAGGAGGAGTTCCCATGGATTTGAGAGTTGAAAACCTGCTTTGATCATCATCAGACGGCTTCCAGATCCCTACAAAAAAAGAACATGGACACTCAATTGATTTATCAAACCAAAACTTGATATATCTACCATCACCAACATTCCAAGTATAATCATGCCTAACTGGTTGGCTAGCTAGCAAGAAACCTAGAATCAACTACTGCTGCTGCTAGTAATGAGTAAACGCAACGTTGCGTGATTGTGGATTGCATGTTCTTTCATACCGTCACATTCAGTCGTCATGCGGAAGCGCCATGTACTCCATCGCCCACTCAGAGTTGAATACCACATGTAGGATCAGCAAGACGATTGACACGATGAAGCCAGCAACATTAGGCCACTGCAAAACCAATCATCAGACACTCATTGGTACACATCGCTGTACATATGCACAAGTGGAAAACAAAGCAATACGATCTTACCATCACCAGAGGATCATCCCCGAGCCAACCAAACCATATCCACACCATGGAGTTTCTCATTGCAAAACCTAAGAATCCCACGGTGGGCACCCTCTCCATCCCTTCCTCGATCACAAATGGCTGCAATTGTAATGTAGACATAAGTCACAAATGGCTCCATGAGGCATAGTTTGAACAACAATTTTACTCACCAAACCGACGAGTGGTGATAAAGTCGTCAGACAAGCGAAGATACAACAGACAATCCCAAGAAACTCCTGACCCAATAGATCGGCGACGTAAAGTGCAAAGAGAGCAATATACATGAAAAACCCTGATGACATGTAAGAAAAAGCTACTGCTAGCTCCTTGTTTGAGTAGAAGTGCAGGAAGGTGGCGAAACAGATGAGCTGGGAAAGAAACCCAGTGCAGCACAAATAAATCATCGCTTGCGTAAGAATCGGTGACTGATCTGCTCGTGGCTTGAACCTGAGCATACATGTGTATGTGGCTAGAAAGAAAGGAAATCCCCATTTGCGTCCCTTTGATCCAGCATGCCACACTCAAGGTAAGGTAAAAGCCCTGTGTGATGAATATATAAACTAATTTATTAGGAACAACTGAGATTTGCAAAAAGAAAACAATCTGACAACAACAAATCACCCACTATAGACGATCTCGGTTGAATTTGACCGTATGTAAGATCATTAAGTACCAAATGCACTAAATACAAACAAGAGAAAACTTACTACTAGAAGAAACTGCTAATTACCGCATACAAACAGGTAAAATTAACAATGATCCATTTTAGTTAGATGACATTAAAGATGATTGGCGGACTTTACATGGCACATGTACTGTAAGCTTGCAACAATCAGAAGGATTACAACACTGCATCCCACACCTAGACAAATACTCCCTCCGTTCCTAAATATAAGTCTTTCTAGAGATTCCACTCGGGACTACATACGAAACAAAATGAGTGAATCTACACTCTAAAGTATGTCCATATACATCCGTATATAGTTCATAGTGGAATCTCTAAAAAGACCTATATTTAGAAACAGAGGGAGTAACCATCATGCATATAAGCTAAATTCTAGGCAAGTACAAAGCAAAAAAGAACAGGCCTCAGCCATCATTGCACCAAATGGAGGAGAGGCTTGTAGATGAAGCCTATATACACATATACTCCCTCCGTTCCTTTATGTAAGGTGTATTATTTTCGGCACGGTGACCAAGGCACATAATTATAGACATGTTAAGACTAAATGACCCTTGGCAAATTTGTTGGTTAGTGGAAAGTGAATCAATTTGTCCAGAAAAGTATGAGATACATGCAATCGACAAAGAGATAGTTTCCTTGTTTTACTATAAAGAGAGATACAGACAATCAGAAAACAGATACTTTCCTTTTTTAGGAGGGCTAACAAGGGAATTATGAGGAATCAGAAGAAATGCACCTTACATTCTGAAATTTTATCAAAAAACAAATACACCTTATATAAAGGAACGGAGGGAGTAGCTACTAAAATCTATATCGAAGGACGGTGTCAAGCGAATATGCATCTAGGGTAGCATGAGACGAAGATACTCACAGTGGTGCGAGGAACCCCAAACAGGCAACAATGACACATGCAAAAAGATCGTTCCAACTACCATTTAGCTCCTTTTCAAATAGTAGTGTGATAAAAGACAAACGAGATGAAGCCATAAGATATCCGATCGACCTACTAAGCCGACGACCGTACGAAGGTCCTGGGTGGAATGCATTGCGATGCCGATGAAGAGCGTACGAAGGCCCATGTGGTACTCTGATGCAAACAGGCTACAAATATAAAGGGCAAACGCTCCAATTTAGCATCAAGAATAGTTCAGATAACAAATAACTCAGAGAGTAATAGTGCAATAAAAACAAATGTTAGGACCAAACTAGAGCATTCAACGTGTGGAGCAAAACATCAAGGAGATCACCATGTGCTTTGGGTTACCAATGAAACCACCATCAATTTCCAAAAGTAATACTCAGATCATCAAGTTAATCAACGAGGATATGCAAGCATGGGAATAGATTGTGCCATAGGCTTTGTTTGTTTGTAGTAGTGTGGTTAATTTTGGGCTGATGTAAGCTTAGCTAGCTGCTGGAATTAACTGCATGTAATACTAATACTGAACCTACTAGGCTACTACTGCTTAGGGCTTAATATATGCTCATGTTAAGGCCTTGCAACGTTGATTGAGTGGACGTGTTGGCCAACATAGAAGTAGTGATTCAGAATCCATATTGGTCAACTGTGTGTGTGTGTGCGCGCGCGCGTATCCTGAACTGAACACTATATGAAGCCAACTGTGTGTGATACACATGAAGATATGTATCCTCTACTGCTGTTATTGGCCAAAATTAACCAGTAAACTGAACTGTTACACAGTGCTGTATGTGTCCTCTACTGCTGTTACACTGTGATACACATGAAGATATGTATGCTCTACTGCTGTGTATCATAATTTCAGGACCTGAAGACTTGTTGGCCAACATAGCAGTAGTTCAGACAGTGTATCATAAGTAGAAAACCAGGAGAGAATGATCCTCTACTTCATTCATTTGCCATGAAAGACAATGTCTCAGTCAAGCAAGCTGTTCTCAGCCATGATTTGGAGGATCTTTTCCATAGGCCACTCTCATTACAAGCCTACCAACAATTCCAACAACTGCATGTTCTGATCCAGCAGATTCAACTGCAAGATTGTAAGGACAGAGGTGTTGATCCAGACTTCGTGGCTAATGCCGGGCTAGGGGTGAAAGGAGACCCCTTTTACCCTTCCTACCGTGGTTAGTACACCGGGATGTGGGCGGCTGATGATGGCTTGGACATGGATGCCGGGGTGGCGGCCCCGGGTGGCGGTCCACATGGTTGGCTCTCCGGCGGGCAACCTTGTGGCGGTGGTGACTCCCTGTCTTGGTCGTGTGGGCGACAGGACGGGTGAGGCGGGTGGCTCGGGCGTCCTATCTGTTCTCGGTGGTGGCGCTCCGATCTGGATCTGGGGACCTGACCTCGCCATGCTAGTCCTGGGCACCTCGTGGTGACATGGGTGAGTTGCCGAGCGAAAGCTCTGCGCCTCGGCGCCGACGACGGCGACGCTTGCGGGCGCCGCTATCTTCTTGAAGACGTTGTCGTGGGTCTTCTCTCCATGTCAGGGCTCCGGGTGAAAACTCTGTTCGTTGCGGACGCGGCAGTGGCGACGCTTGGCGCCGTTATCCCTCATGGGGGCGTTGTCGTGGAGCTTAGGTGTGCTAGGGTGTAGTGTGGTGTTGTGTTCAGTTCTTCCTGTATTTTCTTTTGGTTTCATGCCGGTTATCTTAGGATCGGCTTTGTATGAGGGCCACCTCATCATCTTGTATCGTTCGGCCGTGTACCTGTTTGGTTGTGGCTTTATTTATAAAGCGGGGCGAAAGCCTGTTTCGAGAGAGGACAGATGGTCATCTCCCTGGAATGCTCAGGTTTACTCCACCATGAAGATGTATAGATCCATCAGACAACATTAGACAGTCCATCCTATTTTTTCCAAGCTATGGAAATCAGCCACAATCTTGAGATACAAAATTTTCTTCTGGCTTCGGCTCTATGACAGATTGAACAATAGAGACCTCCTTCAAAGGAAGTCTTTCTGTCTGCCATAGTTTAACTGTGCTCTTTGTAATGATCATTGCTTAGAAACAACATTTCACCTATTCTGGGATTGTACTTTTGCCTTGAGATGTTGGGACTCCATTATGCCAAACAGAAGAAGCACATCTGCCTTGACAGACAGTCAACTAGCTACTGCTGAGTTACCACCTGAAGTTGCCTTAGAAATTCTGACCATGAGCTGTTGCGGCATTTGGATGCAGAGGAATAACAAAATCTTTCACAACAAAAATCACAGTTTAGTCTCATGGAGAATTCTGTTAAGAAAAGATCTCAGACTGATTGGTCACAGATAAAAGGAAAGAAAACTTCAGATCCTCCAAGATTGGATTGACAGTGCTCTTTAGTCACATTTGATCGCCATGTTTCCAAAAAAAGGAATTGGCTAACTCATTTGCTGTTTTATTTTCCCTTTTTGTATTTTCTCTTGTTATGTACATAATTTTGTTTTAATAAATGAAAATTACCGTAGAACAATTGTTCTAAGGTCAAGGCTTCAGAAAAAAAGAGAGAGTAGAAAACTGAGAGAGAATGATCCTAAACTTGAAGGACAGAGGCTAGTCAGGTATGTATGTTTCAGGTCCTGAACTGAACACACTGCCTGGATTGTATGCGCTCTTCTTGCTGTTTAATTTTGCTTAGCAGGATCAGTGGGACGACGAACATGAAGATGGAGTGGAGGATTAACAGGAGTAGCTGTGACTCGACGAGACCAATGCAAGTCCTGTTCCCTCTACTGCTACTTCTCTAACAGCATTTCCTCTTTTGTTGTAGAGATTGCTATGTACCTAGCTTTTTCTGAAAAAAAGAAGCGTTTTTTTATCTTTCATAAGAATAGCAATATTAGGTGGTTAATTGCGATTTCTGTCTGCGCTTTGGGTTACCAACGAAACCACCATCAACTGCCAAGAAATACCCAGATCATCAAGTGAATCAAGCATGGGAAAGAGCCGGGCTAAACTAAAAGGGGCACTATCTTCCAAAAAAGAACACAAGAGAGATCACCATGAGCCCATGACGCAAAACCGCAACTTGCTCGATCGGGAAAAGAGGGCGGCTAAACTAAAAGGGGCACTATCTTCCAAAAAAGAACACAAGAGAGATCACCATGAGCCCATGACGCAAAACCGCAACTTGCTCGATCGGGAAAAGAGGGGCGAGCGCGACACATTCAGAAGGCAAGAAGACGAAACAGATTCAAGTGCGGAAGAACCGAGCTCTTGCAAATTCAAGAACTTGCACACGAACAGCTCTGCAAATTCAAGAACTTGCACACGAACTAGCTCTGCTCCATCCAAACAACAAGAAGATCCAACGGAGCCACCAATGGCGGGATAGAAGGATCACCGAAAGAACTTCACACGCGCATCATCTCTGGAACACCCGAATCAAGACAGGAAGAAACGGAAGAAGAACATCAGAGTCTTGGTGTTCGTTAGTCTCTCTTCCCCCTTCTTTCTCTTTGGAAAACCAACCACGCAGATCAACTGCGAAGGCAAAGACTGCAGGACCGCAGGAGCAAGCACACGCAGAACGCAAGAGCACGAAATCGGTCGATCAAAGTGCGGACGAACCTCACCAAGAAAAGAGCTCTCCAGAATCAAGAAGGTGCACACGGAGAGCTCTGCTCCATCCAAACAGGAAGAAAATGCTCAGCGGAGCCACCCGAATCGTTGGTCGAGCAAGGAAGAACAGATCAATCACCCAAAGAACTTTGACGCACGCGTCATCTCCGGAGCACCCGAATCAGAAGGGAAAGAAAAAGTGGAGAACGAAATGTAGAGACCTTTCCTCCTCCTCCTCCCTCGCGGAGAAGCCGAAGCCGTTCCACTTTGCAGAGGCTTGCAGGTTTTGCAGAGGCTTTGCAGGTTTTGAACAAACCCGGGCGACGCCAAGGGTCCCCTTTCCCTCTCCCGGGTTCGTTTTGCACCGTCAGATTGCTTTTTTCGCCAGCTGTCCCGTATCCAAAGGTCCAGGCGCCGCGGCTCGCGCCCCCATGGTGGCCTGACAGGTAACCACCAGTGGGGTCTCATTCCTCGAGCGGTGCCGAGTGTCCTCAGTTCGCCATTCCGCCGTACGAAGCTCGCTGCAAAGTGGTTGCTTCGCCGCGGCCGTCGCATTGGTCGGAGGCGGCTGCCGTCGTGAGACCTGCCTCGGCCGCTGGAACCACGAGTAGCCATGCTGCGAGAAGACGACAAGACGCTCTCGAGTTCTTTTTTTTTTAAATTTTATTCAGATTTCGAGATTTTCTTTGAGGGGTAGATTCAGAACATCGGACTCCTCCAATACCGTCCGGTGGATGGTCACGAAGGACGTCTCAAATCAGTATCAAACGTTTTGACGGACGAACCGATCATTGACCGATAAAAAACCCGACCCATCCAGGTGCCTCAAACCGGTTTTAAACTCTAGGTTACTAGTAAACGTGCACGTGCAACGCACGTTTCTTATGACCAGATGCATAGGAAAGCAATCCCTCCCCCATTAGATTTTGCAAGGTGTGCCGATATTTTTTTAAGTTAAATATTTCTTTATTTGATCAAATTATTCCATATGGCATATCTTCTCAGGCGCAAAATATATCTTGTACGTGTATGAAGATTAAAGTATTTCATTAGAAGGGAAAAAGATGGTCGATTCAAGGGCGACCGAGAGAAAATAAAGATGCAACCAATAATCTTGCTTGATAGTAGTCATCTTAAACTTCAGTCTTTCTAGATGGATAAAACCCAAAGAATAGCAAGCTAGACCCTTCGGCTATTGTCCGACATCGAGAAGCAAGCATAGAAGCATTGATCTTTAGATTTGCTATTATGTCCGGTCCGTGTATCAAGGTTTACACAATGCAAGATTTGATCCCAACAAAATGCCTATGACACAATGTCTCATCAAGGCACCTTCATAGACAATCTGAAGACCAAAAGGCCAAGACAATTTATTGGGCGGTAGATATTTAGTTCTCTAAAACCACCATAAAATATGTGCTTCCAAAGCTATTGCCCTAGATTGGATGCTCTAACACACATCACCGATGTAGACATCTAACAACACACCATCCATGTAGACATACTAAACAACATGTTCTTATCCTGGCCCAAGAAGTGGAATCGGTGCATTACCCTCCTTAACATGTTAAAAAATATATTCATATACCATGACAACAATCCTACTTAATTAAAACAATGCTAATTGGCGGGAAAGATCCGTAAATATGTGAACTCATTGGAGAAGGCAATTCCTAGTCTCGTTTATTTCCTCAATGACAATCATACTGAATGAAAACAATGCTAATTGGCAGTTCTATGCTTCTACTTCAGCTACTTACTGCGCATATTCTCTTTTTCTTACTGGGAACTCTCTATTCATATAATTTTACAAGACGACAAAACTTCAGGAAAAAATTACTGCAATGACCCTTTTTCCCTGAAACTATACTTTAGAAAACAATTACTTCAAAATTAGGGAATACTTCTTGGAAATTGCAGGCAAATGCACAGTGCATTTATTTATTAGCTTACACAAAAATGATACAAAGTTAACAAATAACTTTCCTGTCCAAATATCATGCCAATTGTATCAAACAGAAGTCAAACGAATTAACTAATGAAAAGATAATGTTACATTGTTATTCAACATTATACTGTTATGATATCAATCAAATATAATTTTTGCACGTGTTGGCGTTGTTGTCAGTTTTCTTTTACCCATGCTGATAGACACTGTAATCATTTGATCCTCCCTCATGCCCATATGTTATAGCACCTCCTATGCTCGCTCCTCATATTATTACTTCAAATCATTTGAACCTATATAAGTTGGCATATACTTTCAAGCTAAAACTGATACTCAGTCCTGTTACATGAAAATGCCATTAATTCTCCATGATTTGTTTAATCCACAGCTCCTAGAAGTCCACATTCTACTCGTGTTACAAACACCTGAATGTTTTCTAATTATTTCAGATAGCACTATGTTAACTGAAGTGCTCAATAGCAGATGTTAAATAGTTCACCTCTAGCACACATCACTTTCTCTTGCCATTAGTTAGATTAATTACAGAATCAAACTTGCAGACACAATCATAAGATGAATGTAAGTTAAATTCTTCTAAACTGGATATATATTAACAGAGCTTAATAAGAATCGGTTCTTACCAACTGACTTGCTTCCACCATGTGACACTGTACTCTCGATCCTCTTGATCCTGCTAAGTACATCCCATTGGAACAACTGGAAGGAAAGGAAAAAATAAAAAGAATTATAACCAGAACCAAGTGAGGATAGGTTAAAGTACGGTAAGAAAACAGTCCAGTTTTATTGCGCCGGAGAGTGGACCTTCTGAAGCGTGGAGTGCCGCTGCGCTCTTAAGTCTTTTCATCACGAACATGTTATCAGCCTAGTCAATAGCCATGCAAGCAAAATCCGGTGTCATTAGACGAGGAAAATTGTTGCAAATTAGAAGAGCGTAAGCTGAAGATTCTATATGAGAAGGAATTCAGAATTTGCAGCTACACCTCATCAGCTTTTCTAGTCAGAGATGCCTTGGTTCTTCTGTGTACACCGATTCCACTGCCAGTCTGCCACTACATCAAACAAGGAAGACACAGTTATGGTGATGCTACACGGCCAATCATATGCCGGCATTTGACTACAGAACCGAACCCAACAATTATGGGATGTAAATACCTAGGGATGGAGGAGTGGGGGACCCTCATGGTCTGCCTATCCTCCTTTCTACTTCCTGGTAGCAATCTTATTACGGACCTTTCGGTGGCACGGGCGTGCTTGTGGCGGCCAAACTCGGCGGCGCATGATTCCGTGAGGTGGTACGACGAATGACGATGAGGGTGACCACATTGTGGTAGATCTGCAAAGCCATGCGATAGACGATGCCAACCGCCGTTCGACTGGGGCCTCGTTGTAGCAGCACCGGTGAGAGGGAGGGCACATCATGGTAGCAGCGACGCTAGGAGGGAGGGAGGGCAGGGTGCTGCCGCGATGACATTGGGCGGCAGGGTGGTGGGCAACGGCATTGTCGTCGTTGGCTACAACCTCCTCCCCGCCTTCCCACCTCCCTCCTCTCCAATTCATCCCTCTCCAGCCTGCCATGTCGCCCCACAAGGATGCGTTAGAGATGAAATTCGTCACAGTTTGGAAGCTTCAAAATTCAAAGTAGTTCTCTGGAATTCTGGCGAGGAAATTTGGGATATGGACATCACACCTCCAGGTGAGATGTTGTCGTCCACCACCACCACCATAGGGGCTCAATAGGAAGGGGGAAGCGGGGCTGGCTAGGGAGGCGGCGGCGTGCTGCAGCAGGATGAGGGGATGCGCCGCTGAGGAAAAACAACATGGAAGCAGGGGCATCACACGGAAAACAACAGGGAAGAAGGAGCAATCAAGACACGAACCTCACGTTCCCCGTCGCACAAGCCATGGTTGGAAGATATCCATCCTGGTCGCGTCATTGCCAAGAGGGACGATGGAGAGGTGGGGCAACTCCTGGTCGGCCGCCGTCGGGGGCGTGTGCAGCCTCTGCTCACCGCGGCATCCTTGTGAGCAGAGGCGGCCGGCGCCTCGCCCTTGTCCTTGTCCCGCGCAGTTTCTCGGCGGCGGGCGGGGCGAGGCGGGGATGGGGGCGAGCGGACGGCCCGAAGCGGGCGCAGACGACACCGGCGCGGGCTCAGGCGGCACCGGCGCGGGCGGGCCGAGGCGGCGGTGAGCGGCGACTGCGCGAGGCGGGAGCGGGCCGAGCGGGCGAGTTCGCGAGCGTGGGAGGCGTGGGAGCGGTTCCCAGCGTGGAGCGTGCGGGTTTCGCTAGCGAGAGGTTTCGTTAGCGATGGGATTAGCGGGGGAGATGGGGGAGGAGGAGGCGGGGGTTACAACGTGGGTTTACGCATCGGGGGTGTTATCCAAATCTTTTTCTGTTTAGCGTTAAAAAACATGGTTAGCGGCTTGATGTTAAACATGAAAACAATCTGGTACATTGGATATGAAAAGATGGACGGTGCAGATATTTTGGATCTCCGCCTTTCGTCCTTTTTTAGGGGTAGTAGATAGATGCGGCACCTCTCGTATGAAGTTTAAATCTTAGTTGATATAGAGAGGCCCGGCCGTGCCCGTCACATTAGCCCGACCCACACCGGCCCACCACGACCTCACTATGTCCCCACAAAAACCTTAGCGAGGGATCTCAATGTCTCACATGCGATTATAGCCTCGGACTGCATGCAGGTGGTGTTAGACATCAATGGGAGAACACGATTGTCGTACGCTTTGGTTATAAATGAGATTAGGGAGTCCATGAATGAGTTTGTAAAAATTAGTTTTCGTTATGAGTGTAGGGAAGCAAATTTGGAAGCTCATGCCTTAGCTAAGGCAGCTTCAGTTTTTCCCTCTGGCCGCCGTATGTGGCTAGGGATTTTGCCAGACATTGCTTGTATTGCTTCGGCCTTGATTTTTGAATAAAATCCCTAGTTCACCTAAAAAAAAAACCTTATCGGAGCAAACCGTAACTCACTTCACTATGCTCCGCTATCCGTTTATTCTCTTTCCTTTTTTCTCAATCCGATTCCCACCTCCTCTCCCTCCACCATGTCCAGCTTCGACAACGGCGTAGGCGACATATCCGATGATGATTGAGACGCCTTCCTCAACGATGTGACAGGCGACGAGGAGGAGCCGGCCTTCCCATCATGCAACAACGCCTGCGGGTAGACACGGGTAGCAGCTCCAGCTCTGCTCTGTCCCCTATCGCCCGCCGCCACAACATCGATGCCGGAGCAGGCCTGCCCCGCACCCCGCAGATCTGTGCATGGTGCACCCACTCCGCCCCATTGTCCCACCGGCGCCCTCCTAACCCTTCGTCCGCTGCTCCCCAAGGGCAACCGTGGGTGTTAGTGTCCGTTTCGCCGACGCCGCGGAAGCGCACACCCGAATTCGAGGCACCTGTCTCCGGTCGCGAGAGGTAACGAGCTAGGGAGTGGAAGGCGGTGTCGGACACAGTTGCACAGTCCTCCGAACGCCGCCACAGGCTACCGGCAGTGCCCGATGAGGAGGAGCGGCTCGTCGCATGGGTCTAGCGCCTCTCGCTTACAACGGCGAAGACGGATGCCCGTCGGCTCTGTCGAAAAAACGGGAAGGCGCTCTAGCTAGGGCTGGAGTAGTCCGCAAGCAGGGCGGCAGAGGCGAGAGCGACGAAGCTAAAGAGACAGCAGGACTGCGCCGTCTGGAGGAGGGCAGGCTTCATCAACTCGTCCTCTTCCCCCGACATCACTGACGGCTCCGACGACCCACCTCCCGCCGTCACCGCCTACCCGGACGCCTATCCCAGCGCCGACTACTGGAAGGGCAAAGGGCCGATGAGGAAGTGGTGAAGGTCAGCCCTCTCTCCATTTTTATTTCCGTTATTAGTATATTTTGAAAAAGTAATGATCATGTTTCTTATGTTCATAGATATTATCATGTTGATATCAATTACTTCATCGTTTCTCAATGATTATACCTGAAAGGGATTACATGTTGGGTGGCATGCCACATCAAAAATTCTGTTTTTGTCATTACCTACTCGAGGACGAGCAAAAATTAAGCTTGGGGATGCTGATACGTCTCCAACGTAACATAATTTTCGATTGTTTCTTGCTATTATATTATCAATCTTGGATACTTTATATGCTATTTTATATCAGTTTTGGGACTAACCTATTGTAAGTGAATATTTCTATCCTAGTGGTTTTGGTGATTGATGACAATGCTTTTGTGGACTAATCATGTGCATTAAGCCTTTCAGATATTTCATCACATGGCACAAGACGATTCTTGCCCCTCGGTGGATCAGAGTGAAGACGGTTTCTTTCCTGCATTTCATTTTTGGTGGATTTTAGTTGTAGGAGAACCGTACTATTAAGAGGGGGTCCTCAACGGAAAGGTTTGGGTGGAATCAACACGTACAATTTCTTTCTGCACCCATGTTCCTTTCCCGCTTCATTGGAGTTCCGACGTTGCCTTTGTTCTAGTCCGAAAGGAACCAAGCAGAAGTATCACGCAAGGCGGTTGTACTACCTCTTATAGGCGGTAGTACCGCTTATAGGCGGTAGTACCGCTCTGGGCAGCGGTAGTACCGCTTAGGGCAACGGTAGTACCGCTTATGGGTGGTAGTGCCATTTGCCTAGTGCCACATGCGGTACCGCTGGCTCCGGAGTCGCTACTTTTCTTGTCGGACTGAGCGGTTTCTGGCCGGTAGTACAACGCGGTAGTACCGCTTATAAGCAATAGTAGCGCTTGTTACGACCGTGCCATTTCCGCCCTTCTTTCTGGCCCTGGATCTCTCAGCAAACCAGGAGCGGCGGTAGGAAGTGGTACTACCTCTTATAAGCGGTAGTACCGCTTAGGTGGAACTGCCCTCACCCCCACTACGTCTCTGTGTTTGTGGGCCTCTGCACTTCAACCCCAGTGATAGTACCGCTCCGACGGCACTACCGCCTCGTGGCCTAGTGCCATTGCACTATGTGGCTGGCTCAGCCGCCCAAGTGGTAGTACCGCTCCCATGAGCGGTAGTACCGCTTGTGTGCGGGCTAAGAGGGGATAACAGTTGGATTTGTCCCCCGCTATATAAAGGGGTCTTCTTCCCCAAGAAGACTACCTCTTCCTCCCCAAAGCTCCATTGTTGCTCCAAGCTCCATTTTCGCCCGATCTCTCTCCCTAGCCAACACAACTTGTTGACCCTCTAGGGTTTGGTTAAGAAGGCCCTCATCTACACTTCCACCGAGAGAAATTTGATTCCCCCCACTATTCCCTTGCGGATCTTGTTACTCTTGGGTGTTTGAGCACCCTAGACGGTTGAGGTCACCTCGGAGCCACACTCCATTGTGGTGAAGCTTCGTGATGGTGTTGGGAGCCTCCAATTAAGTTGTGGAGATTGCCCCAATCTTGTTTGTAAAGGTTCGGTCGTCGCCTTCAAGGGCACCATCTGTGGAATCACGACACCTCGCATTGTGTGAGGGCATGAGGAGAATACGGTGGCCTTAGTGGCATCTTGGGGAGCATTGTGCCTCCACACCCCTCCAACAGAGATGTATTTCCCCTCAAAGGGAAGGAACTTCAGTAACACATCCTCGTCTTCATCGGTTCCACTTGTGGTTACTTCTTACCTTTACTTTGTGCTATTATTATTTGTTTGATCTTTGTGATTGTTTGTATTGTTGTTGTTGTTAGCATCATATAGGTTGCTCACCTAGTTGCATATCTAGACAACCTATTTGTTGCTAAACCTAATTTGATAAGAAAAGCTAAAAATGGTAGTTGCCTATTCACCCCCTCTAGTCAATCATATCGGTCCTTTCAATTGGTATAAGAGCTACGTCTCTTTATTAAGGGTTTAACCACCCGAAGAGTATGGTTGACGACGGGGAAAGGGTTGTGGAGTTACCCGAGGCCGAGGGAGTGAATGCGGTCTCTCGTGAGGATTTAAATGAGGCAATTGCCTCACTTAAATCTTCTATGAAGACCGAGGTCAAATCCTTGTTTAAAGAATTCCTTGATGGTCTCAAACTTTCTACCGATCCGTGTCTAGTTGTTAATCCCACTAACTCGGAGTCGGATGCCAACTCCGGTAAGGAGGGGCCTAGTAGTGGTAAGGATAAAGGGCCTCAAGGAAAGGATGGGACGGGAACCTTTGCCTCGGTTCCCCCTCCCACGGTCTATGGTGGACCGGTCCACACACCTCATATTAACAACCTAGGACCTCCACCTAAACTTGTGAAAAATGATTTTGCTAACTGGGTTTTTCATACCAAGTCTCATTTGAATCACAGCTCAACTCAACTTTGGAGAACCATTGAGCAAGGATACTACTCGCATGATCCAAACAATCTCACCCCAAGAGAAGAGGCAGACAATCAACTCAATCATTCCGCCTTGTTCATCCTTCAATCCGTAGTGCCTACAGAAGAGCTAGCTCACTTGCGTCCTTTCACTTGTGCAAAGGATTTTCGGGAACACATTGTCTCATTATACAAGGGAAGCTCAAGTATTCAACGGTCAAAATTTTAGGTGGTTCTTGATGAGGCCGATGAGTTTGTGATGATTGAGGATGAGGAGCCTCGTGAGCTTTACCGGAGATTGACAACTCTCGCGGTTGCTCTTCAAGATCATGGGAGCAAGGATACAGATGACAATTGGATCAAGCATAAGTTTCTCAAGGCCATCATGCCATTCAACAAGGCCATGTCCTCTGTGATTCGTCAAAGACCGGACTTTCACTCCTTGTCATCAAGCGACGTGTTGGATGAGTTTATTGCTATGAACATCTTGAACAAGACCTCCGACAACGCTCTAGATCATGTTCAACGGTCAAAGAAGTCTTCACCCAACCTTCCTTTGAAGTCCAAGGCAATTTCAAAAGAAGAAGATGAAGAAGAGGAGGGTTGCCCCGAAGACACCAAATATGCATACCACGAGCACATGGCTCTTGCATCAAGGCAATTTTGGGGCTACAAGAGAAACTTAAGGCCAAACTTCTCCAAGAACAACTCAAGTGGCTCCAAAGGCAAGCAACGTGTGAGAACTTGTTACAATTGTGGCAATGTGAGTCACTTCGTGGTGGATTGCCCATATGAGAAGAGGGAAGACAATGGTGGCAAGCTCATCCGCAAAGACAAGGCCAAGTCCTTCCCCAACAAGAACAATTTCACCAAGAAGGTGCCTCACAAGGTGTTGGTGGCTCAAGAAGAGTATGTCTCCGATGATGATGATGATGATGATGATGATACAAGTAGTGAGGGAATAGCAATGGCCACGGTGGCCATTGCTACTTCTTCCCCAACCAAGGTGTCTCTCTTCGACTCCCCCAACGAGAACCACATTGCCAAGTGCCTCATGGCCAAAGGTACAAACAAGGTAACCTCCAACATCAAAACAACCATTACTACTACTCCTTCCTTGTTGAATTGTGTGGATGAACATGAGGAGGAGAAAGTATATGAGAATGAGTTTGACAAGTTCATGAGTAAACTCAAAGGTGAGACCAAGAAGCACTTTGTTGCTCTCTTGGAACAACTAGGTGAGGCTAGTGATCTCAATGAAACTCATGAGGAGTCCATCTCTAAGTTGGAGGGGCATAGTCGTGACTATGCGGATGAGATAGCGAATATTTCCATTGCTCTTGAGGAAGAGCTAGGTCTTCGTTTGACTCTTGAGGAGTCACACACCATTGACCTAATTAGGAAAAGATCATGATCATGCTCTTGTTCTCGCTTGTGTGCTCAAATCCAAAAAGGTCGCACTTGGGGTTGACCATGATAGACTCAAGGTTGAGCTTCACACACTTGACAAGGCTCACAAGGCCTTGAAAGTGCTCATGTATCCAAGGTGAGAAGAACCTAAATGACCTTTTGAGCAATCAAAAGGAAGTCATTGCTAAGGAAGGGATTGGGTTTGCACCCAAGCCCAAGAAGAAGAAGTAGGTCAAGACCAAGCAACCTCTCCCGCTAAAGGAAACTTTTGTCAAAGTGGGGGAGGGTTCTCATGAGAAGAGGAAGAAAAAGGGTGTGGGTGGTAATGCCAAGAAGGGCAAGATTACCCCATCCAATGAAGCCAACAACTTTAACCCCTCTTATGTTTTATGTTGTGCTAGTGATGGGCATGTTTATGCCAAATTTATTGGTTCTTCTTATGAGTACATTGAATGGTCTATTTGTGTTCCTAAGACCCTTGTTACTAACATGAAAGGACCCATTAAAGAATGGGTACCTAAATCCAACCATTGATCTCTTGTAGGAGTTTGCTTCCGGAGGAGGATCATGGTTGCTTGATAGTGGAGCAACAAATCATATGAACGAAAGCAAGGACTTGGTGGTGGACGTTCCAACTAACATATGCTCGGCCACTCAAGTCTCCTTTGGTGATGATACAATTTCAAAGGTATTGGGTCTTGGCAAGGTAGTGATCTCTCCGGAGTTAACTATTGAGAAAGTCATGCTTGTCGAGACCCTTGCATACAATTTAGTTTCCGTTTGTCAACTTGCACTCATGGGTTTTTGTACCTTCTTTGGTGTCGACACCGTGGCCCTTTTGTGGAGCAAGACTCTTAAAGTATCCTTTGTTGGGCATGTCGAAAACGGTCTCTATGTGGTTAACTTTTCAGAGTGACCCACTAAGACCGTGACTTGCCTAATGGCTAAAGTTGATGTGGGATGGCTTTGGCATCGCCGGCTAGCCCATGTCAATGTGAGATCTTTGCAAAGTCTCCTCAAAGGGGATCACGTTCTTGGACTAACGAGTGTGAGTTTTGCCAAAGATCGTGCTTGCAGTGCTTGTATCGAAGGAAAGCTACATGAGAAGGCTCATCGTCCCACGACTACCATCTACTCGAAGAGGCCCTTGGAGCTCCTTCACATGGATCTCTTCGATCCTCCATCTTTCTATAGTCTTGGGGGAAGAAAGTATGGCTTGATGATTGTGGATGATTACTCAAGATATACTTGGGTATACTTCTTCAAGAGGAAGAATGAGACCCAACAAACCGTCATCGACTTTGCAAATGAAGCTCAAGGTCAACATGAATCAAAGATATTGATGATTAGAAGTGAAAATGGCACCGAGTTCAAGAACTACACCTTAGATGAGTTTCTTAGTGATGAGGGGATCAAGAACCAATACTCCGCACCATATACCGCTCAAAAAAATGGTGTTGCGGAAAGGAAGAACCGAACATTGATGGATGCGGCAAGGACCATGATGGAGGAATTCAAATCTCCGTACAACTTTTGGGCCAAAGCCATCAACACCGCATGTCATGCATCTAATCGGCTCTACCTCCGCAAAGGTTTGAACAAGACTCCATATGAAATTCTTAACGGTAACAAGCCCAACCTCAAGTACTTCCGGGTGTTCGGTTGTAAGTGTTTCATTCTCAAGAAAGGTGCTCGTTTGTCTAAATTTGAACCTAGAGCTCAAGAGGGCATATTTGTTGGTTATGCTTCAAACTCTCATGCTTACCGTGTCCTTAACAAGTCCAATGGACTCATTGAGGAGACGTGTAATGTGGAGTTTGATGAAAATAATGGCTCCCAAGTGGAGCAAAGTGATCTTTGTGATGTAGGTGATGAAATCACTCCCCAAGCCATAAGAAGAATGGGTGTGGGACACTTCCTACCCGTTGAGGAACCCCTTGTGGCCGAAGCAGAAGGACAATGTTCCACTCAAGTGGAACCATCACCGACACAAGACCCACACACTTAGGAAGAACAAAGTGAAGGCCCTCAACCAAGTGAACAAGATCAAGGACAAGATCAACCTCATGATGATGGTGATTCACCAAGATATGCCCAAGATAAAGTTCACACCCCCGAGAAAGCTCAAGATCAAGATCATGCTCAAGATCAAGAGCAAGCTCATGACGACGGTCAAGATCGTCAAGATGTTGCTCCTCAACCTTCCATGGTGGAGATTTTAGAAAGACGAGCCGCCAAGATTGCTTCCAAGCTTAAACATAAACAACATGTTTTAGAGAACGTCTACGGAAGCTTGAATAAAGGGGTAACCGCTCGTAGTCAATTAACAAACTTTTGTGCACATCACGCGCTTGTTTCTTGTATTGAACCCATAAAGGTACAAGAGGCACTCGAGGACACGGATTGGCTTTAAGCCATGCATGATGAACTCAACAACTTCGAGCGCAACAAGGTGTGGCAATTGGTGCGAAGACCGAAGGAGAATCACAATGTCATTGGGACCAAGTGGATCTACAAGAACAAGCAAGATGTGAATGGTATTGTCATTCACAACAAGGCAAGATTGGTGGCACAAGGCTACTCCCAAGTCGAGGGTATCGACTACGGTGAAACCTTTGCTCCCGGTTCTCGCCTTGAATCGATTCGCATGTTACTTGCATATGCATCTCATCATGATTTCAAATTGCAACAAATGGATGTGAAGAGTGCGTTTCTTAATGGCCTCTTAAGGAGTTGGTATATGTCAAGCAACCCCCGGGGTTCGAGGATCCCAAGTTCCCCAATCATGTATACAAGCTCGATAAGGCACTCTATGGCCTTAAACAAGCCCCACGTGCGTGGTATACCTTACCAAGATGTTGCAAGATCGTGGGTTTGAAATTGGGAAAATTGATCTCACTCTTTTCACGAAGAGGGTTAAAGGGGACTTGTTCATATGCCAACTATATGTTGATGATATTATCTTTGGTTCTCCTAACAAAGCTTTTAATGATGAGTTTGCCGCACTAATGACCAAAGAGTTTGAGATGTCTATGATGGGAAAGTTGAAGTTCTTCCTTGGATTCGAAGTCAAGCAACGAAGTCAAGGAACCTTCATCAACCAAGCAAAATACACTCAAGACATGCTCAAGAGGTTAAAGTTGGATGATATCAAGCCGGCCAAGGCCAACACTCCCATGCCTCTCAAATGCCAACTTGACAATGATCCCAATGGTAAAGTCGTGGATCAAAAGGTATATCGCTCCATGATTGGATCCTTGCTTTATCTTTGTGCATCTAGACCGAATATTATGTTGAGTGTGGGAATTTGTGCATGATTTCATGCCGCACCTAAGGAAAGCCACTATGTGACGGTCAAGCGAATCTTTTGATATTTGGCTCATACCCCAAACTTTGGCTTATGGTACCCCAAAGGTGCTTCATTTGATCTCATTGGATATTCAGACTCGGATTGGGCGGGAGATCGTGTGAAGAGGAAGTCAACTTCTGGAGGTTGCCAATTCCTTGGTCGCTCTTTGGTAAGTTGGTCTTCCAAGAAACAAAATGGTGTTTCTCTCTCGTCCACCGAGACCAAGTATGTAGCTGCCGCAAGTTGTTGTGCACAGTTGCTTTGCATGAGGCAAACTTTAAAGGATTATGGTGTCACTTGTGACAAAGTGTCTCTTTACTGTGACAATGAGAGTGCGATCCAGATCTCCATCACACCGGTTCAACATTGCAAGATGAACCATATTGAGATTCATCATCATTTCATCCGGGAGCATATCAAGCGTGGAGAAATTGATCTTATTCATCTCAACACTCTTAAACAACTTGCAGATATATTCACGAAGCCATTGGATGAAGCAAGATTTCGCGAGTTAAGGCATGAGCTAAATATCATTGATTCGAGCAATGTGGATTGAAGTATTGCACACCCACCACACTCATCATATTGTCTTGTTTAGATGTAGGCATGGATTTAGGGGGAGTGTTGTTCTCTCAATGAACTCTCCCCCTATTATGCATAAACATATCAACTCTTTCACATTAACCATTTTTGATGGTACTTGTGCTTCAAAGACGAGTTTTGGTCATGGGCCCAAGGTTAAAATCTTCGCGGTGCCATACCAATTGACTCAAACATAGGTGGCTTCGATCACCGCCCCCTCCTCGTGGGCTATTTGCTTTTGAGAGCCTGTTCGTGTTTTGTGTCACTGCAAGTATGTTTTTACTTTTGACTTTTGATACTTGGAGTGTCCCCCCCCCATTTGCCGCTTTTCAAGTCTCCAAACCAAGCCTTCTCCCCTCTACAACCTATCATATTGTGCATAAGCCACCATTTAGATAGTTTTTTCCTTGTGGTTGCCATAGGCACTACTACCACCGCCCACGGTACTACCCAGCCTCGTGCCACATCGTAGTACCAGGGCAGTACTACCGCTCCTACGAGCGGTACTACCGCTTGGGTGTGGGCACGGGGGGTTATGAGCCGGGCAGGGGGATTTTCCACTCCCCGATACCCATTCATCTCGTTCCTCCCCGTCTCTCTCTCTCTCCAGGTGACCCAAGGGCACGGAGGCCACCGCCGGACCTCCGTTTTCGGCCGTTCTTCCGTGATTCCGACCGATGGACTCGATCCCCACCTTCTACTCTTGCCATGGATGCCGGTATTGCCCTCGCTCTTCTCTCCCACGGTTCTATTTTTCGAATCTAGGTTTTAGGGCAATATGAGATGCATTCTCCGATTTTTAGTCAAATCGAGGCATGAGTAGGATATGGAAGGCGGCTAGTGAGTAGATTTGAAGTTCTATTGGAGAATATTTGCATTTGGCATATCCGGTAGTACCGGATTTGACCTGCGGTAGTGGTTGTCGTGGCTTCCGCCCGAGTGGTACTACCGCTCCTCCTAGAGCAGTACTACCGCTATGGTCAGCGGTACTACCGCTTGTGCTGGCAAATACACATATTCTTTGATTCTACTTTAGATTTCCTCTTCTTTTTTCTTTTTGGCTTATGCATATCATTTACACCTGTTGTTCCCTCGCTTTGTGTTTGGGTTCTAGGTGGTGGCAGCTCTGCTCATCAGGAGCACATGATCAACCCAAGTCGTGATGGTGGCTCTAAGCGCTACCGCACCTCAGAGGAGGACAACTCCAACAATCCCAATCCCAATGCACCTCCCAAGCAGAAGGCCAAGCAGATTGCAAGCAAGCTCAAGAAGGCTTAATCCTTGGCTCAGTTGCCCAACAAAGAGTTCTGGATCCTTCGCAAGCGCAACCCTACGTGGAACCTCAAGATCCAACCCTTCGCAGTCGTCCCTTCTGGACCCGACAACAGTGCTCTATCTATCATGATGTGCTCAAGACAAAGGAGAACCTGTATGTACCCCATGTCAAGTCCATTGATATGGCTTATCTAGAGAAGAATGCCCAATACTTTGGTGAGTCTCTAAGCCTATGTGATAAGCTTGGTATTATCAACCTTATGCAGTTCAACAAGGACTTTGATGCTGAAATGATAGCTGTGTTCTATGCTACGGTTCATCTTGGAACTGATCCGGACAGAACTTTGACCTGGATGACAAATGGAAAGCTGTTGTTTGCTACTTGGAAGGAGTTCATGGATCTGCTAGGCCATCAGGATCTAGGGCTCCATAACCCAGTTGGATTTCGCCCCCACAAGGAGACCACATCCACTCACAAGAGCCATCTCTGGCCTTTCTGCACTGAGAAGATCTCCTCCACCACTATCAAGTCCACCTATGTGCTCGAGCCATTTCTTGACATCATGCACCACATCTCCAGGCACACTTTGTTTCCCCGTGTTGGGAACTTGAATCAGGTACACTCCTATTTGGTGGATATGTTGCTCTATTGTCAGAGTATGAGGAGGTCAAATGAGGTGGAGGTTTTGGATGTTTCACATGTCATGTGGTCAGAGCTCCTCTCTGCAATTTCTGAGCGCAAGTGCCCCATATATGCCCCTTACTTGGTGCATCTGATTGAGACAACCTCGGCAACACCTATTCTGGCGCATAGTTTAAATGTGGTGAGTTGGTTCCCCATAAGATTGTCCAGCTAAGACAGAAAGACAAGTGGGACACACATGCTGCTCCTGAGATGGATCTACCTGAGGATGAGGATCACGAGGATGATGAGGACTTTGTTGCCGAGGGTGGCACTGCTCCCAGTTTCGCGCCCTCTACCGCTGAGCCATTTTGGGCCAAGAAACTCAAGGAGAAGATGAAGAAGCTGTTTTGCATGTAGGCACATGGTCAGTATCGAGCTCATGTGGCAGAGAAGGAGGCGAAGAGCCATCACAAGGTGATGGGAATGCACATAGGGCTGGTGATACAGAGTGGGTCTGAGGACTCTATCACTGATGAGGAGGTCTGGATGTCCAAGAACTGCAAGTGGGATTCTGATGATGATATGCCAGGCACATCTGCTCCACCAGGCACCTCAGCTTACAACCCCGAGTCCAGAGAGTATTGAAGATGGTCCCATGAGCTGCTACCAGCTCGGGTCGTCTTAGTCCTCTTTGCCCTTTTGGTGTCTCGATGCCAAAGGGGGAGAGAGTTTAGGGGATTTGTCGAGTCACGAGTGCGTGTTAGTTGCTTGTTTTTCTTCGCTCGTGAACTCTTTTATCATTTGCTTTGGTTTGGTTTATGTTTGTGAGACCTAAAGACCACGTCATATGGTGTGAGATATATTCTATCCTCTATTATCTTTTTATGTCTTAGTATGTGAGTTATGCTTATCTTGTGCCCTATATTAATGCTCACTTGTCACTCCTTGCATTTATATTTATCTCCTATTCTCTTAATGCAAGTAGTGCCCGTCTATAAAATATAGGGGGAGTGTTGATCCTAGTGTGTGTGTGCTGTGCATTTCAAAAGCATATCAAATATAGTGCACACATCTAGGGGGAGCCCATTTATATTTTGTAGATGTTGAGGTTTGCTTTCTATCTCATGATATTATTTGTGCAAATCTCGTGTTGTCATCAATCCACCAAAAAGGGGGAGATTGTAAGGGCATATTTCTACCCTAGTGGTTTTGGTGATTGATGACAATGCTTTTATGGACTAATTATGTGCATTAAGCCTTTCATATATTTCATCATATGGCACAAGACGATTCTCGCCCCTTGGTGGGTCAGAGTGAAGACGGTTTCTTTCCTGCATTTCATTTTTGATGGATTTGAGTTGTAGGAGAACCGTACTATTAAGAGGGGGTCCGCATCAGAAAGGTTTGGGTGGAATCAACACGTACACTTTCTTTCTGCACCCATGTTCCTTTCCCACTTCATTGGAGTTCTGACGTTGCCTTTGTTCTAGTCCGGAAGGAACCAAGCAGAAGTATCGTGCAAGGCGGTTGTACTCCCTTTTATAGGTGGTAGTACCACTCTTGGTAGCGGTAGTACCGCTCTGGGCAGCGGTAGTACCGCTTATGGGCGGTAGTGCCATTTGCCTAGTGCCACGCGCGGTACCGCTGGCTCCGGAGTCGCGACTTTTCATGTCGGACTGAGCGGTTTCTGGCTGGTAGTACAACACGGTAGTACCGCTTGTTATTACCGTGCCACTTCCGCCTTTCTTTATGGCCCTGGATCTCTCAGCAAACCAGGAGCGGCAGTAGGAAGCGGTACTACCTCTTATAAGCGGTAGTACCGCCCTGGTAAGCGGTAGTACCGTTTAGGCAGAACTGCCCTCGCCCCCACTGCCTGTGTGTGTTTGTGGGCCTCTACACTTCAACCCCAGCGGTAGTACCATTGGGGCGAGCGGTAGTACCGCTTCAGCGGCACTACCGCCTCGTGGCCTAGTGTCATTGCACTATGTGGCTCGCTCAGCCACCCAGGCGGTAGTACCGCTCCCATGAGCGGTAGTACCGCTTGTGTGCAGGCTGAGAGGGGATAACAGTTGGATTTGTCCCCCCACTATATAAAGGTGGTATTCTTCCCCAAGATGACTACTGAAAGGATCGATAAGGTTGACTAGAGGGGTGGGGGGTGAATAGGCAACTAACAATTTTTAACTTTTCTTTAACAATTTAGGCTTAGCAACAAATAGGTTGACTAGATGTGCAACTAGGTGAGCAATCTATATGATGCTAATCGCAACAACAAGCTAAGCAAGCAAGATATAACAATATAAGTAGCTTGCACAAAGTAAAGGTAAGAGATGACCAAAAGTGGAGCCGGTGGAGACGAGGATGTGTTACCGGAGTTCCTTCCCGGTAAGGGGAAGTACGTCTCCCTTGGAGCGGTGTGGAGGCACAATACTCCCCAAGAAGCCACTAGGGCCACCGTATTCTCCTCACGCCCTCACACAATGCGAGGTGTCGTGATTCCACTATAGGTGCCCTTGAAGGCGGCGACCGAACCTTTACAAACAAGGTTGGGGCTATCTCCACAACTTAATTGGAGGCTCCCAATGACACCACGAAGCTTCACCACAATGGACTATGGCTTCGAAGTGACCTCTTCCGTCTAGGGTGCTCAAACACCCAAGAGTAACAAGATCCGCAAGGGATTGATGGGGGGAATCAAATATCTCTCGGTGGAAGTGTAGATTGAGGCCCTCTCCTCCAAACCCTAGAGCATCAACAAGATTTGATGGCTAGGGAGGGAGAAGGAGCAAGAATAAGCTTAGGAGCAACAATGGAGCTTTTTGTGGGAAGAGGTGAGTCTCAATGAGGAAGAAGACTCACTTATATAGGTGGGGGGAAAACTGGCCATTTTTCTGCCCAGATACGCGCATAAGCAGTAGTACCGTCCTAGGGGACGGTACTTCCGCTTATACACGTACTGGAACAACTAAGCGGTAGTACCGCTCGGGAGGGAGCGGTACTTCCGCTTGAGGCGGTAGTACCGCTCTAGATAGGGCGGTACTTCCGCTTAGAGGTTCCAGAAATCCGGAAGAAAAAGGATGCGAAAGTGGTTCCAAAGTTCCTCAGGGCGGTAGAACCGCTGGGAACTTCCGCTTAAATAATATAAGCGGTAGTTCCGGGCGGTAGTACCGCTCGGAACTTCCGCTTAAGAAACATAAGTGGTAGTTCGGGGCGGTAGTACCGCTCGGAACTTCCGCTTAAGAAATATAAGCGGTAGTTCAGGGCGGTAGTACCGCTCGGAACTTCCGCTTAAGAACTAAGCGGTCGTTTGAGCAAACCTTCAGGGCAGTAGTACCGCTGGAGCGGTACTACCGCTCTGAAGAGCGGTACTTCCGCTTAAGAGAAACTTTGGAGCCTTTGGGGGCAGAGAAAGCTCCATCGTGCCGGGAAAGGACGGGGGTGCAAAGTGAACGTGATGATTCCTCCCAACCTTTCCGGATGCGGATCCCCTCTTAATAGTACGGATTTTCCTACGACTCAGGTCCACCAACCTAACCTCGAAAGGAAAAGACTCCGTCTTCTGATATACTACTTGAGGGGAAGATAACCGTCTCATGCCACCTGATAATCTCTGAAAGCTTAATGCACCTAGTTAGTCCGCAAACGCACTGTCATCAACCACCAAAACTACTTAGGGGAAATTATGCTCTTACAATCTCCCCCTTTTTGGTGGTGTTGCCTTTTCTGAAGCTTGGCAGCATTCTTGGCAGCTCGTCTTTCAAGAATTTCCTCCATGGAAAGTTGAGGCTTGGTAACTTGACGAGCTTCGGTACTAGCACCGACTTGCTCATGATCTTGAGCATGATCTTGATCTTTAGCTTGACCTTGATCTTGAAGTAGATCTTGGTCCTGAGCTTCATCTTGATCTTGAGCTTGCACGGGGGTGTGAACAAGATCTTGAGCATCATGTGATGTAGATACATCACTATCGAGTTGATCTTGCCCTTGACCTTGATCACGAGGTTGAGGGCCTTCACTGCGTTCTTCGGAAGCGTGTGGGTCGTGCGTCGGTGATGGTTCCACTTGAGTGGAACATTGTCCTTCTCCTTCAGCCACAAGGGGTTCCTCAATGGGTAGGAAGTATCCCACACCCATTCTTATTATGGCTTGGGGAGGAATTTCATCACCTACATCACAAAGACCACTTTGCTCCACTTGGGAGCCATTATTTTCATCAAACTCTATGTTACTCGTCTCCTCAATGAGTCCCGTGGACTTGTTGAGGACACGGTAAGCATGAGAGTTTGCAGCATAACCAACAAATATGCCCTCATGGGCTCTAGACTCAAATTTAGACAAACGAACACCTTTCTTGAGAATGAAACACTTACAACCGAACACCCGGAAGTATTTGAGGTTGGGCTTGTTCCCGGTAAGAATCTCATAAGGAGTCTTGTTCAAGCCTTTGCGGAGATAGAGCCGATTTGATGCATGACACGCTGTGTTGATGGCTTCGGCCCAAAAGTTGTACGGAGATTTAAATTCCGCCATCATGGTTCTTGCCGCATCCATCAATGTCCGGTTCTTCCTCTCCGCAACACCGTTTTGTTGAGGGGTGTAAGGTGTGGAATATTGGTGCTTTATCCCCTCATCACTGAGAAACTCATTTAGGGTGTAGTTCTTGAACTCAGTGCCGTTGTCACTTCTGATCATCAAAATCTTTGCATCATGTTGACGTTGGACTTCATTTGCAAAGTCGATGACGGTCTGTTGGGTCTCACTCTTCCTCTTGAAGAAATATACCCATGTGTATCTCGAGTAATCATCCACAATCACCAAGCAATATCTTCTTCCTCCAAGACTGTCAAAAGATGGAGGCCCGAAGAGATCCATGTGAAGGAGCTCTAAGGTCCTCTTTGAGTAGATTGTAGTAGTTGGACGACGAGCTTTCTCATGTAGCTTTCCTTCGATACAGGCACTGCAAGCACGATCTCTGGCAAAACTCACATTTGTCAGTCCAAGAATGTGATCCCCGTTGAGGAGACTTTGCAAAGATCTCATATTGACATGGGCTAGTCGGCGATGCCAAAGCCATCCCACATCAAATTTAGCCATTAGACATGTCGCGGTCCTAGTGGGTCGCTCCGAGAAGTTAATCACATAGAGACCGTTTTCGACATGTCCAACAAAGGCTACTTTAAGAGTTTTGCTCCACAAAAGGGTCACGGTATCAATGCCAAAGAAAGTAATAAAACCCATGATTGCAAGTTGACAAACGGAAAGTAAATTGTATGCAAGGGTCTCAACAAGCATGACTCTCTCAATAGTTAAGGTTGGAGAGATAACCACCTTGCCAAGACCCAATACCTTTGAGATTGCATCATCTCCAAATGAGACTTGGGTGGCCACGGATGCATCGGGTCGAACGTCCACCACCAAGTCCTTGCTTCCGGTCATATGATTTGTTGCTCCGCTATCGAGCAACCATGAGACTCCCCCGGAAGCAAAGTCCTACAATAGATCAATGCTTGGATTTAGGTACCCATTCTTGAATGGGTCCTTTCATGTTAGTGACAAGGGTCTTAGGAACCCAAATAGACCACTCAATATACTCATACGAAGAACCAACAAATTTGGCATAAACATGCCCATCACTAGCACGGCACAAAACATAGGAGGGGTTAAAATCGCCGGCCTTGTTGGAGGGAGTGATCTTGCCCTTCTTGGCACTATCACTCACAACCTTGTCTTTCTTCTTCTCATGAGTAATGCTCCCTGCTTTGACAAATGTTTCCTTGAGCGGAGGAGCCTTCGTGGTCTTCTTCTTCTTCTTCTTTTTGGATTTGGGTGCAAACCCAACTCCTTCCTTTGCAATCACTTCCTTTTGATTGCTCAAAAGGTCATTGAGATTCTTCTCACCTTGTATACATGTCACAAGGCCTTTCTCAAGCTGCTCTTTTAGCTTAGCATTTTCCTCCACAAGATGTGCATGCTCACAACACGGGTTAGTAGCAGATGCATTATCAATTAAGACAAAGGGAGGACACGTGGCAATTTCTTTAGTGAGTTTCACTTGGAGTTGATCATGTGACTCTTTAAGAGAAGCATGAACGCTCTTCAATGCCTTATGAGCACTGTCAAGAGAGACAAACTCATCCTTGAGTCGAGCATGGTCAACCCCAAGTGCAACCTTTTCAGATTTAAGGACACGGTTAAGAACAATAGCATGATCATAATCTTTACATAATTTAGCAAAGTCGTCATTGTGTGACTCCTTAAAAGTCAAATGAAGACCTCGCTCTTCCTCTAGAGCAATAGAAAGATCTGCTATCTCGGTGGCATAATCACGACTATGGCCTCTCATCTCCTCAAGAGATTCTTCTTGAGAATCAATCGTGTCATTGGCCTCACCAAGTTGTTCCAAGGGAGCAACGAAGTGCTTCTTGGACTCTCCCTTGAGTTTACACAAGAACTTGTCAAACTCATTCTCACCCTCTATCGCCTCCTCAAGTTCATCCACACAATCTAACAAAGACGGAGTGGAAGAAACAGAAGTCTTAATGTTTGAGGTTTTGGCGTTGGAGGTTACCTTGGTGATACCTTTTGCCATGAGGCACCTAGCGATGTGGTTCTCATTGGGGGCGTCGAAGAGTGACACCTTTGTTGGGGTGGAGGATGCGATTGCCATAGATGCCATTGCCATTCCTTCACCACTTGTGTCTCCGTCATCACAATCATCATCCGATGCATACTCTTCTTGAGCCACCAACACTTTGTGTGGAGTCTTCTTGGTGAAGTTGGTCTTGTTGGGGAACGACTTGGCCTTATCTTTGCGGATGAGCTTGCCACCATTGTCTTCCCTCTTCTCATATGGACAATCCACCACAAAGTGACTCACATTACCACAGTTGTAGCAGGTCCTCACACGTTGCTTGCCCTTTGACCCGTTTGAGTTGTTCTTGGAGAAGTTGGGCCTTGTGTTTCTCTTGTTGCCCCAAAATTGCCTGGATGCAAGAGCCATGTGCTCATGATAGGCATATTTGGTGTCCTCGGGGCAACCCTCTTCCTCGTCTTCTTCTTCTTCCTCTTGACAGACCTTGGCCTTCAAAGCAAGGTCGGGGGATGATTTCTTTGACCGTTGCACGCGAGCGAGAGCATTGTCAGCTGTTGTGTTCAAGATGTTCATTGCAATAAATTCATCCAACACATCACCAGAAGACAAGGTGTGAAAGTCAGGTCTTTGACGGATGACAGCGGACATGGCCTTGTTGTAGGGCATGATGGCCTTCAGAAACTTACGCTTGACCCACGTATCATCCACATCCTTGCTGCCATGATCTTTGAGGGCAACGGCGAGGGCAGTCACCCTTCTATAGAGCTCACGCGGTTCCTCATCCTCTATCATTACAAACTCATCTGACTGATCAAGGACAACTTCATAGTTTGACCGTTGAATGCTTGAGCTGCCCTTGTACATGGAGATAATGTGTTCCCAACACTCTTTAGCAACAGTGAAAGGACGCAGGTGAGGTAGGTCTTCAGTAGGAACAACAGCTTGGAGTATGAACAAGGCGGAGGAATTTAGCTGTTTATCCGCTTCTTCCCTTGGAGTGAGGTTGCGTGGATCACGAGGGTAGTATCCTTCTTCAATGACTCGCATGAGTTGTGATCCAAATGAGACTTGATACAGAAAAGCCAATTAGCGAAATCATTTTTAACAAGCTTAGGAGGAGGACCGTGGTTAACTATATGAGGTGGGTGCACCGGTCCTCCATAGACCAAGGGAGGGGGAACTGAGGCAAACGTCCCCGACCCATTAATTCCTTGAGAACGATTATCTTTATCAGTACTAGCCCCCTCCTTACCGGAGTTGACATCCGATGCCGAGTTAGTGGGATTAACCACTTGAACCGCATCGGTGGAAAGTTTAAGTGTGTCAAGGAATTCTTTAAACATGGATTTGACCTCGGTCGTCATGGAGGATTTAAGCGAGGACATGGCCTCATTTAAATCCTCGCGAGAGACCGTGTTCACACCCACGGCCTCGGGGAGTTCAACCGCCCGGTCCCCGTCGTCAACCATACTCTTCGGGTGGTGAAACCCTTAATAAAGAGACGAGGCTCTGATACCAATTGAAAGGATCGATAAGGTTGACTAGAGGGGGGGGGGTGAATAGGCAACTAACAATTTTTAACTTTTCTTTAACAATTTAGGCTTAGCAACAAATAGGTTGACTAGATGTGCAACTAGGTGAGCAACCTATATGATGCTAATCACAACAACAAGCTAAGCAAGCAAGATATAACAATATAAGTAGCTTGCACAAAGTAAAGGTAAGAGATGACCAAAAGTGGAGCCGGTGGAGACGAGGATGTGTTACCGGAGTTCCTTCCCGGTAAGGGGAAGTACGTCTCCGTTGGAGCGGTGTGGAGGCACAATGCTCCCCAAGAAGCCACTAGGGCCACCGTATTCTCCTCACGCCCTCACACAATGCGAGGTGCCGTGATTCCACTATAGGTGCCCTTGAAGGCGGCGAACGAACCTTTACAAACAAGGTTGGGGCTATCTCCACAACTTAATTGGAGGCTCCCAATGACACCACGAAGCTTCACCACAATGGACTATGGCTTCGAAGTGACCTCTTCCGTCTAGGGTGCTCAAACACCCAAGAGTAACAAGATCCGCAAGGGATTGATGGGGGGAATCAAATATCTCTCGGTGGAAGTGTAGATCGAGGCCCTCTCCTCCAAACCCTAGAGCATCAACAAGATTTGATGGCTAGGGAGGGAGAAGGAGCAAGAATAAGCTTAGGAGCAACAATGGAGCTTTTTGTGGGAAGAGGTGAGTCTCAATGAGGAAGAAGACTCACTTATATAGATGGGGGGAAAACTGGCCGTTTTTCTGCCCAGATACGCGCATAAGCGGTAGTACCGTCCTAGGGGGTGGTACTTCCGCTTATACACGTACTGGAACAACTAAGCGGTAGTACCGCTCGGGAGGGAGCGGTACTTCCGCTTGAGGCGGTAGTACCGCTCTAGATAGGGCGGTACTTCTGCTTAGAGGTTCCAGAAATCCGGAAGAAAAAGGATGCGAAAGTGGTTCCAAAGTTCCTCAGGGCGGTAGAACCGCTGGGAACTTCTGCTTAAATAATATAAGCGGTAGTTCCGGGCGGTAGTACCGCTCGGAACTTCCGCTTAAGAAACATAAGCGGTAGTTCGGGGCAGTAGTACCGCTCGGAACTTCCGCTTAAGAAATATAAGCGGTAGTTCAGGGCGGTAGTACCGCTCGGAACTTCCGCTTAAGAACTAAGCGGTCGTTCGAGCAAACCTTCAGGGCAGTAGTACCGCTGGAGCGGTACTACCGCTCTAAAGAGCGGTACTTCCGCTTAAGAGAAACTTTGGAGCCTTTGGGGGCAGAGAAAGCTCCATCGTGCCGGGAAAGGACGGGGGTGCAAAGTGAACGTGATGATTCCTCCCAACCTTTCCGGATGCGGATCCCCTCTTAATAGTATGGATTTTCCTACGACTCAGGTCCACCAACCTAACCTCGAAAGGAAAAGACTCCGTCTTCTGATATACTACTTGAGGGGAAGATAACCGTCTCATGCCACCTGATAATCTCTGAAAGCTTAATGCACACAGTTAGTCCGCAAACGCACTGTCATCAACCACCAAAACTACTTAGGGGAAATTATGCTCTTACAACTACCTCTTTCTTCCCAAAGCTCCATTGTTGCTCCAAGCTCCATTTTCGCCTGATCTCTCTCCCTAGCCAACACAACTTGTTGATTGTCTAGGGTTTGGTTGAGAAGGCCCCGATCTACACTTCCACCAAGAGAAATCTGATTTCCCCCACTAATCCCTTGCGGATCTTGTTACTCTTGGGTGTTTGAGCACCCTAGACGGTTGAGGTCACCTCGGAGCCACAATCCATTGTGGTGAAGCTTTGTGGTGGTGTTGGGAGCCTTCAATTAAGTTGTGGAGATTGCCCCAACCTTGTTTGTAAAGGTTCGGTCGCCGCCTTCAAGGGCACCACTAGTGGATTCACGACACCTCGCATTGTGTGAGGACGTGAGGATAATATGGTGGCCTTAGTGGCATCTTGGGGAGCATTGTGCCTCCACACCGCTCCAGCGGAGACTTACTTCCCCTCAAAGGGAAGGAACTCCAGTAACACATCCTCGTCTTCATCGGTTCCACTTGTGGTTACTTCTTACCTTTACTTTGTGCTATTATTACTTGTTTGATCTTTGTGATTTTTTGTATTGTTGTTGTTGTTAGGATGATATAGGTTGCTCACCTACTTGCATATCTCGACAACCTATTTGTCGCTAAACCTAATTTGATAAGAAAAGCTAAAAATTGGTAGTTACCTATTCACCCCCTCTAGTCAACCATATCGATCCTTTCACCTATTAACCTAGTACCTAGTGCCAGTTCCCGTTTTTGCGTGTTTCTTACTTTTGCAGAAAATCAATACCAAACGGAGTGCAAACACGATGAAACTTTGCGGTGATGTTTTCTGAACCAAAAGATACCCTAGAAGCTTTGGGAGAAGACCAGAAGGCGCATGGGTGAGAGACGAGCTCAGAGGGCGCGCCCCCGAGCTCGTGGCCCACCCATACGACGTCCTGACCTAGTTCCACTTCTATAAATCGTCAAATATTCCAGAAATACAAGAGAGCCAACCCGAAACACTTTTTCCGCCGCCGCAAGCCTTTGTTCACCGTGATCCCATCTGGAGACCTTTTCCGGTACCCTGCCGGAGGGGGAATCGATCACGGAGGCCTTCTACATCAACCTTTCTGCCTCCTTGATGATGTGTGAGTAGTTCACAACAGACCTACTTGTAGATAGCTAGTAGCTAGATGGCTTCTTCTCTCTCCTTGATCTTCAATACCATGTTCTCCGTGATTCCCGTGCTGATCTATCCGATGTAATCTTGTTTTGCGGTGTGTTTGTTGGGATCCGATGAATTGTGAGTTTATGGTCAGATTATTCATTAGAAGTAATTGAGTCTTTCTTGAACTCTATTATGCATGATTGTTATAGATAGCTTCATATTTATCTTCAGTGGGAGTGGTGCTTTGTAGTGGGTTCAATCTTGCGGTGCTCTATATCCCAGCGACAGAAGGGGACAGGACACCTATTTGTATTTTCCCAGTAAGGAAACAATGTGGTTTATTCATATTGATTGGGTTTACTTTGTATCCATCATGTCACCTTGATCCAAGCATTACTCTGTCTGTATGAACTTAATACCTAGAGAGGCAAGCATAAAAGCACTCTCGAAGTGGAGTAATAGTAGTAGATGCAGAATCGTTTCGGTCTACTTGTTTATGGACGTGATGCCTATATGCATGATCATTGTTGTGAATAAGATTATAACTATGCGCTTTTCTAAAAATTGCCCAACAGTAATTTGTCTACCCACCGTATGCTATGAGTTCGAGAGAGAAGACTCTAGTGAAAACTATGGCCCCGGGGTTTACTTAATCATATTGCTAAAATCTATACACCTTGTTGCTATTATTTACTTGATTTTTTACTTTTACTTTTTATATCTCTATCTCTATCAGAATTAATCCTTGCAAGTAATGAGTTCAAGGGGATTGACAACCCTCTTGCACGCGTTGGGTGCAAGCGTTTGGTTTTGTGTGTGTAGGTGCTGACGACGAGAGTTTGCCTTCATTCTCCTATTGATTCGATAAACCTTGGTTCTCACTGAGGGAAATAATAACGCTACTATATTGCTTCACCCTTCCTCTTCGAGGAAAAACCCTACGCAACTCACAAGTAGCAGGGCGTGTTGGAGATGACGAAGACGATCTGTAGACCACGGCGACGGCATCAATGGGGTGCGGGAGACGTGGATTTGAAGAAATTTTCAAAGTCCGGTCCGCGAGTATATAGATACCCATATGCTGTCGGTGACACCGAGTGGAATGAATCAGTGGTACCGAGGTGTGCAACTCCCAGAGATAGTGCAACTCGGTGATGCCGAGATGTTCCGATCGGCGGTACCGAAATTGGAAAACCAGATCAATCCAAGTGCATTCAGTGAGACCAAGAGTGTAGGATTGGTCTGACCAAAATAGACTTAGAAGGTTTTCGAAGTCAGCCATAGACGGATCAATGGCTCCTAGTGCTCCTCACCCGGAGGGTCCGAAAACAACTTGTTCAAATTTTGTGATGTAGCAAGAAAGAGTTTGAGACAAGTTGAGATAGATAGCTATGGGAGGTTCCTAGGAATTCATGTATATCCAATTGGCCAAAAGATCCAAATCAACCAAAGAACAATTGGATGTCCTTGAATGTTAAAATATGCATTGCATTATGCTCAGACAATAAGATTGCAAATAAGATATGTCAAACATGCACAACCACTCTAGCATTTATCAAGCAATGGACAATCACAAAGTCATCTATATATGAGTATATTGACTTAGGAGCCAAGTGAAAACACTTGATCATAGGTCATACTCTTCGTTTAAGCACGAGTGGGGTTACCACTTTTACATAAATCATTAATCTGTTCACACCATTAGAGTTGCTTTAGCTCAAGTCTTAGAGCAAAGCTCGCCCTAGATATGATATCCCCCCTAAGATGGATGAACTAACATTGGGTTTTGACGTTGAAGACTTTATGTAGATGTTGTAGTGGTGGATGCACATTGTTGATGAAGATCATCTAGAGTTGGGAGCGATCCTTGTTTGATACTCTCAATACCTACACTGGTTAGTCCCACACAAGGAACAATAACTAGAATATCTATGTACATAGAGTGAAACGCTCATATCATGATGTCCATGAATGCATTGAATACCTTGTCCCTTGCATACGAACAAGAGGGTTAGCGAGTCCTTGAACTAGTGCATGGTGTTGAAGTTGTTTGCACAAGTCCTTGCCATAAAATGAATGTGAGTCAATTTTGTTGGCGGAGTCACCCTCAAGAACTTCATAGTTCTTCTTCTTTGTAATCCACATCAACTTGTTGGAAATCCATGGAGTTGAAGTAGCACTTGATGAAGTAGAGCTTGTCGTAGCCTTGGGAACCCACTTGACCTTAGCTTGAGGTACGTCTTCAAATGAGTCAATCTCCTCTTGAATCTTGTCCTTGCCGTTTAGCTTGTGGTCTTGTGGTGGAAGATCATCTTGACCTTGTGTCCGCTTGAAGAGAGTAGGATCATACTTCTCTTGTTGAGGGACAAACTTCTTTTTGGGATATTGATCTTACTCCCATTCAACTCCATTGGCATTGAACTTTCGTTCAAAACCAACATCCTGGTTCTTCCGGTGCCATCCTTGCTTGTGTAGAATTTCCTCGAATTGCCTACCCCTGGTAAGACTTTTGTAGACATCTTTCTCTATAATTGCTTTCAATAAATTGTTTTCTTGCTCAAGTGTAACTTGGCTAAGAGAATTATTAGTGGAATTAATATAACTAATAGAAGCAACATCTTTAGATTTGGCATTTTTCTTGTTGCTACTAGATCAAGAACCTTTCTTGCCCTTGTTACTAGTTTGCTTAGATTTAACTTGTGGCATAAAAATAGACAAGATACGTTGTTTGGCAATGTATGAAAAAATCGTTTTTCGAAGATCGCCATTGATAGCTTTAAGAAACTCATGCTCTTGCTCGAAATTTAGCTTTTTGAAGCATAGCTTCTCATGAGTTCTTTGGATCTCTCTATGATCTCCTTGAGTGGATTCATGATCTAACTTGAGCTTGTTTCGTTCTTTAGTTAAGCTCTAAATTTCCTTCATAACATCGTCAAGCAATTCATCTTGACTATCATGATTACTAGCAAGTTCATTGTGACTAACTTCACTAGTTTTATCATAGAGTGATGACCCACGAGTATAAGGGGGTCAATCGTAGTCCTTTCGATAAGTAAGAGTGTCGAACCCAACGAGGAGCAGAAGGAAATGGCAAGCGGTTTTCAGCAAGGTAATTTCTGCAAGCACTGAAATTGTAGGTAACAGGTAGTTTGATAGCAAGATAATTGGTAACGAGCAAGTAACGATAACGGTAAATAAAGTGCAGCAAGATAGCCCAATCCTTTTGTGGTAAAGGACATGCCAAAATGGTCTCTTATAATAAGCAAGCATTCTTGAGGGTACACGGGAATTTCATCTAGTCACTTTCATCATGTTGGTTTGATTTGCGTTCGCTACTTTGATAATTTGATATGTGGGTGGACCGGTGCTTGGGTGCTGTTCTTACTTGAACAAACCTCCCACTTATGATTAACCCCCTCGCAAGCATCTGCAACTACGATAAAAGTATTAAGATAAAATCTAACCATAACATTAAACATTTGGATCCAAATCAGCCCCTTACGAAATAGCGCATAAACTAGGGTTTAAGCTTCTGTCACTCTAGCAACCCATCATCCAATAACTACTCCACAATGCATTCCCTTAGGCCCAAAGATGGTGAAGTGCCATGTAGTCGACGTTCACATGACACCACTAAGGGAATCACAACATTCATATCATCAAAATATCGAAAACATACCAACTTCACATGATTACTTGCAACAGGACTTCTCTCGTGACCACAAGAACAAAGGTAACTACTCACAAATGATATTCATGATCAAGATCAGAGGGGTATTAAATAGCATAATGGATCTGAACATATAATCTTCCACCAAATAAACCATATAGTAATCAACTACGAGATGTAATCAACACTACTAGTCACCCACAGGTACCAATTTGAGGTTCCGGTACAAAGATTGAACACAAGAGATGAACTAGGGTTTGAGAGGAGATGGTGCTGTTGAAGATGTTGATGAAGATTGGCCTCCTAAAGATGAGAGGGTTGTTGGTGATGACAATGGCTTCGATTTCCCCCTCCGGGAGGGAAGTTCCCCCGGCAAAATCGCTCCGCTGGAGGGCAAAAATGCTCCTGCCCAAGTTCCACCTCGAGACGGCGGCGTTCCGTCCCGAAAGTTCCCTCTTGATTTTTTATTGGTCAAAAGACCTTAAGTACCAGAAGATGGGCACCGGAGGTGGGCCGGGCTGGCCACAACCCACCAGGGCGCGCCTGGGGGGCCTGGGGCTCCCTGGCGTCTTGTGGTCACCAGGTGGCCCCCTCCGGTAGTTATTGGCTCCAGTATTTTTGTATATATTCCAAAATAATTCTCCGTGAAGTTTCAGCTTATTTGGAGATGTGCAGAATAGGTGTCTCCGATATGCTTTTTCAGGTCCAGAATTCCAGCTGCCGGCATTCTCCCTCTTTGTGTAAACCTTGCATATTATGAGAGAAAAGGCATTAGAATTACTCCATAAAGCATTATTATGCATAAAAACATTATAAATAACAGTAGGAAATCATGATGCAAAATGGACGTATCAACTCCCCCAAGCTTAGACCTCACTTGTCCTCAAACGAAAGCTGATATAGAAAAATATGTCCACATGGTTTGAGAGAGAGGTGTCGATAAAAACAAAATACGGACATAGTAGCATCATGCTTATTATCATAGCAGCAACAAACTTTGTCATAGAACTTTTTCATATAACTTTTATTATATAACTTCATCATATAACTTCTCATGAACAAGTAAAAATTCATCACAACATAAAAGTATAAAGCATAAACCTTATTGAAAACCAACAAACTATGTTCTCAATCAACTTTGCAACTACAATTCATCATATTTTCAGGAAGGGTCTCGTGTCGAAGCCTTTTGGCAAGTCCACATACTCAACCATCATTTAATCTTCTATGATTGCTAACACTCACAGCATACCCATGAGCAAAAAGTTTGAACCGGACACATAGAAAGATAGGGGCTTATAGTTTCGCCTCCCAACGTATTCACCTCAAGGGTGATGTCAACAATAATAACTCATGCTCACTCATATCCAACTAGATATATGTGCCTAGATATTTCCTCACCACATGATGCTTGCAAAAAGAAAAAGTAAAAAGGAATAGGGAAGAATACTTTGACTCTTGCATAAAGGTAAATACATAAAAGTAAAAGATAGGCCCTTCACAGAGGGAAGCAGAGGTTGTCATGCGCTTTTTGGTTTGTATGCCAAATCCCTTAATGCAAAATAATGTCACGTTATATTGCCCCTTATGATAGCAACCTTTATTATGCAGTTCGTCGCTTTTATTACTTTGCCATCACAAGTTCGTACAACGCTCAATTTTCTCTTACACTAATTGATCAAACACATTTAGAAGCAATTTTTATTGCCTTAGTGCACCGATGACAACTTACTTGAAGGATCTTACTCAATCCATAGGTAGGTATGGTGGACTCTCAAAACATGAGTTTGGGTTTAGGGTTTTTGGATGCACAAGTAGTATCTCTACTTAGTGCGGAATTTTTGGCTAGCAAAGATATTGAGCAAGCACCACATGTTGAAGGATCTATGACAATATAAATTCTATGTGAATATGAACAAACATAAATCATTACATTGTCTTCCTTGTCCAACGTCAACAATTTTGGCATATAATATTTAATGGGGGCTCACAATCATAAAAGATGTCCAAGATAGTGTATTTGCATGTGAATCTTCTCTTCCCTTATTAGTTCTTTCATGAATTGCATCATTAACCAATGCTATGTTTGTCAATCTCCAATAAATTTTACCACTTATACTTTTCCTTATGTGATGTCATTACTTTCCATAAGATTAGCATATGATCCTTTTCATTTATTTCCTTTTTATTTTGATTGCAACAAGAAAGTAAAGAAGCAAAGGCTCAAACTAAACTTTATTATATAACTCTCACTCGATTACATAGATAGATAGATCACAAAACTAGCACTCGAAAATAGATTACACTAAACTTTTATTCAACTAGATCACGAAAGAGCTAAGGATCGAACTAAAATAGGTAAAGGTAAATAAAAGTGATGTTGATACGATACCGGGGCATCTCCCCCAAGCTTGGCACAAGCCAATGGGAGTGCCCATACCCATGTACTCAAGTCTCCTTTGGTGGTGGAGACGATGAAGGTGGTGGTGATGAAGTGGTAGGTTTGTCCTCCGGCTTCCAGGGCAAGGGCTCACCATCAAAAGATGATGCACGAGTCTCCCGAGTCCTGCAACTGGCAGCTAAATTCATACATTTAAATCTTGCTTCATACTCAAAAACTTGGTTTTGAAGATCATAGATTTGACTTTGCAGAAAATTGATTTGCTCGTTGAAGGTAAAGACGATGTCCTTCATGGACCGGCCATCCACCATGTAATCACGGGTGAATTCCGTGATCATGGAGTGATTGACACTAAGTCCACGCTCCACCATCCCTTGGCACTTGAAGATGTCTTGTTCCACCGCCTCGAGCCTGGCCTCCATGCTTCCCGTCCTCTTGGGCCCCTGAACATCTCGGATGTGGAGCACCCCCTCACGCATCTCAATGGCTTGAGGGTGCTTCTACACCTCCGACAAGTATGGGTTGATGACCTTCTCGAAGAACTTGTCCTTGGAGGAGCTTGGTGGAGTCATGGAAATCTAGATCTGACGAGAAAACAACACGAAATAAGAACAGAGAATTTTTCTGCGATGCGGTGGTCAAATCAATCGAGGGGTATATACAAAGATTTTTTTTATCTTGGGAAGCAAGAATATGGAAGGAGAACGGAGTCGGGAAGGTGCCTGAGGGGGTACAACCCACCAGGGCGCGCCAGGGAGGGCAGGCGCGCCCTGGTGTATCGTGCTCACCTCGGTTGCTTTCCTGTTTATTTCTTATTTTCCTAATTTTTTTAATATTCCAAAACTAACAGAAGATATTTTTGTGGATTTTTCGGAGTCCGTTTACTTACCGTATCACGTATCTCATCTTTTTCAGGATTCTGGAGTGTTCCGGAAGGTTTCTTTTATGTGTTCCTCCGGTGTCATGGTTTGGATAATATTGCTTTCAACATTAATAGGCGTACCTAAGATATAGTGTTTAATTCTTTTTCCATTGACCACCTTCGGGTTAGTACCTTCAACATTATTAATCTTGATAGCTCCAGAACGATAAGCCTCTTCGATAATATATGGTCCTTCCCATTTGGAAAGAAGCTTTCCTGCAAAATATCTAAAACGAGAGTTGTACAAAAGAACATATTCTCCAACTTTGAATTCCCGCTTTTGGATTCTTTTCTCATGCCATCTTTTAACTTTTTCTTTGAACAATTTGGCATTTTCATAAGCTTAGGTTCTCCATTCATCTAGTGAGCCAATATCAAATAACCTCTTTTCACCGGCAAGTTTGAAATCATAATTGAGTTCTTTAATTGCCCAAAATGCTTTATGTTCTAACTCTAGAGGCAAATGACAAGCTTTTCCATATACCATTTTGTATGGAGACATACCCATAGGATTTTTATAAGCTGTTCTATAGGCCCAAAGTGCATCATCTAGTTTCTTAGACCAATTCTTTCGGGACCTATTGACAGTTTTTTGTAATATTAATTTTATTTCTCTATTGCTATGTTCAACTTGACCACTAGATTGAGGATGATAGGGTGATGCAATTCTATGGTTAACATCATATTTAGCAAGCATTTTATGGAAAGCACCATGAATAAAGTGTGAACCACCATCAGTCATTAAATATCTAGGGACTCCAAACCTCGGGAAAATTACTTCTTTAAGCATTTTAATGGAGGTGTTATGATCAGCACTACTAGTTGGAATAGCTTCTACCCACTTAGTAACATAATCAACAGCAACCAAAATATGAGTATACCCATTAGAGGAAGGAAAAGGTCCCATATAGTCAAAACCTCAAACATCAAATGGTTCAACAACAAGTGAATAATTCATAGGCATTTCCTGATGCTTACCGATATTACCAATTCTTTGACATTCATCACAATACAAGACAAACTTACGGGCATCCTTGAAGAGAGTAGGCCAATAAAAGTCAGATTGCAATACCTTGTGACCAGTTCTATCTCCCACATGATGTCCTCCATAGGCTTCGAAATGAGATTTCCGTAGGATTTGCCCCTGTTCATGCTCAGGTACACAACGTCTAATAATACCATCTACCCATTCTTTATAAAGATGTGGGTCATCCCAAAAGTAATGTCTTAAATCATAGAAGAATTTTTTCTTTTGTTGGTATGTGAAACTAGGTGGCATATATTTAGCAACAATGTAGTTAGCATAGTCAGCATACCAAGGAGTGTTTTGAGAAACATTTATTGCAGCTAACTGTTCATCAGGAAAACTATCATCAATAGGTAGTGGGTCATCAAGAATATTTTCTAACCTAGACAAGTTATCAGCTACGGGGTTCTCAACTCCTTTCCTACCAGTGATATGTAAATCAAATTCTTGAACCAAGTGAACCCACCTAATGAGTCTAGGTTTAGCATCTTTCTTTTCCATAAGATAGTTTATAGCAGCATGATTAGTGTGAACAATAACTTTGGAATCAATAATGTAATATCAAAATTTATCACAAGCAAACACAACTGCTAAAAATTCTTTTTCAGTAGTAGCATAATTTCTTTGGGCACTGTCTAGAGTTTTGCTAGCATAATGGATAACATTTAATTTCTTATCAACTCTTTGTCCTAGAACAACACCAACAACATAATCACTAGCATCACACATAATTTCAAAAGGCAAGTTCCAATCAGGTGGTTGAACAATAGGTGCAGAAGTTAAGGCTTTCTTAAGTGTTTCAAAGGCTTCTACACAATCATTGTCAAAAACAAATGGAATATCCTTTTGTAAAATATTAGTAAGAGGCCTAGAAATTTTAGAGAAGTATTTAATAAACCTCGTATATAAACCAGCATGACCAAGGAAACTCCGAATACCATTAATATCTTTAGGACATGGCATTTTCTCAATTGCATCAACTTTAGCTTTATCCACCTCAATACCTCGTTCAGATATTTTATGCCCCAAGACAATACATTCATTAACCATAAAGTGGCACTTCTCCCAATTCAAGACAAGATTAGTTTGTTCACATCTCTGCAAAACTCGATCAAGGTTGCTTAAGCAATCATCAAAAGAAGTTCCGTAAACGGAAAAATCATCCATGAAAACTTCCACAATCTTTTCACAAAAATCAGAGAATATAGCAGTCATACATCTTTGAAAGGTAGCAGGTGCATTGCATAAACCAAAAGGCATACGTCTATAAGCATAGGTTCTAAAAGGACAAGTAAAGGTGGTTTTCTCTTGATCAGGTTGTGATACTGGTATTTGAGAGAAACCAGAATATCCATCCAGAAAACAAAAGTGTGTGTGCTTAGATAATCTTTCTAGCATTTGATCAATGAAAGGCAGAGGGTAATTGATATGGGGCACACCCGTGTGCGTCGATCTTTCACAAATTGGAGGTGATCTCAGGAGGAACACGAAGAACACGAGAGGAAAACAAACACTCAAGGACAACCTTCGATCACACATCCACTAGAATCACACGAGTACACGAGTATCACAGTCCACAATCAACAAAAGGATACAAGTAACGATAGTCTCCTCGCTCCGAAGGAGGAGGTCTTGAATCCCTTGGGATTTTCCCTTAGAGGGGCCTTGGCATTGATACGTCTCCATCGTATCTACTTTTCCAAACTCTTTTGCCCTTGTGTTGGACTCTAATTTGCATGATTTGAATGGAACTAACCCAGACTGACGCTGTTTTCAGCAGAATTGCCTTGGTGTTATTTTTGTGCAGAAATAAAAGTTCTCGGATTGACCTGAAAATTTACGGAGAATATTTTTGGAATTAATAAAAAATACTGGCAAAAGAATCAACCGGAGGGGGTCCACCACCTGGCCACAAGCCAGGGGGGCGCACCCTGCAGGCTTGTGGGCCCCCTGAAGCTCCTCCGACCTCAATTCCAACTCTATATATTCCTATTCGGGGAGAAAAAAATCAGGGAGAAGAGTTCATCGCGTTTTACGATACGGAGCCGCCGCCACCTCCTGTTCTTCCTCGGGAGGGCAGATCTTTAGTCTGATTTGGGCTCCAGAGAGGGGAAATCGACGCCGTCGTCATCACCAACCATCCTTCATCACCAATTTCATGATGCTCTCCGCCATTCGTGAGTAATTCCATCGTAGGCTTGCTGGACGGTGATGGGTTGGATGAGATTTACCATGTAATCGAGTTAGTTTTGTTAGGGTTTGATCCCTAGTATCCACTATGTTCTGAGATTGATGTTGCTATGACTTTGCTATGCTTAATGCTTGTCACTAGGGGCCCGAGTGCCATGATTTCAGATCTGAACCTATTATGTTTTCATGAATATATATGTGTTCTTGATCCTATCTTGCAAGTTGTAGACACCTATTACGAGTTATGATCTGCATCCCCCAGGGTGACAATAACTGGGATTCTTTCCGGTGATTACCGTAGTTTGAGGAGTTCATGTATTCACTAAGTGCTAATGCTTTGGTCCGGTTCTCTATTAAAAGGAGGCCTTAATATCCCTTAGTTTCCATTAGGACCCCGCTGCCACGGGAGGGTAGGACAAAAGATGTCATGCAAGTTCTTTTCCATAAGCACGTATGACTATATATGGAATACATGCCTACATTACATTGATGAATTGGAGCTAGTTCTGTGTCACTCCATGTTATAACTGTTGCATGATGAATGCCATCCGACATAATTATCCATCACTGATCCATTGCCTACGAGCTTTTCATATATTGATCTTTGCTAAGTTACTTTTCCGTTTCTACTGTTACAATCACTACAACACTGCTACTATCACTTTGCCATTGTTACCGTTACTTCCATACTGCTTTGCTACTGAATACTTTGCTGCAGATACTAAGTCTTTCAGGTGTGGTTGAATTGACAACTCAACTGCTAATACTCGAGAATATTCTTTGGTCCCCTTGTGTCGAATCAATAAATTTGGGTTGAATACTCTACCCTCGAAAACTGTTGCGATCCCCTATACTTGTGGGTTATCAAGACCTTTTTCTGGCGCCGTTGCCGGGGAGCATAGCTCTATTCTCTGAGTCACTTGGAATTTATATCTGTTGATCACTATGAAGAATTTGAAAGATGCTAAAACTAAGATATACCCCTCAACTACGAGGACAGGTAAGGAACTGCCATCTAGCTCTGCACTTGATTCACCTTCTGTTATGAGTAAACTTGCGACACCACCACCTGCTATTGATTCTGATATGTCACAAGTAATTGATGATGCCACTTCTGGTATGCATGATGCTTATGATGATACTTTGCTTGATACTACCGTGCCACTGGGTGAATTTCTTGATGAACAAATTGCTAGAGTCAATGCTGCAATTGATGATATTTCTGAATCTGATGAAATTATTGAAACTGAACACTACGAGACACCTGCTAGACCTAGCTCTCCTAGATATGAATTGCCTAATATACCTAAGGGTTATGTTATGGAACGAGAGGTAGCTAGGGACTTTCTTGCTTGTAAAGATAGAGATGATCTTAAGAAATTACTATGCAAGTGGAAAGAAAAATCTTTGAATGCTAGAATGCAATATGATCCCAAGTTTGATACTTCACCTATCTTTGTTACTGATAAGGATTATGAATTCTCTGTCGACCCTGAGTTAATTACTTTGGTTGAATATGATCCTTTCCATGGTTATGAATCTGAAACTGTTGTGGCACATCTTACTAAATTGAATGATATAGCCACCCTATTCACTCATGAGGAAAAAATTCGTTATTACTATATTCTTAAGTTGTTTCCTTTCTCATTAAAGGGTGATGCTAAGATATGGTTTAATTCTCTTGCTCCTGGTTGTGTGCGTAGTCCCCAGGATATGATATATTACTTCTCTGAAAAGTATTTTCCTGCCCATAAGAAACAAGCTGCCTTGCAGGAAATATTTAACTTTGTGCAAATTTAAGAAGAGAGTCTCCCACAAGCTTGGGGGAGGCTTCTCCAGTTACTTAATGCTTTGCCTGATCACCCTCTCAAGAAAAATGAAATACTTGATATCTTTTATAATGGACTAACCGATGCTTCTAGGGACCACCTAGATAGTTGTGCTGGTTGTGTTTTCAGGGAACGAACTGTTGAACAAGATGAACTACTATTGAATAATATATTGAGCAATGATAATGATTGGACTATTTCTGAACCGCCTCCAAAGCCAACTCCGAAGAAAAGAGGTATTAAGATATGCAAGAGGCAAAGAAATCTATGAAATAAAAAGGTATTAAAGCTGAAGATGTTAAGAATCTACCACCTATTGAAGAAATACATGGTCTTGATAACCCGACACAGGTAGTAGAGGTAAATTCCCTCCGTAGATTTGATGAAGGTGATATTCCTTATAATAAGTCTGCTAGCCAATGCTTGGATGAGTTTGATAACTTTATTGTTAAGCAAGAAAATTTCAATGCTTATGTTAGTAGACAACTGAAACATAATGCTTACATGCTTGATCGCTTAGGTGATTATATGAGTAGAACTGTTAATGATCTTAAGCTTATTAGTAAACATGCTTCCATGGTAACCACTCAAGTAGAACAAGTACTTAAGGCACAGAATGATTTGCTTAATGAGATGATTAGTAAGAACAATGATCATTCTGTTAGAGTTGTGACTAGAGGTGGTAGAATGACTCAGGAACCTTTGTATCCTTAGGGCCATCCTAAGAGAATTGAGCAAGATACTCAGAGAGTTAATACTGATGCACCTGGTCATTCTAATAAAAGGAAAAAGAATGACGATAGGAATTTGCATGCTGCTAGTGAACCTGTTATTGATACTCATGAAAACCCAAATGATATTTCTATTTCTGATGCTGAGACACAATCTGGTAATGAACATGAGCCTAGTGATAATATTGATGATGATGTTCATGTTGATGCTCAACCTAGTAATGATGATGATGTGGAGATTGAACCTGCTGTTGATCTTGATAACCCACAACCTAAGAACAAAAGATATGATAAAAGAGACTTTGTTGCTAGGAAGCATGGTAGAGAAAGAGAACCATGGGTTCAGAAACCCATGCCCTTTCCTCCTAAACCATCCAAGAAAAAGGATGATGAGGACTTTGAGCGCTTTGTTGAAATGCTTAGACCTGTCTTTTTGCGTATGCGCTTGACTGATATTCTGAAAATGTCCCCTTATGCTAAGTATATGAAAGATATTGTGACTAATAAAAGAAAGATACCGGAAGCTGAGATTTCCACCATGCTTGCTAATTATACTTTTAAGGGTGGAATACCAAAGAAACTAGGAGATCCCGGAGTACCTACTATACCATGCTCTATTAAAGGAAATTATGTTAAAACTGCTTTATGTGACCTTGGAGCTGGTGTTAGTGTTATGCCTTTCTCTTTGTATCGTAGACTTGATTTGAATAAGTTGACACCCACTGAAATCTCTTTGCAAATGGCTGATAAATCAACTGCTTTACCCATCGGTATTTGTGAGGATGTGCCTGTCGTAGTTGCAAACGTTACTATTCTAACGGACTTTGTTATTCTTGATATTCCTGAGGACGACAGTATGTCGATCATCCTTGGTAGAACCTTTTTGAATACTGCAGGGGCTGTTATTGATTGCAATAAGGGCAATGTCACGTTTCATGTCAATGGTAATGAGCATACAGTACACTTCCCGAAGAAACAACCTCAAGTTCATAGTATCAACTCCATTGAAAAAATTTCAACGATTATTATTGGAGACTTTGAATTCCCTCTCCCTACTGTCAAAAAGAAATATGATATACTTATTGTTGGGGACATGCATATCCCCATTGAGGTAACCTAGTGTTATTCGAAAATTCTCCGGTTCCGTGTCATTCGAAAAAAGTTTGTCAATAAGACTTGATCAACCTTATTGATGGATCCTTTTTGATGAGCATGAGATGGATGAATTTAGAAAGCACAACCTTCTGCACCCAACTTTTATTTTCTGTTCTTTAGTTTCAATTTAGTAAAAATGCTATTATTTCTCTGTTTTCTGATTTATCCGTGCAATAGAAAAATGACCTGAAAATAAAAGTTCTCAGAATTCCCTGAAAATTTAGTATGCTTTTTTCTGGAATATTTAAGAATTTTTGGCACTGAGAACACATCAGGGGGCTGCACCAGTGGGCCACAAGCCTGCAGGGCGCCCCCCTGGGCGCGCCCCCTGGCTTGTGGGTCCCACGTGGGGCCCCCTCACTTATTCCAGCACCCATCCACTTCGTCTTCCTCCAGAAAAAATCCCACCATTGCTCAAACCCGTGTTCTAGCTCATCTTGCTGCCATTTTCGATCTCCTTGCTCAAAGCACCATTTGCAAAACTGTTTTAGGGGATTGTTCATTGGTATGTGACTCCTCCAATGGTCCAATTAATTTTTGTTCTAGTGTTTTATATATTGCAAATTTTTGCTGCTGTGGTGACCTTGTTCTTGAGCTTGCATGTCAAATTTGTAGGGTCCCAAGTAGTTTTGATGCATGATATGGCCTCGAGGCACTTGTGGGAGTAGTTGCTATAAGTTTTGTTGAGCTTTGTTCACTTTTATTTGGAGTCACTAAAAATTTCAGAAAATTTTCAGAGAAAGAAAAAAATGTTAAGGAGAATGTACCAAGGTGGTTTCTCGAGCAAGAAGACCCCGAGACTCGCGATACGCGAGCCCGACTTTGAACCACCGAGGGAAGCTCAAGTGCGGCCTTGTGAATGGCCGTCGGATCCATTCATGGTCCATGCCGGATTCAAAGAAGAATTTTACGCGTACATACGAAATGCTGGCCTTGAAGATTTTGTTTCAGACCAATGCAAGCAATATTATCAACTCACTGATTCCTTCGTGCGGAGGTTTGAATTTTCATCTAGGCGTAATACGCATTCTGTTCTATTTAATCTTTATGATGAATCTTATACTATGGACCTAGAAGATTTTAACCATGCATGCAAAATTCCACAATGGGGCAGCCATAGTGATCCTCACAAAACTGAATATAAGGATTTTCTTGCTAGCATCACTGTGGGAAAAACTAGAAACATTACACAGGCTACCTTGGGGAGCGTTCACTTTCCTGCCATACATTATTTTGCTCTCTTCATAGGTAGATGTATTAACGGTAAACATGACCATAGCCACCTTTGCGTACCTGATCTTAGTATTCTTAAGAGTGCGGTCATGGGGGAGAGACGATATAACTTGGGAGCTATTTTTGCTAGGAGGCTACATAAAAATGCTAAGGATGGAGATTTCTTTGGTGGAATTTATGCCACCCGTGTAGCCAACTATCTTAGGGTACCCATAAGGGAGAATGATATTGAGTTACCACTTGCTTTTCTTGATTATGAGGCTATGGTGCGCTACCAGTTTCTTGAGAGAAACGAACAACCCCTCCTGTACCGACTAATTTTTGATAGACAGCGTGCTGTCCATATTACCCTTCCTGCTCCTGCCTTCTTTAACTTCCAGGAAAAACAGAGATACTTTATAACCAGAGAGGAGGCAAACGAGTACGAGAGAGAGGCGGAAGCCGCTCGCCTCCGCGCTGCAGCCGCTCAGGCAGTAGCTGCCGCAGCCCAGTACAACCCCAACTATGACTTTGGATATTATCCGGGCCAGCCATGGCCATAGACCAACTTAGTCCAAAAGCCTAAGCTTGGGGGAGTACGTATTTCTCACCGACATTACATTCATGTTCACACACTCATTCCAGTTGTCGGTGTTCATACTTTTTCATTGTACCATCCATGGTAGTTTGTTTCTTCTTTTTGCTTTCTTCTTGTGTGTTTAATTAACCTTGAGAAAATTAAAAAATAGTTCTAGCTTTACCTTCTAGTTTGTTTAGTTGTAGTATTAAAAGAAAACCCCAAAAGATTTCTCGTTCTTCTTTTGCTTGTTGGGAGCTTTCCCGTGTAAATAGTTTTCCTTTCTTCTTTGGGTCGTAAGGAGAAGACCACGATGAAATGTTGAGTGTCTCTCATATGCATTATTGTTTATCTTACAGAGAGCCCATATTACCTTGTCTTCTCCTTTGAGTTATTGCTTGCAGATTCTAGCTTAGTCCAATGCACGTGCACTCTTATTATTTATCACACCGTTCGGTCGTGCAAGTGAAAGGCAATAATGACGATATATGATGACGTGACTGAGATGGAGAAAAGCTGGTATGAACTCGACCTATTTTGTTTTTGTAAATATGATTAGCTCATCGTTCTGGATTTAGCTCATTATGGACCGAACATGTTTGCAATGACAATTAGAGATTATAGTTATTCATGCCATGCTTAATTAGCTAAGAGTGTATAATGGTTTGTCTTGAGTGCCAACAAGCATTTTAAAATGGTTGTGATGTAGTATGATAGAATGGTATCCCCCTCTGAATGATTCGAGTGGCTTGACTTGGCACACGTTCACGCATGTAGTTGAAACAAAACCAACATAGCCTCCACGATGTTTATGTTCATGGTGATTTATATCCTACTCATGCTTGCATTCAATGTTAGTTAATCTCATAGCATGTTTATGACTGTTGTCGCTCTCTAGTTGGTCGCTTCCCAGTCTTTTGCTAGCCTTCACTCGTACTAAGCAGGAATACTGCTTGTGCATCCATTTCCATAAACCCAAAGTTGTTCCATATGAGTCCACCATACCTACCTATATGCGGTATTTACCTGCTGTTCCAAGTAAATTTGCATGTGCCAAACTCTAAACCTTCAAATAATACCCTGTTTTGTACGCCCGAATCGCTCATGTAGTGACTAGGGGCTGTCAGTATCTTCCATGTTAGGTGGGTTATTCTCACGATATGTGTTTATTCACTATCATTCACGAGAAAGTGGCTGGTATTCGGGATGCCCAGTTCCATGCTCAAAAATCAAATCAAAGTATAATGAAACAAAACTCCCCCAGGATTGTTGTTTGTATGGACGGTACCCGTGGATTCGGCCCGCCGTGGAGTGTGATCGATTGGTGGAGGGGGAGTAAAAACTTTACTATTCTGTTTGGGAACCGCCTATAATGTATCTAGCATGGAAGATATCGAGATCTCTTAGTTGTTATGTTGACAATGAAAGCATACCTCCCAAAATTATGATTCATCCCTGTTTTAAAAAACTCGAGCTCTGGCACCTCTGTAAATCAATGCTTCCCTCTGCGAAGGGCCTATCTATTTTATTTACTGTTGAGTCATCCTCCTCTTATAAAGAGCACCAGTTAGAGAGCATTTCCGTCATTTGTATGCTTTGTTATTAATTGATATTGAGTATGAGTATGACTGGATCTCTTTTACCATGAATTACAATGTCTAGTCAGTCCTTGTTCTTCAGAGGTGCTCTGCATTTATGTTTTGCGGTCTCAGAAAGGGCTAGCGAGATACCATTATATCATATTGTATCATGATTGTTTTGATAAAATTGTTGTCATCTGAGACTTATTATTATTGCTCGCTAGTTGATTATGTCATTGATATGAGTAAATGTGAGACCTAAATGTTATTGTGAAGGTGGTTAGTTTATAATCTTTGCTGAAAAACTAAACATCAGTTAGACATACTTACAACAGCAAGATCAAACAGAGTTTGTAAAAGTTTTTCTTTATCACTTTCAGTTTGTCAACTGAATTGCTTGAGGACAAGCAATGGGTTAAGCTTGGGGGAGTTGATACGTCTCCATCGTATCTACTTTTCCAAACTCTTTTGCCCTTGTTTTGGACTCTAATTTGCATGATTTGAATGGAACTAACCCGGACTGACGCTGTTTTCAGCAGAATTGCCTTGGTGTTATTTTTGTGCAGAAATAAAAGTTCTCGGATTGACCTGAAAATTTACGGAGAATATTTTTGGAATTAATAAAAAATGCTGGCGAAAGAATCAACCAAAGGGGGTCCACCACCTGGCCACAAGCCAGGGGGGTTGCGCCCTCCCCTAGGGCGCGCCCTGCAGGCTTGTGGGCCCCCTGAAGCTCCTCCGACCTCAATTCCAACTCTATATATTCCTATTCGGAGAGAAAAAAATCAGGGAGAAGAGTCCATCGCGTTTTACGATACGGAGCCACCGCCACCTCATGTTCTTCCTCGGGAGGGCAGATCTGGAGTCTGATTTGGGCTCCGGAGAGGGGAAATCGACGCCGTCGTCATCACCAACCATCCTTCATCACCAATTTCATGATGCTCTCCGCCGTTCGTGAGTAATTCCATCGTAGGCTTCCTGGACGGTGATGGGTTGGATGAGATTTACCATGTAATTGAGTTAGTTTTGTTAGGGTTTGATCCCTAGTATCCACTATGTTCTGAGATTGATGTTGCTATGACTTTGCTATGCTTAATGCTTGTCACTAGGGCCCGAGTGCCATGATTTCAGATCTGAACCTATTATGTTTTCATGAATATATATGTGTTCTTGATCCTATCTTGCAAGTTGTAGACACCTATTACGAGTTATGATCCGCATCCCCCAGGGTGACAATAACTGAGAGAAACACAAGAGGAAAAGAAACACTCAAGGACAACCTTCGATCACACATCCACTAGAATCACACGAGTACACGAGTATCATGGTCCACAATCAACAAAAGGATACAAGTAACTATAGTCTCCTCGCTCCGAAGGAGGAGGTCTTGAATCCCTTGGGATCTTCCCTTAGAGGGGCCTTGGCATCACTTGGATCTTCTCTCAACGGAGGGCAATCTCCTAGGGAGAAGTAAGTAATGGAGCTATGCTCAACAAAAGGTCTTTGCCAAACAATAGCCAACCCTAGAGAGAGGAGGTGGAGGTGTTTATATAGTACTAGGGGAAAGAGGGGTGAAGGAAAGGGTACATGGCCACTCGGGCCCGAGTCTGCCCACACAGGTGCCGGATGTTCGGGATTGGGGGCCGGATGTCCGGGGCTTCAGCGGTACGCCGGATGTCTGGGCTCGGGGGGCGGATGTCCGGGCTGTGGAAGCTGGATTTCGTGCGAATCGGGTTCTGGCTCGCCGGATTTCCGGGGGAAGTGGCCGGATTTCCGGGGCGGTGCCGGATGTCCGGCGCCTGTAGTTTCTGGTGCTGGCCCTTGGCGCTAGTGCAGTTCCCAGGGGCCGGATGTCCGGGGTCTAGGCCGGATGTCCGGTCCCTGGAGGGTGTTCTCGCCACCGTTGGTCGCTCTTGTCCGTTCTTCTTCGTGTCCGTTCCCATGGGGACTTGTCCTTCACCACGAGCATCTTCTAGGCCTTCTTCATGGTACCTGAGCATGCATAGGGTCTCCGATTGAGGTAGCATCCAAGTTCCATGAACATCAAAGAGAGAATCATATAGGAGAGATGTCACCTCGTCTTCAATAGCACATGCCCGGGCTCTAGTCATGGGTCCCTTTGTGGCTTTATGTGATGGTGTAGAGTCCATGGGGATGATGGTGGGATGCTCCGCATCAGTAATGATCTTTTCTAGTAGCTTTATTTAATTTTCTAAAATCAATTACCATTTTATAGCCAGTGACAATTCTCTGTGGGACAAGTTCATTTTTATAATTAGGAACAACAATAATACCTCCCTTCTTAGGAACACAATGAACGGGACTTACCCATCTACTATCAGCTATGGGATAAATTATACCTGCTTCCAAAAGCTTTAATATTTCAGTTCTTACCACTTCTTTCATCTTAGGATTCAATCGTCGTTCGTGATCAACAACGGGTTTAGCATCAGTTCCATATTAATCTTGTGCTGACATAGAGTGGGACTAATGCCCTTAAGATCATCAAGAGTATATCAAATAGCAGCCCGGTGCTTCCTTAGAATTTTTAATAATCTTTCTTCTTCATGTTCTGAAAGGTTAGCACTAATAATAACAGGATATACCTTTTTCTCATCAAGATAAGCATACTTCAAAGTGTCAGGCAATTGCTTTAATTCAAAGACATGATCACCTTTAGGTGGAGGAGGACCTCCTAGAGTTTCAATAGGCAAATTGTGTTTTAGGAGAGGTTGTTGTTCAAAGAAAATTTTATCTATTTCATTTCTGTCATGCAAGTGCATATCATTTTCATGGTCTAGCAAATATTGTTCTAGTGGATCGGTAGGAGGTACGACAATAGAAGCAAGACCAAGTATTTCATCCTTACTAGATAATTCTTTATTACGGGGTTGTCTACCAAACTTGGAGAAATTAAACTCACGAGACACATCACCAAAACTAACACCTACAGTTTGTTTTTCAGAATCTATCTTAGCATTGACGATGTTCAAGAAAGGTCTTCCAAAGATAATGGGACAAAAGTCATCTTGTGGGGAACCAAAAACTAGAAAGTCAGTAGGATATTTTATTTTTCCACACAAGACTTCAACATCTCTAACAATCCCAAGTGGTGTGATGGTGTCTCGGTTTGCAAGTTTAATAGTAACATCTATGTCTTCTATTTCAGCAGGTGCTATATCATTCATAATTTCTTGGTATAAGGTAAAGGGAATAGCACTCACACTAGCACCCACATCACATAAACCATGATAGCAATGATCTCCTATTTTAACTGAGACAACAGGCATGCCAACTATGGGTCTATGTTTATCTTTTTCATCAGGTTTGGCAATTCTAGCAGCTTCATCACATAAGTAAATAACATGCCCATCAATATTTTCTACTAAGAGATCTTTAACCATAGCAACACTAGGTTCTACTTTAATTTGTTCAGAGGGCTTAGGTGCTTTAATATTACTTTTGCGAACCACACTTGATACCTTAGTATGTTCCTTTATCCTAACAGGGAAAGGTGTTTTTTCAATATAAGCAGTAGGCACAACTGGATCAACAATGTAAATGATAGTTTCATCTTTAGCTATGACCGGTTCTTTAATTTATTCTTTAATAGGGGGATGATATTTATACCACTTCTCCTTAGGGAGGTCAACAACAAATGATTCACAGAAAGAGGCTACTATCTCAGAGTCAAGTCCATATTTTGTGCTAAACTTGTGAAAAGCATCGGTATTCATAAAGGATTTAACACAATCAAACTTAAGCTTAATACCTGACTCATTACCTTTGTCGAGTTCCCAATCTTCAGAGTTGCATTTAATTCTTTCTAAGAGATCCCACTAGAATTCAATAGTCTTCTTCATAAAAGAACCAGTACAAGAAGTATCGAGCATGGATCGATCATTATGAGAAAGCCGAGCATAAAAATTCTGAATAATAATTTCTCTCGAGAGCTCATGATTAGGGCATGAGTATAACATTGACTTAAGCCTCCAAGCTAGAGCGGTGCTTTCTCCTTCACGAGGCCAAAAATTATATATATAATTCCGATCACGATGAACTAGATGCATAGTATAAAACTTTTGATGGACTTCTAATTTCAATCGATTCCAGTTCCATGATCCAATATCATCACATAGCCTATACCATGTCAATGCTTTTCCCTTCAAAGATAAAGGGAAAACCTTCTTCTTAACTTCATCTCCGGGTAAAACTACAAGCTTAAATAATCCACAAATTCCATCCACATGTATTAGATGCATATCAGGATGTTCAGTTCCGTCTCCTGCATAAGGATTAGCTAGCAGTTGTTCTATCATACCCAAAGGAATTTCATAACCAATATTTTCAGTAGGTGCAGTAGGTTGAGGGGCAACTAATTGTGGTTCCGGTCGAGGTGAAGATACCCCGAACAAACCCCTCAAAGGATTATTGTTTCCATAGTAGCAAGTGATAATAAATTTCAGCACGTAGTATAAATTTTTTTCTTACCGATTTCCACTTACCAAGAGCGCTTCACTCCCCGACAACGGCACCAGAAAAGAGTCTTACTGACCCACAAGTATAGGGGGTCAATCGTAGTCCTTTCGATAAGTAAGAGTGCCGAACCCAACGAGGAGCAGAAGGAAAGGACAAGCGGTTTTCAACAAGCTAATTTCTGCAAGCACTGAAATTGTAGGTAACAGGTAGTTTGATAGCAAGATAATTGGTAACGAGCAAGTAACGGTAACGTTAAATAAAGTGCAGCAATATAGCCCAATCCTTTTGTGGCAAAGTACAGGCCAAAACGGTCTCTTATGATAAGCAAGCGTTCTTGAGGGTACACGGGAATTTCATCTAGTCACTTTCATCATGTTGGTTTGATTTGCGTTCGCTACTTTGATAATTTGATATGTGGGTGGACCGGTGCTTGGGTGCTGTTCTTACTTGAACAAACCTCCCACTTATGATTAACCCCCTCGCAAGCATCCGCAACTATGAGAAAAGTGTTAAGATAAAATCTAACCATAGCATTAAACATTTGGATCCAAATCAGCCCCTTACGAAATAGCGCATAAACTAGGGTTTAAGCTTCTGTCACTCTAGCAACCCATCATCCAATAACAGCTCCACAATGCATTCCCTTAGGCCCAAAGATGGTGAAGTGCCATGTAGTCGACGTTCACATGACACCACTAAGGGAATCACAATATTCATATCATCAAAATATCGAACACATATCAACTTCACATGATTACTTGCAATATGACTTCTCCCGTGACCTCAAGAACAAAGGTAACTACTCACAAATGATATTCATGCTCAAGATCAGAGGGGTATTAAATAGCATAATGGATCTGAACATATAATCTTCCACCAAATAAACCATATAGTATCAACTACGAGATGTAATCAACACTACTAGTCACCCACAGGTACCAATCTGAGGTTCCGGTACAAAGATTGAACACAAGAGATGAACTAGGGTTTGAGAGGAGATGGTGCTATTGAAGATGTTGATGAAGATTGGCCTCCCAAAGATGAGAGGGTTGTTGGTGATGACGATGGCTTCGATTTCCCCCTTTGGGAGGGAAGTTCCCCCGGCGGAATCGCTCCGGCGGAGGGCAAAAGTGCTCCTGCCCAAGTTCCGCCTCAAGACGGCGGCGTTCCGTCCCGAAAGTTCCCTCTTGATTTTTTCTAGGTCAAAAGACCTTAAGTACCAGAATATGGGCACCGGAGGTGGGCCGGGCTGGCCACAACCCACCAGGGCGCGCCTTGGTGTCTTGTGGTCACCAGGTGCCCCCCCTACGGTAGTTATTTGCTCCAGTATTTTTTATATATTCCAAAATAATTCTCCGTGAAGTTTCAGCTTATTTGGAGATGTGCAGAATAGGTGTCTCTGATATGCTTTTTCAGGTCCAGAATTCCAGCTGCCGGCATTCTCCCTCTTTGTGTAAACCTTGCATATTATGAGAAAAAAGGCATTAGAATTACTCCATAAAGCATTATTATGCATAAAAACATTATAAATAACAGTAAGAAATCAAGATGCAAAATGGACGTATCATAGAGCAAGTCATCATCACCTAATAAGTCATCCTCATCACTATTAAAGTCAATGAATTCAGGGTGTGATCAAAGTTCAAAAAAGCGCTAGGCGATAATTATGCGTTTGGCCACCTACTTGCGCTTTTCTAGCTAAGGCACGATTAGGCAAAATTAAGCACAGTTAGGCGTTAGTAATGTAGCATCAAGAAATAAGCTAGATGGGCTGGCCTAGCCCATTAAACCACATGCCCACCTTCTTATTCGCCTACTAAAGCTCTCTTACGGTGCACATTCAACAGAAAATTTAGTTTTCCTCCTCACGCCGCCTCTCCCACTCATCCTCCCTCCCTTGTTGCATGATGCGGCCTCTCTCCATTTTCCTCTATCCCTTTATACACCGATGGGAACCAGCCAATGAAGCTCAATATCTCGCTGGAGAAGCTCGATCCCTCGCCGGAGAAGCTCCATCCCTCGCCGGAATCAGTCAATTTGTTGTCGGAGTGATTGAATCTTCATCGGGGAGGATGAATTCTCACAGGGGAGGTTGAATCCTCCCTTGGGAGATTGATTTCTCATTCGAGAATCATGATTCCTCACCATAAAGGTTGATTTCTTACCGGAGGACCATGGCAGCCGCTTTTTTGAGCGCCTAGGGCAAAAGTGAGGCGCTATGCCAGTGCCTTGCGCTTAAGCGTGCCTAGGCAAGCACATAATAATGCCTTTGAAATATGGGTGTGATACCTTGGTGCCTTTATCCATGAAGCAACTTCCAATTCCTTCATTCGACGATTCAAATAAATCATAGGAGTTGGAGGATACGAGTGCTAGTCTGGCAACACCTTCGTCTTGACTATAGTCGGAGTCGGAGTGATAGCTTCTCTTGGATTGGTTATCAGAGTCGGAGCCGGATACCCATTCACCAATGTGATCTTGCGTTCTTCTTCTTGTATAGCTCTTGGCGTACTTGTCTCTCCTCTTAGAATCCTTGCTTATCCGGGCAGGTCTTCATTCATATCGATCTTCTCTACTCCTTCTATCTCTCCGAGGTGACTCATCTCTTCTACTCCTTCTTCTTGGTGACTCATCTCTCTTCTTGGAAGGAGCCATGCACTCATTGGAGAAATGTCCGGGTCTTCCACAATTGTAACAATTTCGGTCACGACTAGAAGAACAGTTCTCATTGTATCTTGAGTTGGAGTTTCTTTCCTTGCCTCTATTCTTGTAGAATTTGTTGAATTTATCGACCATGAGGCTTATCTCTTCAGTGGAAACAAGATTGTCACTTGAGTTGTCGCATCATCACTTGTGGCTTTGTAAGCACCGCTTGACTTGTTGAGGAGCTCCTCTTTGTCCTTGAGTCACATTTCATGGGCAACAATCCTTCCAGTGACTTCCGTAGGCGTGAGATCTTTGTAATTTGGCATCATTTGGATTAATGTGCACACGGTGTCTTACTTTCCATCCAAGGCTTTAAGGATCTTCTTGATGATGAATTTGTCGGTCATCTCTTCACTTCCTAAGCCGACAATCTCATTGGTGATGAGAGCAAGCCTAGAGTACATTTCCGCACCTCCTTCGCCATCCTTCATCTTGAAATTACCAAGTTAACTTTGAAGAACATCCAACTTAGATTCCCTGACAGACTCGGTTCCTTCGTGCATATCAACCAAAGTATCCCAAATTTCCTTGGCATTTTCAAGAGACTTATCTTGCTGAATTCTTCTGGGCATAAGCGGTCGAATATGATGTCACGTGCTTGAGTGTTGTATTGCAACATCTTCTATTCTTCCGTGGTCGCTTCATGATCCAGTTCTTTTTCATATCCAAACAATTCACCGTGCAAGCCAACATGAACAACAACCCAAATGGTGGGGTTATGACCAGAAAATATGCATTTTCATTTTATCCTTGCAAATAGAAAAAATTGTACCATCGGAATATGAATCTCTACGGTGATTGTTTCCCTTACTAGAAACCATAGTCTCCTAGGTTGTGAAACCAATGCAATGGAGACCAAAGCTCTGATACCACTTGTAGGATCGAAAGTATATCTAGAGGGAGGTGACTAGACTACTTGACTAGATTAAAACTTAACCTTTTACTAATTTTAGTAGTAGATAGTTTTTAGCAATTACATCAAGTCTAGAAACACCCTATACATGGAAGTCTAGCAACACCCTACACATGCAAGTCTATGAGTTGAGCAGCAGAAAATAAAGGCATTGCAAGTGGAAGTAAAGGAGGGACCAGAGAAATCAAACGCAATGAAGACATGGTGTTGTGGACGTGGTTCCGCTAGGTGGTGCTATCGTACGTCCACATTAATGGAGACTTCAACCCACAGAGGGTAATGGTTGCGCGAGTCCACGGAGGGCTCCACCCACGAAGGGTCCACGAAGAAGCAACCTTGTCTATATCATCATGGCTTACGTGCATGAAGGACTAGCCTCACTCGGGTAGATCTTCATGAAGTAGGCAATGTTCGTGCCCTTACAAATTTCTTGGTACAACTCTACACGATTTCGAGGCTCTCAACTGACACCTAACCAATCTAGGAGGCACCACTCTCCAAAAGGTAATATATATTGTTTTGATGATGAACTCCTTGTTCTTGTGCTTCAAAAGATAGTCTCCTCAACACTCAATCACACTCTCATAGAAATTTGGCTTGATAGAAGAGGATAATTGGGGGGGGGGGGGGGAAGCAACTTGAGGAGGCTAGAAATCAAGGATCTATTGGTTGGAGTGGAATCTCTTGATCTCAACAGAGGACTAGGTGGTTCCCTCCCAGAAAATGAGTTGCGGAAGTGTAGTTTCATTCTGATAGCTCTCTATAAGAGTAAGTGGTGGTGGAGGAGTATATATAGCCTTCACCAAAAATCCAACCGTTACAACTTTATATCCCAACTCGGTGACACCGAAATATAATCTTGGTGGTACCGACTAGTGCAAAAGGTTGCAACTTTTGGCTTTTCGGTGGGACCAAAAGGAAAAACTCGGTGAGACCGATTCGGTACAACTTGGGAAGCCCCAAAAACTTGGAGATTCCGATCATTTCATCTTAAAGATTCTGAGATTAATGCAATCGACTCCAGCAAGTTGGTCACTGCTTTTCCGTTTCACCAAAAGCAGTCTCGGTAGTACGGAGATGTTAGGGTTTTGGTTTGGGGCTCTGTCATGGGTGACTCGGTGGCACTGAGAAGAAAAATTCGGTGTGACCTGATACGTCTCCAATGTATCTATAATTTTTGCTTGTTCCATGTTGTTATATTATCATTCTTGGATGTTTTACAATCATTTTACAACAACTTTATATCATTTTTTGGGACTAACCTATTGACATAGTGCCAAAGTGCCAGTTGCTGTTTTTGCTTGTTTTTTACTTCGCAGAAAATCAATACCAAACGGAGTCCAATCGTGATGAAATTTTTTGGAGATTTTTTCTGGACCAGAAGACACCTAGTGGGCCAAACAACTGCCGGAGAGGTGGGCTGTGGAGAGCACAACCCACCAGGGCGCGCCAGGGGGGCCCCGGCGCGCCCTGATGGGTTGTGCCCTCCTCGGCCCCCTTCCGCACCGCCTCTGATGCCTATAAATTCCCAAATATTTGGAAAACCCTAGAGGAGTCGACGAAACACAATTCCAGCCGCCACAAGTTCCAGAACCTCGAGATCCAATCTAAACACCATCACAGAGGGGTTCATCTTCCTCATAGGTGCCTCTCCGATGATGCGTGAGTAGTCCACCATAGACCTACGGGTCCGTAGGCAGTAGCTAGATGGCTTCCTCTCTCTCTCTCTTATGATTCTCAATACAATGGTCTCTTGGAGAACTATTTGATGTAAACTTTTGCGGTGTGTTTGTTGGGATCCGATGAATTTTGAGTTCATGATCAGTTTCTATCCATGAATATTATTTGAGTCTTCTTTGATCTCTTATATGCATGATTGCTTATAGCCTCGTATTTCTTCTTCGAATCTTTGGTTTAGTTAGGCCAACTAGATCGATTTTTCTTGCCATGGGAAGAGGTTCTTTGTGATGGGTTCGATCTTGCGGTGTTCTTTCCCAGTGACAGAAGGGGCAGCAAGACACACATGTATCGTTGCTATTAAGGATAACAAGATGGGGTCTATTCCTACATGAATAGATCTTGTCTACATCATGTCATCGTTCTTATTGCATTACTCCATTTTTCCATGAACTCAATACACTAGATGCATGCTGGATAGCGGTCGATGTGTGGAGTAATAGAGGTAGATGCAGGCAGGAGTCGGTCTATCTATCTTGGACGTGATGCCTATATAATGATCATCGCCCTTGGATATCGTCATGACTCTTCGATTTTCTATCAATTGTCCAACAGTAATTTGTTCACCCACCGTGCGCTATACTCATGAGAGAAGCCACTAGTGAACCCTACGCCCCCCGGGTCTACTTTTCTATCATATTGCTTTCCGATCTACGTTTTTGCAATCTTTGTTTTCAGATCTACAAAACCAAAAACCCAAAAACATATTACTGCATATTTACTTTTTTTATTTGTGTTCTTGAGAGATCTATCTCTCCTATCTCTCACTACCTAATCTATCTTTTTACCGTAGAGAGATTGACAACCTCTCTTTCGTGTCGGGTTGCAAGTATTTGTTGTTTGTGTGTAGGTGTTGCTTATTGGGTGGTGGTGATCCTCCTACTGGTTCGATAACCTTGGTTTCATAACTGAGGGAAATACTTACCGTCGCTGTGCTGCATCATCCCTTCCTCTTTGGGGAAATACCGACGCAGTCTGAAGCCACGTCATGACCTATTTGACTTTGACCATTTTGGACATATTTGATATGAGAATGCGTTTGAGAATTTTTAGTGGCAAATCTTTAAGAACTTGAGCAACAAGATCATCATCAATACCTCATCCCCTTTTAATAGTATTAGATTTCCTATGGACTCAATGTGATCAAGATCACTTAAAGAAAATGTAGAGTCTTGAAGCCTTTGCCAATATATTTCCTTTGCATCATAGTGTTCCACATCACATATCCTAGCCATGCCAATATTTGAACTTCTCTGAAATGTACTTGATAAATATTAGTTCAATGACATATATGTTGTTATTAATTACCTAAACCAACAAGGGATTAAATGCACTTTCAGCTGCCCGAAGGGCTGTTCGAGACCGTTCGAAGGAGAAAACGATCGCGGTTGGGAGGTTGTAAAGTACTAACTGCGGGGATCTGCATCAACGGGCTTCACTGACTCTCCTTCCGCTGCTACGAGTTGGTAATGATCATATCAAACTTTGTATGCATCTTCATAGTTGTCCTCGGCATGTACGTATCACTTTTTTTGTTTTCTGCTGTGTTACCCTATAGTACCTTCGCAATACTTACCTAGCTTGGGCTTAGCCTCACACTTCTCACTCTATCTCCACTCACTCCTCTCCCTCTCCATCGACCCACCGCCGCCACAACTTGCCCACGTTTCGCCACTGCTGGAGCTTGCCCCACACGTCGCTATCATCGGATCTCTCCGCTCATCGCCACGAAAGGTCCGACGACAAGCCCGCTCCTTCCTCTCGTGCCACCCTCGTCTTGAATCCTATAGAAGAATTTTTGTACTGTAGAATCTGATGTATATAGTCTAGGCCAATTTTTTAGTGAAGAATCCGTCTACAATCCGATGTATATAGTCTAGGAATAAATATTTTAGGTATGTTATAGGAATGAATTCGAATTTTAGTGTAGAATCCAATGCCATTTTTGGTATAGAATACTTGGAATTATTAGTGTGGTACAATACGATTTCCCCCATGGATGATTTGCCAGCATGGATTGATTATGGTAGATATTTTTTGTGTACACATTTTGATATATTTGCCACCATGGATGATCTGCTTCGTGTGGATTGAAATGCTTAGGTTAAAATCCGATTGATATGTTTAGTGTAGATAAGTGTGGATTGATACTTAGAGCTTGTTAGGAGTAATGAATCCTTCGAGCTACTTTTAATCTAGAAATTAATCTTGCAATGCATGGGTGTGTAAACAAACAGTTTGATGCCATTGTACTTTATTCTATAATAGGAAAATGACATGTCGAGTTTGCAAGTTAAGGTGCGCTACCAGCCTTACAACTGGCTCATTGTTCTATATCTATTTCAGATAGGGTTTTGTACGTTTAGTGGTAACAAAGCTTCTTCTCTAACATGATATGACATTTATTCTTTTGCTTTTAGTGCTTTTACCACTAATGTATTTTCCTTTTGTTTTGTGTTACACAAATCATCCCATGCAAAGTAGGGTTGAAATCCAGCGTGTTTACAGTGGACAGTGTAATCTTTCAGTACTGGCCCCTACAATATTGAGCTTGAGAAAGGACCAACAATGACCCACATGGGAGGAGAAGGATTTGATTGTTTCATCACCCACACTCGTCTCAATGGGTGAAATGATCTTCCTTCTCTTAAGAGGAATAAGACCCAGGATTTCTTTTATCTTTGTCAACACGGATGACGATGGCGACGACCCATTTGTCGAAGCCGTCTTCGCCCAAAGAGTGAGGCTCAACAATGATGAGACTGACCGCCTCTTCGATAGACTTTTGTCACACGAGTTCTAGTGAGGCTAAGTGTAACATCCCGGAACTTTTCCCCAATTAAAATCTGATTTCAACTTAGATATTTTATTTTTGCCATTTTGTAAATGGTGAATGAATAAACCCCTTCTCTCTCGCGCATTTCAAATCGAGGTTTAACACCGAGCTATCTAACACGATCTCATTGTGACATTTGGGACTTACCCAAATTATTTCATAACGTTTGCACAAGCCTCATCGTATTTGGAGTCAGTTTAGTATCCGAACCATTAAATATACGAGGTGTTTAGCCGTTTATAATAACAAATATTTCTAATTTAAAATGTCTAACCAGGCCTTTTACTCCTCTCTATTCTAAACCAAGAGCTCACTAAATATTTGCACCTAAATCCTAGCCCAAGCAGCCCTTATAGTTACCCTGCTATAAATGGGAGCTCCTAGTTGGCACTTCACGCACCAGCTAAGAGACCTGGCGCTCACATCCGCCAGATAGTGGGCCCGCCCATGTGGTGAGTGCTCGCCCCTCCTGGTCGCTCGCTCGAGGGTTGATTGACGGTCATGGTTGACCAGTTGACAGGTCAACCGTTGACATTAAAGAAAGATTAAAAAATTAAAACAAAAAAAAATAAAAAAATCCAGATTTCGAATAAGTTCATCCAATTTTTTAAAACCCATCAAATTTGAATAAAAGTTCACCGATTTTGAAAAAAATCATCGATTTTAAAAATAAGCTCATCTAAATTTTAAAAATGTTTCAGCGATTTTGAAAAGTAATTTAAAAATTTAAAAAAAGTTCATCAATTTCAGGAAAAAATCATCGTATTTGAAAAAAGTTCACCGATTTTTGAAAAATGTTCATTGAATTTGAATTTCTTCATCGAGTTTGATAAAAGTTCATCAATTTTGAAAAAGGTTCATCAAATTGGCAATAGTTCATCGAATTTTAAAACAAAATCATCGGATCTGATAAAAAAGTTCATCAAAATTGAAAAAAGTTCATCAGAATTTATGAAAAAAAGAGTAAGAATGAGAAAAAAAATAAAAATGTAAAAAAAGAAGAGAAAACTGAGCAAAACCGTTCGGGAAAAGAGTAAGTAATCAAACGAAAAGAAGCTTATTTGGCACGTCCAAAGAGGTGGTTGGGTGGTTACACCTGGCCGGCCCATTACCGGGCGTTGCAGGAGCGAGTTTGCGAAATGCATATAAACGGGTGCCTGAAGTGCTAAATAGGAAACACCGCTATAAATAGCATGGCAACACCCGATAAAAGAAATCAAAGCATTGATGGTAGTTCGGAAGTTTGTTCCAATGAAGATATCAAAAATCGTAAAATATGGTTTCACACCGTCTTGCTAGTTATGTTAGAAAGGAGCGCACCATGGCTGTTGGTTGGAGCGTGCATCCCCTATCATTCTTGATCTTGTATTAGCTGATTGTAAACCTGTCACTATGAAGTAAACCCCTTATTTTCTTCAAAAAACAAATGGCTGAGATTAATATCCCCGTTATGCTCGAAAAAAATACATACAAGGGATGCAATCAAGTGTAAGATCCATGCGTTTATCTATTTCACCTTTTTCACGTTGCTACAAACTATTACATCGTGTCCATCAAATATACGTCCAACTCAGACATAGACTACTCGTGGGCAGTTCATACCGCCACGAACCTTAGATTTTTTTTTGAACGGTCACCGGGGGGAGGGAATCCCCACCTTAATATATTGCTCAAAAAGCTGCCAAAGCCAAGAGTCACTCCTTAAGCTTTGGCTGATTCAGTTTATAAGGAAAAGTGGATCGAAAACCTAAACAAGTTGATCCAGTTTATGAGGAAAACCGGGCCAAAAACAATACAAGTAAGAAGATTACACGAGTGAGAAAAAAGGACGCCCAGGACAAGGCCCGACCTAGCTAGCAGACCGAAAGACGAACACCATAGGAGGCACAAGTAGATGTGGGGTGTCGTCGAAGGATCACAATACGAAAACATAGCAAGCAACCTAACGCACCGCACCGGCGTGCATACCAAACCTCACGACACAACTCAGGAGCAACCACAACCAACGAGTGACAACACGAACCTTGACTAGGGGCTCCGCCATGAGAATTCGAGACGATTAGCAAGTTGGGGAGGCATCTTGCATCGTCGAAGAGCAAAGATGAACCAGGACAACACCACGAGCACTAAGCTCACCGCAACACAATGGCCACCAAGGGAGGAACTTGAGCATGCATAGCAACATGGCCGACACCAGGGAACACCACCGAAGACGAACACAAAGGAAGCAGGACAGCAGCAACACAAACCACCGTCGACCCCAACCGGCCGCACCACCACCAACAACATTCCGGCGGCAAGCCACACCCACACAACAACCATGTTGACCCCAAAGATGACGCCTTCAAGAAGGGCTGCGACGCTGGTTGCGCCGCCATCATCCGTACAGGAGGACCTAGACTGGGGTTTCCCCCGGGGTCTCGACGAGGAGGTTGCAAAACAACAAAACAACGACGCCTCCAAGGAGGTTAGCGGCGCCCACAGGCGTCGCCGCCGCTGGCTCCAGGTGGAGCAAGGCTTTCGCCCAAGTTGATCTGACACACTCCCGAGGACCGGTTGAGTGAGGTGGGAGCTGATCTGTACCACCACAAGGGACCATGGCCGCCCTGTCGCAGCCCATGGTCAGATTCCGACCACCACAGGCCGGAACGAGGCGAATCCAACCTGCCCAAGGCGCACACAGCCATACCGGAACTGGAAGGGAGTAGCGCCACGAACCTTAGATAGAACACCAATGGTGATACATGTGGTAAGTAATCCAAACTATTCAAAAAGAACATTTGCTAGAACTTGCGGGTAATTGCTAACCTACCAGGCTAGGATAAGCCTCCATCCAGATACATGCAAACATAGTATATATGACTTGGTAACCTTTAAGTCGTAGCACGACTGGCACTTTCCATCAGCCAAACTAGAACACTTTGCTAATTAACCTCCAAAGATCACAAACACGTGTTGGTCATGGTGCCGATGAAGGTTTGGATTATTGTTGCCATCAAATATGTCATGCCAACCGATGCAATCCCAAAAGGATACATCGAACCGGATGAACCTGTCTACCAGCCTTTCTCCATCTGGGTTACGACTCCGTTCCAGCCAAAGGTTCTCGTGAAGGGCGAAAAGTGCGGCTGATGCCACCAAGAGCACAAGGCCCACGACGAGCGCGAGGACGGAGAGCGCGCTGCTACGATCGCTGGAGAAGACGGCGTAAAAGACCAGCAGCAACACGGTGGCGGCGAAAGATGCCAAGAAGGAAAGACCCACCAAGCATATGAACTTGTTCCGGGTAGACTCGTCAGGCTCCGAGACGGCGAGGAGGCCGACGAGGATAGCGTTCTCCCTGTCGGCCATCTGCTCTCCTCGAGCTCCTTCCTCCTTGGTTTACTTCGCTCTTTTCTTGTCGCTCTGATGTCCTCGTGGTCTGTCGTTGGAGAGGCGCACTGAACTTCTAGGGTTACACGGGCAAGGGGCTTGTTGATTATTAATGCATAGGGATATACTTGCTGGAGAAGTAGGTACATACGGAAGAAAATTGTATGGGACGGGCCTCAAAGTCACCCTCCTGACGCCCCTTCTCAGATTTTGACACGTCATCGATGTGACGGCACACATCTTAAAGCGAACCTAATCCCCTAATAATTAGTTGATACGTATTTAAGTCTAGGTATGGTAGTATTGCGTACGATACAGTATCAATCAGATGAATACTTTCCATCTAACGAAATCGAAGAAAACGATCATCTCTCCGGCTCTCTGCTGCGCCAGGCGTCGGCCCGTCGTGACCTATCCCCTTTAACTTGAACTTAAAACTAGAACTACTATTCACGGACTAAACAAGGACTTAGACTTGAACTTATAACTTAAAACTAAAACTAAACACGGACTTAAACTTGAGTTTAAAACTAGAACCACTCTTCAAATCATCATCATAACCTTGGCAAGGTCAAACCAATCTTGTCTTGTCATCCCGCCTTCCATTGGGCCCGGATCCGTGCTGGAGTCAGAGAAGATGCGCCGCCACTCTTCAACGTCGAATCCTTCTCTTGCTCCTCGTTGTCGAAGATGCCGATGACCTTCCCGTCGACCATGCGCTCCGCAAAGATCACCCACTCTGCCTCCACAAGCTCGGGGTACTCGCGGCGGATGTTCACCATGTACTTTTCGTCAGATGTCAGCGACCTCCGCCTCGAGGCGCTCTCTCGCCTCCCGATTCTCTCGAGTCATGGTCGCGTTCACCACTCCGGGCAGCGGCTGGACAAGGTGGACGGGCGTCCTCAGCCACGGAAATTGAGGCACGCCTCCGCATCGTGGAACTGTACTTGCCACCGGTCGTATTCGAGCGCCGCCAGCTCCGCCGTGCCAAAGTACTCGAGCCACTTTTTCATGTGGGTCTCGCAGTCCATTATCTCCGCTACCCACGTCCCCCACAGCCGCTGCCAGACGCCGAGGTATTTCCTCTACGGGTGCAGCGGTGGGGGTGTCGGTGTCAAAACCGGCGGATCTCGGGTAGGGGGTCCCGAACTGTGATACTTGGATTGATGGTAACAGGAGACAAAGGGGGCAAGGTTTTACCCAGGTTCGGGCCCTCCTATGGAGGTAATACCCTACGTCCTGCTTGATTGTATTGATTGTATGGGGATTACAGAGTTGATCTACCACGAGATCGTATGACTAAAACCCTAGATGAGTTCTCTTGTCCTACACCCTAAAACCCTCTGGCTTATATAGACGTCGGGGTCCCTAGGGTTTACACATGGTCGGTTACACATCGAAGGGATAAACATGCCTATTCGCTACTCCAAACGTGGAGGACAATCCACGATTCCCGAAGCTTCCTTCTTGGAGAGGAGGTCTTCAACTCTTCCAGTATTCGGCAAGTGGCCCATACAGTCCGGCCCATAAGGCATAAGCCGGCCTCCCGAGGACCCCTTAGTCCAGGACTCCCTCAGTAGCCCTCGAACTAGCCTCCAACGCCAAAGGTCCAAGCTCCAACTGTTTCGAGTGATCAGAGTCTTCGGCTTGCGAGGCGAGTTCCTCCTTTTCCAAATTATGATCGGCCGGGCTATAGTTCGGCCTCCGTCGACGTGTAATTTCCCCTATCATAGATCGTCCGTATACCATGAGTAGTTCGGCTTTGAAGGCCAAACGTCAGAGAGCCAATAATGTCTTCTGACAACTTTTCAGATGAAAGGCCACGGCCCACCACGACCTCCAAACTAGTCGTGAAGACTCGATTCGCGGTTCGAGGCCGTTCCCACCTGCATGATCTATCAATGCACAGATCGTGCCCCGTTTTACACGGGATATGTTTAATCACGCGCGTACAACGGCACGCATGTCTCGGGAAGCAGAGGGATTCGCGGCGCCGCGAAGGGAGGCTAACCGGCAATAATCTTTAATAAAAGGAGAAGAGAAACCCCAAGGCTTATCCGCATCTCCCATTCACCTCCCTGCTTCTCCATATTTCCGAGCTCCCTGAGCCCAGATCTAGGTCTTCCATTCTTCCCCCTCCGAGCTTAGCCATGGCCAGCGGCAAGTGGGAGGCTTCCACGGTCAAAGACCAGGACATCCGAGATCTCAAGGAAGCCGGCTATCTCCCCGCCAACGTCTTCCATCGAGCTGCAGAAGAGGGCCAGGTGATCCCCACCCCCAAGTCAGGCGAGAGGGTGGTCTTTGTCCCTCACTTCATCCAGGGATTAGGCTTCCCACTTCACCCCTTTGTGAGGGGCCTTATGTTCTTCTACGGGCTCGACTTCCACGACCTCCCGCCGAACTCCTTCATGCACATATCTGCCTTTATCATCATCTGCGAGGCTTTCCTGCGGGTCGAGCCACACTTCGGACTGTGGCTCAAGATTTTCAACATCAAGCCGAAGTGCGTCGCCGGCGCACATGCGGACTGCGGCGGGGCAGTCATCGGCAAGCTTCCGCACGCAGTGTGGCCATCCGGCACCTTCATCGACACCATCAAAACTTGGCAGAGGGAGTGGTTTTACATCACCGAGCCCAAGGAGGAGGAGGGCGGAACCGTTCCTGCCGAATGCGGAACTGTTCCTGCCGAATTCAGGTCCGGCCCCCCAACCAGACTGACCTCATGGGTTAGAAAGGGTCTCGACTGGGGGTCGGAAACAGAGGTGGAGGACCTGCAGAGGGGCATCGCCTCCCTAATCAGGGAGGGAATCGGCCTGACCAACGTGGTCCAGGTCATGCTTCGGCGGCACATTCTCCCCTGCCAGCGCCGGAGCTCTCCTATGTGGGATTACCGGACTGACGACGATCCTACAGTTCGTCGACTCTTCCGCACTACGCGGGAGAAGTTATGGAAGGCGCTGTTCAAGGCGCAGGAGAACTGGCCAGGCAAGAAGGAGGACAAGGGCTTGAGCGCCATCAAGCCCGCACTCGAGGTATAACATAGTGTTATTTCACCGGTTCCATCTACTCAGAGATAGTCTAAGCATTTTCCGATTACCTTTCATAGGAATGGTTGAGCAAAGCCACGGGCATCAAGTGTCCGGCTCCACAGCCCGAAGACCCCAAGTCTCCGCTGCTGTTGGAGATGCTCGTCGTGGCGCCCTACAAGGCGCCAGAGAAGAAGGAGAAGAAGAAGTCAGGCCGAACTGGCCTGCGCAACAGGGACCAGCCAGGGGCTGCGTCCGAAGAGACTCATGCCTCCTCAAATCAAGAGGAGGAACATGAGGCTGAGGGGGGAGGCGATTCCCCCCTCACAGGAAAGAGGGCGGCGTCATCGGACGCCTCGGAGGAGGTAGTTCCTCCCGCCCAGAAGAAACCGCTCCGGACACAAGTAATCTCGTCCGACGGCAATTCGGACTCGAACACCGAGTCCGAAGACTTCGAGAGGGTTCCGCGGAGGAACCTCAGGGTCAAGACCCCACCTCGAAGGTATAGATCCGAAGACCCTTCTGTGTTATTGATGCAAAGCTTCGAATGTTACTAACATGTGAGCGCTTACTGACCTGCAGCCCACCACGAGTTCTCCCCACCGATCAAGTTTCGGAGGGGGAAACCCCACCCGCCTAACTAGCGGAGAGCGGGTCTACGTCGCAACCCTCCCCCCCGGGCGCCGCAAGGGACACCACGGAGGCGTCCTCCCAACAGGCTCCTTTGGAGCCGGACTCTGGAGGCGGGGGCGACGAAGTCATGGCCGAGGCAAACGCCTTGGCCATCGAAGATCCGGGGGAGAGGCCCCTCCCGGATACCGAGGAGGCCGGACATGGAAGTGCCCAGTCTCCTCCAAGGCCATCTCTGGAGCGCACAATGCCTCCGGAGGAACCAATTCAATCTCCGGCTGGAGATCGGGTTACCCAATCCCCACCGGCTCCGCCGACCACTGGGTGGCCGGCCATGGGGGAGGCTCTGTCCAGCGCCTCCATCTCCGGGGAGCACCGCATCCTTATGGGTGCGGTATTGCAGAGCATTCAGTCCGTAGACCACGGACTGAAGGAGGCCTTCAATGGTCTCCTGACGGGCTTTCAGGTGAGCCACGTAATGTTCTGTCCTTTGAAATGATATTTTCATTGTATTATGATTATATACATGGCAGCCCTCGAGCCCCAGGTGAGTTTGAAAAAACTTGCCTGGGGGTCCAATATAGCCTTTTATCCGAACTGTGCACCGGACAATATGTGTTCGGATAGTTTGAACTATAGCGGTCCAGACACAGGGTCAGTTTTAGTGACAGCTCGGAGGTTTTAAACTGCTTTAATGGTTATATAACTCTGTGATACAGGCTTCGTCGACAGCAGCGGCTACTAACGCCGCCGAGCTAGAGGAGCTGAATCGGAAGCTCAAGAGCTCCGAAGACGAGCTTGATGCTCTAAACAAGAGATTCGACGAGGCGCAAGGTAAGCCGAATTAGAGTATCGAAACTCTTCTTTACTGCTCTATCAACACGGTTTCTTAATATAAGTCGATGCTTACGCAGCCTCGGCGAAAGAGATAGAGAAGCTCAAAGCCGAGCTTGAGAAAGCGAGGCAGGAAGCTTTAGTTGAGAAGGCGGCGGCCAAAGAAGCGGCCACCGCTCTATTTGCCCTGAGAGCCACCAGCGACAAGCATGAGGCTCGGGTAGAAGAGATTCAACAGGAGCTCAAGGACGCCAGCAAAAAGTGCGAGGTCCTTGAGCTGAAAGGGAAGGAGCAAGCCGCCGAACTATCCACCATGAAGGCCGATCTCCAGAAGGAGAGGGTGGATAGGCGGTCATTTGAAGAGGAGCTCCGCCAAGCCAAAGCTATCCTGGATGGTAAGCCGTATTCGTTGCAGTGTATCTTCGGGGACAGCAAGTTCAAGTTGCTTACCCAAGTGTGGCGTTCCTCAGGCGCCTGCGCGGACCTCCAGAAGGACTTAGCGGACGCGAAGCAGTTCTATGCTTCGCGGGGAGAAGGAGATGAAGCTCGGCTATTCTGGGCGCAATTCGAAGCCCCCGAGCGTTCTCCTCTCCTTATAGAGCGGCTCAAGCAGCAGATGGAGCTACGCCGGATGGCGGAACCGGCCATGAAGGAACTCTGTATCCGGCTATGGCCCAATGAGCCACTGCCAGGCAGCTACTTCGGCCTGGTGCAGAAGCTATGCGACGCCACTCCTCGGATAGACGCCTTGAGGCGGTCCTCCTGCATCGAGGGGGCTAGGATGACCTTCGCGAAGGCCAAGGTGCACTGGCCGGGGTTGGATCCGATGAAGGTAGCCACTGCTCCTCCGCCGCCTGGGAAGGAGTATAGATGCCCCGAGCGGTACTTCTCCGGTGTAATGGAGGGTGCTCGGGACATAGAGTCACAGTGTTTGAGAGATACCGTGTATGAGTGAACGCTTATGTAATGTGTCCGAAGACCCTTGAACGCGTTTTTATATGTAAAATTGCATGGTTTATCATGTATTTGCATGTGTTTGCATCCTTTATAACTCCTGTGTGGCCGTTAATACTGAAAGCTACGAGTCGTCGGCTTCATCCCCCGTGTAGATACTACACGAGGTGTCTCTACCAACCGCACTGTAACCATAGGCCGAACTATCGGCGCCCGAAGGCGGTAGTGTGGGACGGACAAGGCAATCGGACCATAATGCTTTATTGCTTTCACTTAGCCGTAGGGGCGCGAGAAAGGAGTGCGGGGGCTGATGACTAGCCCCCAGTCGTTTGTGATGTTCGGATGAACCGTGGCCGAAGCCTATATCACCTGGCTTGTATTAACACAAAACCCATCGTATGACATGGAGTAACCTCTGACGAGATTTCTATTAAGCTCGGATTCGCAGACCGGTTCTCGCATACCATGACAGTCAGTTTTCGGCTTTCTCCGCTGAGGCGCTTAACCAGACTAACCGGAAGCACAATCGCAGCGGTGCTCCCTTTGCCCTTTTAGCCGAACTAGCGGAACTTAAAGGGGAAAGCACAGGAGCCGGGCAACCCAACTATTGACCCAAGACATAGTTCGGAACCAATGCATATAAAGCGGAATTCCAAGACGCCGAACTCTTAAAGAAATTGTGAGTAGGGCGATTTTTAAGGTCGAGCCCCCGATCTATTGGCCGGTTGCATCGTACAGTATACCAAACAGGTTCGCAAGAAGAGGGAGAAAACAGAAAGAGTTCCGAAAAGGGGCATCAAAAAGAAAATGCTATATCTGTATTTGACTCAACAACTCTTATTATCCAATTTGCCGATGCAACTGTTTACAGGTATTTGATAAAGGAAATATAAATTTTACAGGAGAGTTAGTACCGAGGGCCTTCGATAGATGACCTGACGTCCTTGATGTGCCCTAACGCTTATCTGCTCCTGCAACTCCTAAAGAGGTGTATGCCTTTATGGGCTTTGTTAGTTCGGCGAATGGACCTTGAAGAAAGGGTCTTGAGAAGTTGCCGAGGTATGAATGAGCTTGACGCCTTTGGCAGGCACTTTATGGTACATGTAGAGTGTCCGGAGACGTGTTGACGGTAATAGTTCGGTCCAGCCGAACACCCACCCTGTAATAGTTTGTCCCCACCACTGCCCATGGAATTTTGAGCGCGAAGTTGTGCCTCCGTGGCACGTACATTGCCGGCTTTAGGGCCGTGCGATGGGGGGCGAGTCCCTATTTACAGGGGGTGGAAGGTTCTGGTACCTCGGATTGAGACCGAGCTTTTTTCCCAGCCTTAGGTGCCTTGACGGCAGATGTCGGTGATTGCCAATCATCGGTGTAATGGAATTCGGCCGCCAGGGCCAACGCATGTTCCTCAGTTCGGAGGGAGCGCTCTGTGTTGCCGTTTATAGTAATGACCCCCCTAGGGCCGGGCATCTTGAGCTTGAGGTATGCATAGTGAGGGACGGCGTTAAAGCGGGCGAACGCTGTACGGCCGAGCAGGGCATGATAGCCGCTGTGGAAAGGTACGATGTTGAAGATCAAGTCCTTGCTTCGAAAGTTATCGGGCGAACCGAACACAACCTCCAGGTTTACAGAGCCTGTGTACCGGGCTTCAACGTCTGGGATCACTCCTTTGAAGGTAGTGTTGCTGGGCTTGATCCTCGAAGGATCTATGCCCATCTTTTTCACCGTATCCGAGTAAATCAGGTTAAGGCTACTTCCACCGTCCATGAGGATTTTAATAAGGTGGTACCCATCTATGATCGGGTCGAGGACGAGTGCGGCCGAACCCCCGTGACGGATACTGGTCGGATGGTGGCGCCGATCGAAATTGATCGGATATGCCGACCATGGGTTATACTTCGGGGCTACAGGCTCTATGGCGTAGACATCTCGAAGGGCGCGCTTCCTCTCCTTTTTGGGTATATGAGTGGCGTAGATCATGTTTACTGTTTTCACCTCTGGAGGGAATTTCTTTTGACCGCCACCGATCGGACCACAAGGCTCATCCTCGTCCTCGCTACGTGGGCTCTTGCCTTGGTCCTCAGTTGCGAGTTTGCCGGCCTGCTTGAAGACCCAACAGTTACGGTTGGTGTGATTGGCGGGCTTCTCCTGAGTCCCATGGATCTGGCAAGGTCTCTCCAGAATCTTGTCCAGCGGGGTGGGTCCGTCGTGTTTGCCTTTAGGAGGCTTCTTCCGCTGCCCAAAGAGGGAATTGCGGAAGCCGGCGTTGACGGCCGTGTCATCGGCATCGCTATTATTGTGCCGGCGCTTGTTCTTGTTGCACTTTGGTTTCCCGTTCCCATCCCGAACTTCAGAGGTTCCGGGGTCTTCGGGGTTATGGCTACGTCGAGCGAGCCAGTTATCCTCGCCCGCACAGAAGCGGGTCATGAGTGACGTGAGGGCGGACATTGTCCTTGGTTTGTCCTGGCCGAGCTGTCGGGCCAGCCATTCATCCCGAATGTTATGCCTAAAGGGGGCTATAACTTCGGCGTCCGGGCAGTCTACGATCTGGTTCTTCTTGGTCAGGAAGCGATTCCAGAATAGCCGTGCGGACTCTTCGGGCTTCTGAACGACGTTGCTTAGATCGGATGAGTCTGGTGGCCGAACATAAGTGCCCTGGAAGTTAGATCGGAATGCCTCTTCTAGGTCTTCCCAACACCCAATAGAGTTTTCGGGGAGGCTATTTAACCAGTGCCGAGCTGGCCCCTTGAGCTTCAGGGGTAAGTATTTGATGGCGTGGAGGTCATCTCCCCGTGCCATGTGGATGTGGAGGAGGAAATCCTCTATCCATACTGTTGGGTCAGTTGTCCCATCGTATTGCTCTATGTTTACGGGCTTAAACCCTTCCGGGAACTGATGCCGCATTACCTCATCTGTGAAGCACAGTGGGTGTGCAGCCCCTCTAACCCGAGCTATGGTGCGCCGATGATCGGCGTCTGCCCTAGTTCGGTACTATTCCCGATCTTCTTTGTCGCGGTCGAACCGAGGCCGGTACCCGTCCCGTCTATCGGGTGAGTATCCTCTGGATCCGTAAATGGACCGCGTGCGGCCTGCTCTATAGTCCAGGTCGTGTCGTAGGTCGAACCTGTCGTCGGGCTCTAATGGCTCCTTTCCCCGTCTACGGGGTATCATCGGCCTATAGCCGGTATCATCAGCCGTCCTGTCTCGTCCTCGAGGGGGGCGGTCTGGCTTGTCGTACGGTGTATGCTTGGGTGACGGCATATCAGTGAGCTCGTCGTCGAATTGTGGCAGCAACGGTCTGCGAGGATAGCTCTTAGGCTAGTCCGATAGACCGGTGCCGTATCCTTCCTCGGCTGAGAGGACTCTCGTCCATCGGTCGTTGAGGTCGTCCTGTTCGGCTTTGAGCTGCCGCTCTTTTGCTTTCAGGCTGCGTGCCATGGATATGAGCTGTTGTCTGAACAGTTCCTGGTCTGCAGGATTATCGGGGATGGCAAAGTCATCGGCATCCGCGTTATCCTCCCCCTCGATAGAGCGGACGTAGTCGTCGTCCTCGGGATCATCTGGATCATCTGGGTCACGATGGTCTTCGGGTCTATCCTGACCCTCTAACGGGTGTTCGGGGATTTCGGGGCCGCCGATGTCTTCCGGGTATCACCATCCCCGGTGCCATCGGTAGATTTTCGCCCCTTTTTCCCTTTTGACCGTTTATGCGGCTTTCGGCGTCTTGACGGCGCTTCATCCGATTTATCGCCGTTGTCTTTCGGGGTGTCCACCATGTAGACGTCGTATGTAGAGGTGGCAGTCCACTGCCCGGTCTTAGCGAGGGTGAGGGCGTTATCCTCCTCATCCATATGCTCTGCTTCCTCGGAAGCATAGTCAAGCATGTCGGTTAAATCCTCGACAGTGGCTATGAAGTGGGTGGTGGGTGGGACGAAAAATTTGTCCTGACCCGTCTGAAATCCGGTCTGAGAACAGATCGGAGTTGGATCGTCGGTGATCTTCATCGACGAGATCCGCTCCAGAGCCTCATTGAGTATCGAGAGCTCGGTCGGGTCGGCCTGCACAGGGTTTCCGGAGTGAACCTCCGATGCGTCCGTGCGGGGGGAGTGTTCGGCAAGAACTGGTGTCCGGGCCTCGGGCGCTATGACCTGATCCGGACTGGACGTCGGGCCCTCGCCGGGGTTGATCCCAAGGGAGGGGCCGAATAGTGGGTCTGGGGTTAAAGCCTCAGAGCCTTCGGGCATGGCGGGCGAGACCGCGAGCCCAGACAGTGATAGATCGCCTCGAGAGTCTACGGAGAACTCTAAGTTCCCGAATCTGACCTCTTGATCAGGGGCAAAGCTTCCGACGCGACCTAGATGGCCGGAGTGGTCGGCGTGCAACACTATGCTGCCGAAGGCGAAGATCTGTCCGGGGACAAAAGTGCCCGTGTTGCAGACCTCGTTGTTGACGACTAGGCGAGCCATCGATTCCTTCTGGCGATCACAGCGGTCCTCTCAATGAAAGCACCAATGTCGGTGTCAAAACCGGTGGATCTCGGATAGGAGGGCCCGAACCTGGGTAAAACCTTGCCCCCTTTGTCTCCTGTTACCATCGATCCAAGTATCATAGTTCGGGACCCCCTACTCGAGATCCGCCGGTTTTGACACCGACAGGGGGGGAGGTCGGAGATGCGGCGAGCGAGGGGCGCATCGATGGGGCGGCGACGGCTCGAGGAGGCCCCGCTAGAAGGCTTGCGGCGGGCGTGGCAGCGTAGATCTGCACCGTGGATCGGCAGCACGGAGCGTTGGCCATGTGGTCCGTCCATTGGGAGGCAGGGGCATCGGGAAACAATGGGTGGGGGGGGGTGCACTGGCTGCAGGGATTGGGGAGGAGAAAAGGCATAGAAGTTGAAGAGGAGGAGGAGGCGAACTGGATTTTTTTAGTCAGCCACGGAGCGGTGAAGTAAAAATAAGGGTATGGAGGCAGGTGAGGATATTTTTTACTCCACTAACGCTGATTGGGGATCGGCTAGGTTCAGGTTAAAGGAGTAAAATCGGATATTTACCGGTTATCGGGATTGGTTAGAGTTGTCCTAAAGCGGCTCTCAAGAGAATATTCAACCACCTCTAGTTGACTTGCTAACATTGAAATGTTTAAGGTTTTTTTACATCGGTGCCCTTGGTTCCTTAGTTGTACTCATTCATCCCCACGCTCTTAACTTTTGCTCACTTTTCCCCAATCCCTTGTCCGAAACCTTCAGAACTGGTCACAGCGGAGGATGCTGTCGGGTCAATGGTTTGACCGTTAACCCTGACGAGTGGGGCCATGTCGGAACGGCTCCTCCTTTGCCCATTCTGACGCGTGGGGCCGCATTGAGACACGTCGGATGGGCTTGTCTGAACTTCGAGTTCGAGCCCTACAGCACCGCGTTGCTCCGCCCCCTCCACCGCCGTGCTCCGCCCCCTCCACCACCGTCGTGCCCTCCAACCTCTAACCCCATTCCGCCTCCGCCGCCGTCGTGCCCTCCGCCAGATATACCCCCACATCCCCATCTGGATCAAGCAACGATGTCGGGGGAGCAGGCTGTCAAGCCCGTGGACCGTGGAGAGGATTGGGTGGAATCGGCGGTGGATTATTCATGGATTACACCTGGGTAAGCGTCGTTTTCCCCCTAACTGATTTGCTGATTCGTAAATTCGGCCCTTTTTGACCGCTAGTCGCTTGAATCGTTCAAATTTTGCTGAATTGTTCCCGGCCTAACATCACCCATTATTTGAATCGAATAGGATTGATCCTGCGCTTGCTTTCCGGCTGTCGGTTAGGATGGAAGTTAGTGTGCTGCGCGGTAGAAAACCGCAATTGCTTACTGGATTTTACTATCCGAAGGTGGTAGAAACCAATATGACGTTCAAAGATTTGCTCGCGGCGCTCCGAAATTCTTCATATGGATGGAGCCCTGCCGATGCTGTTGAACTGACATATTTCAGCAGTACCGAGCAAAAATTTATACCACTAACTTGCGATGAGCATCTGGGATTGCTCTTTTCTTTGAATGTTGAAATCCGCTTCGGTAAAATCCATATCGATGTGCTTCAGCCACGCAATGATCGTGGGAAGGGGAAGAGTGTTTAGGAATCTTCTGCCTCTGCTAACGGAGAGCGCCCCGGCACTCCTTGTAGGTCGAAACCAAGCAGAGCCAGTGGTTCTGAAAGTCACAATATATCTGCTGCCATTTCTTGTGCCGTTTCTCCTGTCGCTGCCGCACCCGATGTAGTACAGGATGTAGAGCCAGACGAAGAGGTGCCTCAACATGATGACGAGGATGAGAATATGTTCCCTGACCTTGTAGATATTCCCAGTAAACAAGCAATGGAAGATGAATTTCTGGAGCAACCTATCAGCCGTGCTAGATTTGATGACACTGACGATGAAGAGAGGGAGGAGAACATCGACAACTTAGTTGTAGATGAATATGATGGTGAAGACATGCCAACAATTGAGTGGAACAGGGAAGATCCTTAGCTTGGTGTGGGCACCATATTCCAGTCGATGGTGGACTGTCGTAATGTAGTGACTACATACTGCATTCTCACACAAAATACATTTGTGATTGAAAGGAGTGAGCCATCAAGGTTCACTGTTCGTTGCCCATATGATAGGTGTAGATGGAGGTTGCATGCATCACGTATGTTGAGGAGCAAGTTCATTCAGGTTTGTGTATTTCAGTATATATAGATTCTATGTTCAGATCATTGTGTAATGTTTTCAGATCATATTTTTTCAGATAAAAAGGAACCCACACCAGCACACTTGTCCACCTGGAGGGGGAGGGGGGAAGGCTAAAACAAAGCTAGCAAAGAGTAGATGGGTGGCAGATGCAATTTTGGATTGGTTGAGAGACAAACCAACACTTGGTCCAACAGAACTCCAAGGGAAGCTATTTGATAAGTACAAGATTGTTGTACCTTACATGAAGATTTTTTATGGTAAGGAAATAGCTCTTGACAGGATTAATAGTCCTTGGAATGAGAGCTTTCAGTTGCTCTACACATTTAAAGCTGAAGTGGAAGCTGCTAGTCCAGGGAGTGTTGTAGAGATTGAGAAGCATACAGTTCCATACAAAATAAAAGGGAAGTCATTTGAGAAGGAGTGCTTCAGGAGGGATTTTGTTTGTTTCAAGGCTTGTTGGCAGGGGTTTCTGGATGGTTGTAGGCCCTATTTGGCTATTGATGCAACTGCTTTGAATGGAAGGTGGAGAGGCCAACTGGTGGCAGCTTCTGTAGTTGATGGACACAACTGGCTATTCCCAGTTGCATTTGGTGTGGTGGAGGCAGATTCCGAGGAAAGTTGGGTCTGGTTTCTGCAGAATTTGCGCAACCTTATAGGTACACCCCCAGGTTTAGCTATACACACAGATGCTTGCAAGGGTTTGGAGAGTGCAGTGGAAATTGTATTCCCTGGGGTGGAGCATAGGGAATGTATGCGACACCTAGCGCAGAATTTCAGAAGCAAATTCAAAGGTAAAGTTTATGATGAGAACTTATGGCCAGCATCATACACATGCAGTGAGAGGAAGCATGAGCATCATTTGAGAGTGTTGTATGCTCACAATCCTCTGGTGAAGGAGTACCTAGATGCACATCATGGAAAGTTGTGGTCAAGAAGCAAATTCAATACAATATGCAAAGTGGACTGTGTGACCAACAACCTGGCAGAGTGTTTCAATTCAAAGATTAAGTCATTGAAAGGGCTTCTGATATGGCAAATATTTAATAAGATTCGGCAGATGATCATGATAAAGATGGCTCTTCGCAAAAGAATCGCAAAAACAGAATATGTTGGCCATCTCATGCTTCCATCTCTTATTAAGGCATTGCATGCCAAGGCAAGAGGACTGAGCAGAATGAAATGCATTCGAGCGGCAACACACGAGGCTGAGGTAACATATACTGACAGTAAAAATAGGGAATGGAGGTATCCAGTTAACCTAGCAACTAGGGAATGTAGTTGTAGGCAATGGCAGCTCCGTGGGAAGCCATGCATACATGCCCTACATCTGATGACTGTTATCGGTGGTGAAGATGGTGAAGTTGATCACTACATCTCTGAATATTTTTCCGTTGCCAGATTCTGGGCTGCTTATGCTTCCAATGTGCCTGCACTCGTGGGAAAAGACCAATGGAACATAGTAGATCCAGGGTTCAAACTACATTCTCTTGTACTGACTAGGACACCAGGAAGACCAAGGAAGAACAGGTACAGAAGAGGTGAAGAGGGTCGTGTAAAAAGACATCGTAAGTGCAAAAAATGTGGAACCCTAGGGCACATTTCTAGGAAATGTACCAATCCAGTGGATGCTTCATTCGGAGAAGAGGAACAATGGGCAGCAACAAATGCAGATGATAATGCATCATTAGAGCAGATTGCAGCTAATGCAGGGGAGGATGCAACATTAGAGCAGATTGCAACTAATGCATGGGAGGATGCAACATTAGAGCAGATTGCAGCTAATGCAGGGGAGGATGAAGCATTAGAGCAGATTGCAGCTAATCCAGAGGAGGATGAAGCAATAGAGCAGATTGCAGCTAATCCAGAGGATAATGCAGCATTAGAGGAGAATGAAGCAACTAAATTAGCACTGCCAGCAGCTTGGTGTGTGTGCAACAACCATCCCTTTTTGTGCATTTCTTCTGTTTTTATCGATGGCTTATACTCTTTTTCTGTTTGATCTAGCTCTAGGGAAATTAAAGGAAAAGGAGAGAAAAGACCAAGAGAGAATGAAACTTCGGTTCAGCCATCATCTCGACAGGAACCAACCAAAGTGAAGACCAAAAGGAAGAAGAAAAGGGTGATATCCCAGCTAGGGAAACCAGGAGCAAGTCTGTTAAACCGTCTAGGAACACAAGGAGCAAGGCAAAGATGTGAACTTTGAACATTGAATGCGAGTTGTAAACTTTGAACTTTTAGGCTTTGTAATAATTCAAAATTTGGTCCCTTAAATTTGAATTTGAACTAACCTTTCAATTTTAAGGATTTGTAATAATTCGAAATTGAAGACAACATTTGAAGTCCATTTGTGATATGATGTTTGCAAAATTTGAATTATTGTTTGGGACTAAAGGCGTTGTTGTTGTTGATGATGATGATGATGTCGGCAAATTTTGAATTATTACACGTGACAAAATTTGTATAATGAAAAAATAAGTTCAGATCCTTCTTATTGACAGTAAGACGAAGCTTTGGTGATTTTCTTGATTTTTTTAAAAAATTCGCAAACCTAAACCCACTATCACTCTCTTCTCGAACTCTATACAACCTCGTACGTGATAGCGCATTTTTGTGAAGGAGTTTTCATGAAAATGGTCATAAACCAATGTTATTATTTTTTGTCATAACCATGTCACGTACAACGACATTGTGCGCAGGTCTTCCATTTTTTTGATTTTTTTGAATTAGTTATGCTCATTTGAACTTGGAAATGGTAGCTCACCTCAAAAAAAAAAGGATTTATCATAAAAATGGCCCTAAACCAATTTTATATTTTTAATGGTAAATATGTCTTATAAAACGACGATCCGCGAAGGTTTCATATTTTTTTGGTTTTTTTATTTAGTTAAGGTCATTTGAAAAGTTGGTCAAACCAAAAATAACCCCGCTGACCAGCTCAAAACCCCGCAGCAACCAAACCCTAGCGTCGAACAGCAGCCGTCCGATCATACCCTAGCGCCAAGCATCAGCCCTTAGATATGGCCTTCTAGAAGGAATTCCGAAGGCAGGTTGCGTGCCACTGGATCACATGGACTGCTCCGCATCGTTGGATCGTTGGGCGATCCGCGAGACGGCGAGAGGTTGGTTCTGCTCGCCCACCAATGCGGCATTGCCTCCCCTTTCCTCTGCTTCTTCTTCTGCGGCGACGACAGGAGCCCCTCGTCTGCTTCGTCTTCCCCGGCGACGAGATATGTCAAGCTCCACCTCAGCCTCCCGCCCCGCGTGGACCCAGTATGATCAACTGCCCATGCAGCCATGTCCTGACTGCCCACGCACCGCGCCACTGAAACGGTTGACTTCGAAGGAGGACATGAACGGCAACTTTGGGCGCAAGTTCGTGAAATGCGAGAGCAAGCCAGAGGGGCAGGTTAGATCTCATGATTTTCCTCTTTGCTTTTAATTCTTTTTCGTTGGATCTGGGATTTAGGGCTCATGATTTTGTTTCAGATCGTGAAGAAGTGCACACATTTTGAATGGCTGGATGACTACGTTCTAAGGCTTCAAGGGGAGGGCTTGATTCAATTCAATGGGGCCGCAACCCAGGAGCTCAATCTGCCGCCAGCCGTGCGGAATTTGGTCTCTGAAAGTGCTGCTCCGACAGTTGGGGATGCGGATCTGAAGGGAGAATTAAAGAAGATGAACAAGAACTTGAGGCAGATGATTCAATTGAACAAGCAGGCGAATCTGATAGCTTTAGGATTTTATTTTTGTATAGTTGCCCTAGGATTTGCTTACTTGCTGGTCATCACTCGTTAGAGATGTTATTATTGTGGTGTAAGCTTAATTTGTGGATCATGTGCTCTCTGGGTTGCTAAAACTATGTCACTGTCTCCAGCTTTGGTTGGGCCGTCACATGGCGTTGGATGTCGAAGGCCCAAAGAAAAAAGAGGCCTACAAAATAGTGCACGCGCTGACTCTGTTTTTTTGGCTTACTGATTTGATTCGTGCGTGCACATGCTTTCTCCTCGTCCACCTCGGGGACGCGTGGCGGCCTTCCAACAACACCCACAGCCCAAAGTAAATGTGCACGCGCGCCGGGCCCCAGTAGTCAGCCACCCATGTTCGGGTCGTCGTTCTTCTTTGAGTGGAAACCGTGGACAGTACTCCGTCCACGTGCATAGCCTAGGCGTGTATGGTATGGATTGGACTGAAAACATTAATCAGCATGTGTTTTTACGCGCACTTAATGAACTATTTTGTGACAATGCACTACCAGTTGCCGTTCGCATGCACAGGTTGTATGCAAACGACTGGACAGAGGGAGTAGCTTCCACCCTTCCAAAGCCTAGACCGCCAGCGACAGTTCAAAAAATGTAGCTTTTTTTATTCTTCGTTTCAACATCGACATGGATCATTTTTATCATTTTTTACACTTCAACTAGCCCATTAGCCGCGCGTGCCAAAAGGTTTTATGCGTTGATATGGTGATGTTTTGAGGTTTTATCATTTTTGAAGAAGAGGACTCCTCTGCTTGATGTTTTGATATGGTGAGGGAACATGTTTTATGCGTTGTTTGAAGCCAAGGTCTAAATATCACCGAATGGGCTACAAAATAACAAAGAAAACTAGCAAGCATAACATAGATAGATAGTTCTTCATTTAGGGTAGCAAGCATAACATAGATAGATAGTTCTTACATAAAAAAATATATAACATGACATACATAAAATAACATAGAAATAAAGCCATAGTTTCTAACACCCTAGGGCAAGACAAGCTTCTCCGAGCCTCCTCTTCACTCCTCCGCCTCTCTGTCGTTCTCGCCGAGGAGGTAGGGGAGGCTGTGGATGACGTTGTGGTTGGAGAAGATCATATCCACATCTGTGAAGATGTTGTAGGTTGTGAATGCGATGAGCTCGCACCCACACCAAAACACCTTCCCAAGTAGGTGGAACGCATCGAACCTGTTTTTGAAGGTGGCGATGAGCACTGACGGCGGAGAGCTGGAGTTTGGACGCGGTTCCTCCAGTCGGAACTTGACCGGCGAGCCCGCACGGAGGAACCAGTGGGCCAAATCCCAGCCAGTCCTCCAGCGTGAGATCGTCCACACCCGAAGCGTCTTCTCGACGACGATGCCGGCGGGGTACCGTGCCTCCGGCCTAACTGGTGGCATCTGGAAGGTGGGGCCATAGTACTGCATCTTCACCTAGGTTGGAGAGTGCTCTGGATTGGGGTGAAGAAGAGAAGGGGAGCGGCGCAAATGGATGTGTGGAGAATAGGTGGAGGGGTGGGCGGTTTAAATAAGGGCATCGGCCACATGTTTGCTACGTTCAAACGCCGCACGTCGATCGGTATGCCCTAGACTTTAATTGCCACACTAAATTAATGCTGCCGGAGGTCAAAGGCTGAGACGGTGTAAACTATGAACTGTGATCTGTGAATCGATCGAGGAGGCCCGTGCGAGAAGGGACGAACCGACAACAGCAACAGACGCTGCGTCCGTGGCGGCTCACAGGAAGGCTGCGTCCGTGGCGGCGCGCATCGGCGCATGCAGGCAGGCTGGCTGGATCATGTCACGCATGCATAGCAGGCTTATCGTGGCGGCGTGCATCAGCGCATGCACGCGGGCGTTTAATGCAACGGCCCAATCGAAACCACGGCCCAACGGTCCAACCAGTGCCACTGTCCAACGCGACCCCACTTGGCAGGTCCAATGGGCGACACAGTCCAGCGCGGCCCCACACGCGGAATGGTCAAAGGAGGGCGACACACTCCAACGCGGCCCCACTTGGCAGGTCCAACGGCCGACACAGTCCAGCGCGGCCCCACACGCCAGAGTTAACGGTCAAACCATTGACACGACGGCATCCCCCCGTGTGACCATATCTGAGGGTTTCAGACTAAGGAATGGGGAAAAGTGAGCAAAAGTTAAGAGCACGGGGATGAATGAGTACAACTAAGGAACCAGGGGCACAAGAATAGAAAGCCCAATGTTTAACGGATCTAACCAAACAAATACGGTGTCACCATGCTAATCGACAACATTCATTGTAAAAGGGGATGAGCATCAATGCGTTGATCCGTCCACACTTGGCAAGCAGAGCCCCGTCGATGATGATACTGCAGGAATTGCTGATGTAAAGAACCTTTAGACAGGGGAAACAGTCGAGAAGATCCAGCATGCAAGTTCAGAACAACCTAATCAAACGCGCTCCTTAAGCAGGAAACCATAGAAAACATCTCGTTAACATGTGCCGAGAGGAGAAGAGCAGAGCACATTTACGCGATGTAGGCGAGTAACTCGCCGTCGACGAACCATTCAGCTGTGAACGCCTCGAGCCGCCCACCGGCGCGGTCGACGGCCGCCTTCTCCATCGCGTGCAGGGCCTGTTTGTTCTTTTGGGGAAACTTGTTGTGGAGACGCTCCAGGTCCAGGGACTGCCAGAGAGGATCAAGCAGCTTAAAGCATCTCCAACACACAACACGCGGATGCGCTGTGCGCAAAAAAATTTTGGGCAACAAAATAACATTTTAGCACGCGCGCGTGGTAGCTTTTTCAGGTGCTGCAAAATTTAACGCGTCATAGTAGCGCTTAAACAGACGCGGTAAAAATACAGCGCGCGCCAAAACATAAACAAAATAATAAAATCTGCCTGAGGCCCCACCAGGGCACGAGAACCTACCGCCAACCAATCCCGAGGCGGGCCAGCTGGTCTTCGTCGTGGGCGTTTCCCCCGCGCGAGCCGTGCCGCTTGAGGAAGATTCTAGGGCGGTCTCGAGCCCCACCATGTTGGCCACCCCCCTTTCGGACCAGGGCCACCATGTGATCCACACCCCCTCGGCTTCGTCCACTCCAATCCCGAGCAATCATGTGCCCACCCCGCTCAGGGGCCATGCTGTGGACAATTCTCATGCAGCCATTCAGGGCCAGACCCACAGTGGTACAAAACGTGCGGCCCGCACAGGGCCCAAAATTCTGGAGGGCCCAATATTTTATATATAGGCCTAGTGTTAAAAAAACTGAAGCGCTCCTGGGCCGTTGAGCGCTGGAGTGGGCTGGAGTCGAGGGCTCGAGGCGACGAGCGCTCAAACGGGATCGGGGATCGTACTCCTCGAGTCCTACTCCATCGCTAAATCTAAAAAAAACTACTGGGTCACTACTGTTCGGGATCCTGAGGAAAGGAAACCCGACTGTCATCGTGGGCCTCCTCTCGACGCCTCGATGCCTTGTCTACTCTCGTCGCCTGGACGCCTCCGCGGCTCTGCCTCGTCCCTCGGTCCCTGGTCATTAGATCGGTATTCGAATTCAGGCTGACAGGGCGACAAGCAGTATTACATATAGAGTTTTGTTGACCATTCATGTGACAATTGCATCGACAGAAAGAAGTTTTCCTAAATTGAAGCTATTGAAATCCTATGTGCGTACTATATGACACAACAAAGACTCAATGATTTGGTCACAATAGCATTTGAGAGTGAAGTGTTGGAGAAGATTGATTACGAGGATATCATTGAAGATTTTATTTCAAAGAATACTAAAAGACTGAGGATTGATAACCCACAAGTATAGGAGATGGCAACAGTTTTCGAGGGTAGAGTATTCAACCCAAATTTATTGATTCGACACAAGGGGAGCCAAAGAATATTCTCGAGTATTAGCAGCTGAGTTGTCAATTCAACCACACCTGAAAGACTTAATATCTGCAGCAAAGTATTCAGTAGCAAAGCAGTATGGAAGTAACGGTAACGATGGCAAACGTGACAGTAGCAGTTTTGTAGTGATTGTAACAGTAGCAACGGAAAAGTAACTTAGCAAAGATCAATATATGAAAAACTCGTAGGCAATGGATCAGTGATGGATAATTATGTCGGATGGCATTCATCATGCAACGGTTATAACATAGGGTGACACAGAACTAGCTCCAATTCATCAATGTAATGTAGGCATGTATTCCATATATAGCCATACGTGCTTATGGAAAAGAACTTGCATGACATCTTTTGTCCTACCCTCCCGTGGCAGCGGGGTCCTAATGGAAACTAAGGGATATTAAGGCCTCCTTTTAATAGAGAACCGGACCAAAGCATTAGCACTTAGTGAATACATGAACTCCTCAAACTACGGTAATCACCGGAAAGAATCCCAGTTATTGTCACCCTGGGGGATGCGGATCATAACTCGTAATAGGTGTCTACAACTTGCAAGATAGGATCAAGAACACATATATATTCATGAAAACATAATAGGTTCTGATCTGAAATCATGGCACTCGGGCCCTAGTGACAAGCATTAAGCATAGCAAAGTCATAGCAACATCAATCTCAGAACATAGTGGATACTAGGGATCAAACCCTAACAAAACTAACTCGATTACATGATAGATCTCATCCAACCCATCACCGTCCAGCAAGCCTACGATGGAATTACTCATGAACGGTGGAGAGCATCATGAAATTGGTGGTGAAGGATGGTTGGTGATGACGACGGCGTCGATTTCCCCTCTCCGGAGCCCAAATCAGACTCCAGATCTGCCCTCCCGAGGAAGAACAGGAGGTGGCGGCGGCTCCGTATCGTGAAACGCAATGAACTCTTCTTCTCTATTTTTTTCTCCCCGAATAGGAATATATAGAGTTGGAATTGAGGTCGGAGGAGCTTCAGGGGGCCCACAAGCCTGCAGGGCGCGCCCTAGGGGGGGGGGCGCCCCCCTGGCTTGTGGCCAGGTGGTGGACCCCCTCCGGTTGATTCTTTCGCCAGTATTTTTTATTAATTCCAAAAATATTCTCTGTAAATTTTCAGGTCAATCCGAGAACTTTTATTTCTGCACAAAAATAACACCAAGGCAATTCTGCTGAAAACAGCGTCAGTCTGGGTTAGTTCCATTCAAATCATGCAAATTAGAGTCCAAAACAAGGGCAAAAGAGTTTGGAAAAGTAGATACGATGGAGACGTATCATCTCCCCCAAGCTTAACCCATTGCTTGTCCTCAAGCAATTCAGTTGATAAACTGAAAGTGATAAAGAAAAACTTTTACAAACTCTGTTTGATCTTGCTGTTGTAAATATGTCTAACTGATGTTCAGGTTTTCAGCAAAGATTATAGACTAACCACATTCACAATAATATTTAGGTCTCACATTTACTCATATCAATGGCATAACCAACTAGCGAGTAATAATAATAAGTCTCGGATGACAACAATTTTATTAAAACAATCATGATACAATATGATATAATGGTATCTCGCTATCCCTTTCTGAGACCGCAAAACATAAATGCAGAGCACCTCTGAAGAACAAGGACTGACTAGACATTGTAATTCATGGTAAAAGAGATCCAGTCATACTCATACTCAATATCAATTAATAACAAAGCATACAAATGATGGAGGTGCTCTCTAACTGGTGCTCTTTATAAGAGGAGGATGACTCAACAGTAAATAAAATAGATAGGCCCTTCGCAGACGGAAGCATTGATTTTTAGAGGTGCCAGAGCTCGAGCTTTTAAAACAGGGATGAATAATAATTTTGAGCGGTATGCTTTCATGGTCAACATAACAACTAAGATCTCGGTATCTTCCATGCTAGATACATTATAGGCGGTTCCCAAACACAATAGTAAAGTTTTTACTCCCCCTCCACTAATCAATCACACTCCACGGCGAGCCGAATCCACGGGTACCGTCCATACAAACAACAATCCTGGGGGAGTTTTGTTGCACTATATTTTGATTTGATTTTTGAGCATGGAATTGGGCATCCCGAATACCAGCCACTTTCTCGTGAATGATAGTGAATCAACACGTATCGTGAGAATAACCCACCTAGCATGGAAGATACTGACAACCCCTAGTCACTACATGAGCGAATCGGGCATACAAAACAGAGTATTATTTGAAGGTTTAGAGTTTGGCACATGCAAATTTACTTGGAACGGCAGGTAAATACCGCATATAGGTAGGTATGGTGGACTCATATGGAACAACTTTGGGTTTATGGAAATGGATGCACAAGCAGTATTCCCGCTTAGTACAGGTGAAGGCTAGCAAGAGACTGGGAAACGACCAACTAGAGAGCGACAACAGTCATAAACATGCATTGAGATTAACCAACATTGAATGCAAGCATGAGTAGTATATAAATCACCATGAACATAAACATCGTATAGGCTATGTTGATTTTGTTTCAACTACATGCGTGAACATGTGCCAAGTCAAGCCACTTGAATCATTCAGAGGAGGATACCACTCTATCATACTACATCACAACCATTTTAAAATGCATGTTGGCACTCAAGACAAACCATTATACACTCTTAGCTAATTAAGCATGGCATGAGTAACTATAATCTCTAATTGTCATTGCAAACATGTTTCATCCATAATGAGCTAAATCCAGAATGATGAGCTAATCATATTTACAAAAACAAAATAGGTCGAGTTCATACCAGCTTTTTCTCCATCTCAATAACTTCATCATATATCGTCATTATTGCCTTTCACTTGCACGACCGAACGGTGTGAATAATAATAAGAGTGCACGTGCATTGGACTAAGCTGGAATCTGCAAACAATAACTCAAAGGAGAAGGCAAGGTAATATGGGCTCTCTGTAAGATAAACAGTAATGCATATGAGAGTCACTCAACATTTTCATTGTGGTCTTCTCCTTACGACCCAAAGGAAAGAAATTTCAAAACAAGAACGAGAAAAACTATTTACACGGGAAAGCTCCCAACAAGCAAAAGAAGAATGAGAAATCTTTTTGGGTTTTCTTTTAAATGATACAACTAAACAAACTAAAAGGTAAAGCTAGAACTATTTTTTTTTTGATTTTTCTCAAGGTTAATTAAACACACAGGAAGAAAGCGAAAAGAAGAAATAAACTTCCATGGATGGTACAATGAAAAAGTATGAACACCGACAACTGGAATGAGTGTGTGAACATGAATGTAATGTCGGTGAGAAATACGTACTCCCCTAAGTTTAGGCTTTTAGCCTAAGTTGGTCTAGTGCCATGGCTGGCCCAGATAATATCCAAAGTCATAATTGGGGTTGTACTGGGCTGCGGCAGCTACTGCCTGAGCGGCTGCAGCACGGAGGCGAGCGGCTTTCGCCTCTCTCTCGTACTCGTTTGCCTCCTCTCTAGTTATAAAGTGTCTCCGTTTTTCCTGAAAGTTAAAGAAGGCAGGAGCAGGAAGGGTAATATGGACAGCACGTTGTCTGTCAAAAATTAGTCGGTACAGGAGGGATTGTTTGTTCCTCTCAAGAAACTGGTAGCGCACCATAGCCTCATAATCAAGAAAAGCATATGGTAACTCAATATCATTCTCCCTTATGGGTACCTCAAGATAATTAGCTACCCGGGTAGCATAAATCCCACCAAAGAAATCTCCATCCTTAGCATTTTTGTGTAGCCTCCTAGCAAAAATAGCTCCCAAGTTATATCGTCTATCACCCATGACCGCACTCTTAAGAATACTAAGATCAGGTACGCAAAGGTGGCTATGATCATGTTTACCGTTAATACATCTACCTATGAAGAGAGCAAAATAATGTATGGCAGGAAAGTGAATGCTCCCCAAGGTAGCCTGTGTAATGTTTCTAGTTTCTCCCATAGTGATGCTGGCAAGAAAATCATTATATTCAGTTTTGTGAGGATCACCATGGCTGCCCCATTGTGGAATTTTGCATGCACGGTTAAAATCCTCTAGGTCCATAGTATAAGATTCATCATAAATATTAAATAAAACGGAATGCGTATTACACCTGGATGAAAATTCAAACCTCCGCACGAAGGAATCAGTGAGTTGATAATATTGCTTGCATTGGTCTGAGACGAAATCTTCAAGGCCATCATTTCGTATGTACGCGTAAAATTCTTCCTTGAATCCGGCATGGACCATGAGTTGATCCGACGGCCATTCACAAGGCCGCACTTGAGCTTCCCTTGGTGGTTCAAAGTCGGGCTCATGTATCACGAGTCTCGGGGTATTCTTGCTCGAGGGACCACCTTGGTATATTCTCCTCAACATTTTTCTTTCTCTGAGAAATTTCTGAAATTTTTAGTGACTCAAAATAAAGGTGAACAAAACTCAACAAAACTTATAGCAACTACTCCCACAAGTGCCTAGAGGCTATATCATGCATCAAAACTACTTGGGACCATACAAATTTGACATGCAAGCTCAAGAACAGGGTCACCACAACAACAAAATTTACAATATATAAAGCACTAGATTAAAAACTAATTGGACCATTGGAGGAGTCACATACCGAAGAACAATCCCCCAAAACAGTTTTGCAAATGGAGCTTTGAGCAAGGAGATCGAAAATGGCAGCAAGATGAGCTAGAACACGGGTTTGAGCAATGGTGGCATTTTTTCTGGAGGAAGACGAAGTGGATGGGTGCTGGAATAAGTGAGGGGGCCCCACGTGGGACCCACAAGCCAGGGGGGCGCGCCTAGGGGGGGTGGGCGCGCCCTGCAGGCTTGTGGCCCACTGGTGCAGCCCCCTGATGTGTTCTTAGTGCCAAAAATTCTAAAATATTCCAGAAAAAATCATACTACATTTTCAAGACATTCTGAGAACTTTTATTTTCAGGTCATTTTTCTATTGCACGGATAAATCAGAAAACAGAGAAATAATAGCATTTTTACTAAATTGAAACTAAAGAACAGAAAATAAAAGTTGGGTGCAGAATGTTGTGCTTTCTAAATTCATCCATCTCATGCTCATCAAAAAGAATCCATCAATAAGGTTGATCAAGTCTTATTGACAAACTTTTTTCGAATGACACGGAACCGGAGAATTTTCGAATAACACTAGGTTACCTCAATGGGGATATGCATGTCCCCAACAATAAGTATATCATATTTGTTTTTGACAGTAGGGAGAGGGAATTCAAAGTCTCCAATAATAATCGTTGAATTTTTTTCAATGGAGTTGATACTATGAACTTGAGATTGTTTCTTTGGAAAGTGTACCGTATGCTATTACCATTGACATGAAAAGTGACATTGCCCTTATTGCAATCAATAACAGCCCCTGCAGTATTCAAAAAGGGTCTACCAAGGATGATCGACATACTGTCGTCCTCGGGAATATCAAGAATAACAAAGTCCTTTAAAATAGTAACGTTTGCAACCACAAGAGGCACATCCTCACAAATACCGATGGGTAAAGCTGTTGATTTATCAGCCATTTGCAAAGAGATTTCAGTAGGTGTCAACTTATTCAAATCAAGTCTACGATATAAAGAGAAAGGCATAACACTAACACCAGCTCCAAGGTCACATAAAGCAGTTTTAACATAATTTCCTTTAATAGAGCAAGGTATAGTAGGTACTCCGGGATCTCCTAGTTTCTTTGGTATTCCACCCTTAAAAGTATAATTAGCAAGCATGGTGGAAATCTCAGCTTTCGGTATCTTTCTTTTATTTGTCACAATATCTTTCATATACTTGGCATAAGGAGACATTTTCAGAATATCAGTCAAGCGCATACGCAAAAAGACAGGTCTAAGCATTTCAACAAAGCACTCAAAGTCCTCATCATCCTTTTTCTTGGATGGTTTAGGAGGAAAGGGCATGGGTTTTTGAACCCATGGTTCTCTTTCTCTACCATGCTTCCTAGCAACAAAGTCTGTTTTATTATATCTTTTATTCTTAGGTTGTGGGTTATCAAGATCAACAGCAGGTTCAATCTCCACATCATTATCATTACTAGGTTGAGCATCAACATGAACATCATCATTAATATTATCACTAGGCTCATGTTCATTACCAGATTGTGTCTCAGCATCATAAATAGAAATATCATTTGGGTTTTCATGAGTATCAATAACAGGTTCACTAGCAGCATGCAAAGTCCTATCATCATTCTTTTTCCTCTTATTAGAATGACCAGGTGCACCAGTATTAACTCTCTGAGAATCTTGCTCAATTCTCTTAGGATGGCCCTCAGGATACAAAGGTTCCTGAGTCATTCTACCACCTCTAGTCACAACTCTAACAGAATGATCATTGTTCTTACCAATCATCTCATTAGGCAAATCATTCTGTGCCTTAAGTACTTGTTCTACTTGAGTAGTTACCATGGAAGCATGTTTACTAATAAGCTTAAGATCATTAACAGTTCTACTCATATAATCACCTAAGCGATCAAGCATGTAAGCATTATGTTTTAGTTGTCTACTAACATAAGCATTGAAATTTTCTTGCTTAACAATAAAGTTATCAAACTCATCCAAGCATTGGCTAGCAGACTTATTATAAGGAATATCACCTTCATCAAATCTACGGAGGGAATTTACCTCTACTATCTGTGTCGGGTTATCAAGACCATGTATTTCTTCAATAGGTGGTAGATTCTTAACATCTTCGGCTTTAATACCTTTTTCTTTCATAGATTTCTTGGACTCTTGCATATCTTTAGGACTGAGAAATAGAATACGTCTTTTCTTCGGAGTTGGCTTTGGAGGTGGTTCGGGAATAGACCAATCATTATCATTGCTCAATATATTATTCAATAGTAGTTCAGCTTGTTCAATAGTTCGTTCCCTGAAAACACAACCAGCACAACTATCTAGGTGGTCCCTAGAAGCATCGGTTAGTCCATTATAAAAGATATCAAGTATTTCATTTTTCTTGAGAGGGTGATCAGGCAAAGCATTAAGTAACTGGAGAAGCCTCCCCCAAGCTTGTGGGAGACTCTCTTCTTCAATTTGCACAAAGTTAAATATTTCCTGCAAGGCAGCTTGTTTCTTATGGGCAGGAAAATATTTTTCAGAGAAGTAATATATCATATCCTGGGGACTACGCACACAACCAGGAGCAAGAGAATTAAACCATATCTTAGCATCACCCTTTAATGAGAAAGGAAATAACTTAAGAATATAGTAATAATGAATATTTTCCTCATGAGTGAATAGGGTGGCTATATCATTCAATTTAGTAAGATGTGCCACAACAGTTTCAGATTCATAACCATGGAAAGGATCAGATTCTACCAAAGTAATTAACTCAGGATCGACAGAGAATTCATAATCCTTATCAGTAACAAAGATAGGTGAAGTAGCAAACTTGGGATCATATTGCATTCTAGCATTGAAAGATTTTTCTTTCCACTTGCACAGTAATTTCTTAAGATCATCTCTATCTTTACAAGCAAGAAAGTCCCTAGCTACCTCTCCCTCCATAACATAACCCTTAGGTATATTAGGCAATTCATATCTAGGAGAGCTAGGTCTAGCAGGTGTCTCATACTGTTCAATTTCAGTAATTTCATCAGTTTCAGAAATGTAATCAGTTGCAACATTGACTCTAGCAATTTGTTCGTCAAGAAATTCACCCAGTGGCACAGTAGTATCAAGCAAAGTATCATCATAAGCATCATGCATAGCAGAAGTGACATCATCAATTACTTGCGACATATAAGAATCAATAGCAGGTGGTGGTGTCGCACATTTACTCATAACAGAAGGTGAATCAAGTGCAGAGCTAGATGGCAGTTCCTTACCTGTCCTCTTAGTTGAGGGGTAGATCTTAGTTTTAGCATCTTTCAAATTCTTCATAGTGATCAACAGATATAAATCCCAAGTGACTCAGAGAATAGAGCTATGCTCCCCGGCAACGGCGCCAGAAAAAGGTCTTGATAACCCACAAGTATAGGGGATCGCAACAGTTTTCGAGGGTAGAGTATTCAACCCAAATTTATTGATTCGACACAAGTGGAGCCAAAGAATATTCTCGAGTATTAGCAGCTGAGTTGTCAATTCAACCACACCTGAAAGACTTAATATCTGCAGCAAAGTATTCAGTAGCAAAGCAGTATGGAAGTAACGGTAACGATGGCAAACGTGACAGTAGCAGTTTTGTAGTGATTGTTACAGTAGCAACGGAAAAGTAACTTAGCAAAGATCAATATATGAAAAACTCGTAGGCAATGGATCAGTGATGGATAATTATGTCGGATGGCATTCATCATGCAACGGTTATAACATAGGGTGACACAGAACTAGCTCCAATTCATCAATGTAATGTAGGCATGTATTCCATATATAGTCATACATGCTTATGGAAAAGAACTTGCACGACATCTTTTGTCCTACCCTCCCGTGGCAGCGGGGTCCTAATGGAAACTAAGGGATATTAAGGCCTCCTTTTAATAGAGAACTAGACCAAAGCATTAGCACTTAGTGAATACATGAACTCCTCAAACTACGGTAATCACCGGAAAGAATCCCAGTTATTGTCACCCCGGGGGATGCGGATCATAACTCATAATAGGTGTCTACAACTTGCAAGATAGGATCAAGAACACATATATATATATTCATGAAAACATAATAGGTTCAGATCTGGAATCATGGCACTCGGGCCCTAGTGACAAGTATTAAGCATAGCAAAGTCATAGCAACATCAATCTCAGAACATAGTGGATACTAGGGATCAAACCCTAACAAAACTAACTCGATTACATGGTAGATCTCATCCAACCCATCATCGTCCAGCAAGCTTACGATGGAATTACTCATGAACGGCGGAGAGCATCATGAAATTGGTGATGAAGGATGGTTGGTGATGACGACGGCGTCGATTTCCCCTCTCCAGAGCATAAATCAGACTCCAGATCTGCCCTCCCGAGGAAGAACAGGAGGTGACAGCGGCTCCGTATCGTGAAACGCGATGAACTCTTCTTCTCTATTTTTTTCTCCCCGAATAGGAATATATAGAGTTGGAATTGAGGTCGGAGGAGCTCCAGGGGGCCCACAAGCCTGTAGGGCCCGCCCCCGCCCTAGGGGGGGGGGCGCGCCCCCTTGGCTTGTGGCCAGGTGGTGGACCCCCTCCGGTTGATTCTTTCGCCAGTATTTTTTATTAATTCCAGAAATATTCTCCGTAAATTTTCAGGTCAATCCGAGAACTTTTATTTCTGCACAAAAATAACACCAAGGCAATTCTGCTGAAAACAGCGTCAGTCCGGGTTAGTTCCATTCAAATCATGCAAATTAGAATCCAAAACAAGGGCAAAAGAGTTTGGAAAAGTAGATACGATGGAGACGTATCAAGGATGTTTAAATAAATAGCAACCGAGAGTTGGATAGGTATAATTTTTTTATATGTCCAATTGTTATGTAAGACATTATATTATATATATTATAATTTTTTCCTGTAAGATATATATACATTATAATTGCTCGTTAGTTCATTTTTTGAAATAGGGCCTCATTTTTTAGTTTCGCACAGGGCCTCAGTTTTTACCGGCCCGGCCCTGCAGCCATTCCAGGCTCGTCATGTGGCGCCCATGCTGAAGCTGATTCTTTGGATACGTTTCTGGAGGCCGTACAGAGGCCGACCATGCCGGTCATGCCACTGCCTGCTTTTTGCGGCCAGAGGAAGGAGCTACTGCCAATCTTCACGCCGCGGTGAACGGCAGGATTGCCAAGGCCGATTGCGGCTTTAGTTCGGAGCTCAAAGCCAAGAAGCTGCTCCTCCGCCGCCTAGGGCTTGAGTCTGACGACGAGCCCATCTCTGCGGAGATTCTGACAAAGTACGAGCGGCTCTTCCAGATGAATTTGGCACACGACGTGGTGCAGGCGTTCGCCGACATCTTCGGCTAGCGCATCCCTGAGCTTCGCGATCTGCCCTTGATACTTGTGATCTGCGTTGGATTTTCCGTGAAGAGAAATGAGTGATGCAACACAATATAGGTAAGTCTTTCCCTCAATAGAGAACCAAGGTTTATCGAACCAATAGGAGTAACAACCAACCCCCGTTTTCAGCGGCTACACACAAAATAGCAAACACTTGCACCCAACGCGGGCAAGAGGGTTGTCAATCCTCTTGGACTCGTTACTTGCAAGCTTGTAAGTAGTGTGGTTGGTAGTAGATAATTATAAATTGCAAAACAAAATAAAAATTAAATAAGAACGGCAAGGTATTGTAGCGTTTGTAAATTTATAAGTGAATAGACCCGGGGGCCATAGTTTTCCCTAGTGGCATCTCTCATGAAAGTAAGCATACAGTGGGTAAACAAATTACTGTTTGGCAATTGATAGAAAAGCGATGAGGACATCAATATCATTGTTACACCCACAGCCCCTGCTGCTATACATCGTGGACCAATTACTAGAGCTCGCGCATGCCTGTTGAATTACCAGGTACTTTCGTTTCTTGGAAATCCTTCTAATGTTCATGAACATATGATGCTGCCTAAATCAAATACTTATGTTTTACTTATGAATGAAGGACCTAGCATGGACAAGAAGGATGGCCATTGGAGTGGGATCAAGCATGGAGGACAAGGTGCGCACGCGGAAAAGAAAAATGGAGTTTCTCGTGGTGATTTTCGCACTTGGAAGCCACCATAAGGAGAGCATGAAGGCTTGGACGAAATATACAAGATGCCACTTCATAAATTTCGTCCATAGGCTATTATAGGTGTTGCGTCACCTTATTTTTGGGCCAGGCCCATGTAATTTCGAAATACCACTTCATAGGTTGTTTTTAGAGTCCGTGTGTGTGGGGAAATGGAGTTAGGGTCGGTTTCGGACCCCTCCTCCAAGGGGTCACGAAATCCCCCCTCTATTCCCCCAAATATAAAGCCCTTAGGGCGCCGTTTAGACTTGGGTTTTGTTTAGATTACAAGTTCGCCATAGCTGCAACTTCGCGTCCTTCATTTGTGTTCCATGACCAGACCAAGACGTCACAAAACCCCACTTTCATCAATAAAGCTTTCCTCTTATATTCGCAATATCCAGATTGTAATCTTAGTTTCTTGCTTGTTCTTCGTTTGCTTGCAGTTAATAGACCCTCGTGGTCAGGTTGATCGTGCTCCAGCGTGGTCAATAACCCCTCGGAGTTGGTTTAGCGATTGCTAAGGCGCGTCGTCCTCACACGTTCGTAGTCGGATCGTCAAAGTCGACTATACCAAAAACCATAGCCACATCTCATCGAAAGACAGGGACAACTTCACCTCTATCAAGTGGTATCAGATTTCCAGGTTGCTCAGTGAGAATATCCAGTTTTTCGTAGTTTTGATCGCATTTGTTCTTCATACGTACAGTCCATGAAAAAGCCACAAAAAATTAGGGTTAGTTCATCATATCCGAACCAATCTGAGCCTTTTGCAATTTTCTGTTCGGTGTTTTGCTTTGTTAAATTTTCAATTACATCGTCGTGTCGAGTTGTTGGTCTTAGGGTCTAGTCCTTTAGAGTTTCGAGTTCTCTTCACAAGTTATCACGCAGCCAACGCACCATCTTCAACTTTGCTGCCACCCACCACCATCCTCACTGCTGCCATATACCATCACCCATCACCATCATTACCGCTGCCATATTGATACGTCCATTTTGCATCATGATTTCCTCCTATTATTTACTTTGTTTTGTTGAATAATAATGCTTTGGAGAGTGATTCTAATGCCTTTTCTCTCATAATATGCAAGGTTTACACAAAGTGGGAGAATACCGGCAGCTGGAATTCTGGACCCAAGAAAAGCACGTCAGAGATACCTATTCTGCACAACTCCAATGAATATGAAACTTTACGAAGATTATTTTTGGAATTAATAATAATTACTGGAGCTGAAAACTACCGGAGGTGGGCTCCCAGGTGGGCACCACCCACCAGGGCGCGCCAGGCACCCCTGGGCGCGTCCTGGTGGGTGCTGCTCACCCAGGCCCACTTCCGGAGCCCATCTTCTGGTATATATTCCCTAAACACCTAAAAAAATTAGGAGGAGGACTTTAGGGATGAAGCGCTGCCGCCTCGAGGTGGAACTTGGGCAGGAGCACTTTTGCCCTCCGGCGGAGCGATTCCGTCGGGGGAACTTCCCTCCCGGAGGGGGAATCAAAGCTATCGTCATCACCAACACCCCTCTCATCTTTGGGAGGCCAATATTCATCAACATCTTCAACAGCACCATCTCCTCTCAAACCCTAGTTCATCTCTTGTGTTCAATCTTTGTACCGGAACCTTAGATTGGTACCTGTGGGTGACTAGTAGTGTTGATTACCTTGTGAAGTTGATTACTATATGGTTTATTTGGTGGAAGATTCTATGTTCAGGTCCATTATGCTATTCATTACTCCTCTGATCTTGAGCATATTATTTGTGAGTAGTTACCTTTGTTCTTGAGGTCACGGGAGAAGTCATGTTGCGAGTAATCATGTGAATTTGATATGTGTTCGATATTTTGATGATATGTATGTTGTGATTCCCTTAGTGGTGTCATGTGAACGTCGACTACATGACACTTCACCATTCATGGGCCTAAGGTAATGCATTGTGGAGTAGTTATTAGATGATGGGTTGCTAGAGTGACAGAAGGTTAAACCCTAGTTTATGCGCTACTTCGTAAGGGGCTGATTTGGGTCCACATGTTTAATGTTGTGGTTAGACTTTGTCTTAATACTTTTCTCGTAGTTGCGGATGCTTGCGAGGGGGTTAATCATAAGTAGGTTGTTAGTTCAAGTAAGAACAGCACCTTAGCACTGGTCCACCCACATATCAAATTATAAAAGTGACTAGACGAAATTCCCGTGTACCCTCAAGAACACTTTGTCTATTACTAGTGATCGTTCTGGCCTGTCCTTTGCCTCAAAAGGATTGGGCTACCTAGCTGCACCTTGTTTGCCGTTACCGTTACTTCCTCGCTACAAATTACCTTGCTATCAAACTATCTGTTACTTACTGATAACCCACAAGTATAGGGGATCAATTGTAGCCTTTCTCGATAAGTAAGAGTGTCGAACCCAACGAGGAGCTAAAGGTAGAACAAATATTCCCTCAAGTTCTATCGACCACCGATACAACTCTACGCACGCTTAACGTTCTCTTTACCTAGAACAAGTATGAAACTAGAAGTACTTTGTAGGTGTGATAGGATAGGTTTGCAAGATAATAAAGAGCACGTAAATAAAAACTAGGGGCTGCTTAGATAAAGAAACAACTAAGTTAGTCTTAGTAGAGATCATTTTGTTACAAGAAAGTTATTTGTCCCTAGGCAATCGATAACTTGACCGGTAATCATTATTGCAATTTTATATGAGGGAGAGGCATAAGCTAACATACTTTATCTACTTGGATCATATGCACTTATGATTGGAACTCTAGCAAGCATCCGCAACTACTAAATATCATTAAGGTAAAACCCAACCATAGCATTATAAGGTATCAAGTCCTCTTTATTCCCATACGCAAACAACCTACTTACTCGGGTATGTGCTTCTGTCACTCACGCCACCCACCATAAGCGAATCATGAACATATTGCAAACCCTACATCGGGGATCCCTCACGCTTGCGCGACACGGAGAGCACCATAGGACAGCACCAATAATAAAACATGCAACTCAAACCAATCATGATCATCAATCAACCCATAGGACAAAACGGATCTACTCAAACATCATAGGATAGCCATACATCATTGGGAAATAATATATAGCGTTGATCACCATGTTTAAGTAGAGATTACAGCGGGGAGAAGAGATGTTGAACCGCTGCATAGAGGGGGAGAGAGTTGGTGATGACGGCGGCAAAGTTGTTGGTGTAGATCGTCGTCACGATGATGGCCCCGGCGGCGTTCCGGCGCCACCGGGAGAGAGGGGGAGAGAGCCCCTCTCCTTCTTCTTCTTCCTTGTCCTTCCCCCTAGATGGGAGAAGGGTTTCCCCTCCGGTCCTTGGCCTCCATGGCGGCGGAGGGGCGAGAGCCCCTCCGAGATTGGATCTCTCACTCTGTTTCCTTCTGTTTCTGCCTTCTCAGATTCTGGCCTTTCACTGTTTCTTAAATTCCCGGAGATCCGTAACTCCGATTGGGCTGAAATTTTAACACGATTTTTATCTGGATATTATATTTCTTGCGGCGAAAGAAGGGCACCAACCGCCTTAAGGGGTGACCACAAGCCACCCTGGCGCGCCCATGGGGGTAGGGCGCGCCCCTATGGCTTGTGGGCCCCTTGGGCATCGTCTCGCGTTGATTCTTTTTCCCAAAAATCACATATATTCCAAAAAAAATCTCTATAAGTTTTTATCGCGTTTGGACTTCGTTTGGTATGGATATTTTGCGAAACAAAAAAATGCAACAAACAGGAACTGGCACTGGGCACTGGATCAATATGTTAGTCCCAAAAATAGTATAAAAAGTTGCCAAAAGTATATGAAAGTTGTAGAATATTGGCATGAAACAATCAAAAATTATAGATACGACGAAGACGTATCAGCATCCCCAAGCTTAATTCCTGCTCGTCCTCGAGTAGGTAAATGATAAAAAAGATAATTTTTGATGTGAAATGCTACCTAGCATAACCTTGATCATATAATCTAATCATGGCATGAATATTAAGACACGAGTGATTCAAAGCAATAGTCTATCATTTGACATTAAGACAATAATACTTCAAGCATACTAATAAAGCAATCATGTCTTCTCAAAATATCATGGTTAAAAGAAAGTTATCCCTACAAAATCATATAGTCTGGCTATGCTCCATGTTCATCACACAAAGTATTAAATAATGCACAACCCCGGTTTTAGCCAAGCAATTGTTTCATACATTAGTATTCTCAAACTTTTTCAACTTTCACGCAATACATGAGCGTGAGCCATGGATATAGCACTATAGGTGGAATAGAATATGGTGGAGGTTGTGGAGAAGACAAAAAGAAGGAGATAGTCTCACATCAACTAGGCAAATTAATGGGCTATGGAGATGCCCATCAATCGATATCGATGCAAGTGAGTAGGGATTGCCATGCAACGGATGCACTAGGGCTATAAGTGTATGAAAGCTCAAACTGAAAACTAAGTGGGTGTGCATCCAACTTGCTTGCTCATGAAGACCTAGGGCAATTTGAGGAAGCCCATCATTGGAATATACAAGCCAAGTTCTATAATGAAAAATTCCCACTAGTATATGAAAGTGACAATATAGGAGACTCTCTATCATGAAGATCATGGTGCTACTTTGAAGCACAAGTGTGGAAAAAGGAATAGTGGCATTGCCCCTTCTCTCTTTTCTCTCATTTTTTTTGTTTTTTTTGGTGGGCTTCTTTGGCCTCTTTTTTTATTTGGGCTTCTTTGGCCTCTTTTATTTTTTTGTAAAGTTCGGAGACTCATCCCAACTTGTGAGGGAATCATAGCTTCCATCATCCTTTCCTCACATGGGACAATGCTCTAATAATGATGATCATCACACTTTTATTTACTTACAACTCAAGAATTACAACTCAATACTAGAACAAAATATGACTCTATATGAATGCCTCCGCCGGTGTACCGGGATGTGCAATGATCTAGCGTAGCAATGACATCAAAAAATGGACAAGCCATGAAAACATCATGCTAGCTATCTTACGATCATGCAAAGCATTATGACAATGATGGTGCGTGTCATAATAAATGGAACGGTGGAAGTTGCATGTCAATATATCTCGGAATGGCTATGGAAATGCCATAATAGGTGTGTATGGTGGCTGTTTTGAGGAAGGATATATGGTGGGTGTAATGCACCGGCGAAAGTTGCGCGGTACTAGAGAGGCTAGCAATGGTGGAAGGGTGAGAGTGCGTATAATCCATGGACTCAACATTAGTCATAAAGAACTCACATACTTATTGCAAAAATTTATTAGTCATCAAAACAAGGTACTACACGCATGCTCCTAGGGGAAGGGTTGGTAGGAGTTAACCATCGCGTGATCCCGACCTCCACACAAAGGATGACAATCAATAAATAACTTCATCACATAACTGTTCACCATACGTGCATGCTACGGGAATCACAACTTTAACACAAGTATTTCTACCAATCCACAATTACTCACTAGCATGACTCTACTATCACCATCTTTATATCGCAAAACTATTGCAAGGAATCAAACATATCATATTCAGTGATCTACAAGTTTTATGTAGGATTTTATGACTAACCATGTGAATGACCAATTCCTGTTGACTCTCTAAATAGATATAAGTGAAGCATGAGAGTTTAATTCTTTCTACAAAAGATATGCCCACGCTCTAACAAATATAAGTGAAGCAAAAGAGCATTCTACAAATGGCTGTTTTCTATGTGTAGAGAAACAGGCAATCCAAACTTCAAATGATATAAGTGAAGCACATGAAGCATTCTATAAAGCCATAGTCAAAAGATATAAGTGAGGTGCAAAGAGCCTTCTATAAATCTACCAAGGACTTTCTCATACCAGCATGGTGCATTATTAAAAGAAAAATAAAAAGCACACGACGCTCCAAGATTTACGCATATCATGTGACGAATAAAAATATAGCTCCAAGTAAAATTACCGATGGTTGTTAGAAGAAAGAGGGGATGCCTTCCGGGGCATCCCCAAGCTTAGTTTCTTGGGAGTCCTTGAATATTACCTTGGGGTGCCTCGGGCATCCCCAAGCTTAGTCTCTTTCCACTCCTTATTCCTTCATCCATCGTGATCTCACCCAAAACTTGAAAACTTCAATCACACAAAACTTAACAAAACCCTCGTGAGATCCGTTAGTATAATAAAGCAAATTACCACTTTAAGTACTGTTGCAAACCCATTCACATTTTATTTTTGCATTGTAGCTACTGTATTATAACTTCTTTATGGCTTATACCACCGATACAATCGGTAGTTTCATCAAAACAAGCAAAACAATGCATCAATAACATAATCTGTCTTAAACAATCTAAACATTTACTATACTTATGTAACTCTAAAAATTCTGAAAAATTAGGAAAAAATAAACAATTTGCATAGCAGTATTGTGTACAAATTTCAGAAACTTTTGACATTCCAGTAAAAAATGTAAATTCACGCACTACAGCCAAAGTTTCTGTTTTTGCACTGCACACACCAAACAAGCAATCTAATCATCCTAAAGGCAAATCTTGGCACATTATTTTTATAATACAATGGATTTATACGAGGGGATAATTAATGTTTTTGAAAAGTTTCTGTAATTAAGATTCAAAAAGTTTCCATGGGCATGAACAAAGTTCAAGGCATGCTCCCATTTTAACAATGCTCGTCTCTCTCACTTTCACTTTCCTTTTTGAAAAAGTTTTAGGTTCCCCTCTTTATTTTTTTGTTTTTAAACTATATAAAAGCACACAACAGAATAAAATGACTCTCTAAAACTTTCGGGTTGTCTCCCTGGCAGTGCTTTCTTTAAAGCCATTAAGCTAGGCATAAAGTGCTCAAGTAATTGATCCACCCGGATCCCAAGGTATATCAAAGCCAATTTTAATTAACAATGATTTGTAATTTAGTAGTGAGCACAAAGTAACATATATCATGCAACAACGAAGTCTAACTCTCTTCCTATGCATTGGCATGTCATAAAAGAACAATTCATGCACACAAAGTAAAGGCCAATACATAGCATAAGCAGTTTCTTGCAATTTTATCATATTGGAAACATAGAGAGGTGGAGATGTAGTTCCTCTCTCATAATAATTGCAAGTAGGAGCAGCAAGCACATGCATATTATATCTATCAAAATCATTATGTGCAATGGTAAAACGCAACCCATCAATATAATCCTTAATAAGCGCAAACTTCTCCGATATAGTGTAGTTGGGAGAATTCAAAAAGATAATAGGACTATCATGCATGAGTGCAATAGCAACAATTTCATTCTTAACATAAGGAACTATAGAAATTTCATCTCCATAAGCATAATTCATATTGGCATCATGTCGGTGCACTAAGGATTGGGTCCCTTAGTACCCCGTACTTGTGCACGGACAGTTGTAGCTGCACCTGCGGCAAGGCTTGCCGGGGGACAACCGAATGCAAGCTCATGAAGTCAAGGAGGCATCCAAGACAAGGCAATAATCAGAAGATAGAAGACCGAAGGCTGGAGCCCCGGCAAGATCTTGCCGGGATGGCTCGTAGCCCCGGCAAGGCTCGCACCCGGCAAGCCTTCGCTGCCCTGTCATCGCTCCAGTGCGGTCATCAGCTTGTCCTTTAGCTGTTGTCCTCCTGGTAACGTGTCAGGCGCTAGCGGTGGAAGGGCTTAAGCGGTGCTGATGGGACGGCTTCTTTTCCCGTCCCCAAGAAGCTAAGGAACACCTCAACGGAGCATTTAATGTTCTTGTCCTAAACCGTCAGTGTTAGGTATGATAACACTGTAGCTACTTTTACACCTCATGTATGCCCTGTACGTCACTGTTGGTGACCCCTTCGAACGTATAAAAGGAGGCCCAAGGCGTAGCTACAGGGGGATTGGATCTTCTCTAGCCCATTCTGCATGAGTAGCAGCTGAGTACCGTAGCGCTCCCAAAACTTGAGCTAGAACACATCTAATACAACCAAGCAGGAGTAGGGTTTTACGCATCCTTGCGGCCCGAACCTGGGTAAAATTCCCGTGTGTTGATCATCAGATCTGCTCTCTGTACAAACCCTTCCCCTTGCCGAATCGTTAAGGGTCCTCGCGATCCCATAGGTGTCGTTTCTCCGACATCTTTGGCGCGCCAGGTAGGGGAAAGGGAGGTTGTGCGGACCTGATCTGGTGACTAGCGCGCCAGTTCTTCATCATCTTCGTCGCCATGGCCCCCAAGAAGAAGGGTTTCACGGCGGTTGGTCCATCCACGTCCGCTGTCCCCGTGGCTACACAGACGGGGGACGGTGTAGACGCGGGCGGAGGAGGCGGAGGCTCTGAGCTTCCGCGACGTTCTGGTAATCATAGCCAGGCGAGCGGCGTCGTTCGTGCCGCTAGATCTAGGGATGGAGCTGTGCTGCCAGCAGGCGGAGCAGCGAACTCCAGAGATGGAAGGGCGCCTTCCAAGACACCCACACCGGCGCACGTGCCGCGACCTTCTCAGGGCGCGCACGATGAACGTCGCCGTGATGTTGGTGGGTCCGGGCGTCCCCATGGAAAGTGTCCTGAGCACCAACCTCGGGATGTGCGAGACCAGCATGCACGTCCACATGCTGGTGGAAGCGGTGTACGGTCGCAGGACCGTGATGGAGCTCCTTCTAACACGGTTAGGAGTCAGAGCACCTCATGTTCCTCGCACCTGTCGCCGCCGCCTACATGAGCAGAAGCGCTGGCACGGGCACAGCTGCTTCTGAACTTCCCTCCTGCTGCGGACAAGCTCGACGAATGGAGAGCTGCCATTCAGAGCCTCGTCGGCCTCGCCAACGAAGATAAGCCGGAGCAGGCGGAGCCCTTGCGGCGGCGGTCCATCGAGCCGGCACGCATCGCTGGTGAGAAGACTGTGGGCGGTACAACTACGGTGTACTCACCCCCACAGCGGCAGCAGCGGACGCTAACTCGACGGGTCGACACCCGTGATGACGATTCCACGGCGTCGTCCGATCCACAAACTCGCCGCGATCAGCGTCAAGTTCTTCGAGAGCGAGGCAAGGAAGACACTCGAACTACCATCGAGCGGCGGCGGGAAGCGCGCTATCAATCTGACAAGCGCGCAGGACCTACTGTAGACAAGCCAGCGCTGGGGTATCCTGTCGACCTACCTTACGAGGTGGGTTGTCTGGCGTTTACCCGTGAGCTGCGGCGAGTCCAGTGGCCCAATTCCCGCATGTTCAAGCTGGAGGTCCCGGAGAAATATGACGGCAAGACCCACCCGTCAGAGTTACTGAGCATCTACACCATTGCGGTGCAGGCTGCCGGGGCTCGCGATGACAAGATACTTGCCAACTACTTCCCGTTGGTGCTTAAGCCCAACGTCAGGTCGTGGTTGATGCACCTGCCGGAGAATTCCATCTCTTCTTGGGCAGACCTGTGCCATGAGTTTGTTGGCGCTTTTACTGGAGGCCACCAAGCTCCTGGCCAGGAAAGCGATCTGCATCTCATCCCCCAGAAGGAAGGCGAGACCTTGCGCAAGTACATCCAGAGGTTTAGCCGCATACATCACAACATTCAGACGTTCATCCTGCCGCTGTTATCAGCGCGTTCCATCAGAACGTGCGTAACCGCAGGATGCGGGAAGAGCTGGCGATGAACAAGATCAAGGATGTTGCCGAGCTTTACGCTCTGGCAGATAAGTGTGCTCGAGCTGAAGAAGGGAGGAGACTCCCCGGCGAAGATGCTGGTGCAGGGATCGACTCTAGAGATGAGGACACCGCCGCTCCGGCAAAGAAGGGCCGGCGGCGTAACAGGAAGAGCAAGGGCAAGGCCATGCTTGCCGTTGAGGGATCCGGCAACCCTGGTACCGCCAAGAAGGCCAAGGTTGATGACCCCGGCAAGGATGTTGCCGGGTGTGCCTCCTGCCAGGCCTTGGCGGCTGCCGACAAGCCAGACGGTTCTGGCAAGCAGTATTGCAAGATCCATCGCATCAAGGGCCATGATCTCCAAGACTGCCGGCAAGTTGATCAGCTTGTCGAGAAGCAGAAAGCCGAGTACGAGAGGCGAGACAAGGAGAAGGCCCAGGATGGCGCGGAGGGGTCCGGCAAGAAGCGTGGTGGCCGAGGAGGTCGTCGCGGCAAGGCCAAGCAACAGAAGGACCGGCCCGCTCGAGGCCGCGACAAGCAAGAGGGGGGTGATGATGACATTGAGGAGGACGACGAGTCCAGCGAACAAGAATTCCAGAAATCTACGGATGCCATGTGCGTTGACGGAGGATCCTCGTTGCATTCTTCCCACCGCCAACTTAAACAGTGGGCGCGTGAGGTCAATGCGACTGAGCCATCTGTCGGCGCCCGGAAGCCTTTGAACTGGTCCAACACGCCTAACGTTTTCGACGTTGAGGATCACCCTGATCGCATATCCGCGGTCGGGTGTTTGTCGTTGTTGGTTTCACCAATGATACGCAACCTCAAGGTGACGAAAATGTTAGTTGACGCTGGGGCCGGTTTGAACTTGATCTCACCCAAGGTGATCAAAAGATTGCAAATTCCTGATGGAGATCTCGAGGAGACGGGCTCGTTTCAAGGGGTCAATCCAGGAAGGAGTCAGCCCAAGGGAAAGATCACGCTGCCGGTGACATTTGGCAGTGACCTGAATTTCAGGACAGAGAAGATTGTCTTCGACGTCGCCAAGATTCCGTTGCCGTATAATGGGATCCTTGGTCGTCCAGCACTGGCCAAGTTCATGGCGGCATCACATTACGCCTACAATGTGCTGAAGATGCCCGGGCCGATGAGCATTATCACTGTCAGTTCCGACAAGAAAGACGCGCTTATCTGCACCGATCAACTCTACCGGGAGGCAGTTGCAGCATCTGCCGCCAAGGCACTTGCTCCTGCCGCTGAAACTCCCGGGGGGAAGAAGACCGGCAAGACCTCCCGCACACACTCCGGCAAGCGCACCTCCTCAGAGTGCTGCGCTCCTGTTGAGGATGTGCCAGAGAGTTCCACCGGCAAGAGCAAGAAGTCTAAGGCTGCTCCGCCAGAGACCAAGAAGGTGCCCGCCAAGGAAGATGGCTCGGGAGGAACTTTCACCATAAGTTCCACCCTCAATAGCAAATAGGAAAGCGCACTCGTTGCCTTCCTGCGGGCGAATGTCGATGTGTTTGCATGGCAACCATCTGATATCCCCGGTGTTCCCAGGGAGGTGATTGAGCACCACCTTGCCGTCTGTCCACACGCGCGGCCCGTCAAGCAGAAGGTCAGGAAGCAAGCTTTGGAGCGGCAACAGTTTATTGCCGAAGAAATTTAGAAGTTAGAAGCAGCAGGCTTGGTTAGAGGAGTACTTCATCCAACATGGTTGGCCAATCCAGTTGTAGTGCGCAAGGCGAATGGAAAATGGAGGCTATGTATTGACTATACAGATATCAATAAAGCCTGTCCAAAAGATCCTTTTCCCTTGCCGCGCATCGACCAGATTGTGGACTCCACTGCCGGCTGCGACTTGCTGTCATTCCTTGACGCCTATTCAGGCTATCATCAGATTTTCATGGCCAAGGAAGACGAAGAGAAGACCGCGTTTATCACCCCATGTGGTACGTACTGCTTCTTGCGTATGCCTTTCGGGTTGAAAAGTGCTGGTTCTACATTTGCAAGAGCAGTCCAGATCGGTTTTGAGCCCCAGCTACATAGAAATATGGAAGCTTACATGGATGATATAGTGGTCAAGACCAAGGATAAGGCGACGCTCATATCAGATTTAGAAGAAACATTTGCAAATCTGCGCAAGATCAATTTGAAGCTCAACCCTGAGAAGTGTGTGTTTGGTGTCCCATCCGGCAAGCTTCTCGGGTTCTTTGTATCTCAACGTGGAATTGAAGCTAATCCCGACAAGATCAAAGCAATCGAGCAAATTGAAGCGCCAAGACGTGTCAAGGTTGTGCGCCGTCTTGTCGGCTGCGTTGCTGCTCTGAGTAGGTTCATCTCAAAATCTGCTGAGCGCGCCCTGCCCTTTTTCAAAATTTTGAAGAAGGCGGGTCCAATGAAATGGACTCCAGAAGCGGAGGCAGCGCTGCAGGATTTGAAGAGGTACCTCTCCTCTCCGCCAGTCCTAGTCGCGCCAAAACCACAAGAGCCGTTGCTGCTATATTTAGCGGCGACAAATCAAGTGGTGAGCGCCGCGCTAGTGGCAGAGAGAGAAGTTGATGAAGAAGCAGCGGCAACGGCAGGACCGCCAAGCGACAAGCCGGGATCCTCCCCGGCAGGGTCTGGTGCTGACAAAGCAGGATCTGCGTAGTCAAGTCAAGCAATGCAGAAGAAGAAGATGGTACAGCGCCCGGTCTATTTAGTTAGCTCCCTTTTGCAGGGGGCCAGGTCAAGATATTCTGGTGTGCAGAAGTTGCTCTTCGGCCTCCTCATGGCCTCGAGGAAGCTGCGCCATTACTTTCAAGCACATGAGATCACTGTTGTCACTCGCTTTCCATTACAGCGGATTTTGCGGAACCCAGATGCTACCGGCAGGATTGTGGAGTGGGCCTTGGAGCTGTCAAGCTTTGGTCTCAAGTTTGAAAGTACTTCGACCATACAGAGCAGAGCATTGGTAGAGTTCATTGCAGAATGGACCCCAACGCCAGATGAAGAAGTTCCAGAGTCAACTCTCCCCGGCAAGGAAACAAATCAAGAGTGGATTATGTATTTTGATGGGGCTTTCTCGCTGCAAGGCGCCGGTGCTGGCGTGCTGCTTGTCGCACCCACCGGAGAGCACCTCAAATACGTGATTCATATGCATTTTCCCCGGGAGAGGTCAACGAACAATACTGCGGAGTATGAAGGGTTGCTTGCCGGTCTCTGGATCGCGGCAGACCTTGGAATCCAGAAGCTTATTGTCAGAGGTGATTCTCAACTTGTCGTCAAGCAAGTCAATAAAGATTATCAGAGCCCGTTGATGGAAGCTTATGTAGATGAAGTAAGGAAGTTGGAAGAGCATTTTGACGGTCTGCAGATGGAGCACGTTCCTCGTGCAGAAAACAGCATTGCTGATGGCCTGTCAAAATGCGCTGCTCTCAAGTTACCTGTGGAACCAGGGACTTTTGTGCTTCGACTGACTCAACCATCCGTGACACCATCAATGGGTCAAGCGAAGAGAAGAAAGTTGAGTTCCGGCAAGTACTTCCCGGTAGAGCTCCCAGAAGCCACCGGCAAAGAAGTTGCCGGGAACGACGCCAAGCTTGCCGGAGAGCGACAGGCTCCGGCAGAGCCTCAAGCTCTTGCCGTTGAGACAAACGCTCCCGCCAAGCCTGCCGGGGAACAGCAAGCTCCGGCAGGGTCTCAGGCCCTTGCTGTCGAGACAACTGCTCCCGCGGCAGAAGATATGCCTTTAGTCCTTGCCGTCGAGCCTCAGGCTCCAGCATGGGCACATCACATCGTCCATTTCCTTCAGACAGGAGAACTCCCCGAAGAGCAGGAAGAGGCAGAGAAAGTAGCCCGTCAGTATAAAATGTACCAGTTTGTGGACAATGTCCTGTACAGAAAGGTGCCGAACGGTGTGAAATTGAAATGCATTCCTCGGGAGGATGGACTGGAGCTGTTGGCAGAGATACATGGAGGCATATGTGGCTCCCACATAGGATCAAGAGCACTTGTCGGTAAGGCATTCCGGCAAGGTTTCTTTTGGCCAACTGCTCTCCAGGATGCAACTGCGCTAGTAACCAAGTGTGAAGCATGCCCGTTTCATTCAAAGAAATTGCATCAACCAGCTCAAGCTCTTCAGACAATCCCTCTTTCCTGGCCATTTTCGGTCTGGGGGCTCGACATCTTGGGCCCTTTTCCCCGTGCTACCGGGGGCTATGAGTACTTGTACGTTGCAATCGACAAGTTTACAAAGTGGCCGGAAGTGGAAGCAGTGAGGAAGGTGACAGCACAGTCAACCGTCAAGTTCTTCAAAGGAATAGTTTGCCGCTTTGGTGTACCAAACAGGATCATCACCGACAACGGCACACAGTTCACGAGCCGCACCTTCATGCAGTATGTCCAAGACCTTGGCGGCAAGATTTGTTTTGCTTCTGTTGCCCACCCGAGGAGCAACGGCCAGGCGGAAAGGGCTAATGCTGAAGTGCTGCGAGGCCTCAGGACGAGGACTTTCGACAAGCTGCGCAAGTGCGGAAGGCGCTGGGTTGATGAGTTGCCGGTGGTTCTTTGGTCAATTAGGACGACACCGAATCGAGCCACCGGCCAGACACCCTTCTCCCTAGTATATGGGTCGGAAGCAGTTCTCCCCACGGAACTCACATACGGGTCACCTCGAGTGCTCGCTTATGATGAGCTTGAGCAAGAGCAGTTGCGGCAAGATGACGCTACGCTCCTTGAGGAAGATCGTCTTCAGGCTGCTGTGCGAGCTGCACGCTACCAGCAAGCTTTGCGCCGCTATCATAGCCACAAGGTTCATGCCCGAAGTCTTGAGGAAGGCGACCTTGTTCTTCGGCGCGTTCAGTCCGCCAAGAATTCCAACAAGTTGACGCCGAAGTGGGAAGGCCCTTATCGGGTAGTGCGAGTCACCAGGCCTGGCACAGTCCGCCTGGAGACCGAAGATGGTGTCTCAGTGAGCAACTCCTGGAATATCGAGCATCTTCGTAAGTTCTACCCATGAGGCGCGGTTGCCGGGTCTCCCGGCAACCCCTTTTGTACAAGTCTTGCCGCTGAAGCATGTAATCCTTTGTACAAAGTCAGGCGCAGACCCTGTGCATAGTTGAATAAAGCTAAGTGTTTTGCAAATCTTGTTGATGTTCATGTTTACTTATGTGCATGTTTATCTGAGATATTGTATTACACTTATCTCCAGCAAGTGCTAACGAACCGCCAAGGTTCCATATCTCTATTTTCTCTTCTTTCTTTTTCTCAAAGGACAGAAGGTTCCCTCGCATGCAAGTTTGCCGGGGGGAAAGGATGGTATGGATGCCAACAGGCGACGTTAAAGGTTGACATCTTGCCGAAAGAAGTGCAAGCGGAAAAGCTAAGCTGCAGAAACTTTAAACAAATTTTTCTGTTTTTGTTATTCTCCTTGAACGATTTCCACTCTTGTATGGAAAACCCGCACGCGAAGGAACCTTGTTGTGATTGGTTGCGCCCTTATCCTATTTCGAGTCCGCTCAACAGTTTAGGTGGCTGCACTGAAAACACCAAGGTCTCTTGCCGGTAGCGGCACCGCCAGCAGGCTGCTAAAGTCCCGCACCTAGCGCTCGCGGCAAGGGTGCGCGCGCCGGCAAGTTTCCAATTAAGCGTAGGGCGAATACATACAGAAATAAATTAAACAAGGGGAATAGCATAGCATTCATCCAGAACATAGCAAGTTATATTACATCAATCTTGCCGCAATTCTAACATAAGATAAACTGTTCTTGGCATGGATGGTGGCGAGAAGTAAGGCAGCTAATCCCGGCGATCGCCTTCAACTCTCTTGACGTGGCTTACCCTGTCAACGATGGGCGCGACAAGCTCCTCGAGTGCCTTGATGTCCACGTCCTTCGGCAGGCGGTCGAAGATGCTGAGGTTGATGCCGGGGTTTTTATGCACCACCTTGACAAGCACCTTGCGGAGGACAGCCTGGCAGAGCTTGCGTGATTCGCTGGCCAGATGGGTTGTTCGGTCAGGCTCGAGCTGCTTCAGGGCATAAATCATTCCATCGAAGAACATGGTCAGCTTGGCGCTCGGGGATACCCTGTCATCAGAAGAGTACCTGAAGCCTTGCAGGCCCATGGTGGACAATTGTGCGGCAAGCTTCTCCGCAACATCGACAAGCTTTTCAGTCCAGATTTGCACTTCGTGCACATAGTCGTTGTGAGTGGCGGCGGCGCTCTTGACCAGCTCCTCCTCATCCCGGAGACTTTTGACCAGGGTCTTCTCGCGAGCTTCCGCAGCCTCAAGAGTCTCCTTCAGTGTGGATAGCTTCAGCTTCAGATCAGCGATGGATTCGTTGGCTGTGGAGAGCTCCTTGGTCTTGTCGGATACGGCAACTTGCGTCTCCATCAAGCTGTGGAGAGCTTTGTCTCTCTCGGTCTTGAGCGTTGAGATCTGCTTGCCGTGTTCCTCAAGATCTGCTTGCGTTGAGACCAGCTTCTTCACCCCGTCGGCAAGCTTGTCCTTGGCGGCCTCTGCAGCTTTGGCGGCATCGACGGCCTCCTTCAGCTTGCCGGCATGATCTACAGTTAGAGCCTCAAGTGCCTCCTTGTGCTTCAGCTCCAGATCCTGGGTCCGCTGCGCGACAAGCTTTTCAATCTCCTCATCTTTGGCGCGGAGCTTGTCGGCAAGTGCCTTCTCGCGAGCGGTCAGGTCGTCATCATGAGCCTCAAGCCCAACATGGAGTTCCCTTAAGCGTGCTTCCTCTGTGGCAGCCTGTTGCTTGGCATCCTCCTGTGCCTTCTCCATGTCAGACTACTTCATGAGGAGATCGTTCCATCTTTGACTCAGCTACTCTTGGCCAGTCCTCAACTCCTGGAAAGCTTCGGCAAACAAGGCCTGCGTTTCCTCAACGTGTTTCTGGAGATCTGCCTCAACCTTGTCGACAACCGCGGCCCTGGAGTCTAGTTTCTCCTTCCGGGCGCGGTGGAGTGCTTGGAGCTTCTGGTAGTTGTCGCCCATGGCCTTGAGGAGCTTCTCTTCTTCAGATTTGCTGCTACTGGTGCTTGGTTAATCAACGACCTCGAGCCCAGCAGCGGCGATGGCGTCTTCATCAAAGACTTCCCCTTCAATTGGCGCCCTAGTGCTTGCCGTGCCTGGGATGCTGACGAACAAGTTGTCGCCAATCTTGAGGTACTTGCTTGACGAGGGAGCTTTGGATGTTGATGGCTGTTCCTCAACAGCTGCTTCCCCGGCAGCTGGGGGCTCTGTGTCCGGAGTAGCGCCTGGCGCTCCTGCGGCAGGGATGCCGTCGGTACGGTCACTAGCCTCCTCGCCGGCTCTCTCGGCGGATTCCTTGCCGGCCTCTTCCTGCGCAGCCCTGGCAGCTTCGGCGCTAGCATCCTTGGCGGCCTCGGCGGTAGCGTTCTTGGCGGCTTCGGCAGCTTTGGCGGCAGCATTCTTGGCGGCTTCGTCAGCGGAAATCCTGTTAGCCTCGGCGGCAGCATCCCTGGCGGTCTCCTCGATGACAGCATCGACATCCATATGCTCCGCCGAGGGAATGTCTGGGGGCCAAGAAAACAAATCAAGATGAGATTGAGATGGAAGTTCAAGAAGACAAAAAAGAGAATGACAGAATAGCAAATACCTGTGCCAACATTGGTTGCCGGCGTTGAGCTGCCGGCGCCCGTGCTTGCCGGCTCTTCCTCGTCACGGTAGAGCGCGCTAGAGGAAGTCCTTGCCGGAGACCCATTCCTGGGCGGCGTGGTTGATGGTGGCGGCATATCAGGGGTAGCCTCTGACGATTCTCCTTGTCGTTGCTCTCCTCCTGCACGTCTGGTGATGTCAGCAGTGAAGATACACACCCCGGCACTTGCCAGCGGAAAGTGAGTAGCGGACTCACGCTGGGGGCTGCGCCGGGGGCTGCGTTGAGGGCTGCGTCATGTGCTTGACTCCGGGCTGACGTTGATCGTCTCTGGCGCACCTGAGGTGCTTGCCGGCGGTTCGTCACCCGTCGAGGTCTTTGCCCTCTTCGCTACCCTTTGTGCCAATGTTTCTGTATCATCTCTGCAGGAGCAAATCAAAGCAAAACAAATAAGATAAGAAAAACCAAAAACTCAGAGAGCAAAGGATGCAACAAGATCCTCACTCTTCTTCTTCTTCTCCCGAGCTAAAGGCAGAGAGGTCAAAGTCGACTTCCGCCACGGAAGGAGGTGGAGGGGTGCTCCTGGGTCGCTTGGCTGCGGCAGGCGCATGTTGCTGAGGAGCTCCTTGTCGCTGCGTGGCCTTGCCGGCCGCCCCTTTGCCGGGGGCTGCACTGCTCGAAGAAGCTTGGCAGACCGGGATCCCAGAAGCGGCACTCCGAAGGACACGCCTACTCCTTGGTTCAAGGGTCGGGGCTTCCTCGTGTAGTTCCTCCTCAGCGGCGTCTCCAGCAGAAGGGCCTTCGGCTGACGTGCCGCCCTGCTCTTCTGCGGTCTCGTCCTGCCCGGCAAGATCCTCATCCGGCAGCGCTTCCCCTCCGCTGGTTCCCTCTTCCACGAAGCCAGCACTGCCGGCCTCCGCGGCAAGATTTGCTTCCTTCGCCCTGCTGGCACTGTATGCCACTTCTTCCTCAGTGGTGGCGCGGACGAGGCCCTCTTCTTCGCGGATGGCCCTCTCCGTCAGGTTATCAAAGAATTGCTGCACTTGCTCTTCAGGTGGCTCAATCCAAGTTCTGTCGAGGCTATGGGCGTCAAACGCCGGCATCATTGCGATTATTGGACCCAGAGCAGAGTTGTTGCACAGAGGGACTATGCATGCCGGCAGTTTGCACACCACATCACCCCTGAACAATTTCTGGCAAAGAGCTGCGTGCTTCATAAATGTTAGGTTGTTTTTAAGTCCAGGGCGCAGCCTCATGATGTCTGCCGCGTTCCGGAACTCTCAAGCTGGCCTCCCCTTGTTCTGCAAAGGGGCGATGCGCCGGCAAAGGAAATCGGCGCCTATCATCTCTACTGTGAGCCCGGCAGCTCTGAGGCGGTGAATTCTGGTAGTAGCGACTGTGCGCTTCTTATCGTAAGGATCGAGGGCGCTCCAGTCGTTGCTGCGCATTATCTTTGTCTGCTGCGGCAGGCAAAAGGGCGGAATTTTTGCCTCCCGAATCCAGCACTATCTGGCCCGCCATTTATCCCATTTCTCGCGGAAGGCCCTGTCCGGATAGACCTCCTTGGTTCCTGGCCGTGGAATCCAAGCGATGGAACCGGGAAGGGCCTCGCCCTTTTGGATGCGGGGAATGAAGTAATGGCGGAAAAGGGCGGTACTAGGGACTACTCCGGCGAAGTTTTCGCAAAGGTGAGCGAAAACCGACATGCATGTCATAGCATTCGGCGTGAAATCCAAGAGTTGGAAGCCGTAGGTGAGCATAATGTCGTTGAAGAAGTCGAAAAACGGGGGGCAGAGTCCGCAATAGAAGTAATCGGCAAAGAAATGATATTTGTTTGGGTCGCCCCTGGAAGAGCCGGGACTCACGGAGGTGGCCGGGTGCGCTGTCGTCTCCGTCGCCCACATCATCTGGTACCGCCCCCTTAGGGCGGTCGCGTCGAGCGCCGGAGGGAAGACGACGTGCTCCTTCCGCATCTTCGCCAGCTTGTTCTCCGAGACAGCGGCGTCCACCTCCTTGCCCTTGCTTGCTTTGGGCGGCATGGCGGCTGTGGAGGCTGAGGCTGAGGACGTGGAGGGAGTGGAGGCGCGGATGGATGAGAGGGGCTCAGTTTCGACTCGAGGAAGAAGACGACGGCGGTTCCCAGATTGGAAAAGACAAGAGGTAAATGAGCGGCGCCTCTGCGGTTTCCTTCTTATGGGGAGGACGCGAGGCCGCCTCTTTATTAAAATAATATTGAAACGCTTCACGAGCGCGCTGCTATAACAGCCGCGCTGCGCACGTCCCCCACGTCCCGCATTCAATGGGCGTCGTGGGCGATGTAGTAAATGGAATGATTACGGTGGATAACTCCTGCCACGCGTGCCCGTGCACTGTTTGGGCCTGGCCCAACAATGCCTCGCACCCGTGTGGGGCCCAGGCCCGGGGGCTCTTGTCGGTGCACTAAGGATTGGGTCCCTTAGTACCCCGTACTTGTGCACGGACAGTTGTAGCTGCACCTGCGGCAAGGCCTGCTGGGGGACAACCGAATGCAAGCTCATGAAGTCAAGGAGGCATCCAAGACAAGGCAATAATCAGAAGATAGAAGACCGAAGGCATAAACTCACATTGATAGGGAACGTGTTTTTTAGGGTCTTCAGAACAACAAGTAAAATCATAAATTTCGCATAAATTCCAAGCATAGCATTGCAAAGTATTAATATGATGCCATAAAAGTTTCCCTTTTTGAGATAAGCGGTGTCACACATAATAAGCATGCTCATTTAATGATTTGTTCTCAACTAAGCTAGTTGGGGTTTCAGCACGAGCACAAGTGGATCGAAGATGACCCAAGTAATATTCTTCGGTGGTACGGAACACTAGTGGTTCCTCAACTTTTGGAGCAGCAAGTATATCTAATTTTTTTGGTATTTTGCGTTTCCTACCCATATCTAAAGATACTCCTTCGGGTATGGTAGAACACTTGCTTGCTAAACCTTATGCAGGAGATGGAACTGAACATCTTGATATGCATCTCTTATATGTGAACGAAATATGTGGATTATTTAAGCTTGCAGGTTTACCCAGAGATGAAGTTAAGAAGAAGGTTTTCCCTTTATCTTTGGAGGGAAAAGCATTGACATGGTATAGGCTATGTGATGATCTTGGATCGTGGAACTGGAATCGTTTGCAATTGGAATTCCATCAAAAGTTTTATCCTATGCATCTAGTTCATCGTGATCGGAATTATATATATAATTTTTTGCCTCGTGAAGGAGAAAGTACCGCTCTAGCTTGGGGGAGGCTTAAGTCAATGTTATATTCATGCCCCAATCATGACATTCCGAGGGAAGTTATCATTCAGAATTTTTATGCTCGACTTTCTCATAATGATCAATCCATGCTCGATACTTCTTGTGCTGGTTCTTATATGAAGAAGACTATTGGTTTCAAGTGGGATCTCTTGGAAAGTATTAAATGCAGCTCTGAAGATTGGGAACTCGGCGAAGGTAATGAGTCAGCTATAAAGCTTGAATTTGATTGTGTTAAATCTTTTATGAATACCGATACTTTTCACAAGTTTAGCACTAAATATGGACTTGACTCTGAGATAGTAGCCTCTTTCTGCGAAGCATTTGCTACTCACGTTGATCTCCCTATGTAGAAGTGGTTCAAATATCATCCCCTATTAAAGAAGAAATTAAAGAACCAGTCATAGCTAAAGAAGAAACCATCCTTTACAATGTTGATCCAGTAGTGCCTACTGCTTATATTGAAAAGCCTCCTTTCCCTGTTAGGATAAAGGAACATGCTAAGGTATCAACCGTGGTTCGTAAGAGTAATATTAGAGCACCTAAACCCCCTGAGCAAATTAAAGTAGAACCTAGTGTTGCTATGGTTAAATATCTCTTGGAAGAAAATATTGATGGGCATGTCATTTACCTTTGTGATGAAGCTACTAGAATTGCTAAGCCTGATAAGAAAGATAAACATAGACCTGTAGAAGGCTTGCCCGTTGTCTCAGTTAAAATAGGAGATCATTGCTACCATGGTTTATGTGATTTAGGTGCTAGTGTGAGTGCTATCCCTTTTATCTTATACCAAAAAATTATGAATGAAATAGCACCTACTGAAATGGAAGATATTGATGTTACTATTAAACTTGCTAATAGAGATACCATCACGCCACTTGGGATTGTTAGAGATGTCGAAGTCTTGTGTGGGAAAGTAAAATACCCTACTGATTTTCTAGTTCTTGGTTCCCCACAAGATGACTTTTATCCCATTATCTTTGGTAGACCTTTCTTGCGCACCGTCAATGCTATGATAGATTGTGAAAAACAAACTGTCGGTGTCAGTTTTGGTGATGTGTCTCATGAGTTAATTTTTCCAAGTTTAGTAGACAACCTCGTGATAAAGCATTACCTAGTGAAGATGAAATAATTAGTCTTGCTTCTATTGTTGTGCCTCCTACTGATCCTTTAGAACAATATTTGCTCGACCATGAAAATGATATGCACATGAATGAAAGAAATGAAATAGATCAAATTTTCTTCGAACAACAACCTCTCTTGATACACAATTTGCCTATTGAAACCCTTGGAGGACCTCCTCCACCTAAAGGTGATCCCGTGTTTGAATTGGAACAATTGCCTGACACTTTGAAGTATGCTTATCTTGATGAGAAAAATATATATCCGGTTATTATTAGTGCTAACCTTTCAGAACATGAAGAAGAAAGATTATAAAAAGTTCTGAGGAAGCACAGGGCTTCCATTGGATATACTCTTGATGATCTTAAGGGCATTAGTCCCACTCTATGTCAGCACAAGATTAATATGGAACCTGATGCTAAATCCGTTGTTGATCATCAACGGCGATTAAATCCTAAGATGAAAGAAGTGGTAAGAACTGAAATATTAAAGCTTCTGGAAGCAGGTATAATCTATCCCATAGCTGATAGTAGATGGGTAAGTCTCGTTCATTGTATCCCTAAGAAAGGAGGTATTACCGTTGTTCCTAATGATAAGAATGAACTCATTCCACAAAGAGTCGTCACTGGCTATAGAATGGTAATTGATTTTAGAAAATTAAATAAAGCTACTAGAAAAGATCATTACCCTTTGCCTTTCATTGATCAAATGCTAGAGAGATTATCTAAGCACACACACTTTTGTTTCCTAGATGGATATTCTGGTTTCTCTCAAATACCTGTGTCACAATCTGATCAAGAGAAAACCACCTTTACTTGCCCTTTTGGAACTTATGCTTATAGACGTATGCCTTTTGGTCTATGCAATGCACCTGCTACCTTTCAAAGATGTATGACTGCTATATTCTCTGACTTTTGTGAAAAGATTGTGGAGGTTTTCATGGATGATTTTTCTGTTTACGGAACTTCTTTTGATGATTGCTTAAGCAACCTTGATCGAGTTTTGTAGAGATGTGAACAAACTAATCTTGTCTTGAATTGGGAGAAGTGCCACTTTATGGTTAATGAAGGTATTGTTTTGGGGCATAAAATATCTGAGCGAGGAATTGAGGTGGATAAAGCCAAAGTTGATGCAATTGAGAAAATGACATGTCCTAAAGATATTAAAGGTATTCGAAGCTTCCTTGGTCATGCTGGTTTTTATAGGAGGTTCATTAAAGACTTCTCTAAAATTTCTAGGCCTCTTACTAATCTTTTGCAAAAGGATATTCCTTTTGTCTTTGATGATGATTGTGTGGAAGCCTTTGAAACACTCAAGAAAGCCTTAACCTCTGCACCTATCGTTCAACCACCTGATTGAAACTTGCCTTTTGAAATTATGTGTGATGCTAGTGATTATGGTGTTGGTGTTGTCTTAGGACAAAGGGTTGATAAGAAATTGAATGTTATCCATTATGCTAGTAAAACTCTAGATAGTGCCCAACGAAATTATGCCACTACTGAAAAAGAATTTTTAGCAGTTGTGTTTGCTTGTGATAAATTTAGATCCTATATTGTTGACTCCAAAGTCATTGTTCACACCGATCATGCTGCTATAAAGTATCTTATGGAAAAGAAAGATGCTAAACCTAGACTCATTAGGTGGGTTCTCTTGCTTCAAGAATTTGACTTGCATATCGTTGATAGGAAAGGAGATGAGAACCCCGTAGCTGATAATTTGTCTAGGTTAGAAAATATTCTTAATGACCCACTACCTATTGATGATAGTTTCCCTGACAAACAACTAGCTGCAATAAGTGTCTCACACAACACACCTTGGTATGCTGACTATGCTAATTACATTATTGCTAAATATATACCACCTAGTTTCACATACCAACAAAAGAAAAAATTCTTCTATGACTTGAGACATTACTTTTGGGATGACCCACATCTTTATAAAGAAGGAGTAGATGGTATTATTAGGCATTGTGTACCTAAGCATGAACAGGAACAGATCCTACGGAAATGTCATTTCGAAGCTTATGGAGGACATCATGCGGGAGATAGAACTGCTCATAAGGTATTGCAATCCGGATTCTATTGGCCTACTCTTTTCAAAGATGCCCGTAAGTTTGTCTTGTCTTGTGATGAATGTCAAAGAATTGGTAATATCGGTAAGCGTCAAGAAATGCCTATGAATTATTCACTTGTTGTTGAACCATTTGACGTATGGGGTTTTGTTTACATGGGGCCTTTTCCTTCTTCTAACGGGTACACTCATATTTTAGTTGCGGTTGATTATGTCACTAAGTGGGTAGAAGCTATTCCAACTAGTAGTGCTGATCACCACACTTCCATTAAAATGCTTAAAGAGGTTATCTTCCCGAGGTTTGGAGTCCCTATATATTTAATGACCGATGGTGGTTCACACTTTATTCATGGTGCTTTCCATAAGATGCTTGCAAAATATGATGTTAACCATAGAATTGCATCACCCTATCATCCTCAATCTAGTGGTCAAGTAGAACTTAGCAATAGAGAAATAAAATTAATATTACAAAAAACTGTCAATAGGTCTTGTAAGAATTGGTCTAAGAAATTAGATGATGCACTTTGGGCCTATAGAACAGCTTATAAAAATCCTATGGGTATGTCTCCATATAAAATGGTGTATGGGAAAGCTTGTCATTTACCTCTAGAATTAGAACACAAAGCATTTTGGGCAATTAAAGAACTCAACTATGATTTCAAACTTGCTGGTGAGAAGAGGCTATTTGATATTAGCTCACTATGGAGAACCCAAGTGTATGAAAATGCCAAGCTATTCAAAGAAAAAGTAAAAAGATGGCATGACAAAAGAATCCAAAAGCGGGAATTCAAAATAGGAGACTATGTTCTTTTGTTCAACTCTCGTTTAAGATTTTTTGCAGGTAAGCTTCTCTCCTCATGGGAGGGACCATATATTATTGAAGAGGTTTATCGTTTTGGAGCTATCAAAATTAATAACGCCGAAGGTACTAACCCGAAGGTGGTCAATGGACAAAGAATTAAGCATTATGTATCAGGTATGCCTATTAACGTTGAAAGCAATGTTATTCAAACCATGACACCGGAGGAACACATAAAAGAAACCTTCCGGAACACTCCAAAATACTTAAAAATAGGAGGTACGTGATACGGTAAGTAAACGGACTCCGAAAAATCCACAAAAATATTTTCTGTCAGTTTTGGAATATTATAGAATTTTAGGAATAAAAAAATAAACTGGAAGGTGATCGAGGAGGGCACGATACACCAGGGCGCGCCAGGCACCCCTGGGCGCGCCCTGGTGAGTGTTGCCCACCTCGGATGCCTTCCCGACTCCGTTTTCCTTCCAAATACTTGTCTCCCAAGAATAAAAATTCTCTATATATACCCCCCGACTGTTTTGATGACCGTATCGCAGAAAAATCCCCTGTTCTTGTTTCGTGCTGTTTTCCTGACAGATCTGAGAATATGTCATCTCAAGATTCATATGGGGAGAGCCATGTTGATCCCTATGTTCCAGACCCGGAGATCTTTAGGGAGATTTACCCCTACCTATGGACCTCAGTGGAGGAAGAAGATTCCACCATGCAGGAAACAAAAGATGACAGCTCTGAGAAAAAGGATGATCCATTGCCTCAACCCGGAGACATGCATGTGGAGTTTAAGAAGTCAAGCCTCCCGAGAAGATACAAACCTAAGGTCCAATTTATCCCGTCTCGTTTTCTGCAGGAAAGCAAGGAGGCCTTATGCCAAAGAATATTAAAGCCTGAATTGGAGAATGATGACCTAAGGGAGGAAAACTTTATGCTTAAATATAAGTTGAAGAAGAAGGCTTCTTCTACACCTCCACCTTCTTCATCACCACCACGAAAGGAGACTTGAGTACATGGGTATGGGCACTCCCCTTGGCTTGAGCCAAGCTTGGGGAGGTGCCCCGGTATCGTATCACCACCACTTTTATTTGCCTTTACCTATTTTGGTTCTTTCTTTAGTTTCCCTTTGCCTTAGTCGAATAAAAGTTTAGCGATGTAGCATCCCGACTCAAAACGAGTCAAGCCTCTGTGTGACCATGCCATCCCTGGATCAGTATGCTGGCACACACAGTACATAAATGTATATATCAAAGTGCAATCACATGTAATTAACGTAAACTGATATATACCTTAAAATCTCAGCGGAAACAGTCAACGGGAGTGGAGTCCCAATAAACACCAACGGCAGGTTGAGTGTAGACCGTAACCCTGAATCGTACTCTTACTCGTCGTAGAAACTTATCTGCAACATAAGGCATTGCAGCCATGTAGGTCAGTACATTGAATGTACCGGCAAGATCACAATAAGAGAAAACAGATGATAAGACTATTCTATATGCAATAAAGCTTTGTGGCTCTGTGTCTGAGTTTTTTTTGCATAAAAGCTGTTTTTATTTTCTTTTCCTACAACAAAGGAATATCAGGAGTTTTCACTATGGAAATATCTATTAAGACATGGTTCCGCCAACCGATGTCTCAATGCCCACAAGTATCGAAAGTTGCCCACAATTAATTATCAGTCTAGTGTTGAGAGTTCAGAGATAGATCCAAGTCCAGAGGCTCAAATTGTCTATAACCGGGGACACGGCTAATCGATTAGGTTTAACTCTGCAGAGTGTTGTGTACTTTACCCACAAGATTCGTTCCCTCCTTGTATGTCCTCGCACTGCCGGTTGTTTGAGAACAGGACGAACGAAACATGGTCTTTCAGAGAGTTTCCCTGACTACTGTCAGTGCCCATCCAATCCTAACGTCGACTACATCTCGTAGCACTGCCCAGCCAGATTCACAACAAAGATCAACCAAGCCAGAGCCCATAATGACTTGTGGCTACACAGGTAAGCTTCCGGGCATGAAGTATTCATCCGTCTCTTTGAGTCTGGGTGAAGCTTTCCGCAAGATGTCATGGCGCTTCTCCATGCATCCCGGCCATCCACTGGTTACTCCAGGGTGCCCATCAAATCCATCCTTCACCCAGTAGTGTGTATTGAAAACTTGTTTCTCAAGTCTCGAAGTCTTGAGGTCTTGAAGATGCAGGACTTGAAGATGCCTTCATGAAGTTGTCGTTTTGACGTGGAGTCCACCTTCTCACACCACTCACGAACACTCATACCAAACCCCGTCTACTTTAGCATAGCATTAAAATAACTAGCGTTCCCGGGGCTTTAGTAACAAGTGGTGGGTTCCTACCTCATGCATTCTACTCAACTACAAGAATTTCAATAACACTACTGGAGGGATTTGTTGAATGATGTCACTACATGCAATAAAACATAGGTATGAAATAGATGGTCAAAGTGAACTTGCCTGGTAAGGTTGATGGAGATAAATATCGCTCTCAGAAATAACTTGATAGAACTATTCGTCACTCTCCGATGAAATCTATATAGCCAAACATTGCACTCATAAGCAAACACTTCTAGCAATCAATGCTATCAAACAAGAAGCAACACAAAAACTAAACACAATGGGGTTGTGATGAAGGAAATACTTAAGACAAAAACTAAAACAACAAAACGTCATCAAAACAACCAAGAATATTTTTCCCTACAATAACCTATCAACAAAGTATAATCTAACCAAAAATATTTTAGTAAATATTTTACTAGCAAAAAGAATTACTTTTGAAGAACAACTAAGAACTATGAAAACAACACACTAAACACATAAGTTTTTGCCTAATAAACTTAACAACAAGAAAAACAATAAAATATTAAAATAAGAGAAAACAAAATATAAAACAACTAAGTTAACAGAAAGTAAAACTTATAAAACAATTTATAGAAAATATTTTCAAATATGAAATCAAACTAGCAATGAAATCAATTTGCAAGTTATTATAGAACTAGAATTGATTTCATGCTATCAAAATAATAAATAACATAAAAATAAACTTGGTTGAAATACTACTGCTAACTAACAGAAAACAATGTAAAATTTGTCAACTAATATAAAAGAAAAATAAATTAAAACAAAAGAAATAGAAGTAAACCTAAAAAGAACTAAAACAGAATCTGCTTTGCTTGAAACCCTAATTTAAAATAGTCTAAAAATTCCCAAACTCTACCTACTGATAAGGAAAGTCAAAAGTGACCACTAGCAAAAAGAATCAACTCAAAACCTATTTTTGAACTCAAGTTATTCACAAATTGGTGTTTGAATCAAATCTGTTTGAATTCAAATTTAAAATTTTAAAATATGGTCAAATTTGTTATCTTCAGAAATTATAATAAATTTTTGATACAAAGCAAAAAGAATCAAATTAAAACAATAAAAATCCTAAGAGATATCTGATTTACAAAACTGAGACTATTCTGTTTTTAAAACAGAAACAGAAAAAGAAAACAAATGTAACTAACGGACAGGGGTACACGTGGCGGCTTCTGATTTGCCGAGGGGTGTGTGTGAGCGAGTGCTTCGGGCAGATGGCCGATAATTAACAGAAAATGATTCGGCCTATTAAGTGATCTAATCTTGGCCTTAGGATCGAGATCTAACGGTGAGGGGGCTCCGGTGACTTACCGCGGTGGAGGAGTTCTCCGACGAGGTTCCGGTGATGTCCGAGGTGGCGGGCTTGACGGGGACAGCGTTCCAGGGGTTCTCCGGCGACGGAGAGGTGCTCAGGCGAAGCAAACGATGACGGCGAGCACGATGGTGGCCTCAGGGTCGGTTGGGAGCGACGGGGTTGACAGCGGCGAGCTCGTGGGCGGCGGATGGCGTTCGGGTGTCGACGGGGAAGTCGCTCCGGTGGCTCTGGAGCTTGGGCGAGTGCACGAGGAGGCGTGGACGGTGAAGACGGTGGCAATGGTGTTCACGGCGACGGTTGGGGAAGCCGGAGGTGTGCGGTGAAGCTACAATGGCAAGGCGGCGGCTTCGGACTCCGGCGAGCGATTGCGAGGAGAGGGGGCGGAGAGAGAGAGGGGTTTTCAGGGGAACGGGTGTGGGAGGAGCTCGAGTATTTATAGGGGGTTGGCGTGGAGGAGCGGCGACAGGGGATCGAGCTCGGGATCGCCCTTCGATCCAAGTCCGGCGAGGTATGGAAGGAGGAAGATGAAAAGGAAGGAGGGGATTGGGTCGGTCGAGGGGGCCCGCGTGTCGGTGAGGGAGAGAGAGGGGGAGAGCGATCGGTGGCCGATTGGAAGAGGATTCGGACCCGTTCGAAAAGATCTGGGCCAGATCTGCTGCTGGGCCGGCTCGGGCTTTCCTAAATAAAGCGATTTTCCTTTTTATAAAACAAAACAGAAAAGGAAGTTGAATAAAAGGAAAAATAAAATGCTTTTATATAGACATATTATATATCAAAGTGACCAGAAAAATAAACACTAAAAGATGAACATATTTGCACTGTCAAACAAAATTCCCACAAAATCAGAAAATTCCAACAGTGCTACTGTTGCATATAAAATGCAAAGAAAACATTTTGAAAATACCAAAATGACTCCAAATACATTTATCTCCTTTTTTATATTGAAGGGAATCATTTTACCCTATTTTCCATATATTTTATTTTTGGAGAAAAATAGATTTAGTAAACCACTTCAAATATGACTTTGAATTTGAAATTTCAAATATTTTCCAAATAGTTTCCTAAGTTTTATGAATTCAAATTTAATTCCAATTGCCCCTGGTTTGGAGGGTCATGTTCCTCCTCTCAATTTTTTTTGAATTTGGGCAAGTGAATTTGAATTTATTCAAAAATAGAATCAAATGAAATAAATACCAAAATAGAAAATTTTCAGTAGTTTTCAGAATCCAAAATTTTAATTCCTTCACTTGAAGAAGTCATGTCATCTTCTCTCATTGTTTTGCATTGGATGGAATTTGAATTCAAAACAAAAGGAAAGTCATTTTATTCCCTCTCCTTCAAAAGTTTCAAAACGTTTCAAATTTCACTCAATTTCAAACAATCATTCAATCAATCAATCATTCAATAAATTATTATAACATTCCAAAATTTGGGATGTTGCAAACCTACCACACTTAAAATGAATCTCCTCCTCGAGATTCGAATGGGGTAGAAAGAAAAAGGTTAGGGTTTCGGGGTCTTCTAGTAAATCCTTTGTCCTGCAAAGTGTGGGGCTCTACCACACATCAAATGAGAGTTACTGGTCCCTCAAAAGTTATGACAATCCTCTAGGGTCCTTGGCAAAATTTGTTTCCTCACATTCTCCACAGTAACTCCTTTGGTGTTATTCTTCCATTATATTCATAGCGTTTCCTTAAAAATTCAATGTTTCCTTGATCAATATAATGTTCTTCCGTTACTGGGTCTCCTTAACTGACAAGTCTCGTGATCATTCTAATTAACTTACCGATGATCTCATGGTGGCCTACCATTAGTGGTCATCCTGAAGTGAAAATGGCTCTTGGCTTCACTCCTCACCGTAAAATTTCCTACATGTGACAACAACTGCCAAGTACGAGGGGTCTTCATCATACCATTCTAAGGCTTAAACAAAAGCTTCAAAGAACGTCGTCTCTTTACTATGGGTAAGTCACTCAGATTTACCATTCCGAATAGCAAGAGAATGATAAGAGTAAGTCGTCATGGTGATCAATCCATTCCGCACCCAAATCATTACTCTGTATAAGGTTTAGCTAATCTCGTATTCTAACACTTGGGCTTTCTCACAAGCGTTGCAGAATTTCTTTTGTCCACGAACGAAGTTCGGATAAATCCATTGATTCTGCAAGCTGAACAAACAATCTATCGTTTCTTCACAACCCTCAGGTTTACGTATGCTCCTAAAAACGTCGGTTGATGAGTCATGGCTTCTTCCAAGTTTCTTCCTTCATGAAGGTAGTGCTTGATCTTTATCAATTCTGAGGTCTGGGGGGTTGTGGGTTCACTTCAATACTTGTATGTCTTTAACTCATCCTTGGGGTTACTAGTGTTTCACATTCCAACATTACTTCAATTCATTCCATCATACCCTTGGGTAATCACTGACTTATTCTTGTCCAGACTCCACTCTGTGGAATTCATTTTCCTTTCCATTGGTCTGTTTACCCATAGGTCTTGGTTCATCGTAATCAATCCTTCATTTCATCCTTATTCCATTCTCCAAAATTCCAACCTCAAAAGTACTTTATTACATATGTTGTCATCCACATAGTTTGATATGGTCCAGCATTTCCTTCATTTCACTCATAGTGTCCAGACTCCTTGGCATGAATGGTACATTCTTTTTCCTTGGATCATGTGGTTTTACTGGTTACTACCACACTTAAATTGAAATGTACACATGCTTGCACAGACCATATTTTCTCATATCCTCGAAAATGGTCGGAGATCTTGCTTACAGAGTAACAACTCATACAATTCAACATAGGAAATCATGACACAATAAATTCTATTGATTCATGAAGTTATTATAATCTCTGAGACTTCCGTTACATAGTTCAACTCCATAGCCTCAAGTAAAGTAAGAGTGCCTCCTATTACATTTATTACTTCCAAAAAAATCCACAACTCAACTACTCATATTTAGTCTTCTTCCCCGGACAGGTATAGGAGTAGTGTCATGTCTTGTTGCACCGGTGACAAGTGATGTGACTCAGATCCTTCCGTGTAGAAAACCACGGAGTCTTCCTCTTCTTCTTGGGGTGGGCTCCTTGCTTGATGCTTGGCTCATACTTCTTGCAATAACAATGAGGTCTCTCCAAGCTGCAATGCAAACATCTGATGCCTCCACTTACTTGGCCTTTCTTCTTGATCATTCCTTCTATCTCCTGAGGATCATATTGCACTTCTGCTGTCGGGAAGTCTCCCAGGTACTCGTTCGGACAATTCTGGGAAATATGTCCTTCTTCTCCACATGAATAACATGACTTGATATCTCCGACTGGGTCTGGCATATTCTCCATAATCATCATGTGTTCTTCTAACTTTTTCCCGAGGGCTTCTTTCTGCTGCTTCATGACTTCTTGTACCTTGGTGTAGAGTTGGCATTGTGCCGGAAAATGACTAGTTCCTTCACACAAGAAACATGTCACTTGCCCAGTCGGGCATTCCTCAGCTGGGTGATCTTCTTCACAATGGGGGCATCCATCCTTGTGTTCTTCCTGAGTGTGTCCTATCTCTCCACATATTTTGCATGCACAAATCCCCTTTACACCATTGCAACGGGGTTTCTGGGTGTTGGTGACAGCATGAGATTTTTGTAGAGTCACCCTGAATTCTTCCCAGGTGATTGTTTCTTGCCTTCCATGGATAGCTTCATTCATCTTCCACCAAGATGCAGCACCTTCTGCAAAGTACCGAAGAGCATAGTGGACCATCTCGTTCCTTGTAACATGGTTACTCCTTAGGTGATCCTCCATGTTCTGAATCCATTCTTCCATCTCCAACCGAGTCATCGATCCAGAATACACGAGTCCAGCTTCATTCATCATCTATTGGGTTCAAGGTTTTGGGGATGAGATGGGTAAGAGAGAGAGAGAGAGGGAAGGGATACAAACAACTTAAAGACACAAAACATCAAAACTCAAGTCCATACATTCATAAAGTTCAATCAAACTATAGTATCGCCACCCACATAAGGTTGGTATGGTCAATCACTCAAATCGCAAAGATGTTCATCTTTATTTCTCTCATGGTGGGGCTACTACTGGGCTAGCTTATTCCATGTCTTCATTGTCAGTGGGCTTCTTCTGGTCATGCTTCATCTTCTCAAGTTCTCCCGCCAGATTATCCTTGTTGATGCGAAGTTTCCTGTGTCGTCCCTGTAGTTCCAGGAGTTGGTTCTTGAGCTTCTGGATTTCAACATCTCCGGCATGTGTCATGGCCTGACTGTTCTTCAAGTCTTGACGAAGCTTCTGAATCTCGGGATCGTGTTTCTTCAGATTGGCTACCTTCAGCTTCTCGGCCTTGAGGTTCTCACGAAGTGCTTCGTTCTCAAATAATTCTGAGAGAAGTTCCATTTGAAGGTTCTTGATATAATTCTCCAGGTCTTGGTTATACGCCATTATAGGTGAACACTTCCTCTTCTGTTCGTCTGTCAGGATGATGTATGCTTGATGTCTACTACACAACCTTCTTCTTGTAGACTCGTGTTGGGCCTCCAAGCGCAGAGTTTTGTAGGACAGTAGCAAATTTCCCTCAAATGGATGACCTAAGGTTTATCAATCCGTGGGAGGCGTAGGATGAAGATGGTCTCTCTCAAACAACACTGCAACCAAATAACAAAGAGTCTCTTGTGTCCCCAACACACCCAATACAATGGTAAATTGTATAGGTGCACTAGTTCGGCGAAGAGATGGTGATACAAGTGTAATATGGATGGTAGATATAGGTTTTTGTAATCTAAAAATATAAAAACAGCAAGGTAACTACTGATAAAAGTGAGCACAAACGGTATTGGAATGCTTGGAAACAAGGCCTAGGGTTCATACTTTCACTAGTGCAACTTCTCTCAACAATACTAACATAGTTGAATCATATGTAAATCCCTCACGTGCGACAAAGAGTTCACTCCAAAGTCACAAATAGCGGAGAACAAACGAAGAATTATTGTAGGGTACGAAACCACCTCAAAGTTATCTTTTCCGATCAATCTTATGAGCTATCCCTATAAGTGTCACGAACAGCCCTAGAGTTCGTACTAAAATAACACCTTAAGATACACATCAACCAATACCCTAATGTCACCTAGATACTCCAATGTCACCACAAGTACCCATGGGCTTGATTATACGATATGCATCACATAATTTCAGATTCATCATGTTCAATCCAACACAAAGAACTTCAAAGAGTGCCCCAAAGTTTCTACCGGAGAGTCAAGACGAAAACATGTGCCAACCCCTATGCATAGATTCCCAAGGTCACGGAACCCGCAAGTTGATCACCAAAACATACATCAAGTGGATCAATAGAACATCCCATTTTCACCACGGATATCCCATCGCAAGACATACATCAAGTGTTCTCAAATCCTTAAAGACTCAATCCGATAAGAAAACTTCAAAGGGAAAACTCAATTCATCACAAGAAGATAGAGAGGGGAAAACTCCATATGATTCATCTATATTAATAAAGCTCGCGATACATCAAGATCATGTCATCTCAAGAACACGAGAGAGAGAGAGAGAGAGATCAAACACATAGCTACTGGTACATACCCTCAGCCCCGAGGGTGAACTACTCCCTCCTCGTCATGGAGACCGCCGGGATGATGAAGATGGCCTCCGGTGATGGTTTCCCCCTCCGACAGGGTGCCGGAATGGGCTCCCGATTGGTTTTTCGTGGCTCTGGAGGCTTGCGGCGGCGGAACTCCCGATCTAGGTTTCTTTTTGGGGGTTTTGGTATTTATAGGAATTTTTGGCGTCGGTCCCACGTCCAGAAGGTTCCCGAGGAAGTCACAAGCCAGGGGGGCGCGCCCTAGGGGGGGCGCCCCTAGGCTTGTGGCTTCCTCGGCCTTCCTCTACGGTGACTTTTCGCTCCAGTATTTTTTATATTTTCCAAAAATATTCTTCGTAAATTTTCAGCTCATTCCGAGAACTTTTATTTCTGCACAAAAACAACACCACGGTAGTTCTGCTAAAAACAGCGTCAGTCTGGGTTAGTTCTAATAAAATCATACCAAAATCATATAGAATTATTGTAAACATGGCATGAATACTTCATAAATTATAGATACGTTGGAGACGTATCAGCATCCCCAAGCTTAATTCCTGCTCGTCCTCGAGTAGGTAAATGATAAAAGAAATAATTTATGAAGTGTGAATGCTACCCAACATGTTCATCATATTCTTTTCTTTTTTGTTTAGCATGGACATTTGGACTTGTAAATGATTCAAAGCAATAGTCTAGTTTTAACATAATGACTTCAATACTCAAGCATGTCAACAAGCAACCTTGTCTTTCAAAATATCAATACTAAAGAAAGTTATCCCTAGCCCATCATGCTCAATCATTGATCCATTCTTGAAACACACTCAAATATTTGCTATGCCCAATGCTCAAATACGATCATAGTGCCCCCTAGTTAGTGCTTATAAGAGAAGATGGAGACTCAAAGCAAAAATAAAAATTGCATAAAGTAAATAGATAGGCCCTTCGCAGAGGGAAGTAGGGATTTGTAGAGGTGCCAGAGCTCAAGGTTTAAATTGAGAGAGAGAAATATTTTGAGTGGCATGCTTTTCCTGTCAACGAAAACGATAAAGTAGCTCACGATACTTTCCATGCTAGATACATTATAGGCGGTTCCCAAACAGGATGGTAAAGTTTTTACTCCCCCTCCACCAATCAATCACACTCCACGGCGAGCCGAATCCACGGGTACCGTCCAAACAAACAACAATCCTGGGGGGAGTTTTGTTTCATTATATTTTGATTTTATTTTTGAGCATGGAATTGGGCACCCCGAATACCAGCCACTTTCTCGTGAATGATAGTGAATCAACACATATCGTGAGAATAACACACCTAGAATGGAAAAATATTGGATACTCCCTACCGTTTCATGAGCGGTACGGGCACACAAAAGAGAAAATTTATTTTGAAAATTTAGAGATGGCACGTACAAATTTGCTTGGAACGGCATGGAAATACCGCATATAGGTAGGTATGGTGGACTCATAAGGCAAAACTTGGTTTAAGGATTTTGGATGCACAAGTAGTATTTCTACTTAGTACAAATGGAGGCTAGCAAATAGATTGGGAAGCAACCAAACCAAGAAAGGAAAATTCACATAAGTGAGCATTGAACATAACTAACACCGAATAATGCACCACAAGTAGGATATAACTTCATTGCATAACTATTGACTTTTGTACTTGCATAGGGAATCACAAACCTTAACACCAATATTCCTACTAAAGCATAATTACTCACTAACATGACTCACATATTACTATCATCATGTTTCAAAACTATTACAAAGAATCAAGTTTAATTTGTCCCATGATCTTCATGAAAGTTTTTATTATATCCTCCTTGGATATATATCACTTTGGGACTAGTTTCATATATTACTATTGATTTTTCGACAAGCTCAAACAAATTTAAATGAAGCACATGAGCATAAAGATGTCATTCCTCAAAAAGGTATAAGTGAAGCATGAGAGGAAATGACAAGCTACTCTCAAAAGATATAAGTGAAGATCAATGAGTAGTCAAACAATTAAGCAGCTATGTGAGGACTCTCTCTCTCTCAATAAATATTTTCAGATCTGAGTATTTTATTCAAACAGCAAACTAAACAAAAATAGAACTCCAAGAATAGCACGCATAATGTGAACGAATAAAATTTAGGCTCAACATAGGCTAACCGATAGTTGACGAAGCGAGATGGGATGCGTAGCATCCCCAAGCTTAGATGCTTGAGACTTCTTGAAATATTTACTTGGGGTTCCTTGGGCATCCCCAAGCTTGAACTTTTGTATCTCGTTCAATCCTCTCATATCATGGTTTCACCTATTCTCAAAAACTTCATCCACACAAAACTCGAAAAGAACTCGTGAGATAGGTTAGTACACATAATAATAAATCGACTATTTATGTACTGCCAAGACAAGTTGCATAATAATTTTCAAACATTAGGTACTGTATACTATCATTTCCACAATTTATATCTACCAATATTGGCTATGGAAACTATAGGATAAGTAGATAACAAAACTATGACAGCAATCTGTCCAAACAGAACAGTCTGTAGCAATTTATGAAAATAGTGTACTTCCGTAACTCAAAAAATTATGAACATTTAGTACATGCTATAAAATTTATATGACAACACTGTGTAAAAATTTCAGGAACTTTCCACGTTCCAGTAAAATATGAAAATTCAAACACTACAGCAAAAGTTTCTGTTTTTACACAGCACACATCAAAACATGCAATGCAAGCATCCTAAGACAATTCTTGGAACTTTTTATTGAAAAACAAGATTATAAATAACATCTAACAGAGAACAACAAAATAAAATGACGCTCCAAGCAAAACTCATATTATGTGAGGAATAAAAATATAGCTCCAAGTAAGATATACCGATAGTGTTGAAGACGAAAGAGGGGATGCCTTCCGGGGCATCCCCAAGCTTAGGTGCTTGAGTATTCCTTGGATATTACCTTGGGGGTGCCTTGATCATCTCCAAGCTTAGGTTCTTGTCACTCCTTATTCTTCTCATATCGGTGTCTCACCCAAAACTTGAAAACTTCAATCACACAAAACTTAACGGAACTTCGTGAGAAGGGTTAGTGTAGTAAAGATAAATCATTCACTTAGGTACTGTCAAGACGAGATTCATAATTGTTCCCACATGATACTTACTGTATTCTATCATTACCATAATTTATACCACTAAATATAAGCCATGGAAACACTAAAACAAGCAAACTATGCATGCAAAACAGAATCTGTCAAAAACAGAACAGTCTGTGATGATCTGTAGTGTAACCATACTTCCCTGTCTCTAAAAATTCTGAAAAATTAGGACAATCTAGGAAATTTGTATATCAATAATTTGTAAAAATTTCAGATCAAAATCACGTTCCATTGAATTTACAAAATTCCTGTACTGAGAGCAAAGGTTTCTGTTTTTGCACAGAATCAAGTCAACTATCATCCACACTATCCCAAAGGCTTTACTTGGCACTTTATTGAAACAAAAGCTATAAAACATGATTATACAGTAGATTAATCATGTGGACACACAAAAACAGTAGGTATAAATATTGGGTTGTCTCCCAACAAGCGCTTTTCTTTAATGCCTTTTTAGCTAGGAAAGATGATTTCAATGATGCTCACATAGGAATATGATACGGGGCAAACCCGAGGGTGGCCCGATCTTCACGAATTGGAGGTGGATTCTAGGAAGAACACGATGAACACGAAGAACACGAGGGGAAAACGTGGAGAGAATCAAAGGGAAAAAAACTCTATTGGACAAGATCCACACCAAGTACTCCTCAAATCACAAGCAATACAAGAGGTGCATCAAGATCCAAGAACAACAATGGAAATAAAGATACATGGGTAGTTCATCCAAATCTCTATGAGAGATGGGCCTTGAATCCATAGACGGATCTCCCCTTGATAGGGGCCTTGACATCCTCTAGGGATCTTCTCGGGTGGAGGCCTCGGTCTCCATGAGAGAAGTAGAGGAAGGAGCAAAGCTCATGTATGAATGAGCTATCACTTTGCTAACCCTAGAAATGAGGAGGGGGTGGAGTATATATAGTGCTAGCCACGAAGGGGTAAGTGAGAGAGGGATACATGGGCCTCGGGCCCGTTCTGCGCAGAGGCAGTCGGGCGGTTGTACCGCCAGGGTGGCCGGTAGTACCGGTCAAGAAGGAATAACCGGAACAACCGGTCTGGTACCGGCCTTGCACCGCTTCATAACAGAAGCTCGGCCGGAGGTGGTCCGGTGGTGGACCGGTTGTACCGCCCACCGGTTGATGGCCGGTTGCTGGCCGGTTGTACCGGCAGCTCCTCTTCTTCCTTCTTCTCTTCCAAGCTTCCCTAGCGGATGGTGCAGGTGTACACTTGCGCTCGCACTCCTCCTCGTCCTTCATGAAGCTTCGACAATACCTATGCATGCACACGAGAGGAATGTCAAGTAGTATACCATCCTCGAAGGGGTCAAGTGAACACGTGTAAAGGAGATGATTCACCTTTATGTATGTGAAGTAGTCGTGGCACGTGTCACTTGCCAAACGGACTCTTGTCATGGTGATGTCCGTAGGATGCTCCGCATCATCCCCTCCCCCTTGGGAAAGATCCGTCCTCGGATCAAAATCCAAATCACCATGGGAAGGAAATGGCGTCGCCGTGTAGGAGTGGACGGTCACCAAACGCTCATCATCATCAAACTTGAAATGGGCACTCTCCAATGTCGCACCGTCAAGTAATTCCTTCAAAAGGAGCAAACACGACAAACACTTGGAAAAACAAATGTGGTTAGAGTTAGTGCAAAACCAAGCATTCAAGTGGTGAATCACCGCACAAGTGTTGTCATCATGCATAACTCATGGTGTGACAAGGGATAGTGTCATGGCATGTAAGCAACCAAGCAAAGGCCTATGGTATGCATAGGAATCATTCACAACACCAAGTAATATGAAGTGTCTAAACACATGGTGCAATCCAAAGTGCAAGGCAATCCAAGCATAATGTGCACATGGTGTAGTGAAGATAGTGTGGCACTCGACACAATATAAAGAGCAATTGGGCATCATGTGTGAGGCAAGCAAGTCAAGCATGTAGCAAGCAATGTGGCATGGCAAATGTGAATAATGGACATTGTTGCAACCAAGCATATGATAAGAGCAAACAATCCACAAGTTGGATGCAACACACAAGTCATATATGTCATGAGGCATGGCAATGTGGCAATCGTGAGGAGAAGCAATAACTCGAACATGTGTGCAAGTAAGTGGTCCAAGATGACCCACATATATCATGGTACAAGCAACACAAGTAGGATGAGCCACAATATCCATGCTCAAGAAGGATGTCACCTCAAAAGCATGACCTTGTGCGTTTGTCACAATGCCGATGCGCAAGCAAGTGCGATGTAGAATCGCGTCGGTGTAGCATGGCTCGCTCTCAAGAGCTCGAATGGTCAACTCACGTGAAGTGGAAGTTGACATGTAGCCGAAGTATCCTACACATACACACAACAAAGGAAACAATGTATGTGCATGGTAGACAAACACATCATCTATCATGATGGTCCTCTTCTCTTGCACATAACCATTAGGATAAAAAGTGCATGGACAATATGATGCAACAATGGTTATATGAATGGCACTAGGCATATGGTGCAAAGAAGGAAAGAAAGCATGCTTCACATGAAATATGTCAAAAGCTCCAATAATATGTGAGAAAGCTATGGGGGCAATCTCATTAGCAATATTAAAGGCATTGTTGCACGCAATACATTGTAAATCATCTAGCATGAGCGAGGCAACACATGGAGACATATGACAACAAGCAATATCAATCATGTGCGAAGCATGGTAATGGTTGTCATCAACCGCATAAAAGGAGCACATCGGTGATGCAACATAAGCAAGCATAGTGACCATGTCGTGCAAGCTAGTAGTGCGAAGATGCAACATACTAGAGGAAATCATGGCAATCATGTCATATGAGCAAATAGTGGACATAAATAATGCACATGACATATCGCGAGCACGAAGCAAGAGCAAAGTATCATCATAGACATGGGTCACAAAGTAAACATGGCAATGGCAAGTAATATCTCCACCAAGCTTGCAAATACACATAAAAGTCATATAATCAAGTGTCATGTGAGAAGCAAAGCATGGGTCACGAATGCATGTCAAGGGCATAGAGAGGATCATATCATGCAAGGTGAACATGGCAATATGGGCAAAGGATATATAATGGACAATAACCCATAACCATGTGAGGGCCATGTAGAAGAAATGCGCGAAGTATTTGCGCGAAGAGGGAGGGTGGAGGGTAAGCACTCCATGGTGGAACAAGTCTTCGTTGCTCTCTAGAGCTCTTTTCGTCATCTCATGGGATTGTGAGGTTGACGAGTATTCGTGAGTACCTACACAACAAGGAGACACATGAAACAAAGTGTGTGCGTGGTAAATGTACACATCATCCATCATGATGTGTATGTGCTCGTGTGAGTTAGCACAAGAAAAACAATGCTCAAAGAAATTTGAGGCATGGTATATGAATACGTCATCCATCATGCAATGATAGTTATTATGCTCAACATGATTGGGAGGTAAATTGTAGCAAGTATGTGACACAAGCATATCATTCATATCAATGGCAAGTATAGTGCACACAATAGTGGTGATCATGCAAAGTGTAGGATGGAGCAAAATCTCCTAATAGATATGAGGAAACTATGGGGGTCTCCTCATGTGCAATAGCGGAAACATAATATGTAGAATATGGACAATATCCAAAACAATGCATATCCGAAAGTAGGTGGTCAAGGCATGTCATATGTGAGCAATTGCGCAAATGATGCAAAGGGAGCATGGCAATATCATCACAAGAAAAGCAAATGCCAATAACCATGGGTTTGTCATCTATGCCATATGTGCAAATTGGGTTTATTTTAATGGCATGTGCATAGTTACTACGATGAGATTGCGAAGATGCAATATGGGTGATCTCATGCATAGCATATGACAAGTCAAGCGGGTTGTCAAACATGATGTGACCTATAGAGTTCTCACAAGGTATCCTATGCAACATGGCATCATAACTAATAGACTCCACATGAGAATCGTCAAACTCATCATAAATGGGTAATTCATCCCATGAGGAAGTCGAACTAGCATGAAGCATGTCAATAGAGTGATCATCATCATGGAAGCAATCAATGTCAAGATAGTCCACTAGTGGGACAAGAGCATCACCTTCACCTAAGTTACCTTTTTCATTCCACTCATGTGGTGTAGGTCAGGTAGCATAGACCAACTTGTGGACATCTTCATCGTGATGAAACCATGTGGGGGAAGCATCATATACCACCATAGCCATCGTTTTGTCCAAGGTGAGGATGAAGTCGTCAAGGATCGGCGCGTCATCGAATATGGGACCTAGCACCAAAGGAGAAAACACAATAGAGAAAGAGGTTAAGTTGTTAGAAATCAAAATGGCCTCACATGCCCTATCAACTAACTCACTCTCTCTATGTGGTGGTGGTGGCTCACACACTCCCTCTAGGTAGTTGCACTCGTACTCACATATGGTGGAGTCACTCATCTCAGTCAAGTGGTGGGGGTTGTGGCTCTCTTCACATGGGAATTGGGGCAACTCATCACATATGGGGCTAGTGGTGAAGTCACTCTCACTCTCAATATGGTGGCAAAGATCTCTCAACTCATCTCCAAACACCGCCGTGGTCGAAGGGAAAATCCCATGCTCAACCAACTCGTCACCGTCGCCGTGGATGAAGGCCGAAGATGGCTCAACATCACTCTCGCCTCCAAACATGGAAGCGTCATCCTTGCTCGTCACCTTGTCGCTCGCCTCCAAAGCATGTTCCTTGAGTGGCTCCATAGTCGTAGTCGTCGTCGCGCCGTCTTCAAAAAGAGTCGTGGTAGACTCGGCATCGTCAATGCCACAAAGAGGGGTGGCGGTGAAGTCGGACTTGGGAGCGTCGTCTTGGAGCTCGTCGGGCTTGGACATCTTGGTGGTACCATCCTCATGCTCGTAGTCATGGAGCTTGGTCATCACGAAGTGTGCGCGGGGTCGAGTAGCCTTGGCCTTGATTTCTTGAACCGCCTTGAGAGCACCAACGTAGAGGTCATCGAGAGTCTCGTAGGTGTTGTGGAAGATAGTCTTGGCGATGTCGTTGTTCAATCCCATCATGAAGTGGAACTTCATCCAAATGGGGTCATCCACACCGGCTCGTCGCAAGGCTTTCTTCATCTTCATGAAGTACTCATCGAGAGACATGGATCCTTGTATGGTGTTCTCCAAGTGGCGGTGAAGATGTTCCGTGTATGTAGAAGGCACAAACTCTCGCCGCAACGCTTTCTTCAACTTGGACCAACTCATGTCGAAGCTCGTCGAAGATGTGTGAAGCCACCATGTCGACGCGTCGCCGTGGAAGTTTCTTGTGGCGCACTTCACGTGATCTTTGGAAGGGACTTGAAGTAGCTTGAGGTAGTAGTCCATCTTGCGCTCCCAATCAAGATACTCCTCGGGGTCCTGACTCGCAAAGAAAGGAATCTCGTGGTCGATGTCGAGGTCGTAGTAGCTCGTGGAAGTCGCGGACTTGAGCTTGGGGAGCTTCTCTTGAAGTGCTTGTCGGTGAAGATGCCGCATATCCAAAGGCAAAGATGCCTTGAAGTCGCTTGGCAAAGATGCCAAGGTAGGTGGTGAACTCATCGAGCTGTGGTTGGTGTCGAGCTCGTGACCGTCACCCTTGTTCTTTGATGGACGCCTTGATGTTGGCGTCGTATTTCTTCATGTCGTTGATGGTGTCGATGCCGGTGTGGTCTTGCCATAGATGGTAGCTCGAAAGCATGTGCACTTGAGCGTCTTCTCGAAGATGATGAAGATCTCGTGCGGTTGTTGATGAGGACCTTGAGCTCCTCCAAATGAGCATCCATCTTGGCGTCGATGGTTTTCTTCATGGCATCAAACTCGTCATTGTTGTTGTAGACCGAAGGAGATGTGCCGTCCCTATCCATGGAAGCACTCGAGAAGGCGTGAGAACGAGATGGGATGAACATACCAAAGTTACCTCTTTCCGAAGTTGTGGATGGATCTCAAAGACCACAATGTAAGCAAGGAAAAGAGTGCACTTGGTGAAAAACCTTGTCCAATTCTCACAACCTACACAAATGGCTTATAGTGGAGCTCGGTGGGGTTAGTGGCACAAATTCATGCAAAGTGAAGTCCAAGATATTGTAAATGTTGAAATAAATCCAAAGGACTCAAAATGCAAAGCAAGAGATCACAAATATAGAGGAGGGCAATAGAGAAACACACGCGGTGGGATAATGGGGCTTGTGCAACTATAGTGATGAGCAAAGCTCGTGTTGCACAAACACAAGGAGAGACACTAGCTTATTGAACGTTTGGGCATGATTCACCACTTGGCACCAATCCTATTTATGCAAGCAAAACGTTTCCCATTCCATGTATCCTCATGCACAAGTATCTCTTTTCATGCTCAACTCTTTGCTTATAAGCTTATGATCTTTCTTTCTTGCTTAAAAGCTTTTTTTTTGTTCTCTTCCTTTCCACTATTCTTATTGAGCCTCAACCAAATATATGAGACAAGTGTCACAACATATGCACGGGAGCAAGCAATTGCACTATATGATATTTCAAATGATGTGACAATATGATATCGTATCACTATGGTGCACAAGTTTTCGCGAAGCCCGGCAATACTCGGATAGCTAGTCTCAATAGGTATGAAGGTAATCACAAAGATGGTGGGGCTGTCAAGATGTAATGGCAAGGAAGGAAAAGGATGTGACGGAATGGATACCTTCGTCACACTTAACCTTTCAGGAAGTCGGGAGTAACCGGCCTTACTTCCGGTTGAAGATGGTCTCAAAGGATGGATGGTCATCGTCGAAGTCGAACACCGGTGGTCGATGAAGAAGTAACTGTCCCTAAGTAGCCGAGACACCTTAGGAGACACAAATCACAACTCAAGCAACCACAAATCCAATGGAAACCAAAATGGGTTTGATTGCGGAAGTCTATGGTGGTATTGCGGATGATATGGTGGAGGGCCTAGGCAAACTTGCCAAAATTTGAAAAATATGATGAAATCAAATGGTGGTGAAACCAAGATGAGCAGCTCCGGCACGTCGATAGCTTCGAAACGAGCCAAAGAACACTCAAATCGGAGTTCGGGAGTGAAAGTTATGGGCAAAACTGTGAATCAGCCGAGGCTGAAACAGGGAGGGGCGGTTGTACCGCTCCTAGAGCGTCCTGGAGGATTCGGAAGTGATGGACCTGGGAATTAGCGGTTGTACCGCTTGGTAGGGCTGTTGTACCGCTTCTGGAGCGTCCTGGGGGGGGGGGGGGGGGGGGTTGGGGAGATTAGCGATTGTACCGCTTCGAGGGGCGGTTGTACCACTTGGTGGGGCTGTTGTACCGCTGTACAGAGCGGTTGTACCACTATTATCGGGATTTCAGATCCGGGATGCGATTTTGGGCGGAAATTAATGATTTTGGGCTCAAAATTGAAGGGGAAAAAGAAAAATTAGGGGATGGGGACGCAAAGGGGAGTGGATCTACTTGCTAAACACTAGACCCACGGATCAAAATCAACAAAAACTCATAAGAACAACAAATCACAAGAAAATTTTTGGGGCTCTTTTTGTGGGGATTTTCGAAATTGGGAAGAAAAACACGAACTAATGCAAGAAAAGTGGGGGGTAGGGCTCCAAATTCGTGGCAACGTGGCTCTTGATACCAATATGATACGGGGCAAACCCGAGGGTGGCCCGATCTTCACGAATTGGAGGTGGATTCGAGGAAGAACACGATGAACACGAAGAACACGAGGGGAAAACGTGGAGATAATCAAAGGGAAAAAACTCTATTGGACAAGATCCACACCAAGTACTCCTCAAATCACAAGCAATACAAGAGGTGCATCAAGATCCAAGAACAACAATGGAAATAAAGATACATGGGTAGTTCATCCAAATCTCTAGGAGAGATGGGCCTTGAATCCGTAGACGGATCTTCCCTTGATATGGGCCTTGACATCCTCTAGGGATCTTCTCGGGTGGAGGCCTCGGTCTCCATGAGAGAAGTAGAGGAAGGAGAAAAGCTCATGTATGAATGAGCTATCACTTTGCTAACCCTAGAAATGAGGAGGGGTGGAGTATATATAGTGCTAGCCACGAAGGGGTAAGTGAGAGAGGGATACATGGGCCTCGGGCCCGTCCTGCGCACAGGCAGTCGGGCGGTTGTACCGCCAGGGTGGCCGGTAGTACCGGTCAAGAAGGAATAACCGGAACAACCGGTCTGGTACCGGCCTTGCACCGCTTCATAACAGAAGCTCGGTCGGAGGTGGTCCGGTGGTGGACCGGTTGTACCGCCCACCGGTTGATGGCCGGTTGCTGGCCGGTTGTACCGGCAGCTCCTCTTCTTCCTTCTTCTCTTCCAAGCTTCCCTAGCGGATGGTGCAGGTGTACACTTGCGCTCGCACTCCTCCTCGTCCTTCATGAAGCTTTGACAATACCTATGCAAGCACACGAGAGGAATGTCAAGTAGTATACCATCCTCAAAGGGGTCAAGTGAACACGTGTAAAGGAGATGATTCACCTTTATGTATGTGAAGTAGTCGTGGCACGTGTCACTTGCCAAACGGACTCTTGTCATGGTGATGTCCGTAGGATGCTCCGCATCAGAATAGTAATTGAAACATGTAAGAGAGCATCATGAATTTCATGACAAGCATATGTAAGTCTAACCCACTTCCTATGCATAGGGATTTTGTGAGCAAACAATTTATGGGAGCAAGGATCAACTAGCATAGGAAGGCAAAACAAGCATAACTTCAAAACTTTGAACACATAGAGAGGAAACTTGATATTATTGCAATTCCTACAAGCATATGTTCCTCCCTCATAATAAATTTCAGTATCATCAAGAAGGAATTCAACAATATAACTATCATGTAAAGCATTATCTTCATGATCCACAAGCATAGAAAATTTGTCACTCTCCACATAAGCAATTTTCTTCTCATTCATAATAGTGGGAGCAAACTCAACAAAATAACTATCATGAGAAGCATAATCTAATTGAAAATTAAAATCATGATGACAAGTTTCATGGTTATCATTATTCTTTATAGCATACATGTCATCACAATAATCATCATAAATAAGAGGCATGCTTTCATCATAATAAATTTGCTCATCAAAACTTGGGGGACTAAACATATCATCTTCATCAAACATAGCATCCCCAAGCTTGTAGCTTTGCATATCATTAGCATCATGAATATTCAAGGAATTCATACTAACAACATTGCAATCATGCTCATCACTCAAAGATTTAGTGCCAAACATTTTAATAACTTCTTCTTCTAACACTTGAGCACAATTTTCCTTTCCATCATTTTCACGAAAGACATTAAAAAGATGAAGCATATGAGGCAACCTCAATTCCATTTTTTTGTAGTTTTCTTTTATAGACTAAACTAGTGATAAAACAAGAAACTAAAAGATTCAATTGCAAGATCTAAAGATATACCTTCAAGCACTCACCTCCCCGGCAACGGCGCCAGAAAAGAGCTTGATGTCTACTACACAACCTTCTTCTTGTAGACTCGTGTTGGGCCTCCAAGCGCAGAGTTTTGTAGGACAGTAGCAAATTTCCCTCAAGTGGATGACCTAAGGTTTATCAATCCATGGGAGGCGTAGGATGAAGATGGTCTCTCTCAAACAACCCTGCAACCAAATAACAAAGAGTCTCTTGTGTCCCCAACACACCCAATACAATGATAAATTGTATAGGTGCACTAGTTCGGCGAAGAGATGGTGATACAAGTGTAATATGGATGGTAGATATAGGTTTTTGTAATCTGAAAATATAAAAACAGCAAGGTAACTAATGATAAAAGTGAGCACAAACAGTATTGCAATGCATGGAAACAAGGCCTAGGGTTCATACTTTCACAAGTGCAAGTTCTCTCAACGATACTAACATAGTTCAATCATATGCAAATCCCTCACGTGCGACAAAGAGTTCACTCCAAAGTCACAAATAGCGGAGAACAAACGAAGAAATTATTGTAGGGTACGAAACCACCTCAAAGTTATCTTTTCCGATCAATCTTATGAGCTATCCCTATAAGTGTCACGAACAGCCCTAGAGTTCGTACTAAAATAACACCTTAAGATACACATCAACCAATACCCTAATGTCACCTAAATACTCCAATGTCACCACAAGTACCCATGGGCTTGATTATACGATATGCATCACATAATTTCAGATTCATCATGTTCAATCCAACACAAAGAACTTCAAAGAGTGCCCCAAAGTTTCTACCGGAGAGTCAAGACGAAAACATGTGCCAACCCCTATGCATAGATTCCCAAGGTCACGGAACCCGCAAGTTGATCACCAAAATATACATCAAGTGGATCAATAGAGCATCCCATTGTCACCACGGATATCCCATCGCAAGACATACATCAAGTGTTCTCAAATCCTTAAAGACTCAATCCGATAAGAAAACTTCAAAGGGAAAACTCAATTCATCACAAGTAGATAGAGAGGGGAAAACTCCATATGATTCATCTATATTAATAAAGCTCGCGATACATCAAGATCGTGTCATCTCAAGAACACGAGAGAGAGAGAGAGATCAAACACATAGCTACTGGTACATACCCTCAGCCCCGATGGTGAACTACTCCCTCCTCGTCATGGAGACCGCCGGGATGATGAAGATGGCCTCCGGTGATGGTTTCCCCCTCCGACAGGGTGCCGGAACGGGCTCCCGATTGGTTTTTCATGGCTCTGGAGGCTTGCGGCGGTGGAACTCCCGATCTAGGTTTCTTTCTGGGGGTTGTGGTATTTATAGGAATTTTTGGCGTCGGTCCCACGTCCAGAAGGTTCCCGAGGAAGTCACAAGCCAGGGGGGTGAGCCCTAGGGGGGCTCCTCCTAGGCTTGTGGCTTCCTCGGCCTTCCTCTCCGGTGACTTTTCGCTCCAGTATTTTTTTTATTTTCCAAAAATATTCTCCGTAAATTTTCAGCTCATTCCGAGAACTTTTATTTCTGCACAAAAACAACACCACGGTAGTTCTGCTGAAAAAAGCGTCAGTCCGAGTTAGTTCTAATAAAATCATACCAAAATCATATATAATTATTGTAAACATGGCATGAATACTTCATAAATTATAGATACGTTGGAGACGTATCAATGCTCCATCAGGCTTCTGCCATCCGAGCCTTCCAAAATAGTGGGTGCCTAACTCAGCACGATGACGATAGCTCAAGCGTGCGATAGCATCATGGACAGTAGTGTTCATGCCCATGTCACAGTCATGGCTCAATGTGCCATAGTTGATGTCTTCAGTCTTGGGGTCCTGTTTACGTCCAAAAACTTTAGTTCTGATGCCCCAGAATCCAGACTTCCTCTTAGTCACCTTAATCTCAGGTATTGGCAGCTTCATCATATGGACCAGCTCCATGAGGATTGGACCTCCAAGAACATCCTCGTAGTGCTCTCTTTCGTTCAGGATGTAACTCTCCATCTATAGTTTGAAATAAGGAAGGTACAGTAAAAGAATTAAGAAGATTACGGGAGTTGTGAATAAAATTTGTTTCTATCAAGGTGTTCCTATTTCTAAGCCATTTCCTAGGGTCACGTCCTACAGCCAACATGTGCTCTGATACCATATCTGTAGCGTCCCGACTCAAAACGAGTCAAGCCTCTGTGTGACCGTGCCATCCCTGGATCAGTATGCTGGCACACACAGTACATAAATATATATATCAAAGTGCAATCACATGTAATTAACGTAAACTGATATATACCTTAAAATCTCAGCGGAAACAGTCAACGCGAGTGGAGTCCCAATAAACACCAACGGTAGGTTGAGTGTAGACCGTAACCCTGAATCGTACTCTTACTCGTCATAGAAACTTATCTGCAACATAAGACGTTGCAGCCGTGTAGGTCAGTACATTGAATGTACCGACAAGATCACAATAAGAGAAAACAGATGATAAGACTATTCTATATGCAACAAAGCTTTGTGGCTCTATGTCTGAGTTTTTTTTGTATAAAAGTTGTTTTTATTTTCTTTTCCTACAACAAAGGAATATCAGGAGTTTTCACTATGGAAATATCTATTATGACATGGTTCCGCCAACCGACTTCTCAATGCCCACAAGTATCGAAAGTTGCCCACAATTAGTTATCAGTCTGGTGTTGAGAGTTCAGAGATAGATCCAAGTCCAGAGGCTCAAATTGTCCGTAACCGGGGACACGGCTAATCGATTAGGTTTAACTCTGCAGAGTGTTGTGTACTTTACCCACAAGATTCATTCCCTCCTTGTATGTCCTCGCACTGCCAGTTGTTTGAGAACAGGACGAACGAAACATGGTCTTTCAGAGAGTTTCCCTGACTACTGTCAGTGCCCATCCAATCCTAACGTCGACTACATCTCGTAGCACTGCCCAGCTAGAGTCACAACAAAGATCAACCAAGCCAGAGCCCATAATGACTTGTGGCTACACAGGTAAGCTTCCGGGCATGAAGTATTCATCCATCTCTTTGAGTCTGGGTGAAGCTTTCCGCAAGATGTCATGGCGCTTCTCCATGCATCCTGGCCATCCACTGGTTACTCCAGGGTGCCCATCAAATCCATCCTTCACCCAGTAGTGTGTATTGAAAACCAAAAATATTTTAGCAAATATTTTACTATTAAAAAGAATTACTTTTGAAGAACAACTAAGAACTATGAAAACAACACACTAAACACATAAGTTTTTGCCTAATAAACTTAACAACAAGAAAAATAGTAAAATATTAAAATAAGAGAAACCAAAATATAAAACAACTAAGTTAACAGAAAGTAAAACTTATAAAACAATTTATAGAAAATATTTTCAAATAGGAAATCAAACTAGCAATGAAATCAATTTGCAAGTTATTATAGAACTAGAATTGATTTCATGCTATCAAAATAATAAATAACATAAAAATAAACTTGGTTGAAATACTACTGCTAACTAACAGAAAACAATGTTAAATTTGTCAACTAATATAAAAGAAAAATAAATTAAAACAAAAGAAATAGAAGTAAACCTTAAAAGAACTAAAACAGAATCTGTTTTTCTTGAAACCCTAATTTAAAATATTCTAAAAATTCCCAAACTCTACCTACTGATAAACAAAGTCAAAAGTGACCACTAGCAAAAAGAATCAACTCAAAACCTATTTTTAAACTCAAGTTATTCACAAATTGGTGTTTGAATCAAATCTGTTTGAATTCAAATTTAAAATTTTCAAATATGGTCAAATTTGATATCTACAGAAATTAGAATAAATTTGTGACACAAATAAAAAAGAATCAAATTAAAACAATGAAAATCCTAAGAGATATCTGATTTACAAAACTGAGACTATTCTGTTTTTAAAACAGAAACAGAAAAAGAAAACAAATCTAACTAACGGACAGGGGTACACGTGGCGGCTTCTGATTTGCCGAGGGGTGTGTGTGAGCGAGTGCTTCGGGCAAACGGCCGATAATTAACAGAAAACGATTCAGCCTATTAAGTGATCTAATCTTGGCCTTAGGATCGAGATCTAACGGTGAGGGGGGCTCCGGTGACTTACCGCGGTGGAGGAGTTCTCCGGCGATGTCCGAGGCGGCGGGCTTGACGGGGATGGCGTTCCAGGGGTCCTCCGGCGACGGAGAGGTGCTCAGACGAAGCGGACGACGACGACGAGCACGATGGTGGCCTCGGGGTCGGTTGGGAGCGACGGGGTTGATGGCGGCGAGCTCGTGGGCGGCGGATGGCGTTCGGGTGTTGACGGGGAGGTCGCTCCGGTGGCTCTGGAGCTCGGGCGAGTGCACGAGGAGGCACGGACGGTGAAGACGGTGGCGATGGTGTTCACGGCGACGGTTGGGGACGCCGGAGGTGTGCGGTGAAGCTACAATGGCCCGGCGGCGGCTTCGGACTCCGGCGAGCGATTGCGAGGAGAGGGGGCGGAGAGAGAGAGAGGGGTTTTAGGGGGAACGGGTGCGGGAGGAGCTCGAGTATTTATAGGGGGTTGGCGTGGAGGAGGGGCGACAGGGGATCGAGCTCGGGATCACCCTCCGGTCCAAGTCCGGCGAGGTATGGAAGGAGGAAGAAGAAAAGGAAGGAGGGGATTGGGTCGGTCGACGGGGCCCGCGTGTCGGTGAGGGAGAGAGAGGGGGAGAGCAATCGGTGGCCGATTGGAAGAGGATTCGGACCCGTTCGAAAAGATTTGGGCCAGATCTGGTGCTGGGCCGGCTCGGGCTTTCCTAAATAAAGCGATTTTCCTTTTTATAAAACAAAACAGAAAAGGAAGTTGAATAAAAGGAAAAATAAAATGCTTTTATATAGACATATTATATATCAAAGTGACCAGAAAAATAAACACTAAAAGATGAACATATTTGCACTGTCAAACAAAATTCCCACAAAATCAGAAAATTCCAACAGTGCTACTGTTGCATATAAAATGCAAAGAAAACATTTTGAAAATACCAAAATGACTCCAAATTCATTTATCTCCATTTTTATATTGAAGGGAATCATTTTACCCTATTTTCCATATATTTTATTTTTGGATAAAAATAGATTTAGAAAACCACTTCAAATATGGTTTTGAATTTGAAATTTCAAATATTTTCCAAATAGTTTCCTGAGTTTTATGAATTCAAATTAAATTCCAATTTCCCCTGGTTTGGAGGGTCATGTTCCTCCTCTCAATTTTTTTTGAATTTGGGCAAGTGAATTTGAATTTATTCAAAAATAGAATCAAATGAAATAAATACCAAAATAGAAAATTTTCAGTAGTTTTCAGAATCCAAAATTTTAATTTCTTCACTAGAAGAAGTCATGTCATCTTCTCTCATTGTTTTGCATTGGATGGAATTAGAATTCAAAACAAAAGGAAAGTCATTTTAAAAATATTTCACTCAATTTCAAACAATCATTCAATCAATCAATCATTCAATAAATTATTATAACATTCCAAAATTTGGGATGTTACATCTATTTTCGTGTGTTAGCTTCGTGGTCTACCTATCTATGTAATCGTGTGAAAGTTATATAATAAAGTTTAGTTTGAGTTTTTACTTCTCTGCTTTCTTGTTGCATTCAAGTAAAAGAAAGACAAATAAATGAAAAGAATCATATGCTAATCTTATGATGAGTAATGACATCAAATAAGGAAATGTATAAGTAGTAAAATTTATTGGAGATTGACAAACATAGCATTGATCAATGATGCAATTCATGAAAGAATTAATTAGGAGAGAAGATTCGCATGCAAATATACTATCTTCGACATCTTTTATGATTGTGAGCCCCATCAAATATTATGTGTCAAAATTGTTGACGTTGGACAAGGAAGGCAACGTAATGATTTATGTTTGTTCATATCCACATAGAAGTTATATTGTCATAGATCCTTTAACATGTGGTGCTTGCTCAATATCTTTGCTAGCCAAAAATTCCGCACTAAGTAGAGATACTACTTGTGCATCCAAAAAAACCCAAACCCAAACTCTTTCCTTGAGTGTCCACTATACCTACCTATGGATCGAGAAAGATCCTTCAAGTAAGTTGTCATCGGTGCAATAAGGCAATAAAAATTGCTTCTAAAAGTGTTTTGATCAATTAGTGTAAGAGAAAATTGAGCGTTATACGAACTTATGATGGCAAAGTAATAAAAGTGACGGACTGCATAATAAAGTTTGCTATCATAGGGGGCAATATAGCGTGACGTTCTTTTACATTAAGGGATTGGGCATACAAACAAATAAGCGCATGACAACCTCTGCTTCCCTCTGCGAAGGGCCTATCTTTTACTTTTATGCACTTAATTTTATGCAAGAGTCAAAGTATTCTTCCCTATTCCTTTTTACTTTTTCTTTTGCAAGCATCATGTGGTGAGGAAAGATCTAGGCACATATATCCAGTTGGATATGGGTGGGCATGAGTTATTATTGTTGACATCACCCTTGAGGTGAGTGAGTTGGGAGGCAAAACTATAAGCCCCTATCTTCCTATGTGTCCGGTTGAAACTTTTTTTTCATGGGTATGCCGTGAGCGTTAGCAATCATAGAAGACTAAATGATGGTTGAGTATGTGGACTTGCCAAAAGGCTCCGACATGAGACCCTTCCTGAAAATATGATGAATTGTAGTTGCAAAGTTGACTGAGAACATAGTTTGTTGGTTTCCAATAAGGTTTATGCTTCATACTTCTATGTTGTGATGAATTGTTACTTGTTCATGAGAAGCTTTATGATAAAAATTTATTGAAATAAGTTCTTATGTTAGAGTTTGTTGCGGTTATGTTAATAAGCATGATGCTTCTATGTCCGTATTTTGTTTTTATCAACACCTATCTCTCAAACCATGTGGACATGCTTTTCAATATCGGCTTTCGCTTGAGGACAAGCGAGGTCTAAGCTTGGGGGAGTTGATACGTCCATTTTGCATCATGATTTCCTACTGTTATTTACTTTGTTTTGTTGAATAATAAGGCTTTGGAGAGTGATTCTAATGTCTTTTCTCTAATAATATGCAAGGTTTACACAAAGAGTGAGAATACCGACAGCTGGAATTCTCGACCCAAGAAAAGCACGTCAGAGATACCTATTCTGCACAACTCCAATGAAGCTGAAACTTTACAGAGATTATTTTTGGAATTAATAATAATTACTGGAGCTGAAAACTACCGGAGGTGGGCTCCTAGGTGGGCACCACCCACCAGGGCGCGCCAGGCACCCCTAGGCGGGCCCTGGTGGGTGCTGCTCATCCAGGCCCACTTCCGGAGCCCATCTTCTGGTATATATTCCCTAAAACCCTAAAAATAATTAGGAGGAGGACTTTCGGGATGAAGCGTCGCCGCCTCGAGCCGGAACTTGGGCAAGAGCACTTTTGCCCTCCGGCGGAGCGATTCCGCCGGGGGAACTTCCCTCCCGGAGGGGGAAATCGAAGCTATCGTCATCACCAACACCCCTCTCGTCTTTGGGAGGCCAATCTTCATCAACATCTTCAAGAGCACCATCTCCTCTCAAACCCTAGTTCATCTCTTGTGTTCAATCTTTGTACCGGAACCTCAGATTGGTACATGTGGGTGACTAGTAGTGTTGATTACCTTGTGTAGTTGATTACTATATGGTTTATTTGGTGGAAGATTATATGTTCAGATCCATTATGCTATTCATTACTCCTCTGATCTTGAGCATGATTATTATTTGTGAGTAGTTACCTTTGTTCTTGAGGTCACGGGAGAAGTCATGTTGCGAGTAATCATGTGAATTTGATATGTGTTCGATATTTTGATGATATGCATGTTGTGATTCCCTTAGTGGTGTCATGTGAACGTCGACTCCATGACACTTCACCATTCATGGGCCTAAGGGAATGCATTGTGGAGTAGTTATTAGATGATGGGTTGCTACAGTGACAGAAGCTTAAACCCTAGTTTATGCGCTACTTCGTAAGGGGCTGATTTGGGTCCACATGTTTAATGTTGTGGTTAGACTTTGTCTTAATACTTTTCTCGTAGTTGCGGATGCTTGCGAGGGGGTTAATCATAAGTAGGTTGTTAGTTCAAGTAAGAACAGCACCTTAGCACCGGTCCACCCACATATCAAATTATCAAAGTAGCGAACACGGATCAAACCAACAGGATAAAAGTGACTAGACAAAATTCCCGTGTACCCTCAAGAACACTTTGCCTATTACTAGTGATCGTTCAGGTCTGTCCTTTGCCTCAAAAGGGTTGGGCTACCTTGCTGCACCTTGTTTGCAGTTACCGTTACTTGCTCGTTACAAATTACCTTGCTATCAAACTATCTGTTACTTACAATTTCAGTGCTTGCAGAGAATACCTTGCTGAAAACCGCTTGTCATTTCCTTCTGCTCCTCGTTGGGTTCGACACTCTTACTTATCGAAAGGACTACGATTGATCCCGTATACTTGTGGGTCATCACATATATCACCACCCACCATCATCACTTCCACTGCCATATATCACCACCCACCATCATCACCTCCACTGCCATATATCACCACCCCATATCCGCCTCTAATGTGAATTCTTCAGTTATTAGGTTTGTTTTCGAGTTCTATCTCTTTTCGGTCTCGTGTTTCCTTGCCTAAGTAGGTCTCGAAAAAAAGTCTGGAGACCCCCTGGCAGTTTTTAGGCCAAAATTTCGGCGGGTGAAAATATTTTTTCCCTATCCTATTTTTAGGCTTTGCAGAACGTTTTGAGACACTTGCCACCATAGTGATTTTTTGTCACACATTTTGGTCATCGCAGCCCCGAATCATTCAAAAAAAATCGTCAAAATTTTTTGTGCCAATCCTGTTGATACGCCTTGGGAAGAGTTTTGTGACACTCGCCATTATAGTGATTTTCTAGAAAAAAAAGAGAAAAAAATTGGAGTGTGCTCTTCCCTTGATTACGTGTAGTGTCGTCATTTTTTTGGTGTTCTAGGCTCGTGTCTCTGGCACGTTCTAGCCTAGGACCAACACAGTACCGTCGTTGAGCGTTTATTCAACTTTGCATCTCTGATTGAGTATTGCTGACCCCTTTTGCTACCATATTATAAGCCATCCCAGTTACACATACATCTATGTCGTGTCTTGACACCACCTTTCAATCGCTCTATCCAAGCTTTGAGAGTTTTGACTACAACGGTTGCCGATCAACATGTGTTGCTGGGTAAGAACTGGTTAGAATTTGAGATTTGCTTGACGGATTTGTGACACACCACCACCACCACCACCACCACTTCCTAGTAGTCTATAGGTTCATATTCTTGTGTGTTCCTATTGCTGCTAACCATGCCAGGATCACAAGCCAACGAGATCGACTGGGAGAGCATGACCAACAAGGAGCTCCATGATATGTTTCGGCAAATGATGGGTGACCAGGTACAAGACTTCATGACCGGCCTTGGAGAGGCCTTGGAGAAGCTACATGGTTTGGAGAAGACGGTCGACGCCAAGCATGATGCTAAATTCAATGAGGTGCTTGCACGTCTACCTCCATCAAATGTACCTGTCGTACCTCGACAACAACAACACCAACAACGCCCAAATTTTGCAGGACGGGCACGACGTGTGCCTATCGACCAAGGCCAAAATTCTGGTGCCATTGCTACTGCTGCGGCTTCGATGGCTGCTGTTGTTGCTGCTACTATTGTTGAGTAGAATGAGTATTATGATGAGGATTATGATGGTGATTACGATGATGAGGGAGTGGTTGCTCCAAATCAGCACCAGGGACAACCACCACCACAAGCACCGGGTCGTCCACATGGATACAATCGCAATGGTAGGGCTGGACCACCCCCTCAGGAACAAAATCATGACCATATCCCTAAACTTGAATTGAATATTTCTACATTTGATGGTAGATATGTTCCTGATATATATCTTACTTGGGAGTTAGAAACAGAACAACGTTTTACATGCTTTCAAATTCCTGAGGATGGACGTGTTGCTGCTGCTGTTTGTGCATTCACTAGTTTTGCTTGTGTTTGGTGGTCTGAACATTGTAGAATACATTATGCTAATATTCCAACTACTTAGGCTGCTTTGAAAACTGCTATGCGTAATCGTTGGGTTCCACCACCATATTATCAACGTGAATTGCTTCAAAATTTGCAGCGTTTAAGACAAGGAAAAAATTATGTAGAGGAATATTATCAGGAATTACAAAATGGCATGATTAGATGTGGTATTGTTGAGGAGAATGAAGCTATTCTTGCACGTTTTATGGGTGGATTATATAGAGAGATTCAGACTATTCTAGAATATAAGGAGTATAACACTATCGCTCGTTTATTCCATCTTGCTTGCAAAACTGAACGTGAAGTGCAGGATCGACAGGCAATGGCGAGAACTAATTTTTCTGCAGGTCGAGCTTCATCATGGACACGACGTACATCATCTACTTCCACACGTCCTACTACAACACCACTTAATTCAGCCGCCAACTCCAACAGAGATACAAGAAAACAGGAACCGCCACCAGCCTGCAGCAAGGGCACACCTTCGGGGCCTGCACAAAGCTCTTCTTCATCCATGGAATCTACAGGGCAAACACATGAGGTTATTTGTCGTTGTTGTAAGGGTGGAGGTCACTATGCAAGAGAATGCCCTTCCAAGCGTGTGATGATTGTTACTGAGGATGGTGGATATGACTCCGCTAGTGATTATGACAAGGAGACTCTGGCTCTTATTGCAAGTGAAGAACGGAGTGTAGATGATACTGAACAAGAGACACAATACATGGCTACTGACTACGCCGACAGGTGTGAAAGTTTACTTGCTCAACGTGTTTTAAGTGTGCAGGTAACACAGGCTGAGCAAAATCAGAGGCACAACTTATTCCATACAAAGGGAGTTGTGAAGGAACGTTATGTTCGCGTAATCATCGATGGAGAGAGTTGCAACAACTTGTCTAGCATGGAGATGGTGGAGAAGCTGTCTCTCACCACCAGACAACATCCTCATCCTTATTGCATCCAATGGTTTAACAAAAGTGGCAAGGTTAAGGTAACATGTACTGTTCGTGTGCATTTTAGCATTGCTACATATTCTGATTATGTCGATTGTGATGTGCTACCCATGCAAGCATGCTTTGTTTTACTTGGTAGACCATGGCAATTTGATAAAAATTATGTACACCATGGTAGGACAAATTAGCATACTCTTGTTCATAAGGATCAAAATATAACTTTGCTTCCTATGTCTCCTGAACATATTATGAAAGATGACATTGCTAGAGCTAGTAAAGCAAAAAAAAGGAGCTAAATAAGAGTGAAAATCAGATTGTAGAAAAGGAATTTGAGCAACACAATACGCCTAATGATGTCTACTATGCAAATTTATTATTGTATACTTTGTTGGGCCTCCAAGCGCAGAGTTTTGTAGGACGGTAGCAATTTTCCCTCAAGTGGATGACCTAAGGTTTATCAATCCGTGGGAGGTGTAGGATGAAGATGGTCTCTCTCAAACAACCCTCCAATCAAATACAAGAAATCTCTTTTGTCCCCAACACACCCAATACAATGGCAAATTGTATAGGTGCACTAGTTCTACGAAGAGATGGTGATACAAGTGCAATATGGATGGTAGATATAGGTTTTTGTAATCTGAAAATATAAAAACAGTAAGGTAGAAAGTAACAAAAGTGAGCACAAACGGTATTGCAATGCTTGAAAACAAGGCCTAGGGTGTCGTGGTTTTATCACGGCAGATGTCCAAATGCGGACTTAGGGGTGAAGCCATCGCTACGGTGGTTAACTCGAAGGGGTTGATCGGGACGAAAGACACAGGTTTACCCAGGTTCGGCCCCTCTCGAAGGAGGTAACAGCCTACGTCCCACTTTGAGTTGTATTGAGTGGATATCGATTACAAGGGAGCGGATTCGCTTGACCTAGTACTCGATCAAAGGTTTCGTGTCTTAAGCCGCCCAGGGAACCCGCCTTTATATACACAGGTCGAGGCCCTGGGCTTACAAGAGTCCGGGCCGGGTTACATCTAATAACCGACCTTATCTCTAACTACCCTTGCCTTGTCTGGCAAGCCGTCTCTCGGCGGCTTGCGCCTCCGGGTCACATAATGCCTTCCGGCTCTAGTCCTCCGTCAGGCCCGTCTGGTAAGTCCCTTCCAGACCTTGTCTTATTCTTCTTGCCCGTTAAAGGCCTCACTGCTAAGCCGCCAACTTCATGACCCGACCCCTCCTGGGCGGGTCTCATCGCGGGGTTATATCCCCAACATTAGGCTCCAGATTGATTTGAACCTGTTCATGTCAATCTTCGAGTCTTCTAGTTGGCGAGTCTTGCATTCCTCATAATCACCTGGTCCGAAATAAATCTTGTACGACCCGCTGATACGTCTCCAACGTATCTATAATTTTTTATTGTTCCATGCTATTATATTATCTGTTTTGGATGTTTTATATGCATTAATATGCTATTTTATATTATTTTTGGGACTAACCTATTAATCTAGAGCCTAGTGCCAGTTTCTGTTTTTCCCTTGTTTTTGAGTATTGCAGATAAGGAATATTAAACGGAGTCCAAACGGAATAAAATCTTCGGAATAATTTTTCTTGGACCAGAAGACATCTACCAAGCTTGGAGACCAAGGCAGAGGAGATGCCGTGTGGCCACAAGCCATAGGGGCGCGCCCTAGGGGGGGCGCCCCTGGCTTGTGGGCCCACGGCAACTCCCCCAACCCTAATTTTCAGCCTATAAATTCCAAAATATTCCTTGTATACCAGAGAGAGCCACGAAAACACTTTTCCGCCGCCAGGAGCCTCGGTTCCCGTGAGATACAATCTTGGAGCCTTTTCCGGTAATCTGCCGGAGGGGGATTCGATCACGGAGGGCATCTACATCAACTCCATTGCCCCTCCGATGATGCGTGAGTAGTTCACCACAGACCTTCGGGTCCATAGCTAGTAGCTAGATGGCTTCTTCTCTCTCTTTGCTCTTCAATACCATGTTCTTCATGATCTTCATGGAGATCTATCCGATGTAATACTCTTTTGCGGTGTGTTTGTCAAGATCCGATGAATTGTGGGTTTATGTTCAGATTATCTATGAATATTATTTGAGTCTTTTCTGAATTCTTATATGCATGATTTCATATCTTTGCAAGTCTCTTCGAGTTATTGGTTTGGTTTGGCCAACTAGATTGGTAATTCTTGCAATGGGAGAAGTGCTTAGTTTTGGGTTCAATCTTGCGGTGTCCTCACCCAGTGACATAGTAGGGGTAGCGAGGCACGTATTGTATTGTTGCCATCGAGGATAAAAAGATGGGGTTTTCATCATATTGCTTGAGTTTATCCCTCTACATCATGTCATCTTACCTAATGCGTTACTCTGTTCTTCATGAACTTAATACTCTAGATGCAGGCAGGAGTCGGTCGATGTGTGGAGTAATAGTAGTAGATGCAGAATCGTTTCGGTCTACTTGACACGGACGTGATGCCTATATGCATAATCATTGCCTTGGATGTCTTCATAATTATTCGCTTTTCTATCAATTGCTCGACAGTAATTTGTTCACCCACCGTAATACTTGCCATCATGAGAGAAGCCTCTAGTGAAACCTATGGCCCCCGGGTCTATTTTCCATCTTATACTTTCAGATCTAAAACCAAAAACACCAAAAATACCTTGCTGCAATATTTTTACTTTTGTTTTACTTTCCGTTCAAGCAATCTATTCTATCTATCTCTATCAGATCTCATCCTTGCAAGTAACCGTGAAGGGATTGACAACCCCTTTATAGCGTTGGGTGCAAGTGTTTGATTATTTGTGTAGGTACATCCATTGGTGACTTGCTTGTATCTCCTACTGGATTGATACCTTGGTTCTCAACAACTGAGGGAAATACTTATCTACTTTGCTGCATCACCCGTTCCTCTTCACGGAAACCAACGCATGCTCGAGAAGTAGCAAGAAGGATTTCTGGCGCCGTTGCCGGGGAGATCTACATCAAGCCATCCAAGTACCCATCACAAACTCATCTCTTGCATTTACCTTATTTTCTATTTGCCTCTCGTTTTCCTCTCCCCCACTTCTAAAACGATTTTCCAAAAAGATTTGCCTTTTTATTCGCCATTCTTCCGTTCGCCTTTTCGTTTGCTTTTTGTTTGCTTGCGTGATAGATCGTTTCGTTGCCACTATATCTGAATCTGGGGAGGCTTTCATTGAAAAGGATAGTAATAGTCTTGGAGGAAACCTTGACAATCTTGCAAAAAATGACTCTCATAAAGCACCTACTCTCATAAAGATCTATTGCGTTTTGCCTAGCTAGGGGCGTTAAACAATAGCGCTTGTTGGGAGGCAACCCAATCTTATTTTCGTTTTCTGTTTTTTGTTTCTGTTTTGGTGTGTTTTGCACATTATTACTTCTGTAGTAATTGTGTTTTCTTGTTTAAATTAGTGTTTGAGCCAAGTAAGTCCTTTGGGATGGTCTACGGTATTTGTGGTTTGATTCTGTTAAAAAACAGAAACTTTTGCGCTCGGTCTAGAATTTTTATAAATTTACTGGAACGTGATTTTGATCTGAATTTTTTACACAAGATTGATATACAAATTTCCCTGGTTTTCCTAATTTTTCAGAATTTTTAGAGTTACAGAAGTATTCGAAGTCTACAGATTACTACAGACTGTTCTGTTTTTGACAGATTCTGTTTTCTTTGTGTTGTTTGCTTATTTTGATGAATCTATGGGTTGTATCGGGGGGTATGAACCATGGAGAAGTTAGAATACAGTAGGTATTACACAAATATAAATAAATAATGAGTTCACAACAGTACCTAAAGTGGTGATTTATTTTTCTTATACTAACGGATCTCATGAGTTTTCCGTTGAGTTTTGTGTTGTGAAGTTTTCAAGTTTTGGGTGAAGATTTGATGGACTATGGAATAAGGAGTGGCAAGAGCCTAAGCTTGGGGATTCCCAAGGCACCCCAAGCCATATTCAAGGATACCAAAAAGCCTAAGCTTGGGGATGCCCCGGAAGGCATCCCCTCTTTCGTCTTCAATCCATCGGTAAATTTACTTGAGGCTATATTTTTATTCACCACATGATATGTGTTTTGCTTGGAGCGTCTTGTATGATATGAGTCTTTGCTTTTTAGTTTGCCACAATCATCCTTGCTGCACACATCTTTTTGAGAGAGACACGCTGATTCGTGAATTTATTAGAATACTCTATGTGCTTCACTTATATCTTTTGAGCTAGGCAATGTTGCTCTAGTGCTTCACTTATATCTTTTTAGAGCACGGTGGTGTTTTATTTTATAGAAATTATTGAACTCTCGTACCTCACTTATATTATTTTCAGAGTTTCTTAAAACAGCATGGTAATTTGTTTAGGTTATGAATTTAGTCCTAATATAATGGGCATCCAAGAGGGATATAATAAAAACTTTCATATTAAGTGCATTGAATACTATGAGAAGTTTGATTCCTTGCATATAGTTTTGAGATAATAGAGATGGTAATATGAAAGTCATGCTAGTGAGTAGTTGTGAATTGGAGAGATACTTGTGTTGAAGTTTGTGATTCCCGTAGCATGCACGTATGGTGAACCATTATGTAACGAAGTCAGAGCATGATTTGTTTAATGATTGTCGACCTTTGTGTGAGGATCGGGAGCGCGCGATGGTTAACTCCTACCAACCTCTCCCCTAGGAGCATGCGTCTAATGCTTTGTTTGATAACTAATAGACGTTTGCAATAAGTATGTGAGTTCTTTATGACTAATGTTGAGTCCATGGATTATACGCACTCTCACCCTTCCACCTTTGCTAGCCTCTCTAGTACCGCGCAACTTTCGCCGGTACATCAAACCCACCTTCCTCAAAACAGCCACCATATATTTTCCTCAAAACAGCCACCATACCTACCTATTATGGCATTTCCATAGCCATTCCGAGATATATTGCCATGCAACTTCCACCGTTCCGCTTTTCATGACATGCACCACCACTTTCATATTGCATATAGAGTCATATTTTGTCATAGGTATCGAGTTGTAATTTTTCTTTTGAGTTGTAAGTAAATAAAAGTGTGATGATTTTCATTATTAGAGCATTGTCCCGTGTGAGAAAAGGATGATGGAAGCCATGACTCCCTCACAAGTTGGGATGAGTATCCGGACTTTACAAAAAATAAAAGAGGCCAGCGAAGCCCAAATAAAATAAAAGAGGCCAAAGATGCCCACCAAAATAAAAAAAATGAGAGAAAGAGAGAAGGGACAATTGCTACTATCTTTTTCCACACTTGTGCTTCAAAGTAGCACCATGATCTTCATGATAGAGAGTCTCCTATTTTGACACTTTCATATAACTAGTGGAGTTTCATCTTGCACGACCACTTAGTTTTCTTTTTGAGCTTTCATACACTTATAGCTCTAGTGCACCCGTTGCATGGCAATCCCTACTCACTCACATTGATATCTATTGATGGGCATCTCCATAGCCCGTTGATACGCCTAGTTGGTGTGAGACTATCTTCTCCTTTTTCCTTGCAACCTCCACCATATTCTATTCCACATATAGTGCTATATCCATGGCTCACGCTCATGTATTGCGTGAGAGTTGAAAAGGTTTGAGAACACCAAAAGTGTGAAACAATTGCTTGACTTGTTCATCGGGGTTGTGCATGATTTAGATACTTTGTGTGGGGAAGATGGAGCATAGCCAGACCATATGATTTTGTAGGGATAACTTTCTAAGGCCATGTTGTTTCGAAAGGACATGATTGCCTTGTTGGTGTGCTCGAAGTATTACTGTTTTTATGTCAATATTAGACTATTGTTTTGAATCTTATGGATCTGAATATTCATGCCACAATAAAGAATATTACATGGATAAATATGTCAGGTAGCATTCCACATCAAAAATTCTGTTTTTATCATTTACCTACTCGAGGACGAGCAGGAATTAAGCTTGGGGATGCTTGATACGTCTCCAACGTATCTATAATTTTTGATTGTTCCATGCTATTATATTATCTGTTTTGGATGTTTTATATGCATTAATATGCTATTTTATATTATTTTTGGGACTAACCTATTAATCTAGAGCCTAGTGCCAGTTTCTGTTTTTTCCTTGTTTTTGAGTATTGCAGATAAGGAATATTAAACGGAGTCCAAACGGAATAAAATCTTCGGAATAATTTTTCTTGGACCAGAAGACATCTACCAAGCTTGGAGACCAAGGCAGAGGAGCTGCCGTGTGGCCACAAGCCACAGGGGCGCGCCCTAGGGGGGGGCACGCCCCCCTGGCTTGTGGGCCCACGGCAACTCCCCCAACCCTAATTTTCAGCCTATAAATTCCAAAATATTCCTTGTATACCAGAGAGAGCCACGAAAACACTTTTCCGCCGCCAGGAGCCTCGGTTCCCGTGAGATCTAATCTTGGAGCCTTTTCCGGTAATCTGCCGGAGGGGGATTCGATCACGGAGGGCATCTACATCAACTCCATTGCCCCTCCGATGATGCGTGATTAGTTCACCACAGACCTTCGGGTCCATAGCTAGTAGCTAGATGACTTCTTCTCTCTCTTTGCTCTTCAATACCATGTTCTTCATGATCTTCATGGAGATCTATCCGATGTAATACTCTTTTGCGGTGTGTTTGTCGAGATCCGATGAATTGTGGGTTTATGTTCAGATTATCTATGAATATTATTTGAGTCTTTTCTGAATTCTTATATGCATGATTTCATATCTTTGCAAGTCTCTTCGAGTTATTGGTTTGGTTTGGCCAACTAGATTGGTAATTCTTGCAATGGGAGAAGTGCTTAGTTTTGGGTTCAATCTTGCGGTGTCCTCACCCAGTGACATAGTAGGGGTAGCGAGGCACGTATTGTATTGTTGCCATCGAGGATAAAAAGATGGGGTTTTCATCATATTGCTTGAGTTTATCCCTCTACATCATGTCATCTTACCTAATGCGTTACTCTGTTCTTCATGAACTTAATACTCTAGATGCAGGCAGGAGTCGGTCGATGTGTGGAGTAATAGTAGTAGATGCAGAATCGTTTCGGTCTACTTGACACGGACGTGATGCCTATATGCATAATCATTGCCTTGGATGTCTTCATAATTATTCGCTTTTCTATCAATTGCTCGACAGTAATTTGTTCACCCACAGTAATACTTGCCATCATGAGAGAAGCCTCTAGTGAAACCTATGGCCCCGGGGTCTATTTTCCATCTTATACTTTCAGATCTAAAACCAAAAACACCAAAAATACCTTGCTGCAATATTTTTACTTTTGTTTTACTTTCCGTTCAAGCAATCTATTCTATCTATCTCTATCAGATCTCATCCTTGCTAGTAACCGTGAAGGGATTAACAACCCCTTTATAGCGTTGGGTGCAAGTGTTTGATTATTTGTGTAGGTACATCCATTGGTGACTTGCTTGTATCTCCTACTAGATTGATACCTTGGTTCTCAACAACTGAGGGAAATACTTATCTACTTTGCTGCATCACCCGTTCCTCTTCACGGAAACCAACGCATGCTCGAGAAGTAGCACCCGCCATATGAAAATGGATGACGTCATCTCTGATAAATCCAAAAGATCTTAATGACATCACAACGGCTCTTTGCATTAACTAGTCAACCCGAGAATCGGGCGTTTTCTTGGTCAATCATCATTTTGTCTCCTCGATTCCCGCACCGAACTGTTGCTGTTCCATTCCCCTTATAAATAGGCGCGTGGGTTCCTTATCTTTTTTCACTTTTCCCCCCTGCCGCCGCTTCTCTCTTCTTCTTCCTCCCGACGCTCGCGCGACTGAAACTCCGCCGCGCCGCTCGGATCTCACCGTCATCATCACCAAGGCCGCTGCATCACCCTGACTGTGTCCACAACTCGCCGGCACGCGCCCGCATCTCCTGCGCCTCTCAGGTTCCATCTTCTTCCCCTTGTAGATCCCCATTAGTTCGTCGGGCTTCTTCGAGTCCGCCGCCGTTCATCGAAGTTCTTGCCGTAGATGAAGAAATAAAACACCCTTAGGCTTTCAATCGATAGCTAAAAACCCGCGGCACTCCGCTTAATATGTTTTCCACATCCGTCGCAGATCATCCCTTCATGGGAATTCATATATGAACTGTCCGTTCTTCGCTGTCGTTTTAGGTTTAGGAAATATTTTCCCTTTATCTTCGTCCGTAGATCTCGTAGCGGCAGTTGTAGTTGGTGGAACTTGTTTGTCCACACTTAGCAATGTTTCCGACGTTTTGCTGTCAATTTGACCCGCCATGATGCTGCCGGGTCTCCCTGGTGAGATATAATCCAGTTTATACTTGTAGTTGACGGCGGCTCATAGCTTTAATAATGACCCATCAGGTAGCATCGTCGTCTTAGAGTCATAGCTGTTTTCGGTCATGCAGCATTTTTAACCCGCCACATTTCCATGCCTTTCCACAGTCTTTTAACCCGCCATCAAGGCTAAAGCCCCCGCTTCCTGCGATTGGGTAGGCTCTGGGGTTACTGAGGAAATACTCAATGATTTTGTAGTCATGGGAGTTTTGCTGGCTCAGGATGTTATCCATTGGCGGGTTCCTGGCAAAGAAGTCACTCCCAAACCCAAGGATGGGGAAGTTATTGTTTTCACGAATCATCTTCTCCGTGGCTTCTCACCGCCTGGATCAAAAAATTTCCGGGACGCCCTGCACTTCTACAATATGCATCCTCAAGACATTGGCCCCAACTCTATCACCAATTTGTGCCAGTTCCAAATTCTCTGTGAGGCCTATCTGCAAGAAGAGCCGTCCGTTGACCTCTTCAGGGATTATTTCTATATCAACCGCCAAACAGAGATTGCGGATGGACCAAGCCTTGAACTTGGAGGTGTTTCCATTCAGAGACGGAGATATGTATCCTTTCCGTCGGTGATTCTGCCTAGTCATCCCAAGGACTGGAATCAGACCTGGTTCTACTGCAAAGATACTTCCCCAGAAGGAGAGAATCCACTGCCAGGTTATCGTCCTTACCGGCTTAGCACTGACACCGAGCTCCCAGACCGGATGTCTGCTGTAGAGCGCGCCCAATACGCTCCAACATTTTCCAAGATTAGAGCCTTGTTGGCTAACCGGCTGACCGGCGTTGATCTAACCCGCTGCTGGGTTTCATGGAGAATTCTCCTGCTGAGCCACCGTAATGGCAATGTGTCACTACACTGGTGAAGTGAATGACCCTCAGCGCTTCAACCAGACACCACTGACAGACAAGGACCTTCAACGCAATCATCAAATCACTGCTGGGAGAGCCGCAAGAAGTTTGCAACAAGATGGGGCTAAGCCCCTTTTATGCTCTGAACCCAGCTCCTGAGGTAAGACTTTATTTTACCCTGTCATTCTTTTCCTTCAGATTCTGCATTTTACCTTGTTTAACCTCTATGCCAATGAATTTATTACACGCAGGCCGGCTCTTCTTTCTGGAATAAAAGACTAACCGCCGCCTCTACTTCCAAGAAGAAAGCAAAAGAAACTAAGACCCGGGCTCCATCTCGTAAGAAGAAGCCATCAGCTAAAGAACTGCTTGAATTGGACAACTCGGAGGTAGAACTTGACTCTCTTGGCCTTCTTTTCATGCAACTTATTGACGCTGACTCCTCTTAGGGTGACGCGGAGACAAGCCAAGCTGGCGCAGCAGAGGTAACTACCATCTCCTCCGACTCAGAACCCTTACCAAGAGAGAAAGTACGGCGGGTCATCCGGAAAGTAAAGTTTTCACACCCCCTTGCTCACTTGGATCCCAACTTTCTTTTGAAGAAGCAGCAACACGACTCCAGGCGTCAGACCCGGAGCGGCGGCTCCAAAGATCTAGTGGCCGGCTTACCTGACGCTCCGGCTCCGCGGAAACGCCGTAACGAGGTAACTCATAATTTTGTTTATATTTCTTCTGCTTGCTAGCTTTAGGCAATAGAACTGATCACACTGCTCAACTTTAATGTCTTCAGGATACTCCTCCTTCTTCTGGCGACTCAACCGGCTCCAAGCTACCTCCTCTTGTTATCAACCTGGGGTAAATTTCTTTGCATCCCCTTATTGCTTATGAATACTATGTCCTTGCATATGATAATAATGAGATCTTTGTTCACAAAGCCCACACTAAGAAGAGGAAATTAAGCGGGTCATTTGCCCATCCCGATATTCCAGAGCCGGAGAACCCGAAGCTTAGCACTCCTGAAATTCAGGTCGAGCCCTCGGAAACTGACCAAGGCGCCCATGACGACGCTCCTCAGCCCCCTGAGCCGGCGGATGTCGATGTTACGATGTCTGAAGCTAATCTGGAGACGGATCCTAAGCCGCCCAGCCCCTTGCCGACAGCTCAAGACGTGACTGTTCAAGAAGAAGAGGTCACTATCACCGGCACAGCCTATACCGCTCCGGCCCCTTCCAATGTGCTAACCAAACACATCAGCAAGGATGAGGCGCCTTCACCTGAAAAGGAGAAGACTAAGCTTGATCTGCCCAATTTAAAGAAGCTAACTGCTGATGAATTACATTCGGGATATCTGAGCCGCCTCGCCGTGAGCCGGGACATGGAGGCCAATTTAGTTGGTATGATGAAGAGAAAATACGAGGTACTGAACCTTCCCTACTCTCCGTATATCCTTACGTAGCCCCCAAGAGCCTGCTTATTTTCTCGAAGATAAGCTGGGTCTTCAGTAATATGTAGATTTCAATAGACCAACATGTAGCCCCCAAGGGTCGGGTCCTTGTGTAAATAATGAGTCGGCACTTGCTGCATTGATAGAAACAAAATGCCAAGTGTAGCCCCCAAGGGCCGGGTCATTATGTAAATAATGAGCCGGAACTTTTGTAGACCTGAGCATATATACTTGTAGAGCAATGTGTAGCCCCCAAGGGCCGGGTTATCTTCATGAAGATGATCCGGGTCTTGTTTGTATTTGTAGAAATTTGAAAGAACTGATACACATTAGCCCCTAAGTGTCAAGTATATTGCTTGCAATCTGCTTGAGACTTGTAACACCCTATGCAGTACCTCCAAGTACTATTATAAACCGGATTGGCGGCTTAAAATTGATAAATTTGATGTGGATAATTTGTCTTGTGTAGCAGGCTTTAAATGTTGCCGAGTCTAGTATGACCGATCTTAGGAAGAACCTGGCGTCACAACAAGACGCCCGAGCTGAAGCTGACACAAAGTGGCGGCTCTCCTCGACAGAAATGGAGAAGATCAAGGCAGACTTTGAAGAATACAAACAAACTGCTGAAGCCAACCAAGCCGCCTTAACCAAACGTGCAGAAGATGCCGAGGGCCGTCTTAAGCCTGTCAGTGAAGAGCTGACCAGTCTGAAGCGACATATAGCCCGGATGACTGAAGTTGTCTTTGGTAAGCATTGCTGACTATGTTATGAGTATTTTTCAAATATTCTTGTAGAGACTCGCCTGGCGACTTACAAACTTGATGTGTTTGCAGGCTAACGAACTCGCCAGCTTCCAGATGACAGCTTGTTGAAGCTGAAGGCTTTATATGCCTTCACTGAACAGCTGTACACTGGAAGCCTTTTCACCATCAGGGTTGTATTTGGCGAAAAAGGGGTTCCAAAACTGATCAAGGATGTGCTGAATTGCCTCTCCACCGTCCCCAAGCATTTTGAAGAGATGAAGAAATCAGCCGCCCGCAAGGGCGCAATATCTGCTTTAAGCCGGGCTTTGGCATATGCGCCGGAGCTTAACCCGGAGGAGATGATGGGAGGTTTCCCGCAGCTGAAGGCCGACGGGTCAGAATTCACTCAAGATGACTACGCTCGTTGCTTCAAAGCGTCTCGAGTATTGGCCAGCCAGTTAGCCGCAGAAGCTAATCTGAAGACATACCGGGCGGCTTACGACGACAACAACCCGCGAGTCCGGGCGCCCACATTTGAGCCGAAGGACCTGACTCCTCAACATCGTAAGCACATCTTTGCCCCTGATGTTGAACCGTCTCCAATCTTGCATGATGAAGCTGAATTTGAAGCTTTACTCAATTGCAACTGGGATGTGGACAACCTTCAGATCCAGGAAAACAAAGACCCGGCGCAGGATGACCCGTCGACGAGCTAGGCGAAGAGCTGGTCTCCAGTGAAGTTAACCCGGGCAATGCTGAGCCGTCGGGTTACAACTTGTGCAAAAAACTTGAGTCACACATTTTGGGCCCTCTGGAGCCTTGTAATAGCCGTAGTGAAAACTTGATTGCCTGTGCCGTGCCTTCGTGCACGTTTTGAGCTTCTTCAACTCATATGCCGGCGGTTCAAAAAATTTCCAGTGTGAATGTCTTGACATGATTATATGCCTCAGTATTAATTCATCGATTCCCACTGGCGGGTTATACTCCCTGAGCAATACTAAGCCGGGATTACCCAGAAACTTAGGATCTTATCATGAAAAACTCCTGCAAAATAACAAGCAGAAAATACATGTATAGCTTGTAGTATAATTCAGGCGGCTTTGAAGGCATAGCCCAAAGAGATCAACTCTTATATTTTAGAAAAACTCAAATTTTTTGCTTGCAAGAAGCTAGGCATGATTGCCTAAAATCCCATAAGCCGGCTCTCACGTGACATAAATCCGTCGTTTTAACCTTAACCAGTTCAGGGTCTTAAAAAAGATTGACTGTTAAGAGTATGAACGGGCCACATAGCGGAGAGACTACGACAGATAGGTGAGTTTATCCTCACTCTCTGTAAGCCGGCTCTCACGTGACATAAGCCGCCGGTTTAACTTTGACAAGTTCAGGGTCTTAAAAAAGATTGACTGTCAAACGTTCGGCGGATCACCTGGCGGAGTAGCAAGTTGCAAACAGGCAGGTTTAACTCAAATATGGCATATAAAGCCGGTCAAGAGGGTATGAAAGCTAAACCCAGTGGGTTGGAAGCCCCCAAGTGACCTTATGAAGAATCAGCTCTTTGCACAAAACTTGGTGCAGGAAAATGGCAGAGGCCCCGAATTATAGGGATGCCGGCTTTATTATATTATAAAAAGTGGTATATACAATGACAGAAGTATGTACATTGATGAGAGCCGGTGGCTCAAGTGTAGTATGGCCGAAGATGAGCAATGTTCCACGGCCTGGTAGTTTCCTCCCCAGAAGTGCGTGACTTGTCGCTCTCCCGTATATCAATGAGATAATAGGAACCATTGTTGAGATTTCTGCTGATCACAAAAGGTCCTTCCCAGGGAGGTGACAACTTATGCATATCTGACTGGTCTTGAATCAGCCGAAGCACTAAGTGGCCTTCTTGGAACGTCCGGGTCTTGACTCTGTAGCTATGATAGCGACGCAGATCTTGCTCGTAAATCGCCGACCGTGCTGCTGCAAGATCCCGTTCTTCATCCAAAGCATCCAAATCGTCCTGACGCGCCGTCTCATTATCAGTTTCAACATAAGCCGCCGCCCTGGGCGAGTCATGACGGATATCACTGGGGAGAACAGCTTCTGCGCCATAAACCATGAAGAAAGACGTGTAGCCTGTTGACCTGTTGGGAGTGGTTCTGATGCTCCAAAGAACTAAAGGTAATTCCTCCACCCAACAACCCGGCGTTCGTTCTAGAGGAACCATAAGCCGGGGTTTTATCCCTCTCAAAATTTCCTGGTTAGCACGCTCTGCTTGGCCATTAGACTGTGGGTGAGCCACGGAGGAGACATCAAGGCAGATGTGTTCATTGTCACAAAACTCTTTCATAGCCCCCTTGGACAGATTTGTACCATTGTCAGTAATGATACTATGAGGATAACCAAACTGAAAAATCAGCTTTTGGATGAACTGAACTGCTATTGTTGCGTCGCACTTACTGACCGGCACTGCCTCAACCCACTTGGTAAACTTATCAACCGCCACCAAAAGATGGGTCTTCTTATCTTTAGACCTCTTAAACGGTCCAACCATATCAAGCCCCCAGACTGCAAATGGTCAGGTGATTGGAATCATCCGTAACTCTTGAGCCAGCACATGGGCATGGCGTCCAAATTTCTGACACCCATCACATTTACTAACCAAGTCTTCTGCATCTGCATGAGCTGTTAACCAGTAAAAACCATGCCGAAAAGCTTTAGCCACCAAAGATTTTGACCCGGCGAGATGACCACAATCGCCGGCATGTATCTCTTGCAAGATTTCACGGCCCTCCTCAGGAGAGACACAACACTGAAAAACGCCAGTCACGCTGCACCTGTGCAACTCGCCATTGACAATAGTCATAGATTTAGATCACCTCATAATCTGCCGCGCCAGGGTCTCGTCTTGGGGTAACTCGCCGCGAGTCAGATACGCCAGATAAGGCAACGTCCAATCAGGGATAGTGTGGAGAGCCGCCACCAATTGTCCTTCCGGGTCATGTATAGCAAGATCCTCCTCAGAAGGTAGCTTAACCGACGGGTGATGCAGTACATCCAGAAACACATTAGGTGGCACCGGCTTACGCTGAGACCCCAGTCTTGATAACGCATCAGCCACCTCATTCTTCCGACGATCAATATGATCCACCTGATAGCCTTTAAAATGACCAGCGATGACATCAACCACCTGGCGGTAAGCCGCCATACGAGGATCTTTAGAATCCCACGTGCCAGAAACTTGCTGGGCCACAAGGTCTGAGTCGCCGAGACATCTGACCCGGCTCAAATTCATCTCTTTGGCCACACGGAGCCCATGAAGTAAGGCTTCATACTCAGCTGCATTGTTAGTACAAGGAAACATCAACCTTAATACATAACAAAACTTGTCACCTCGAGGGGAAGTTAACACAACCCCAGCACGCGAACCTTCCAACTGCCTGGAACCATCAAAGTGAATCGTCCAATATGTATTATCCGGCTTCTCCTCAGGTGCTTGACATTCTGTCCAGTCATTGATAAAATCCACCAGGGCTTGAGATTTAACAGCCGTCCGAGGTACATACTTCAGATTAAGAGGCCCAAGCTCAATTGCCCACTTAGCAATCATGCCGGTGGCTTCTCTATTTTGAATGATATCTCCCAAAGGAGCAGAGCTGACCACCGTGATTGGATGTCCAAGGAAATAATGCTTCAGTTTGCGATTCGCCATGAACACTCCAAACACCAGCTTTTGCCAATGCGGTATCGTTGCTTGGATTCTGTCAAAACCTCGCTGACATAGTAAACCGGCCGTTGGACTGGATACTCTTTGCCTGCCTCCTTGCGCTCCACAACGACTGCAGCACTGATGGCTTTATTATTAGCCGCCACGTACAGGAGCAAAGCTCTTTTTTCACGGGAGCAGCCAAGATGGGCGGCTCAACCAACTGCTTTTTGAGCGCTTCAAATGCATCATTGGCAGCATCACTCCAGACAAAGTCATATGTCTTCTTCATCATCTGATACAAAGGAATAGCTTTCTCACCCAGGCGGCTTATGAACCGGCTTAAAGCGGCAATACGACCTGCCAAGCGCTGGACATCATTAATGCACGCTGGTTTAGACAAAGAGGTGATGGCCTTTATCTTATCCGGGTTAGCCTCAATGCCCCGCTCGGAGACCAAAAAACCCAGAAGCTTGCCTGCAGGCACACCAAACACGCACTTAGCCGGGTTAAGCATCATCTTGTAAACTCGTAGGTTATCAAAAGTTTCCTTCAAATCGACAAGCAGAGTCTCCTTCTTCCTTGACTTGACCACAATATCATCCACATAAGCATGAACATTGCGTCCAATCTGACTATGAAGACAATTTTTCACACAGCGTTGATAAGTTGCCTGCGCGCTTTTGAGTCCAAAAGGCATAGACACGTAGCAGAAAGCTCCAAAAGGTGTGACGAAAGACGTCTTCTCTTGGTCTTTGACTGCCATCTTGATCTGATGATAACCCGAATAAGCATCTAGGAAATATAAGCTCTCACAACCCGCCGTTGCATCAATGATCTGGTCGATACGGGGGAGAGCAAATGGATCAACCAGACATGCCTTGTTGAGATATGTGTAATCTACACACATGCACCACGTTCCATTCTTCTTAAGTACAAGCACGGGGTTAGCTAACCACTCCGGGTGAAAAACCTCCATGATAAACCATGCTGCCAAGAGACGGGCTACCTCTTCTCCGATAGCTTTACGCCGCTCTTCGTTGAAACGTCGGAGGAATTGCTTGACTGGCTTAAACTTAGGATCCACATTAAGGTGGTGCTCAGCGAATTCTCTCGGTACACCCGGCATGTCAGAAGGCTTCCATGCAAAGATGTCCCGATTCTCACGGATGAATTCGATGAGCGCGCTTTCCTATTTGGGGTCCATATTGGCCCCTATAGTGAACTGTTGCGATGAGTCGCCAGGAGCAAAATCCACCAACTTGGTATCTTCTGCCACAAACTTTAGGGGCGGGTCGGATTCTGTGCTGGGCTTCTTCAGCGGGGTCATATCTGCCGGGTCAATATTGTCTTTATAAAACTTTAGCTCTGCCTCAGCACAACTTGACTCCGCATATGCAGCATCACCTTCCTCACACTCAAGAGCAATCTTCCGATCACCATGCACTGTAATCGTCCCCTTCAGACCAAGCATCTTGAGCTGCAAGTAAACGTAACAGGGCCGTGCCATGAACTTAGCATAAGCCGGCCTTCCAAACAGAGCGTGATACGGGCTCTTGATTTTAACCACCTCAAACCATAAAGTCTCCACCCTATAGTTGAACTCATCACCAAAAGCTACCTCAAGGGCAATTTTTCCAACTGGGTAAGCCGATTTCCCGGGTACCACACCATGAAAAACTGTAGATGATGGCTTGAGATCCTTGCCAACCAGGTTCATCCGACGAAAAGTGTCATAATATAGGATGTTGATGCTGCTACCACCATCCATCAGCACCTTGGTAAACACGTAGCCTCCTACCTGAGGGGCTACCATGAGGGCTAAGTGCCCCGGGTTATCAACTCGCGGCGGGTGATCCTTCCTACTCCATGATATCGTGTACTCAGACCACTTTAGGTACTGCGGAAGAGCCCACATGGCTGCGTTAACCGCCTACTTGCGCACTTTCTGATCCCGCTTATCGAGACTCGTGGTGAAGACATGATACTGGCCTCCATTAAACTGCTTTGGGTTACTCTGATACCCTGATTGGTTGTTTGCTGCTGACCACCATTGCCAGACTGCTGATTATGACCTCCATGGTTACCTTGACCTTGATACCCAGAACCTGAACCGCCTACACCAAAACCTGACCCATGAGAGCCGGAACCTGACCCGCCGGGCGGTCCATTGCCATTACCGTGATGCTGGTTAAGGCTGTAGTTCCGAAACTCCCGCATGATATAGCAATCCTTCCAAGCATGAGTGGATGGCTTGTTGGGAAGACTATGCTTCGGGCAGGGGTCATTAAGCATTGCTTCCATGTTGAAAGGCCTGCCTATGTCGAAAGGTGGTTTACCGTTGCCCTTGCCACGGTTGTTCCCAGTGTTGGTATTGGCCACCAGATCTGACCCGCCGTCTGGGTGCTTCCGTTTACCGCCATTGCCTGGATTGTTATTTCCTGCTCCGTTCTGCTACTGACCCTTGCCGTTGCCATTCTTCTTACCCTTAGCTGATTTCTCATCATCAGACCCAGGATCCTTCGTGCTGTCAGAATCTGCGTATTTGGTGAGAGCCGCCACGAGCTCACCCATGTCCTGGCAAGAACGCTTGAGCCGTCCGAGTTTCTGCTTAAGGGGCAAAAAATGACAATTCTTCTCCAGAATTAGAACCGCCTGAGCCGCCATGATATTGTCAGATGAATGGATAATGGTTGAGACCCGCCAGACCCAATGATGGGCTGACTCATCCTCATGCTGCACGCAATGATCCAGATCGACAATCGTCATAGGCTGCTTGCACGTCCCTTGATTTTTTTTGATGAATCTTGCCTTCAACTCGGCCCAGGAATTAATGGTATTGGGTGCAAACCCTTTAACCATGTACGAGCCGGTCCTTCCAACATCATGATGAAGTACTTAGCACAGACTGCATCACTGACGTCCAACATCTCCATGGCTAGCTCATAACTCTTGATCCAGGCTTCTGGAGGCAGATCAGCTGTATAATTAGGAACTTTGTGTGGGCCCTTAAAATCTTTCGGCAGGCGCTCGTTTCGTAGAGCTGGCACTAAACACGACACTCCCACAGCTCTGGAGGTGACTCCGGCTCCTACTGAAGCTGAGGGTGTTATCGGGAGCGGCTCTTGATGAGCCGCCGCGGCCGCCGCCTCCTGCTGAGCCCTGGCATTATGCACGATCGCCTGAGCGTCGACGACGGGTGGGCTATCATAGGCCGGGTTCCGACGCCGCTCACTACTGGACACCGCCGGCGACTCTATGCGCCGGCTGTAATTGCGGCTCGGGATGGGGGTTGAGTGCACACGACTCTGGCTATAAGTATACTTCTCCTGTTGAGCCACCACTGTCTGCAAATACCCAATGGCGTTCCGGGCCTCTTCAGTGAAGGGTGTTCCCTTAGCGAGGGGGAGCACATTGAGCCTGACTGCCGCTGCAACCATGTTCTCCACCGGGTTAGAATAGTGACCGGGTGGTGTCAAAAAATGCTACGGCAGGGTCTGATTCCTGCGGGGCGGGTCTGGCTGCCGATGCTGAGTCACTGCCCTGTTCCCAGGTACTTCCGCCGTTCGGGTCTCGGTCAAAGGCGCGTTCCGTCCTGCCCCCGGCGTGTTGAAAAGATTTCTGGGCTCATACTGATCAGGTAGGCGAGTCTGATGCCTCATCCGAAGAACTGCATCTGAGGCTTATTGATCCAGATTGAGACGAAAAGCTTCTGCCCTGAGGCGCTCCGACTCAGCATCCATCTGAGCCTTCAATGCGTTGATTTCCTCCTGGGCCCTGGTCATCTGGTCCTTCAACCTCGCGATCTCTGCGTTATGGTTTGCTTGATTTTCTGCTGTGACCTCGGTTCCCATCAGAGTTGTTAGCTCATTCATCAGATCCAGCAAAACTTGAGCCGGGGGCCTAGCTGACCCGGCCCCTGCCGCGCCGGCCGCCGCCGTCCCGGCCGCCGTGCTGCCAGAAGACGGCGCCGATCCGTCCATGAAGACGGCGGCTTGGAATGGCGGCTCATAGGGCTCCGGAACATCATCACTATCGAAGTAGCCCCCAAGCCCGCCGTTATAAAGTTGGTAGATTGATTCCGCCTCTCCGCTCGAGGATCCATCCTCTGAGCAGATGAGGGTTTCCTCCCGCGACATAGAACCTTCCTCCAGTTCCATGCCTTGGGTGAAGCCGACGAAGACGTGCTTCCGGCCCGGGTTGATCTGGACGGGTTGTGCGCGCCGGGCCGACTCGACGAGGTCAGTGCAGATGTCCGGCCCGGGCTTAGATCCGCCGATCTTGCTGATGAAGACGTGAATTCCGCCGAAGGGGACCCAGTGCCCGTACTCAATTGAGTCGGTCTCGGGGCCCCAGCCAGCGTCGTCGATGTAGAGCTTGCCACGGCGACTTTTGGGCATCCTGCCGACGGCGTATCCCTCGATCCCTGGGAGAGAGTCCTTCGAGTACTCCAAACCACCGTGCACCAGGCCCAAGGTGGGCACCAACTATCGTGGTTTTATCACGACAGATGTCCTAGTGCAATGACTTAGGGGTGAAGCCATCGCTACGGCGGTTAACTCGAAGGGGTTGATCAGGACGAAAGACACAGGTTTACCCAGGTTCGGCCCCTCTCGAAGGAGGTAACAGCCTACGTCCTGCTTTGAGTTGTATTGATTGGATATCGATTACAAGGGAGCGGATTCACTTGGCCTAGTACTCGACCAAAGGTTTCGAGTCTTAAGCCGCCCAGGGAACCAGCCTTTATATACACAGGTCGAGGCCCTGGGCTTACAAGAGTCCGGGCCGGGTTACATCTAATAACCGACCTTATCTCTAACTACCCTTGCCTTGTCTGGCAAGCCGTCTCCCGGGGGCTTGCGCCTCCGGGTCACATGTTGCCTTCCTGCTCAGGGCCTTCGTCAGGCCCGTCTGGTAAGTCCCTTCCAGGCCTTGTCTTATTCTTCTTGCCCGTTAAAGGCCTTACTACTAAGCCGCCAACTTCATGACCCGGCCCCTCCTGGGCGGGTCTCATCGCGGGGTTATATCCCCAACATAGGGTCCGTACTTTCGCTAGTGCAATCTCTCAACAATGCTAATATAATTGGATCACATAACCATCCCTCAATGTGCAACGAAGAATCACTCCAAAGTTCTTATCTAGCGGAGAACATAAGAAGAAATTGTTTGTAGGGTACGAACCCACCTTAAAGTTATCCTTTCCGATCGATCTATCCAAGAGTTCGTACTAAAATAACACCAAGTTATCCTTTCCGATCGATCTATCTAAGAGTTCGTACTAGAATAACACCATATGATACGCATCAACCAACTCTAATGTCACCTAGATACTCCAATGTCACCACAAGTATCCATGAGTTAATTATACGATACGCATCAAACAATTTCAGATTCATAATACTCAATCCACACAAAGAACCTCAAAGAGTGCCCCAAGATTTCTATCAGAGAAAGTAGGACAAGAACGTGTATCAACCCCTATGAATAGATTACCCCAATGTCACCGCGGGAATCCGCAAGTTGAGTACCAAAACATACATCAAGTGAATCAATTGACCACCCCATTGTCACCACGGGTATCCATATGCAAGACATATATCAAGTGTTCTCAAATCCAATATTCAATCCAACATAACGATATATCAAAGGGAAAACTCAATTCATCACAACAAGATAGAGAGGGAATAACATCATGTGATCCGACTATATTAACAAAGCCCGTGATACATCAAGATCGTGACATCTCAAGAACACGAGAGAGAGAGATTGAACACATAGCTACTGGTACATACCCTTAGCCCCGAGGGTGGACTACTCCCTCCTCGTCATGGCCTCCTCCGGGATGATGAAGATGGCCACCGGAGATGATCTACCTTCTCCGGCAGGGTACTGGAACGCCTCCAGATTGCTTTTTTGTCGATACCGAGAGTTGCGGCGGCAAAGCGGAGAGTCTAGGGTTATTTCTGATGGTTTCTATATTTATAGGATTTTTGGGCATCGGTTTCACGCCTGGGCCCTCTGGCGCGCCCTGGTGGGTTGTGCCCACCTCGTGGCTCCTCTCCGGTGGTTCTTCGCTCCAATATTTCTTATTTGGTCTAGAAAAAATCACCAAAAAGTTTCGTGCGATTCCGAGAACTTTCATTTTCTACATAAAAACAACACCACGATAATTCTGATGAAAACAGCGTCAGTCCGGGTTAGTTCTAAATAAATCATATAAAGTGCATCAAAATCATATAAAAGTATTGTAAACATAGGTGAATATGGCATGAATACTTCATAAATTATCGATATGTTGGAGACGTATCAGCATCCCCAAGCTTAATTCCTACTCGTCCTCGAGTAGGTAAATAATAAAATAAATAATTTATGAAGTATGAATGCTAGCATAGTGCATAAGTTTGATCAATGATAATTTCAAGCACTTTTCCTAGCATCATAACAGCAACTATTTCTGATAAAACTCATCATGATAAAGTAGCAACCAATTCACATGTTATGGTTCAAACAATGAATTCTCTTGAAACTTAACAACCTATGTTCTTAGTAACCAAACAATTACAATTCAACTTATTCTCAACAAAGTCTAATTAAGTGCTCCACATACTCAATCATCATATAGTCTTCTATGATTGCTAGTACTCAAAGCATATTCTTAGAACAAACAATATCCATCAAACACATAGAAAGATAGGGGCTTAATGTTTCGCCTCCCAACTCATTTATCATAGAGATAATTGTCAACAATAATAAGTCATGATCAAATATATTTGACTGTCCATATGTGCTTAGATCTTTCCCCACCACATGATGCTTGCCAACTAATAGAAGTAGGTTGGAATAAGAAATTGACTCAACATGAAAAGTAAATAACATGAAAGTAAATAGATTGTCCCTTCGCAGAGGGAAGCAGGGATTTGCATATGTGCCAGAGCTCATTGTTTAAAATAGAGATAAGTATAATTTGGGAGGTGCACCCTTCCTGTCAACGTTACGACCAAGAGTTATCAATATCTTCCATGTTAAACACATTAGTGGCGGTTCCCAAACGGTAAAAGTAAGGTTTACTCCCCCTCCACCAACAAACACACTCCACGGCTAGCCGAATCCACGGGTACCGTCCATACCAACAACATTCCTGGGGGAGTTTTGTTTAATTATTTGCATTTTTTCGGGACTGGGAATCCCTATTACCGCCCCTCTCGTGCAAGGACGAGTGAATAAACACTCATCATGAGAATAACCCGCTTAACATGGAAGATATTGACTGCCCCCTGTCGCTCCATGAGTGGTCCAGGCACACAAAACAGATGTTTATTTGAAATTTTAGAGGTGGCACATGCAAATTTACTTGGAACGGCAGGGTAATACTGCATATAGGTATATATGGTGGACTCGCATGGCAAGAAACTGGGTTTAAGGGTTTCTGGATGCACAAGTAGTATCTCTACTTAGTACGAATTTTTGGCTAGCAAAGGATCCTAAGGAAACACCACATGTTGGAGGATCCATAACAATATAACTTCTATGCAAATATACACAACCATAACTCATTACGTTGTCTTCCTTGTCCAACTTCAACTAATTTGCTCAAGTTTGAAAATAATTAATGGGTATTCACAATCATAGAAGATGTCCAATATAATATATTTGTATGTGAAAGTTCTCTTCCTTATACTAATCATTCATGAATTGCTTGTATGACCAATATTGTGATTGTCAAACTTCAATAGATTTTACTTTATAAACCAGATGTGAAACTACTACTAAGCATAAAGCACATTAATAATTTCAGATTTATGATATTCAATTCATTCACAATTTACTCATAGGATATAAGTGAAGCACAAGAGTAAACATCAAACTACTCTCAAAAGATATAAGTGAAGATCAATGAGTAGTCAAACAATAAAGTAGCTATGTGAGGACTCTCTCTCAATAAAGATTTTCAGATCTGAACATTTTATTCAAACAGCAAACTAAATAAAAATAGAACTCCAAGAATAGCACGCATCATGTGAACGAATAAAAATTTAGGCACATCATAGGCTAACCGATAGTTGAAGAAGAGAGGTGGGATGCGTAGCATCCCCAAGCTTAGATGCTTGAGACTTCTTGAAATATTTACTTGGGGTGCCTTGGGCATCCCCAAGCTTGAGCTTTTGTATCTCGTTCAATCCTCTCATATCATGGTTTCACCTATTCTCAAAAACTTCATCCACACAAAACTCGAAAAGAATTCGTGAGATAGGTTAGTACACATAAGAATAAATCAACACTTCATGTACTTCCAAGACAAGTTTCACAATAATTTTCAAACATCATCTACTGTTTACTATTGTTTTCACAATTTATATCTACCAATATAGGCTATGGAAACTATAGGATAAGCAGATAACAAAACTATGACAGCAATCTGTCCAAACAGAACAGTCTGTAGCAATTTATGAAAACAGTGTACTTATTTAGCTCAAAAAATTATGAAAATTTAGTACATGCTAAATAATTTATATGAAAACACTATGTAAAAATTTCAGAAACTTTCCACGTTCCAGTAAAATATGAAAATTCAAACACTACAGAGAAAGTTTCTGTTTTTACACAGCACACATCAAACATGCAATGCAAGCATCCTAAAGGAAATTCTTGGAACTTTTTATTGAAAAACGAGATTATAAATAACACCTAACATAGAACAACAAAATAAAATGACGCTCCAAGTAAAACACATATTATGTGACGAATAAAATATAGCTCCAAGTAAGATATACCGATAGTGTTGAAGACGAAAGAGGGGATGCCTTCCGGGGCATCCCCAAGCTTAGGCGCTTGAGTCTTCCTTGGATATTACCTTGGGGGTGCCTTGGGCATCCCCAATCTTAGTTTCTTGTCACTCCTTATTCTCCTCATATCGGTGTCTCACCCAAAACTTAAAAACTTCAATCACACAAAACTTAACGGAACTTCGTGAGATGGGTTAGTACAATAAATAAAGATCATTCACTTAGGTACTGTCAAGACAAGATTCATAATTGTTCTCACATAATACCTACTGTATTCTACCATTCACATAATTTATATCTCTGAATATAAGTTATGGGAACACTAAAACAAGCAAACTATGCATGCAAAACAGAATCTGTCAAAAACAGAACAGACTGTGAAGATCTGTAGTATAGCCATACTTCCCTGTCTCTAAAAATTCTGAAAAAATAGGAAAACCTGAATTTTGTATATAAAGACTGTGTAAATATTTCAGAATATTTTGACTCTCCAGTAAAATCATAGAAATTCTTTACTGGAGGCAAAAGTTTCTGTTTTTGCACAGCATCAATTCTACTCATCTTGTGAGTCATCCCAAAGGCTTTACTTGGCACTTTATTGAAATAAAAGACACAAAACATGATTAATACAGTAGCTTAATCATGTGAACACTCAAAAACAGAAAGTAAAAGTGTTGGGTTGTCTCCCAACAAGCGCTTTTCTTTAATGCCTTTTTAGCTAGGCATGATGATTTCAATGATGCTCACATAGGAATAGTATTTGAAACATGTAAAAGAGCATCATGGATCACATGGCAAGCACATTTAAGTCTAACCCACTTCCTATGCATAGGTATTTTGTGATCAAACAATTTATCGGAGCAACAATCAACTAGCATAGGAAGGTAAAACAAGCATATCTTCAAGATTTTCAACACATAGAGAGGGAACTTGATATTATTGCAATTCCTACAAGCATATGTTCCTCCCTCATAATAATTTTCAGTATCATCATGAAGGAATTCAACAATATAACCATCACATAAATCATTGTTTTCATGATCTACAAGCATAGAAAATTTATTACTCTCCACATAAGCAATTTTCTTTTCATTCATAAAAGTGGGAGCATCAAATGAAACTCGAATACTATAAATTGCTTCCACATTAAAAGAGTAATATTCGGTAAAAGGATATTCAAAATTATGACAATAATCATCACTACTTTTTATAACATAAGTATCATCACAATAATCATCATAAGTAGCAACTTTGTTCTCAACATAGTCAAGTGAAACCTCTTCCGAAATAGTGGAATCATTACTAAATAAAGTCATGACCTCTCCAAATCCAATTTTATCATTATAATAAAATTCAACACCCTCCAAAATAGTGGGATGATAATTATCTAAAGTTGACACTCTTCCAAACCCCTTTCATAAATATCGCAATCATCATAAATAGGAGGCATGCAATCATCATAACAAGTTTGATCATTCAAAGTAGGGGAACTAAAAAGATCATCTTCATTAAGCATAGCATCCCCAAGCTTGGGATAAACATTAATTGCAGCAAATAAATTCTCAAACATGTCATTCTCATCAAACATATCATCCCCAAGCTTGTGGCTTGGCATATCATAAGCATAATCACTCTCATCATTAATAGTATGAATAGCACCAATAGTATAACAATTATTCTCATCATAATTTACCAAGTTGGTGCCAAAAAGATTTTCAAGATTATAAGAAGTATCATTATCTTCCCAATCATAGTCATCACAACAAGGAATATGCATAACAAAATCATCATCAAGTGTATCATCTTCCACAGTTATTTTTGATTCATCCTCGTGAGGCACAACAATAATAGGAGCAACATCATTTGGGAGAGATACCTTTTTACATCTACTCTTTCTTCTTTTCTTCTTCTTCACCACATCATGTGTAAGTTTAATTAATTTTTTCGAGCTTCTTATTGATGAGATTGGTTGAATAGGGAGCTCCTCCTCGTCACCTATTACATCATGAGAGACAATAGGAGGGAAAGTGGAAATCTTTACCCTTTCATTAGTATTCCATTTATATGCCATTGGTTTTCCCATCTTTCTATAGTTGGCAATATAAGCATTCTCATTGCAATTTACCATGCAAAACATATAGATATTTTTCAGATTAGTTTCAATGTCGTCCGTGAGAATGAATACTTCAAACCAACTATTTTTATGTGTCAATTCTTCACTCCCCAAAAATAGAGAAAGCTCATCATAAAGTTCAGGGGTGATCAAGTCATTACAATATTTGGCCATGATTTGATCATGAAAAAGTTTGCATTGGAAATTAAGATGACCAACTTTATTGCAAAGTTCACAAGTAATAGGACAAAGAGAACATAACTTTGTAGCAAATTCATCTATCACTTTGAGCAAAAGATTGGTTCTATCATGTTTATGCTTCTTACAAAATCTATCATCCCTATAAGGCACGTCTTCACAAACTTTATTAACTCCACAAAAATTAACATGCTTATAAGAAACATTTTTATCATGGCTAGTGCAATCATCATTAGTATTTTGGATATTCATAGAATTCATGCTAACAACATTGCAATCATGCTCATCATTCAAGGAATTCTCATTGCGTATTTTCATAATTTCTTCCTCTACCAATTGAGCACAATTTTCTGAAAATATAAAAACAGCAAGGTATCAAGTAACAAAAGTGAGCACAAACGGTATTGCAATGCTTGAAAACAAGACCTAGGGTCCGTACTTTCGCTAGTGCAATCTCTCAACAATGCTAATATAATTGGATCACATAACCATCCCTCAATGTGCAACGAAGAATCACTCAAAAGTTCTTATCTAGCGGAGAACATAAGAAGAAATTGTTTGTAGGGTACGAAACCACCTTAAAGTTATCCTTTCCGATCGATCTATCCAAGAGTTCGTACTAAAATAACACCAAGTTATCCTTTTCGATCGATCTATCTAAGAGTTCGTACTAGAATAACACCATATGATACACATCAACCAACTCTAATGTCACCTAGATACTCCAATGTCACCACAAGTATCCATGAGTTAATTATACGATACGCATCAAACAATTTCAGATTCATAATACTCAATCCACACAAAGAACCTCAAAGAGTGCCCCAAGATTTCTATCGGAGAAAGTAGGATAAGAACGTGTATCAACCCCTATGCATAGATTACCCCAATGTCACCGCGGGAATCCGCAAGTTGAGTACCAAAACATACATCAAGTGAATCAATTGAACACCCCATTGTCACCACGGGTATCCATATGCAAGACATATACCAAGTGTTCTCAAATCCAATATTCAATCCAACATAACGATATATCAAAGGGAAAACTCAATTCATCACAATAAGATAGAGAGGGAATAACATCATGTGATCCGACTATATTAACAAAGCCCGCGATACATCAAGATCGTGACATCTCAAGAACACGAGAGAGAGAGAGAGATTGAACACATAGCTACTGGTACATACCCTCAGCCCCGAGGGTGGACTACTCCCTCCTCGTCATGGCCTCCTCTGGGATGATGAAGATGGCCACCGGAGATGATCTACCCTCTCCAGCAGGGTATTGGAACGCCTCCAGATTGGTTTTTCGTCGATACAGAGAGTTGCGGCGGCGGAGCAGAGAGTCTAGGGTTATTTCTGATGGTTTCTATATTTATAGGATTTTTGGGCGTCGGTTTCATGCCAAGATGGGCCACGAGGAGGGCACAAGACACCAGGGCACGCCTGGGCCCTCTAGAATGCCCTGGTGGGTTGTTCCCACCTCGTGGCTCCTCTCCGGTGGTTCTTCGCTCCAATATTTCTTATTTGGTCCAGAAAAAATCACCAAAAAGTTTCGTGCAATTCCAAGAACTTTCATTTTCTGCATAAAAACAACACCACGGTAATTCTGCTGAAAACAACGTCAGTCCGGGTTAGTTCTAAATAAATCATATAAAGTGCATCAAAATCATATAAAAGTATTGTAAACATAGGTGAATATGGCATGAACACTTCATAAATTATCGATACGTTGGAGACGTATCACCTAATAAACCATCATCTAGTGTTGCATCTGAAATAAAATTGAAGATTGGATATTTACTTGCTACTAAATCTGATATTACTGATCTGGATTTTACTACATATGTTTGCTATGCATTTGTGTGCAAACAGGTATTATTTTCATTCGAGGATGTGCCTCCCTCTTTGCCTCCTGCTGTCACTAATATCTTGCAGGAGTTCGCTGGCGTCTTTCCACAAAACGTGCCACCGGGATTACCACCTATTAGAGGGATTGGGCATCAGATTGACTTAATTCCCGGTGCATCGCTACGTGATACGTCTCCGTCATATCTATAATTTTTGATTGCTTCCTGCCAATATTCTACAACTTTCATATACTTTTGGCAATATTCTATATTATTTTTGGGACTAACTTACTTATCCAGTGCCGAGTGACAGTTCATGTTTTTTGTGTGTTTTTAATTTCGCAGAAATTCCATATCAAACGAAGTCCAAACGCGATAAAAATTTACGGAGATTTTTTTTGGAATATATGTGAATTTTGGGAGTTGGAATCAACGCAAGACGGTGCCCGAGGGACGCACAAGCCAACAGGGCGCGACCCGGGGGCACGCCCTGATGGCTTGTGCCTCCCACTTAAGTCAGTTGGGGCTCTCCTTCCGTCGCAAGAAAGATATTTTCGCGATAAAAATCCCCTCAAAATTTTAGCCTGGTCGGAGTTACGGATCTCCGGATATATACGAAACGGTGAAGGGGTCAGAAACCAGTCGCGAAAACAGAAGAGAAACAGAGAGATAGATCCAATCTCGGAGGGGCTCCTGCCCTCCGAGAGCCATGGAGTCCATGGACCAGAGGTGAAACCCTACTCCCACCTAGGGAGTAGGCCAAGGAAGAAGAAGAAGGAGGGAGGCTCTCTCACCCTCTCTCCCTGTGGCGCCGGAGCGCAGCCGGGGCATCCATCGTGACGGCGATCTACACCAACAACTTCGCCGCCGTCACCACTAACTCTCTCCTCCTCTATGCAGCGGTATAAAACCTCTCTTCCGCACTGTAATCTCTACTTAAACATGGCACTTAATGCTATATATTATTATGTGTGGCTATCCTATGATGTTTGAGTAGATTTGTTTTGTCCTATGGGTTGATTGATGATCGTGATTGGTTTGAGTTGTATGTTCTATTTTGGTGCTATCCTAAGGTGCCTTCTGTGAGGTGCACACGTGAAGGAATCCCGCTGGAGGGTTTGCAATATGTTTATGATTCGCTTATAGTAGGTGGCTAGAGTGACAGAAGCTTACACCCGAGTAAGGGGATTGTTTACGTATGGGATAAAAGGGACTTGATGTGATAATGCTATGGTTGGGTTTACCTTAATGGATTTCTAGTAGTTGCGGTTGCTTGGTAGAATTCCAATCATAAGCGCATATGATCCAAGTACGGAAAGTATGTTAGCGTATGTCTCTCCCTCATATAAAACTGCAACAATGATACCGGTCTAGCTATCGATTGCCTAGGGACAAATCTTTCTCTTGTGCTACAAAAAGCTTTCTACTAAAGAACTAACTAATTAATATTTATCTAAACAGCCCCTAACTTTTATTTACTTGTTCTTTATTACCTTGCAAAACTATCTTTACACCTACTAACTACTTCAAGTTTCTTTCCCACAAAGTATGCCACTATGAGTTTGGAACCCTGAACAGACCGCCGATGTTAAGCCGGAGGAAGGAGAGGATGAGGCCAAGCCATCATGCCCCTCTAAAGCTGCTTCCTTCCTTCAAGCAATGCATTCGCGAACCAATACGTAGTACACGACGTATTTCATACTTATTCTAGTTAAAGTAAGCGTTAGCGTGCGTAGAGTTGTATCGGTGGACGATAGAACTTGAGAGAATATTTGTTCTACCTTTAGCTCCTCGTTGGGTTCGACACTCTTACTTATCGAAAAAGGCTACAAACGATCCCCTACACTTGTGGGTTATCAAGACCTTTTTCTGGCGCCGTTGCCGGGAGCAATAGCGTAGTGGTTCATATTCTCGTGTGTGCTTGTTTTCTTTGTCACTAAGTAATTTTTATTTTCTGTTATTAGTTGTTTTATTTTTTGTTATTAGTTGTTTTATATCTTTAGTTATGGATATCGAACACTAAACACTAAAAAAATTAGTGGTACTTGCTACTCATGGAGTTGGGGAACCTCCTAAAACCCTCGATGCTGGTCATGTGAAAAACATTAAGTGCTACTTTGATAATCCTGAGAAATCCCCATTCAACTTGATAATGGGAGACACATTGGATCAACGTGAGTACTTTAGGAATTATCACTTGTCTCAAAAAGGGAAATACTTATGGGATCAAATTAAAATGTTGCGTTGGTATGCTTGGGATTTATGCTTGAGGTGTGATTATACTTGTTGCTCTAAGATGGAGGCTCCACACCTTCCCTTTCAATGTGAATTTAATGATAATAAAACCTTGGCTTCTTATGCTAGTGGTATATATGATTACTATGATATGGAACAAATAGAAGAATTTGTTGCTTTCAAGGGTGCTTATGAAATTGAATCGTTCTTTGAAAAGTATGATAACTATGATGATGTTGTTTACAGATCTGTCCATACATAAATATTGCTAAGATAATTATGAATACAATGTTGATATAATTGAATTTATTGAGAATATGTTTGCTGCCTTGGAAGAGACTAATATTTTGCAGGAATCTATGGAAGAAGAAATTGTTGAAACTGTGAGCTCATTAGATGAAAAAGATGAGGAGAAGAGCGAAGAACAAAAGGAGGAAGAGCGGATCAATCAACCGTGCCCACCTTCTAATGAGAGTAACTCTTCAACTCATACATTTTTTAATTTCCCTTCATTCTTACCGAAGGATGAATGTTATGATGATTGCTATGATCCCTTGGATTCATTTGAAATATCCCTTTTTGATGAACTTGATCTTGCTATGCTTGTGGTCATGTTGCCAATATGAATTATGCTTATAGAGATGAACTTGCTATAGTTCCTTATGTTAAGAATGAAATTGTTGCTATTGCACCCACACATGATAGTCCTATTATCTTTTTGAATTCTCCCAACTACACTATATCGGAGAAGTTTGCACTTATTAAGGATTATATTGATGGGTTGCATTTTGCTACTACACATGATGATTTTGATGAATATAATATGCATGTGATTGCTGCTCCTACTTGCAATTATTATGAGAGAGGAACCAAATCTTCACCTCTCTATGTTTCCAATACGATAAAATTGCAAGAAAGTACTTATGCTATGAATTGGCCTTTACTTTGTGTGAATGAATACTTCTTGTATGACATGCCAATGCATAGGAAGAGAGTTAGACTTTGTTGTCACATGATATATATCACTTTGTGCTCATTACTTAATTACAAATCATTGTTAATTAAAATTGGCTTTGATATACCATGGGATCCGGATGGATCAATTACTTGAGCACCATATGCCTAGCTTAATGGCTGTAAAGAAAGCGCTGCCAGGGAGACAACCCAGAAGTTTTAGAGAGTCATTTATTTCTGTTGTGTGCTTTTAAAATAATTAAAAAGAAAAAATAAAGTGGGAAAGTTCAAACCTTTTCAAAAAGAGAAGTGAAAGTGAGAAAGATGAGCATCGTTGAAGTGGGGGACGTCCTTGAACTTTTGTTCATGCCCATGGAAACTTTGTGAATCTTGATTACAGCAACTTTTCAACAAAAAAATTATCCACTTGTACAAATCAATTGTATTATAGATATAATGTGCCAAAAATTACCTTTAGGATGTTTGAATTGCTTGTTTGATATGTGCTTTGTAAAAACAGAAACTTTTTACTGTAGTGTTTGAATTTTCATATTTTACTGGAGTGTGCAAAAATTCTAATTTTTTTACACAGTACTTCTATGCAAAAAAATTATTACTTCCTAATTTTTCAGAATATTTTGAGTTACAGAAGTATAGTTTCTCTATAGATCATTACAGACTGTCCTGTTTTTCACAGATTGCTGTTATAGTTGCTTTGCGTGCTTATGTTTGAATTCTTGTTGAACCCCAATGACTTAGGAGCCATAGAATTGTGTATACAGTGGGTAATGTTAGATTGTAATTATGCAATAATGTTATGGCAGGACATGATGAGATTTGATGATTATGTACTAACGTTTCTAATGAAAGTTCTGTTAAGTTTTGTGTGGATGAAGTGTTCGAAGAACGAGGAGGTGTCGATATGAGAAGAATAAGAAGAGATAAGAGTTAAAGCTTGGGGATTCCCAAGGCACCCCAAGTAAATATTCAAGTATACACAAGCATCTAAGCTTGGGGATGCCCCGAAAGGCATCGCATCTTTCTTCTTCAACAACTATCGGTATGTTTCAGTTTTTGTTTTGTTCACATGATATGCGTAAATTCTTGGAGTATCATGTGCATTTTATTTTCCTTTTAGGAATGCACCATGCTGGTTTGGGAAAGTCCATGGTTGATTTATAGAATGCTCTTTGCACTTCACTTATATATTTTGAGTATGGCTTTATAGAATGCTTCATGTGATTCACTTATATCATTTGAAGTTGGATGCCTGTTTCTCTACATATAGAAAACCGTTATTTGTAGAATGCTCTTTTGCTTCACTTATATTTATTAAAGCATGTCCATGTCTTTTGTAGAAAGAAATTAAACTCTCATGATTCACTTATACCTATTTAGAGAGTCAACGGGAATTGTTCATTTACATGGTTAGTAATAAAATCCTATATAAAACTTGTAGATCACTGAATATGATATGTTTGATTCCTTGGAATAGTTTTGCGACATTAATATAGTAATATGTGGGTGCACTAGTTAATGATTGTGGATTACTAAGAATATTTATGTTAAGGTTTGTGATTCCCGAAGCATGCACGTATAGTCTCTAGTTATGCGATGAAGTTGGAGCATAATTTATCCTTGATTGAAATCCTTTGTGCTGTATAATCGAGGGCGCGCTATGGTTAACTCCTACCAACCTCCTCCCTAGGAGCATGCGAGTAGTACTTTGCTTCGAGAGAGCTAATAAAACCTTGCAATAAGTATGTGAGTTCTTTATGACTAATGTGAATCCATGGATATACGCACTCTCACCTCCACATATTTGCTAGCCTCTTTGGTACCATGCCTTGCCCATTCTCATCTCGAGGATCGGCGCAAATCTTGCCGGTGCATCCAAATCCCGTGACATGATACGCTCTGTTGCACATAAGCCTCATTATATCTTCCTCAAAACAGCCACCATACCTACCTATCATGGCATTTCCATAGCCATTCCGAGATATATTGCCATGCAACTTCCACCGTCACTTCATATGACTTGTACCTTCATTGTCATATTGCTTTGCATGATCGTAAGATAGCTAGCATGATATTTCCATGGCTTGTCCATTTTTTGATATCTTTGCTATGCTAGATCATTGCACATCCTGGTACACTGCCAGAGGCATTCATATAGAGTCATACAGTTTTTCATATCGAGTTGTAAGTAAATAAAAGTGTGATGATCATCATTATTAGAGCATTGTCCCAGTGAGGAAAGGATGATGGAGACTATGATTCCCCCACAAGTCAGGATGAGAATCCGGACGAAAAATGAAAAATGGGGGAGGCCAAATGAGCCCACCACAAAAAATATAATAAAAAATGGCGGAGGCAAAAAAAAGGAGAAAAAAAGCCCACCATGAAAAAATATGAAAAAAATAAATAAATGAGAGAAAAAGAGAGAATGGACTTTGCTACTATCCTTTACCACACTTGTGCCTCAAAGTGGCACCATGTTCTTCATATAGAGAGTCTCTTGTTTTGTCACTTCCATATGCTAGTGGGAATTTTTCATTATAGAACTTGGATTGTATATTCCGATGAAGGGCGTCCTCAAATGCCCGAGGTTTTCATGAGCAAGCAAGTTGGATGCACACCCACTTAGCTTCAGTCGAGCTTTCATACACTTATAGCTCTAGTATATCCGTTGCATGGCAATCCCTACTCCTCGCATTGATATCTATTGATGGGCATCTCCATAGCCCTTTGATACGCCGAGTTGATGCGAGACTTTCTTCTCCACTTTTACCCCTTTGAAACCTACCACCATTTTCTATTCCAACTTTATGCTATATCCATGGTTCACGCTCATATATTGCATGAGTAATACAAAGTTGAAGACCAAGCATGAAAGGCTATATGATTTTATCACGTGAAAAAGTACGATCCAATTGCTTGGTTTGACACCGGGGTGCTCATGATTAATACTTTATGCTAGGAAGACCAAGCATGACAGGCTATATGAAAGGACATGATTGTTTGCTAGTAAACCTGAGTATGGATGTCTTTTTGTCAAATGATAGACTATTGCCTTGAATCACTTGTATCTTAATATTCATGCCATGATTAGACATTTGTTCAAGATTATGTTAGGTAGCATTCCACATAAAAAATTATCTTTTTATCATTTACCTACTCGAGGACGAGCAGGAATTAAGCTTGGGGATGCTGATACGTCTCTGTAGTATCTATAATTTTTGATTGCTTCATGCCAATATTCTACAACTTTCATATAGTTTTGGCAACATTCTATATTATTTTTGGGACTAACTTACTTATCCAGTGCCTAGTGCCAGTTCCTATTTTTTGTGTGTTTCTTGTTTCGCATAAATTCCATATCAAACGAAGTCCAAATGTGATAAAATTTACGGAGATTTTTTTTGGAATATATGTGAATTTTGGGAGTCGGAATCAACGCAAGACGGTGCCCGAGGGAGGCACAAGCTAACAAGGCGCGGCCAGGGGGCGCCCTGATAGCTTGTGCCTCCCCCTTAAGTCGGTTGTTGCTCTCCTTCCGCAGCAAGAAAGATATTTTCGCAATAAAAATCCCCTCAAAATTTCAGCCCGATCGGAGTTATGGATCTCCGGATATTTATGAAACGGTGAAGGGGTCAGAAACCAATCGCGAAAACAGAAGAGAAACAGAGAGAGAGAGAGAGAGAGAGAGAGAGAGATCCTATCTCAGAGGGGCTCCTGCCCTCCGGGAGCCATGCACCAGAGGGGAAACCCTCCTCCCACCTAGGGAGGAGGCCAAGGAAGAAGAAGAAGGAGGGGGGGCTCTCTCCCCTTCTCTCCCGGTGGCGCTGGAGCGCCGCCGGGGCATCCATCGTGACGGCGATCTACACCAACAAGTTTGCCGCCGTCACCACCAACTCTCTCCACCTCTATGAAGCGGACTAAAACCTCTCTTCCCCGTTGTAATCTCTACTTAAACATGATGCTTAATGCTATATATTATTATCCAATGATGTGTGTCTATCCTATGATGTTTGAGTAGATTTCTTTTGTCCTATGGGTTGATTGATGATCGTGATTGGTTTGAGTTGTATGTTCTATTTTGGTGCTGTCCTAAGGTGCCTTCCGTGAGGCACACACGTGAAGGAATCCCGCTGGAGGGTTTGCAATATGTTTATGATTCGCTTATAGTGGGTGGCTAGAGTGACAGAAGCTTACACCCGAGTAAGGGGATTGTTTACGTATGGGATAAAAGGGACTTGATGTGTTAATGCTATGGTTGGGTTTACCTTAATGAATTTCTAGTAGTTGCGGTTGCTTGGTAGAATTCCAATCATAAGTGCATATGATCCAAGTACGGAAAGTATGTTAGCGTATGTCTCTCCCTCATATAAAACTGCAACAATGATACTGGTCTAGCTATCGATTGCCTAGGGACAAATCTTTCTCTTGTGATACAAAAAGCTTTCTACTAAAGAACTAACTAATTAATATTTATCTAAACAGCCCCTAACTTTTATTTACTTGTTCTTTATTACCTTGCAAAACTATCTTTACACCTACTAACTACTTCTAGTTTCTTTCCCACAAAGTATGCCACTATGACTTTGGAACCCTGAACAGACCGCCGATGTTAAGCCGGAGGAAGGAGAGGATGAGGCCAAGCCATCATGCCCCTCTAAAGCTGTTGGGGAACGTTGCATGGGAAACAAAAAAATTCCTACGCACACACAAGATCTATCCATGGTGATGAGCATCTACGAGAGGGAGAGTGAATCTACATACCCTAGGAGATCGCTAAGCGGAAGCGTTAAGAAACGCAGTTGATGTAGTCGAACGTCTCCGTGATCCAAATCATAAGTCGTCCCTCGATCCGATCACGAACTAGTGCCGAACGGACGGCACCTCCGCGTTCAACACACGTATGGCTTGATGACGCCTTCACCTCCTCGATCCAGCGAGCGATGGTGAAGTAGTAGATGAGTTCCAGCAGCACGACGGCGTGGTGATGGTGGTGAGGAACAATCTCTGCAGAGCTTCGCCAAGCACTACGGAGATTATGACGGGAGAACTAGAGGGTTAGGGTTGCCGACACACGGCTTGGGAAATCTTGATGTGTCCCGTGTGCTAGCCCTGTCCCTCTATTTATATGTTGAGCCCTGGGGTCTAAAATTGGAGAGAAAACCTCCACAAGGTCGGTTTTGCCCGCACAAGGTCGGTTTGGCCCGCACGGAAAGAGTCAAACTCGGATTCCAGCAGTATCGCGTACAAGCGGTAGTACCGCTCACGGGCGGTAGTACCGCTTCACACAAGCGGTAGTACTGCCTTACCAGCGGTAGTACCGCTTAAGGCAGCAGCAAAACTTCCTTTTGCACTTTCCAATACCTCGTGGGCTTTACCCCTTTGGCCCATATAAAGTGTTGCTGCACCCGAACACTTCGGTAAACATCCGGAACCCCTTCCGGTGAATTCCGGAACCCTTCCAGAGATCAAAACACTATTATCACATATATCAATCTTTACCTCCGGACTCTTCCGGAGATCCTCGTCCTGTCCGGGATCTTATCCGGGACTCCGAACAACCTTCGGTCACCAACACAATAACTCAACTATACTAATCGTCACCAAACGTTAAGTGTGTAGACCCTGCGGGTTCGAGAACTATGTAGACATGACCGAGACACCTCTACGATCAATAACCAATAGCGGGACCTGGATGCCCATATTGGCTCCTACATATTCTACGAAGATCTTTATCGGTCGAACCTCTATGTCAAGGATTCAGTTAATCCCGTATGCTGTTCCCTTTGTTCTTCGGTATGTTACTTGCCCGAGATTCGATCGTCGGTATCTCTATACCTAGTTCAATCTCGTTACTGGCAAGTCTCTTTACTCGTTTCGTAATACAAGATCTCGTGGCTAACACTTTAGTCACATTGCTTGCAAGGCTCATTGTGATGTTGTATTACCGAGTGGGCCCTGAGATACCTCTCCGTCATACGGAGTAACAAATCCCAGTCTTGATCCATGCCAACCCAACAGACACCCTCGGAGATACCTGTAGAGCACCTTTATAGTCACCCAGTTACGTTGTGACGTTTGATACACACAAGGCACTCCTACGGTGTCAGTGAGTTGCATGATCTCATGGTCATAGGAACAGATACTTGACATGCAGAAAACAATAGCAATAAACTGACACGATCATATGCTACGTTTATAGTTTGGGTCTTGTCCATCACATCATTATCCTAATGATGTGATCCCGTTATCAAATGACATCTCATGTCCATGGCTAGGAAACCTCCACCATCTTTTGATCAACGAGCTAGTCAACTAGAGGCTTACTAGGGACACAGTGTTGTCTATATACCCACACATGTATTTGAGTTTCCAATCAATACAATTATAGCAGGATAATAAACGATTATCATGAACAAGGAAATATAATAATAACCAATTTATTATTGCCTCTAGGGCATATTTCCAACAGTCTCCCACTTGCACTAGAGTCAATAATCTATTTCACATCACTATGTGATTTATATTGTAATGAATCGAACACCCATGCAGTTCTGGTGTTGTTCATGTTTAGCCCTTGGAAGAGGTTTAGTCATCGGATCTGCAACATTCAGATCCGTGTGTACTTTGCAAATATTTATGTCGTCCTCCTTGATGTAATCGCGGATGGAATTGAAACGTCGCTTTATGTGTCTGGTCCTTTTGTGAAATCTTGGTTCCTTGGCTAGGGCAATGGCACCAGTATTATCGCAAAACAGAGTCATTGGGTTAAGCGCACTAGGCACTACTCCAAGATCTGTCATGAACTCCTTCATCCAGACACCTTCCTTCGCCGCCTCCGAGGCAGCGATGTACTCCGCTTCGCATGTAGAATCACCTACCACGCTTTGCTTGGAACTGCACCAGCTAACCGCACCCCCATTAAGAATAAACACGTATCCGGTTTGTGACTTAGAGTCATCCGGATCAGTGTCAAAGCTTGCATCGACGTAACCCTTTACGACGAGCTCTTGATCACCTCCATAAACGAGAAACATGTCCTTAGTCCTTTTCAGGTACTTCAGGATATTCTTGACCGCCATCCAGTGTTCCATTCCTGGATCACTTTGAAACCTTCCGACCATACTTATGGCAAGGCTGACATCGGGTCTTGTGCACAGCATTGCATACATGATAGAGCCTATGGCTGAAGCATAGGGGTTGACACTCATCTTTTCTCTATCTTCTGCAGTCACTGGGCATTGAGTCTTACTCAACTTCACACATTGCAATACAGGCAAGAACCCCTTCTTGGACTGATCCATTTTGAACTTCTTCAAAACTTTGTCAAGGTATGTGCTTTGTGAAAGTCCTATTAAGCGTCTCGATCTATCTCTACAGATCTTGATGCCTAATATGAAAGCAGCTTCTCCTAGGTCCTTCATTGAAAAACTCTTGTTCAAATATTCCTTCACGCCTTCCAACATTTCTATATTGTTTCCAATCAGCAATATGTCATCCACATATAATATTAGAAACGCTATAGAGCTCCCACTCACTTTCTTGTAAATACAAGCTTCTCCGTAAACTTGTATAAACTCGAACGCTTTGATCACCTCATCAAAGCGAAGATTCCAACACCGAGATGCTTGCACCAGTCCATAAATGGATCGCTGGAGTTTGCAAACTTTGTCAGCATTCTCTGGATCGACAAAACCTTCTGGTTGCATCATATACAACTCTTCCTTAAGGAAACCGTTAAGGAACGCTGTTTTGACATCCATCTGCCAAATTTCATAATCGAAAAAGGCAGCTATTGCTAACATGATTCTGACGGACTTAAGCATCGCTACGGGTGAGAAGGTCTCATCGTAGTCAACTCCTTGAACTTGTGAAAAACCCTTTGCCACAAGTCGAGCTTTATGGACGGTGACATTACCGTCCGCGTCCGTCTTCCTCTTAAAGATCCATTTGTTCTGAATGGCCTTACGCCCTTCAGGTAATACTTCCAAAGTCCACACTTTGTTTTCATACATGGATCCCATCTCGGATTTCATGGCCTCTAACCACTTCTCAGAATCCGGGCCCATCATCGCTTCTCCATAGCTCGTAGGTTCATCGTTGTCTAACAACATGACCTCTAAGACAGGGTTGCCGTACCACTCAGGAGCAGTACGCGTCCTTGTCGACCTACGAGGTTCGATAGCAACTTGATCCAAAGCTTCATGATCATCATCATTAACTTCTTCTTCAGCTGTTGTAGGCTCTACAGAAACATCTTTCTGCGCTGCGCTACTTTCAGGTTGAAGTAAAGGTTCAACAACCTCATCAAGTTCTATCTTCCTCCCACTCAATTCTTTCGAGAGAAACTCTTTCTCAAGAAATGTTCCGTTTTTAGCGACAAACACTTTGCCTTCGGATCTGAGGTAGAAGGTATACCCAACTGTCTCTTTTGGGTATCCTATGAAGACGCATTTCTCCGCTTTGGGTTCCAGCTTTTCAGGCTGAAGCTTTTTGACATAAGCATCACATCCCCAAACTTTAAGAAACGACAGCTTTGGCTTCTTGCCAAACCAAAGTTCATATGGCGTCGTCTCAATGGATTTCGATGGTGCCCTATTTAAAGTGAATGCAGTTGTCTCTAATGCATAACCCCAAAACGATAGTGGCAAATCGGCAAGAGACATCATAGATCGCACCATATCTAATAAGGTTCGATTACGACGTTCGGACACACCATTACGCTGTGGTGTTCCAGGCGGTGTTAGTTGTGAAACAATTCCACATTGTCTTAAGTGACTGCCAAACTCATAACTAAGATATTCTCCTCCTCGGTCAGATCGTAGGAATTTAATCTTCTTGTTACGATGATTCTCAACTTCACTCTGAAATTGTTTGAACTTTTCAAATGTTTCAGACTTGTGTTTCATTAAGTAAATATACCCATATCTACTTAAGTCATCAGTGAAGGTGAGAAAGTAACGATAACCACCGCGCGCCTCAATGCTCATCGGACCGCACACATCAGTATGTATGATTTCCAATAAGTCGCTTGCCCGTTCCATTGTTCCAGAGAACGGCGTTTTAGTCATCTTGCCCATGAGGCATGGCTCACATGTGTCAAGTGATTCAAAATCAAGTGACTCCAAAAGTCCATCAGCATGGAGCTTCCTCATGCGTTTTACGCCAATATGACCTAAACGGCAGTGCCACAAGAAAGTGGTATTATCATTATCAATTCTACATCTTTTGGCATCAATGTTATGAACATGTGTATCATTACTATCGAGATTCAATAAGAATAAACCCCTCATATCGGGTGCATGACCATAAAAGATATTACTCATATAAATAGAACAACCATTATTCTCTGATTTAAATGAGTAACCGTCTCGCAATAAACAAGATCCAGATATAATGTTCATGCTTAACGCAGGCACTAAATAACAATTATTCAGGTTCATCATTAATCCCGATGGTAATCGAAGAGCGAGCGTGCCGACGGCGATCACATCAACCTTGGAACCATTTCCCACACGCATCGTCACTTCGTCCTTTGCCAGCCTCCGTCTATTCAGCAGTTCCTGTTTTGAGTTGCAAATATGAGCAACCGCACCGGTATCAAATACCCAGGCACTACAACGAGAGTTGGTAAGGTACACATCAATAACATGTATATCATATATACCTTGTTTGTTGTTGGCCGCCATCTTGTCAGCCAAATACTTGGGGCAGTTCCGCTTCCAGTGTCCAGTTCCCTTGCAATGAAAGCACACAGTTTCTGGTTTGGGTCCAGCCTTGGGTTTCTTCACGAGAGGAGCAACTGCTTTGCCACTCTTCTTGGAGTTACCCTTCTTACCCTTGCCATTTTTCTTGAAACTAGTGGTTTTATTGACCATCAACACTTGATGCTCCTTCTGAATTTCAGACTCAGCGGCTTTCAGCATCGCAAACAGCTCGGCGACTGACTTGTTCATCCCATGCATGTTATAGTTCAACACGAAGCTCTTGTAGCTAGGTGGCAATGATTGAAGAACTCTGTCAGTGATAGCCTCTGGCGGAAGGGGCATCCCCAATTCAGCCAGATGGGTGGAGTACCCAAACATTCTGAGTACGTGATCACTGATAGACCCGTTCTCCTCCATCTTGCAAGCATAGAACTTATCGGAGATCTCATATCTCTCGATCCGGGCATTCTTCTGAAAGATAAACTTCAACTCCTGGAACATCTCATATGCTCCATGACGTTCAAAACGTCTTTGAAGTCCCGGTTCTAAGCCATACAATATTGCACATTGAACTATTGAGTAATCTTCAGAACGAGCCTGCCAGGCGTTCACAACGTCTAGAGACTCAACTGGAGCGGGTGGATCACCAAGCGGTGCATCAAGGACATAAGCCTTCTGGGAAGCCGTAAGGATAATCCTTAGATTACGGGCCCAGTCCACAAAGTTACTTCCATCATCTTTCAATTTAGCTTTCTCTAGGAACGCATTAAAATTCAGGAGTGCTACTGCGCGAGCCATGATCTACAACATAAATATAGCAAAGACAACTTAGACTATTGTTCATGATAATGAGTTTAGTTAATCATATTACTTAAAAACTCCCACTCAAATTGACATCCCTCCGGTCATTCGAGTGTAACATGATCCAAATCCACCAACTCAAGTCCGATCATCACGTGAGTTGAGGTGGTTTCAATGGTGAACATCTTCATGTTGATCATATCTACTATATGACTCTTGTTCGACCTTTCGGTCTCTTGTGTTCCGAGGCCATGTCTGTACATGCTAGGCTCGTCAAGTTTACCCCGAGTGTTCCGCATGTGCAACTCTGGCTTGCACCCGTTGTATGTGAATGTAGAGTCTATCACACCCGATCATCACGTGGTGTCTCGAAACGACGAACTTTCGCAACGGTGCACACTCGGGGAGAACACAATTTTATCTTGAAATTTAAGTGAGGGATCACCTTATAATGCTACCGTCGTCCTAAGCAAAATAAGATGCATAAAAGGATTAACATCACATGCAAATCATAAGTGACATGATATGGCCATGAACTTGTGCTTTTGATCTCCATCTCCAAAGCACCGGCATGATCTCCATCGTCACCGGCATGACACCATGATCTCCATCATCTTGATCTCCATCAACGTGTCGCCATGAGGTTGTCGCGCCGACTGTTGCTTCCACGACTATTGCTAACTCATAGCGATAAAGTAAAGCAAAACGGCGAAAATAATTAAAGACAACTCTATGGCTCCTGCCAGTTGCCGTACTCATCGACATGCAAGTCGTGATATTCTATACAACACATGATCATCTCATACATCACATATATCTCATCATGTAATTGGCCATATCACATCACAACATACCCTGCAAAAACAAGTTAGACGTCCTCTAATTGTTGTTGCAAATTTTACGTGGCTGCTACGGGTTTGCAAGAACCGTTCTTACCTACGCAAAACCACAACGTGGTGTAGTGATTGCTTTTTGATCTTCTAAAAGAACCCTCTTCATTGAAATCGATTCAACTAAAGTGAGAGAGACAGACACCCGCTAGCCATCTTTATGCAACGAAGTTACATGTCAGTTGAAGGAACCCGTCTCTCGTAAGCGTACGAGTAATGTTGGTCCGGGCCGCTTCATCTCACAATACCGCCGAATCAAGTATCAACTAGTAACGGCAAGCAATATGTATACACCCACGCCCACAACTCGTTTGTGTTCTACTCGAGATCTCATCTACGCATAGACCTAGCTCTGATGCCACTGTTGGGGAACGTTGCATGGGAAACAAAAAATTTCCTACGCACACACAATATCTATCCATGGTGATGAGCATCTACGAGAGGGAGAGTGAATCTACATACCCTTGTAGATCGCTAAGCGGAAGCGTTAAGAAACGCGGTTGATGTAGTCGAACGTCTCCGTGATCCAAATCATAAGTCGTCCCTCGATCCGATCACGAACTAGTGCCGAACGGATGGCACCTCCGCGTTCAACACACGTACGGCTTGATGACGCCTTCACCTCCTCGATCCAGCGAGCGATGGTGAAGTAGTAGATGAGTTCCAGCAGCACGACGGCGTGGTGATGGTGGTGAGGAACAATCTCTGCAGAGCTTCGCCAAGCACTACGGAGATTATGACAGGAGAACTAGAGGGTTAGGGTTGCCGACACACGGCTTGGGAAATCTTGATGTGTCCCGTGTGCTAGCCCTGCCCCTCTATTTATATGTTGAGCCCTGGGGTCTAAACTTGGAGAGAAAACCTCCACAAGGTCGGTTTTGCCCGCACAAGGTCGGTTTGGCCCGCACGGAAAGAGTCAAACTCGGATTCCAGCAGTATCGCGTACAAGCGGTAGTACCGCTCACGAGCGGTAGTACCGCTTCACACAAGCGGTAGTACCGCTTACGCGGTAGTACTGCCTTACCAGCGGTAGTACCGCTTAAGGCAGCAGCAAAACTTCCTTTTGCACTTTCCAATACCTCGTGGGCTTTACCCCTTTGGCCCATATAAAGTGTTGCTGCACCCGAACACTTCGGTAAACATCCGGAACCCCTTCCGGTGAATTCCGGAACCCTTCCGGAGATCAAAACACTATTATCACATATATCAATCTTTACCTCCGGACTCTTCCGGAGATCCTCGTCCTGTCCGGGATCTTATCCGGGACTCCGAACAACCTTCGGTCACCAACACAATAACTCAACTATACTAATCGTCACCAAACGTTAAGTGTGTAGACCCTACGGGTTCGAGAACTATGTAGACATGACCGAGACACCTCTACGATCAATAACCAATAGCGGGACCTGGATGCCCATATTGGCTCCTACATATTCTACGAAGATCTTTATCGGTCGAACCTCTATGTCAAGGATTCAGTTAATCCCGTATGCTGTTCCCTTTGTTCTTCGGTATGTTACTTGCCCGAGATTCGATCGTCGGTATCTCTATACCTAGTTCAATCTCGTTACTGGCAAGTCTCTTTACTCGTTTCATAATACAAGATCTCGTGGCTAACACTTTAGTCACATTGCTTGCAAGGCTCATTGTGATGTTGTATTACCGAGTGGGCCCTGAGATACCTCTCCGTCATACGGAGTAACAAATCCCAGTCTTGATCCATGCCAACCCAACAGACACACTCGGAGATACCTGTAGAGCACCTTTATAGTCACCCAGTTACGTTGTGACGTTTGATACACACAAGGCACTCCTACGGTGTTAGTGAGTTGCATGATCTCATGGTCATAGGAACAGATACTTGACATGCAGAAAACAATAGCAATAAACTGACACGATCATATGCTACGTTTATAGTTTGGGTCTTGTCCATCACATCATTATCCTAATGATGTGATCCCGTTATCAAATGACATCTCATGTCCATGGCTAGGAAACCTCCACCATCTTTTGATCAACGAGCTAGTCAACTAGAGGCTTACTAGGGACACAGTGTTGTCTATATACCCACACATGTATTTGAGTTTCCAATCAATACAATTATAGCATGGATAATAAACGATTATCATGAACAAGGAAATATAATAATAACCAATTTATTATTGCCTCTAGGGCATATTTCCAACAAAAGCTGCTTCCTTCCTTCAAGCAATGCATTCGCGAACCAATACGTAGTACACAACGTATTTCATACTTATTCTAGTTAAAGTAAGCATTAGCGTGCGTAGAGTTGTATCGGTGGACGATAGAACTTGAGAGAATATTTGTTCTACCTTTAGCTCCTCGTTGGGTTCGACACTCTTACTTAACGAAAAAGGCTACAAACGATCCCCTACACTTGTGGGTTATCAAGACCTTTTTCTGGCGCCGTTGCCGGGAGCAATAGCGTAGTGGTTCATATTCTCGTGTGTGCTTGTTTTCTTTGTCACTAAGTAATTTTTATTTTCTGTTATTAGTGCTTTTATTTTTTGTTATTAGTTGTTTTAGATCTTTAGTTATGGATATCGAACACTAAACACCAAAAAAATTAGTGGTACTTGCTACTCATGGAGTAGTTGTAGATGCTTGCTAGAATTCCAATCATAAGTGCATATGATCCAAGTACAGAAAGTATGTTAGTTTATGCCTCTCCCTCATATAAAACTGCAATAATGATACCGGTCTAGTTATCGATTGCCTAGGGACAAATCTTTCTCTTGTGCTACAAAAAGCTTTCTACTAAACAACTAACTAATTAATATTTATCTAAACATCCCCTAACTTTTATTTACTTGTTCATTATTACCTTGCAAAACTATCTTTACACCAACTAAGTACTTCTAGTTTCTTTCCTGCAATGTAGTTTCATACTTGTTCTAGTTAAAGTAAGCGTTAACGTGCGTACAGTTGTATCGGTGGATGATAGAACTTGAGAGAATATTAATTCTACCTTTAGCTCCTCGTTGGGTTAGACACTCTTACTTATCAAAAAAGCTACAAACGATCCCCCATACTTGTGGGTTATCACTACCCAACCGTGCGCCATACCGTACAGACGAAGGAGATTATGCGTCAAGTACATGAGTTGCTCGACAAAGGTTATATACGTGTATCCCTTAGTCCTTGTGTTGTTCCTATTATTCTAGTGCCTAAAAAGGATGGTACATTGTGTATGTATGTTTATTGTAGAGGCATTAATAATATTAAAATTCATTATCGTCATCCTATTCCTAGGCTAGATGACATGCTTGATGAATTAAGTGGCTCTAGAATTTTCTCGAAAGTTGATTTGCGTAGTGATACCATCAAATTTGTATGAAATTGGGAGATGAATGGAAAACAACATTTAAAACTAAGTTTGGATTATATGAGTGGTTACTCAATCCTTTTGGGTTAACTAATGCACCTAGTACTTTCATGAGATTAATGAACGAGGTTTTACGTGCTTTCATTGGACGATTTGTGGTAGTCTATTTTGATGATATACTGATTTATAGTAGATCCCTGGAGGAACATTCGGAACATTTACGTGATGTTTTTAGTGCTCTACGTGATGCACGTTTGTTTGGTAACCTTGGGAAGTGCACCTTTTGCACCGACCGAGTATCTATTCTTGGCTATGTTGTTACTCCACAGGGAATTGAAGTTGATAAAGCCAAGATTGAAGCTATTGAGAGTTGGCCGCAGCCCAAAATGGTCACACAAGTGAGGAGTTTTCTTGGCCTCGCTGGTTTCTATACGCGTTTTGTGAGAAATTTCAGCACCATTGCTGCACCTCTCAATAAGCTTACAAAGAAGGATGTGCCTTTTGCTTGGGGTACCGCACAGGAAGAAGCCTTCACGGTATTGAAAGATAAGTTAACACATGCTCCTTTACTCCAACTTCCTGATTTTAATAAGACTTTCGAGCTTGAATGTGATGCTAGTGGAATTGGATTGTGTTATTACAAGATGATAAACCTGTTGCATACTTTTCTGAAAAATTGAGTGGGCCTAGTCTGAATTATTCTACTTATGATAAGGAATTATATGCTCTTGTTCAGACTTTGGAAACATGACAACATTATTTATGGCCCAAAGAATTTGTTATACATTCTGATCATGAATCTTTGAAACATATTAAAAGTCAAGCAAAACTAAACCATAGGCATGCCAAATTGGTTGAATTCATTGAAACTTTCCCTTATGTCATTAAACACAAGAAGGGAAAAGAAAATGTTATTGCTGATGCATTGTCCCGTCGCTATACTATGCTTTCACAACTTGGCTTTAAAATATTTGGTTTGGAGACAATCAAAGATCAATATGTGCATGATGTTGAATTTAAAGATGTGTTGCAGAATTGTAAAGAAGGGAGAACATGGAACAAGTTAGTCATTAATGATGGATTTGTGTTCCGTGCTAACAAGCTATGCATTCCAGCTAGCTCCGTTCGTCTTTTGTTGTTACAGGAGGCGCATGGAGGAGGATTAATGGGACACTTTGGCGTGAAGAAGATGGAGGACGTACTTGCTACACATTTCTTTTGGCCACAGATGAGACGGGATGTTGATCGTTTTGTTGCTCGCTGCACTACATGTCAAAAAGCTAAGTCACGACTCAACCCTCATGGTTTATATATGCCTTTGCCTGTACCTAGTGTTCCTTGGGAGGATATATCTATGGAATTTGTTTTAGGTTTACCTCGAACAAAGAAGGGGAGGGATAGCATATTTGTTGTCGTGGATAGATTTTCAAAAATGGCCACTTTATACCATGTCATAAAAGTGATGTTGCTGCTAATGTTGCTTATTTGTTCTTTCGTGAAATTATTCGCTTGCATGGTGTGCCAAATACCATTATTTAAGATCGTGATGCTAATTTTCTTAGCCACTTTTGGAGATGTTTATGGGCTAAGTTGGGGACTAAACTGCTTTTTAGTACTACATGTCACCCCCAAATTGATGGACAAACTGAAGTAGTCAATAGATCATTGTCTACAATGCTTAGGGTTGTTTTGAAGAATAAATTGAAAATGTGGGAAGAATACTTGCCTCATATTGAATTTGCTTATAATCGTTCATTGCATTCTACTACTAAGATGTGCCCTTTTGAAATTGTGTATGGTTTCATACCTCGTGCACCTATTGATTTGTTGCCTCTTCCATCTTCGGAGAAGGTTAATTTTGATGCTAAACAATGTGTTGAATTTATCTTAAAAATGCATGAGGTAACTAAGGAAAACATTGAGCGTATGAAAACTAAATACAAACTTGCTGGAGATAAGGGTAGAAAACATGTTGTCTTTGCACCTGGAGATCTTGTTTGGTTACATTTGCATAAGGATAGATTTCCTGATTTGCACAAGTCAAAGCTAATGCCACGTGCTGATGGTCCTTTTAAGGTGTTAGAGAAAATAAATGATAATGCATATAAAATTGAGTTGCCTGCAGAATTTGGGGTTAGTCCCACTTTTAACATTGTAGATTTGAAGCCTTATTTGGGTGAGGAAGATGAGCTTCCGTCGAGGACGACTTCATTTCAAGAAGGGGAGGATGATGAGGACATCAATACCATTTTTACACCCACTGCCCCTGCTGTTATACATATTGGGCCAATTACTAGAGCTCGCGCACGTCAGTTGAATTATGAGGTAATTTCGTTTCTTGGAAATCCTTCTAATGTTCATGAACATATGATGTTGCCTAAATCAGATACTTTTGTTTTACTTATGAATCAAGGGCCTAGCATGGACAAGAAGCATGGCCATTGGAGCAGGATCAAGCATTGAGGAGAAGGTGCGCACGCGGGAAAGAACAATGGAGTTTTCCATGGTGATTTTCGCACTTTGAAGCCACCATAAGGAGAGCATGAAGGCTTGGATGAAATATACAAGATGCCACTTCATAAATTTCGTCCATAGGCTATCATAGGTGCTGCGACACCTTATTTTTGGGTCAGGCCCATGGAATTTCGAAATACCACTTCATAGGTTGTTTTTAGAGTCCATATGGGTGGGGAAACGTAGTTAGGGTCGGTTTCGGACACCTCCTCCAAGGGGTTACGAAATTCCCCCTCTATTCCCCCATATATACAGCCCTTAGGGCGCCGTTTAGACTTGGCTTCTGTTTAGATTACAAGTTCTCCATAGCTGCAACTTCACATCCTTCGTTTGTATTCCACGACCAGACCAAGCCGTCACAGAACCCCACTTTCATCAATAAAGCTTTCCTCTTATATTCGCAATATCCAGATTGCAATCTCAGTTTCTTGCTTGTTTTTCGTTTGCTTGCAGGAAATAGACCCTCGTGGTTAGGTTGATCATGCTCCGGCGTGGTCAATAACCCCTCAGAGTTGGTTTAGCGATTGCTAAGGCACGACGTCCTCGCATGTTCGTAGTCAGATCGTCAAAGTCGACTCTACCAAAAATGATAGCCACATCTCATCGAAAGATGGGGACAACTTCACCTCTATCAAAAGCGCATAGTTATGTGATATTCATGGCAATGATCATGTGTATATAGGCATCACAACCATAAGCAAATAGGTTGACTCCTGCATGCACCTATTACTGTTACTCCACCCATCGACCGCTATCCAGCATGCATCTAGAGTATTAAGTAAAACAGAGTAATGCTTGGAGAACAATGACATGATGTAGACAAAGAGAATTCAATTAATATGAACTAACCTGATACGTCCATTTTGCATCATGATTTCCTACTGTTATTTATAATGTTTTTATGCATAATAATGCTATAGGGAGTGATTCTAATGCCTTTTCTCTCACAATATGCAAGGTTTACACAAAGAGGGAGAATACCGGCAGCTGGAATTCTGGACCTGAAAAAGCACATCATAGATACCTATTCTGCACATCTCCAAATAAGCTGAAACTTTACGGAGAATTATTTTGGATTATATTAAAAATACTGGGGCAAATAACTACCGGAGGGGGCCACCCTGCTGAGCACAAGACACCAGGGCGCGCCCTGGTGGGTTGTGCCCAGCACGGCCCACCTCCGGTGCCCATCTTCTGGTATATAAGGTCTTTTGGCCTAGAAAAAATAAAGAGATGACTTTCAGGATGGAACGCCGCCGTCTCGAGGCGGAACTTGGGCATGAGCACTTTTGCCCTCCGGCGGAGCGATTCCGCCGGGGGAACTTCCCTCCCGGAGGAGGAAATCAAAGCCATCGTCATCACCAACACCCCTCTCATCTTTGGGAGGCCAATCTTAATCAACATCTTCAACAGGACCATCTCCTCTCAAACCCTAGTTCATCTCTTGTGTTCAATCTTTGTACCGGAACCTTAGATTGGTACCTGTGGGTGACTAGTAGTGTCGATTACATCTTGTAGTTGATTACTGTATGGTTTATTTGGTGGAAGATTATATGTTCAGATCCATTATGCTATTCAATACCCCTCTGATCTTGAGCATGAATATTATTTGTGAGTAGTTACCTTTGTTCTTGAGGTCACGGGAGAAGTCATGTTGCAAGTAATCATGTGAATTTGATGATGGGTTGGGCCTAAGGGAATGCATTGTGGAGTAGTTATTAGATGATGGGTTGCTAGAGTGACAGAAGCTTAAACCCTAGTTTATGCGCTACTTCGTAAGGGGCTAATTCGGATCCAAACGTTTAATGCTATGGTTAGATTTTATCTTAATACTTTTCTCGTAGTTGCGGATGCTTGCGAGGGGGTTAATCATAAGTGGGAGGTTTGTTCATGTAAGAACAGCACCCAATCACCGGTCCACCCGTATATCAAATTATCAAAGTAGCAAACACAAATCAAACCAACATGATAAAAGTGACTAGATGAAATTCCCGTGTACCCTCAAGAACACTTTGCCTATTATAAGAGATTGTTCTGGCCTGTCCTTTGCCATAAAAGGATTGGGCTACCTTGCTGCACTTTATTTACTGTTACCGTTACTTGCTTATTACCAATTATCTTGCTATCGAACTACCTATTATCTACAATTTCAGTGCTTGCAGAAATTACCTTGCTGAAAACCGCTTATCATTTCCTTCTGCTCCTCGTTGGGTTTGACACTCTTACTTATCGAAAGGACTACGATTGATCCCCTATACTTGTGGGTCATCAAGACTCTTTTCTGGCGCCATTGCTGGGGAGTGAATCGCTCTTGTTAAGTGGAAATCGGCAAGGAAAAACTTATACTATGTGCTGAAATTTATTGTCACTTGCTACTATGGAAAACAATCCTTTGAGGGGTTTGTTCGGGGTATCTTCACCTCGACCGGAACCACAATTAGTTGCCCCTCAACCTACTGCACCTACTGAAAATATTGGCTATGAAATTCCTTTGGGTATGGTAGAACAACTGCTTGCTAAATCTTATGCAGGAGATGGAACTAAACATCCTGATATGCACTTATTATATGTGAATGCAATTTGTGGATTATTTAAGCTTGCGGGTTTATCCGGAGATGAAGCTAAGAAGAAGGTTTTCCCTTTATCTTTGAAGGGAAAAGCATTGACATGGTATAAGCTATGTGATGATATTGGATCATGGAACTGGAATAGATTACAATTGGAATTCCATCAAAAAAATTATCCCATGCATCTAGTTCATCGTGATCGGAATTATATATATAATTTTTGGCCTCGTGAAGGAGAAAGCATCGCTCTAGCCTGGGGGAGGCTTAAATCAATGTTATATTCATGCCCCAATCATGATATCCCGAGAGAAGTTATTATTCAGAATTTTTATGCTCGGCTTTCTCATAATGATCAATCCATGCTCGATACTTCTTGTACTGGTTCTTTTATGAAGAAGACTATTGAATTCAACTGGGATCTGATACGTCCATTTTGCATCATGATTTCCTACTTTTATTTAATTTGTTTGTTGAATAATAATGCTTTGGGGAGTGATTCTAATGCCCTTTCTCTCATAAGATGCAAGGTTCACTCAAAGAGGGAGAATACCGGCAGCTGGAATTCTGGACCCAAGAAAAGCACGTCAGAGATACCTATTCTGCACAACTCCAATGAAGCTGAAACTTTACGGAGATCATTTTTGGAATTAATAAAAAATACTGGAGCAAGAATCTACCGGAGGGGGGCCACCTGGTGAGGATCACCCACCAGGGCGCGCCAGGCACCCCCTGGCGCGGCCTGGTGGGTGGTGCTCACCCAGGCCCACCTCCGGAGCCCATCTCTTGGTATATATTCCCAAAAAGCCTAAAAATGAGGAGGAGGACTTTCGGGACGAAGCGCCGCCCCTCGAGGCGGAACTTGGGCAGGAGCACTTTTGCCCTCCGGCGGAGCGATTCCGCCTGGGGAACTTCCCTCCCGGAGGGGGAAATCGAAGCTATCGTCATCACCAACACCCCTCTCATCTTTGGGAGGCCAATCTTCATCAACATCTTCAACAGCACCGTCTCCTCAAAAACCCTAGTTCATCTCTCGTGTTCAATCTTTGTACCGGAACCTCAGATTGGTACCTGTGGGTGACTAGTAGTGTTGATTACCTTGTGTAGTTGATTACTGTATGGTTTATTTGGTGGAAGATTATATGTTCAGATCCATTATGCTATTCATTACTCCTCTGATCTTGAGCATGATTATTATTTGTGAGTAGTTACCTTTGTTCTTGTGGTCACGGGAGAAGTCATGTTGCGAGTAATCATGTGAATTTGATATGTGTTCGATATTTTGATGATATGTATGTTGTGATTCCCTTAGTGGTGTCATGTGAACGTCGACTACATGACACTTCACCAATCATGGGACTAAGGGAATGCATTGTGGAGTAGTTATTAGATGATGGGTTGCTAGAGTGACAGAAGCTTAAACCCTAGTTTATGCGCTACTTCGCAAGGGGCTGATTTGGATCCACATGTTTAATGCTATGGTTAGACTTTGTCTTAATACTTTTCTCGTAGTTGTGGATGCTTGCGAGGGGGTTAATCATAAGTAGGTTGTTAGTTCAAGTAAGAACAGCACCTTAGCACCGGTCCACCCACATATCAAATTATCAAAGTAGAGAACACGAATCAAACCAACATGATAAAAGTGACTAGACGAAATTCCCGTGTACCCTCAAGAACACTTTGCCTATTACTAGTGATTGTTCTGGCCTGTCCTTTGCCTCAAAAGGATTGGGCTACCTTGCTGCACCTTGTTTACTGTTATCGTTACTTGCTCATTACAAATTACCTTGCTATCAAACTATCTGTTACCTACAATTTCAGTGCTTGCAGAGATTACCTTGCTGAAAATCGCTTGTCATTTCCTTCTGCTCCTCGTTGGGTTCGACACTCTTACTTATCGAAAGGACTACAATTGATCCCCTATACTTGTGGGTCATCAGGATCTCTTAGAAAGAATTAAACGCAACTCTGAAGATTGGGAACTCGACGAAGGTAATGAGTTAGGTATAAAGCTTAAGTTTGATTGTGTTAAATCTTTTATGATCGATGCTTTTCACAAGTTTAGCACTAAATATGGACTTGACTCTGAGATAGTAGCCTCTTACTGTGAAGCATTTTCTACTCATGTTGATCTCCCTAAGGAGACGTGGTTCAAATATCATCCCCCTAGTAAAGAAGAAATTAAAGAACCGGTGAAAACTAAAGATGAAACCATCATTTACAATGTTGATCTAGTTGTGCCTACTGCTTATATTGAAAAAACACCTTTCCCTGTTAGGATAAAGGAACATGCTAAGGTATCAACTGTGGTTCGCAAGAGTAATATTAGAGCACCTAAGCCCTCTGAGCAAATTCAAGTAGAACCTAGTGTTGCTATGGTTAAAGACCTCTTGGTAGAAAATATTGATGTGCATGTTATTTACTTCTGTGATGAAGCTGCTAGAATTGCCAAACCTGGTGAAAAAGATAAACATAGACCCGTAGTGGGCATGCCTGTTGTCTCAGTCAAAATAGGAGATCATTGCTATCATGGTTTATGTGACTTGGGTGCTAGTGTGAGTGCTATTCCCTTTACCTTATACCAAGAAATTATGAATGATATAGCACCTGCTGAAATAGAAGACATAGATGTTACTATTAAACTTGCAAACCGAGACACCATCACACCACTTGGGATTGTTAGAGATGTTGAAGTCTTGTGTGGAAAAATAAAATATCCTACTGACTTTCTAGTTTTTGGTTCCCCACAAGATGACTTTTGTCCCATTATCTTTGGAAGACCTTTCTTGAACATCGTCAATGCTAAGATAGATTCTGAAAAACAAACTGTAGGTGTTAGTTTTGGTGATGTGTCTCGTGAGTTTAATTTCTCCAAGTTTGGTAGACAACCCCGTAATAAAGAATTATCTAGTAAGGATGAAATACTTGGTCTTGCTTCTATTGTCGTGCCTCCTACCGATCCACTAGAACAATATTTGCTAGACCATGAAAATGATATGCACTTGCATGACAGAAATGAAATAGATAAAATTTTCTTTGAACAACAACCTCTCCTAAAACACAATTTGCCTATTGAAACTCTTGGAGGTCCTCCTCCACCTAAAGGTGATCCTGTGTTTGAATTAAAGCAATTGCCTGATACTTTGAAGTATGCTTATCTTGATGAGAAAAAGATATATCCTGTTATTATTAGTGCTAACCTTTCAGAACACGAAGAAGAAAGATTATTAAAAATTATGAGGAAGCACCGGGCTGCTATTGGACATACTCTTAATGATCTTAAGGGCATTAGTCCCACTCTATGTCAGCATAGGATCAATATGGAACCTGATGCTAAACCCGTTGTTGATCATCAACGGTGATTGAATCCTAAGATGAAAGAAGTGGTAAGAACTGAAATATTAAAGCTTCTGGAAGTAGGTATAATCTATCACATAGCTAATAGTAGATGGTTAAGTCCCGTTCATTGTGTCCCTAAGAAAGGAGGTATTACTGTTGTTCCTAATGATAAAAATGAACTCATTCCACAAAGAATTGTCACTGGCTATAAAATGGTAATTGATTTTAGAAAATTAAATAAAGCTACCAGAAAAGATCATTACCCTCTGCCTTTCATTGATCAGATGCTAGAAAGATTATCTAAGCACACACACTTTTGTTTTCTGGACGGATATTCTGGCTTCTCTCAAATACTTGTATCACAATCCGATCAAGAGAAAACCACCTTTACTTGTCCTTTTGGAACCTATGCTTATAGACATATGCCTTTTGGTTTATGCAATGCACCTGCTACCTTTCAAACATGTATGACTGCTATATTCTTCGACTTTTGTGAAAAGATTGTCGAGATTTTCATGGATGATTTTTCCGTTTACGGAACTTCTTTTGATGATTGCTTAAGCAACCTTGATCGAGTTTTGCAGAGATGTGAACAAACTAATCTTTTCTTGAATTGGGAGAAGTGCCACTTTATGGTTAATGAAGGTATTGTCTTGGGGCATAAAATATCTGAACGAGGTATTGAGGTGGATAAGGCTAAAGTTGATGCAATTGAGAAAATGCCATGTCCTAAAGATATTAAAGGTATTCGAAGTTTCCTTGGTCATGCTGGTTTCTATAGGAGGTTTATTAAAGACTTCTCTAAAATTTCTAGGCCTCTTACTAATCTTTTGCAAAAGGATATTCCATTTGTTTTTTATGATGATTGTGTAGAAGCCTTTGAAACACTCAAGAAAGCCTTAACTTCTGCACCTATCGTTCAACCACCTGATTGGAACTTGCCTTTTGGAATTATGTGTGATGCTAGTGATTATGCCGTTCGTGTTGTTCTAGGACAAAGAGTTGATAAGAAATGAAATGTTATCCATTATGCTAGCAAAACTCTAGACAGTGCCCAGCGAAATTATGCTACTACTGAAAAAGAATTTTTAGCAGTTGTGTTTGCTTGTGATAAATTTAGATCCTACATTGTTGATTCCAAAGTTATTGTTCACACCGATGATGCTGCTATAAAATATCTTATGGAAAAAAAAGATGCTAAACCTAGACTCATTAGGTGGGTTCTCTTGCTTCAAGAATTTTACTTACATATCGTTGATAGGAAGGGAGCTAAGAACCCCATAGCTGATAACTTGTCTAGGTCCAAAAATATTCTTGATGACCCACTACCTATTGATGATAGCTTCCCTCATGAACAGTTAACTGCAATAAATGTTTCTCAAAACACTCCTTGGTATGCTGATTATGCTAATTACATTGTCGCTAAATATATACCACCTAGCTTCACATACCAACAAAAGAAAAAATTCTTCTATGATTTAAGACATTACTTTTGGGATGACCCACATCCTTAAAAAGAAGGAGTAGATGGTATTATTAGACGTTGTGTACCTGAGCATGAACAGGAACAAATCCTCTGGAAATGTCATTCCGAAGCTTATGGAGGACATCATGCGGGAGATAGAACTGCTCACAAGGTATTGCAATCTGGTTTTTATTGGCCTACTCTCTTCAAGGATGCCCGTAAGTTTGTCTTGTCTTGTGATGAATGTCAAAGGATTGGTAATATCGGTAAGCGTTAGGAAATGCCTATGAATTATTCAATTGTTGTTGAACCATTTGATGTTTGGGGTTTTGATATATGGGACCTTTTCCTTCCTGTAACAGCGCATTCTCCGGCACGTCAAGGGCACCCTAGACCTCAGCTTGCACCTCTCGAGTTCCTCATCCACATCGCTTACAGCATATTCTGATGCTGATTGGGCTGGGTGCCCTGACACCCGCCGCTCTACGTCTGGCTACTGCGTCTATCTTGGTGATAACCTTGTCTCTTGGTCATCCAAACGACAGACTACTGTTTCTCGCTCCAGTGCAGAGGCGGAGTATCGCGCGGTTGCTCATGTTGTTGCTAAGTGTTGTTGGATCCGTCAGCTCCTTGGGGAGCTTCATCACCCTCTGACGTCTGCTACGGTTGTCTTCTGTGACAACGTAAGTACTGTATACATGGCATCTAATCCGGTCCAGCATCGACGTACCAAGCACATTGAGATTGACATTCACTTCGTCCGGGAGAAGGTCTCGCTTGGAGAGGTCCGGGTTCTTCATGTGCCATCCTCACATCAGTATGCTGACATCATGACAAAAGGATTGCCCTCACAGCTCTTCTATGAGTTTCGTTCCAGCTTATGCTTGCTTCCCTACGACGCACAAGCTGAGGGGGGATGTTAAAGTATTCCTTTTGTCGTAGTTCATGTAATAGGAAACTAGCATAAAATCCCACCGAATATTGTTGTATGATTCGGTTGAGGATTTGCATTGATTTGCCTTGATTACCAAGCCATGTAATTTATATATTGGAATACAAGGGCCGCCCCTGGTGTGGCGTGATTCGCACAATTCCATCCTGTTTTCTCATTCCTCAGAGATCGGCGGTGGGCTTACCCAAGATCACATAGCAGACCTGCTGGACGCGGAAGGCCCCTTCGTGGGGAACATCTGGGTGTGCCCCTGGTACGACCTGTTCGACTCCGATGTCGACGACGACATGGTCTACAGATCGGGCTGCGCGCGGGATCCGGCGGCGCAGGAGTCCAGCATTCAGGATTTCGTTGAGCTGGCTGGGTTTCACTCGGTGGTGTGCTTTGAGTACCGCTTCTGTGGTTTGGATATGCACGTGCACGTGCTGGATAACCACTCCACAACTGGACCAAAGAGGTGGGTGCACTCCCAAGAGATCGAGGAGGCATACACACTCGAGGTGCCGCTCATGGAACCGATTGACCCTTCTGTCGTGTATCCTTCTAGAGGTGTACTGGCAGACTAGCTAGTGTATGTATGTATGTAGAGGCTAAATTGATCACCGGTTTTGTTAAGCAAGGCTTTTAAGACTGGATCAAGTTTCCATACTTGTATACTTTTAAGACAGATCTAGGTTAATTCTTGATATACGTATTTCAACTTGATCATCAGCATAAACTGCACAATTTAATTCCACTGATGCATCCATCATTAACACAAGCTTCTAGGTTATTAATTTGAGCTACTCATTAAACAACTTGGCTCATTTTTTTTCTCTTTGGGGACATAATCCTACCTGACTCAGCCCTGATATGTGTATAACTCACAAACACCTAGTGTGATAATACCAAAGTCACACAAATATGTGTATAACTCCCAAAAACTTGGTGTATAACTCATCCCTGATATTCTCTAGTCCAAGCCCAATAATTTTGTTTAGCTAACACAGCACAATACAAAAGTCACAACACACAAATATTCCGACAAGCTCACAACAACAATATCCAAAGATCGCATACCATTTGTATATCTGCACAACATATCAACATCTACGACTATTTATTCCATATATCTGCTAAATGTCACCTGACCTGATCCATTGATAATGCAAACACACACAAATAACCAACAAGCTTAGCAAAACAATATTCAAGATGTAATACCATGTCTATGTCCTGGTATTCCATATATCTGCTAATGTGACCTGACTTGATCGACATGGTTGCCAACTACAGACGGCCACAGTGAGCATCCCAGGGGCCCAATTCAGAATTCTCTCTTTGATCCTTCCTCTTGAATGGTGGGGGAGGCCGAACTCGGGCAGCAAGTGAATGGCATTCCACGAAATTCAGAGAATGGACGAGGCTTGAATTGTTGTAACATCCGGTCCTTGTCATTTCCACAAACAAACTTACGGGAACCAACAGGGTGCAAAATGTCCCGGTTGCCAGGACAGAATGCGCAGCTCTTCCTGTACAGGTCAAGAGGCTCTTCTGCAAGAGCATGCATGTTAAACACATTAATCAAAACTAATAAACCGGTTAAGAAATGAGGTTAGAGACATAGTTACATACCGATGATGGTGCACACTTCAACGATAGGTTCTGGGTTGTAGTGCACCTCAGCAAAGAAGCGCTTGATTTTATTGCTTTTGCGGCTGCGAGCCCAGAAGTTGACGTGGGCCCACATCCGTTTCCTGAAACTAGCTCTGGATTCCATCAGAGGCTTCACAGCATCAAACTCGTCACCCTGCAGAAATTACATGTCATGCCATGAAACACGCAGCACAACTTAATTGCGATGAAATTGATCAGGACCAATTAAATCACTAGTTGAATGAGAAGAAAGGCATGTACCGGGTGCCTGGCATTGTAATAGTGGAGAGCGTGGCGGATGTCGTGGGAACGATTCCGACAGTACGAAGGGGGTAGGGTAAAGGAGCATGATCTACCGAGATGCATATGGGTGACACGGTATTTTAGCGAGTTCGGGCCTCTCACGGTGGAGATAACAACCCTACGTCTCGTGCTCCGGAGAGGCTTTGTTTATCTGTCGAGTGGAATATGAGTATCCTTACAGAGGGTGCGAACCCCTGAGCCAGAGGGGAGGGGCGACTTATATAGAGTCCGCTGCCCCTCATAATGTCCGGCATTTAAGGGTCAGATCGTGGCTATAATGGTGAACGTTACTGGTAACGTATGCAATAAATGCTACTTATGATACAGACGAACGCCTGTCCATTAGCCTCCCTGGGGTGACTTCTGGTCTTCTGCGGTCGACTGTCTCCCGGTTCTTCCGAGTGAAAGATAACCGTCGAGTGAAAGGTAATCTCCGAGTGGATATTGTCGAGTGACTTGTATGTCTTGGTGATTTCAGTCGGAGACTTCCTTGTTGTCCTTAAGCTTTCTGGGCAGTGTCCTTAGGTGGAGTATGTAGGTTAGGCCTATGACCCTACCCTAGGTACATATCCCCATCAGCGGACGTGAGGCATGATGATGGTGTCCCGCTTTCTGCATCAAATGAAATTAGTGTGTAATTTATTTGATATGTTAGTTGTTTAACATACGCACAAGCATAGATATATAAAAGATAATCTGCCGTACTATTGAATGCAAACAAGTCTTCTCATTAAGGCTCATCATGATCAACAAAATTGGAGCCGATGGGTAATCTCACACAAATCTTTCCATAATGCAATTCTCCAGCCACGATAGAAGAACCAGATTTTTTTTTTTTGTAACTGCAAGCTTGGGGATGTCATGACAGTGTGCAGAAATCATAAGAGTTATTGGAGGCACATGAGCATGCTATATTTATAAATTACAACTTCCCTTAGGACTTCCTCAATCGTTGCATCAGAAAAGAAAATAAATTAAAGGCTTGTATCTGAGATTTATAGTTGTTTGACTTCAACCACAGTTGCCAAACACTCACAAGCTGCCATTCCAACACAGGCCAATGAAAGAAGAGTCTGTGACGAACATGTTTATGCTCGAGGAGTCAGAAGCTCTTCGGTTGAAACCGAAGGCAAGGATGGCACTTTTTGTTTATGTCGCAACTGTCAAGGTCTCAATGATAACCTTTTGTTGACCATAACTACATGTGCTATGCGCAAACGCTCATCACATGTGACCGAATTTATCTGCAGTAGCATCATATTTTTAAATTAATTGCCGCTGTGATCTTCGAGTTTGTTCCTTCCAGGTGGACAGGACCAATTCATAGAGCTCGAAATCAAGGGACTTGGTGCAGGCAATTTTATGTGTAACTCCCATTTTCTTAACAGCACAGACACACACATTAAGTGATTGAACATACTTTTAACTGTAAGTAGGAACTGTGGAGTAATTTCGTTCATATTCTTAGATACGTTGCACCCAAAAAGTATATCACGCTTATGCTACTTTCAGTCAACAAATTTAATACATGAATTGCTAAGTGATTCCAATTGTCAGAAACCTCTACTGCAGGGCTGCCTATTTCAGGTGGACAGGACATATGTACCTTTCTGAGGGGGCGCCCGAAGGTAATGTAGGGCACTTACTCCATCGCTTCACTTTGCGCTCGTGCTCGCGTAGGTGGCTCTGCAGTCGTACCCGCTCCTCAAGGGATAGCTGCGGCAGCAGCTGCTCCAACGATGGCGCAATAAACGGCCCAAGTTCCTGTCTAACGGAATCCGGCCCAGACTCCATCAGTGGTTTGGAAGACGCCCCCACTGAAGGTGATCTGTAGAAGGAATAATATGCCATTATTAAATTTGCAAAACATCTTCAAAATAACAGGGCAACAAACAATTCGCTGCAGTTTGTATCAACAATGACAGCAGCCACTTATCCTAGTACTAAAAGTAGTGCAGCTCCAACGTTATACACAACCAATGCAATTATACCTAACGCACAGGAGGTAGTTAAAAAGATGGCACGCATCCAACTGCACGTTTTTTTTACAGCCAACCGCAATTACCAATTGCTAAAATCATCATCAGAGGTAACAATTGCGCAACAGATTAAGGACGGTTACTGCAAGCAATTAGCACTGAAATCGCAGCAGGTATATAGATCGCTTAAATCGTCGCATTCATGACATAAAAAAAACTAGAAACAACCCTAGTTCATGACTTGTCTGCTCCAAAGACGTGCGTGAAGATCTGATGTACGCGATAAGAGGAAGAGAGTTTACGTCGTCATGGGGGCGTTGGGTGGCGGCGGGGCAGCAGGCGATCGAACGTTGAGGGGGGGGGGGGGGGGGGGGGGGGGGGGGGGGGGGGGGGGCGAAGAGGCGCGCCGGCGTCTGCGCGGCCGGAGGAGGTCCGGGAGGGGAGGGGAGGGAAGAGCCGCGCCGGCGTCTGCTTGGCCGGAGGAGGCTACAAGGGGATTAGGGTTCCTATGTATCGCTTCTAGCGACTATTCCTGGAGGACAGGGCCGGGCGTTAGATGCGGAGGATTAAAGGACACCTAAGAGTATCTTCATTAAATGATGTATATTTAAAGATGAAAAAGTAGATGTTGTATAATTTACATCTTTAAAAAAAGTCTTAACTCTAATCGGATGATGTATATTTGATGATGTAAAACTACTACTCTACCAAATTACGTATTTGAGATGCAAACTAGTAAACTCTCCAAGAGCGAACCACAGGCCGAGCACTGGGCGTGTCCATGTAGGGTTTTTACTGTGCCTGCTTTACTGTGCCGAAGGAGTAGAAAACAAAATGGCTGCGACCCCTCGCACCCAAGCGTCCCATCTTGTTTCCTCCTCCAGCTAGGGTTGCCTCCGCCTCCGCCTCTTTCCATCCCAATCCTTCGTTGATGAGGAACACTAGATGAAAAATAATGATAGTAATATGTCAGATTTGTTTGGCTACTTCTAGATGCTTCCACACTAGTGTAGTATTTCTTTTCTTTTCTACCCTACCTACTATTTTCTAGAGTCCTCTAGTTGTGAGTAGCCATGAGTAGAATGGTGTATCTTAAGTAATGTTCTTTGGAATGTTCTAGCCATAAGTAGAAGTATGTGAAGGCTTTCCAAAGCCCTATAAATAGAGGTCCTCACCTCTAGTTTGTAACCAGACTATGTACCCATCATCTATAATAGAACTTGTTGTTCCTATCTAAGATCTTGGACTAGATCTTGTACTCTAGGAGTTTTGGATTGAACTCCCGCTGTCATATCAGCCCTACCTACGCCTCTAGAGCGATATCTAGCGCAGCACGTTGAAGTAGTTCCTTCAACACTTGTGATGTACACATTGTAGCAGCAAGGTGGACTTGCTCCTCCACAACCTTGTGCTGCTTCAGGTGGTATCAGAGTCAGGTTGATCCATACAAGTTCTTCTTGTTCTCTTTGAGAGCAAGCTGCAACAAGCAATGGAGCAATTGGAGAAGAGGATAGATGCTGCAGAGCAACAAATCAAAGAGCTGCGTGAAGATCTTAATCGGAGATTTGACCAGCTGGTTGAGATGATAAGAAAGGGTGTTCCCGCTGCTGCCAATGAAGGAGATTCATCTAAAGAAGAAGATGTTCAACAAAAAAGGAGAGGTAATCTTGGCGGAAGACCACCCCAACAACGTGTTGGTCAACGTACTTCAAGAATGCCAATTTATGTTGAAGCTTCTGAAGGTGAAGAATATGATGATACCCTTGAAGAACCCGATCCCTATGCATATTGGAGATTACCCAACCCTACATATGCAAGGGATACATACAAGGTGAAAGCTGAGATCCCAACTTTTAATGGAAATGTCGATATTGAAGGGTGCCTTGATTGGTTATATGAAGTGGAGACTTTCTTTGAGGTGATGGAGGTTCCGGAAGATCGTAGAGTTCCTTTGGCCGCATACAAGCTGAAAGGAGGAGTCGGTGCATGGTGGCACCGCGTTCAAGAAGAGCGCAGGCTGAGAGGAGAACCTCGTGTGAGAACTTGGCGACAAATGAAAAGTCTTTTGAAAGGGAGATTTTTACCCGCTGATTATGACCGGATCCTATTTATCCAATTTCAAAATTGTGCTCAAGGGAATAGGACTGTTTCAGATTACACGGAGGAGTTTCTAAGGCTACAAGTGAGGTGCAACCTTGCCGAAACTAAAGATCAACAAGTTGCAAGGTACACCAATGGTCTCAATGATGCTATTCAAGATCGATTGATGATGCAACAAATCTGGTCCATGGATCAAGCACAAGCTCTAGCCTTGAAAGCCGAGAGGTTTGCGAGGGCGAGAAAGACAAGTAAGGCTCCATATCCTCCATATCCACATACCGAAGGCTCGTCTAGGAGTCATCCTAATAGAGTGGAAGAAAAGACTGCTCCACCAAAGGCAAAACGATCCATCCAGAAGCCAACTTGGTGAAGAGGGGCACATATCCAGCGGTTGCCCACTAAGGAAATTTGTTAACACAACTATCCATGATGGTGAAGACAATGAGGAGGAATACGAATCTGAAGATGTAGAGGGACAAGAGGTTTGTCAAGAAGAAGGTGAAGAGGTGGTATGTGTGATTCAGCGTCTCCTATGTTCCACACCACAACCTGACGACACACAACGGAAGAAAATATTTGAGAGCAAATGCACGGTGAATGGCAAGGTATGCAAATTAGTGATTGATAGTTGCAGTTGTGAGAATCTTATCTCCCAGAAGTTGGTGAAACATTTAAAACTTGAAACCCATGATCACCCAAATCCCTACACTATTGGATGGATCAAGAAAGGAGTGAATATGAGGATCACCAAACAATGCAACCTGCCACTTTCTTTGGGCAAGCATTACCGCTCAAATGTGTTGTGTGACGTAGTTGATATGGACGCCAGCCATGTTCTTCTTGGGAGACCTTGGCAATTTGATGTGGATACTGCACACAAGGGCAAGGAAAATTCTTACTCTTTCATTTGGAACAAGAGGAAGATCATTATTCTACCAAATAAAACTGATGGTAATATCTCTAAGGAGGAGGGGAAAAGTATGTTAACTATTTCCCACACCTCTAATGAGTTTATGGAAGACTTGAAGGAGGCAGATTTATGTGCCACACTTATTGTAAAAGGAGAAGAGCACCCGGCTATTGAAATTCCAGCAAAGGTACGTGGCTTATTAGCAGAATTTCATAACATACTTGGAGAGCCACAAGGCTTGCCACCGATGAGAGGAATTCAACATAGAATTGACTTAATTCCGGGAGCAAGTCTTCCTAATCTCCCACACTATCGAATGAGCCCAAAAGAACATGATATATTGAAGGAGAAAGTGGAGGAATTGCTGCAAAAGGGGCACATTCAAGAAAGTATTAGCCCACGTGCTGTACCAGCCCTGCTCGCACCAAAGAAAGATGGATCTTGGCGCATGTGTACGGACAGTAGGGTCGTTAACAAGATCACTGTAAGGTATAGATTCCCTATTCCCCGTCTAGATGACATGTTGGATCAGCTTAGTGGAGCAAGAGTGTTCACAAAGCTTGATTTAAGAAGCGGATATCATCAAATCCGTATCAGACCCGGGGATGAATGGAAAACAGCCTTCAAGACGAAGGAAGGGTTGTTTGAATGGCTAGTCATGCCATTTGGACTCTCAAATGCACCAAGTACCTTCATGCACTTAATGAATCAAGTCCTTCGACCCTTCTTATCCCACTTTGTTGTGGTCTATTTCGATGACATCTTGATCTATAGCAAGGATGAGGATGAACACTTTGACCACATTTGGAAGGTGCTAGAAGTACTAAGGGAAAATGAGCTCTACGTCAACTTGAAGAAATGTGTTTTCCTGCAAACACAACTTCTTTTCCTAGGATTCATCGTAACATGTGACGGTATTCATGTTGATGATTCTAAGGTTGAAGCAATCCGAGAATGGCCAACTCTGAAGACCATTTATGAGGTAAGAAGTTTTCATGGCCTTGCAACTTTCTATAGGCGATTTGTGAAGAATTTCAGCACTATCATGGCACCAATTACCGAGTGCCTGAAGAAAGGAAAGTTCCAATGGACAGAAGCGGCTGAAGCTAGTTTCAATGAGATCAAGCAAAAGCTCTCACAAGCTCATGTCTTGGTTCTACCTGATTTCAACAAGACTTTTGAGTTGGAATGTGATGCAAGTGGAGTAGGCATTGGAGTTGTTCTATCTCAAGAAAGGAAGCCCATTGCTTTCTTTAGTGAGAAGTTAAGCGAAGCTAGACAGAAATGGAGTACCTATCAGCAAGAATTGTATGCCATTTTTAGAGCCTTGAAGACTTGGGAAGTCTATTTGCTGTCTAAAGAGTTTATTGTTTATAGTGACCATCAATCCTTGAAGCATTTTAGAAATCAGAAACATATTGATCGCATGCTAGCAAGATGGGCGGCATATCTGGAGAGATTTAACTATCTCATCGTGCATAAATCTGGAACAACTAACCGAGTGGCCGATGCTTTGAGACGGCGTGCATGCCTCTTGACTTCTTTTGAGGCTGAACTTCCAGGCATGGATCAAATAAAGGAGTTGTATGAGGACGATGAAGACTTTGGCCATGTTTGAGTAAAGCACTTCAGGGGGCAACCATTAGGTGATGACTATTTGGTGCAGGATGGCTACCTCTTCAAAAATGATCGTTTGTGCATCCCAAGGAGTTCTCTGCGTGACAAACTAATTAGAGAACTCCATTCAAGTGATCTTAGTGGCCATGTTGGACGAGACAAGACTATCGCTAACCTGGAAGCTCGCTACTTTTGGCCACAACTAAAGAGAGATGCTGGAAAGTTTGTTCAGCGATGCCCTATATGTCAAACCTGCAAAGGTCAAGTGCAGAATACGGGGTTATATATGCCTTTGCCCATTCCTGTTGCTCCATGGGAGGACATCTCTATGGACTTCGTCTTGGGTTTGCCAAGAACAAGACGAGGGAGTGATGTTGTCTTTGTGGTCGTGGACAGATTCTCTAAGATGGCTCATTTCATCCCATGCCGCAAGACAACGGATGCTCATCATGTAGCAAACCTATTCTTTCGAGAAGTGGTAAGACTTCATGGAGTTCCAAGGTCCATCGTCTCAGACCGTGATAGCAAGTTTCTTGCTGCATTTTGGCTCACTTTGTGGAAGCAATTCAACACTAAATTGAAATTTTCTAGCACTGCTCATCCACAAACAGATGGACAAACGGAAGTGGTAAACAAGTTTTTGGGTAATCTGATCCGTTGCATTTGTGGAGAAAGAAAGGGACAATGGGATTTGGCTTTATCTCTTGCAGAGTTCTCCTACAATAACTCCAAGCATAGATCCACAGGAAGGAGTCCTTTCTCCATTGTCTACACTAAAGTTCCAACACATGTGGTGGACCTGGTGAAGCTACCATCAAGGGGAAACTCAAAATCAGCATTGTCCTTTGCTGATAACTACACCGAGTTATTTGAAGAAATTCGTGATGTTTTGGAAGCACAAAATCAGAAATATAAACAACTTGTTGACTGCAAAAGGAGGCCGAAATCATTCCAAGTTGGTGATAAGGTGATGGTCTACCTCCGAAAAGAGAGGCTGCCTTTAGGTGTTAAAGGGAAGCTTCGGCAGCGAAAGTATGGGCCCTTCTCTATCGTGAGGAAGATAAATGATAATGCTTATGTGATAGATCTTCCAAGCGACATGGGTATATCCAACACTTTCAATGTTGCGAACTTGACTCTTTACCATCCAGAAGAAGCGCTCTATGAAGATAACTCGAGGGCGAGTTCCAAACAACAAGGGGAGAATGATGAGGAACACTAGATGAAAAATAATGATAGTAATATGTCAGATTTGTTTGGCTACTTCTAGATGCTTCCACACTAGTGTAGTATTTCTTTTCTTTTCTACCCTACCTACTATTTTCTAGAGTCCTCTAGTTGTGAGTAGCCATGAGTAGAATGGTGTATCTTAAGTAATGTTCTTTGGAATGTTCTAGCCATAAGTAGAAGTATGTGAAGGCTTTCCAAAGCCCTATAAATAGAGGTCCTCACCTCTAGTTTGTAACCAGACTATGTACCCACCATCTATAATAGAACTTGTTGTTCCTATCTAAGATCTTGGACTAGATCTTGTACTCTAGGAGTTTTGGATTGAACTCCTGCTGTCATATCAGCCCTACCTACGCCTCTAGAGCGATATCTAGCGCAGCACGTTGAAGTAGTTCCTTCAACACTTGTGATGTACACATTGTAACATTGTAGCAGCAAGGTGGAGTTGCTCCTCCACAACCTTGTGCTGCTTCATTCGTCGCAACAACAACTGCAGAGGAGCAGAGCGATTGACGGTAGATCATAGCATCACGGGAGCGGACATGGCCACACGGAGGCAATCACGAGCAGACCAAAGCTAAGTCAGCGCGGCAGCCGGCCGCGATCTGGAGAACCAGTGGTGTTCTCTTTTGAAATCTCCTAGCGTCGGCGCCTCCACTTCTCTCCTCCTCATCTCCTTGCGCGCAGGTATCTTATCTTTCTCCCTCCTCCTCCGCTGCAACTCCATGTGTGTGCTCGTTGATGATCCATGCGTGTTCCATGAATCTACTCCTTTCGTCTGCAGGGGGTGCTTTGGGGTTTCTGTAGGGACGATGAGAAGATTTGTGATGCGCACATCCCCGCTCCTCTCTCTTTCTCTTGATTGATTTTTTTTCTAAACAGTCAAATTGGCAGGCAGTTTAGCTGTACTGAGCGATAAAGAAAAATGTTCAGATTTCCCTTTTGTATCCCGTGCATGTGTGCTGTAGTTGTAGCAAGAAAATTGTTTAGATTTCCTTAGCAATCTGTCAGTTTAGCTTAACGCGTCCCTTTGTATCATTCGGACTTATAGTAGATTTCAGGGTAATAGTTTCTGCACGCACGTGTGATGTAGCTGTAGCAAGTGGACAAGCTGCATCCCTAGTTCCGGGTGTATGGAGCTGAGGAAGGCTATCTGCAACAAGCTTCAGGGTGTGTGCACACGGATGAATTTCTTATTTTCAGAATAACCATATTGAATAAGTAGTGTAATTGACCTCTTTGTTGTTCGATTATCGATATGCAGAGGATAGGTAGTGTAGCCCAGATCATGTGCTAGCGGCTAATGGAGCTAAGCAATGCATTACACAAGCTGTTCTTGCTGTTTTCTCACACGGTGATGAGGTAAAGTTATCATCTTTGTATAATACATTCTTTAGGATAAATACTTTTCATACGAGCTTAGATAATATCATGAAAATAGCAGCACCAAGTAGTTATCCTGTAGTCCTTTTGTTGTTCCCGGTCCTTAAAACTTAGCTGACTGCTTCATTTTCTTTTAAACTGCAAATACTGTTTGGGTTTTCCATGCTTTGTCATTATTGTGTCTCCTTATTTTTCTTATGACCCTATCTCTCTACCCGGCAAATTAGATGAAATGTCGTTACTAATGTAATGGTATATTATGTAACAAAGTCAGCATCACTAAATGTGCACTCTTATAATTTTTGTTTTTCACACTTCTGGGATGTATGTATCTTCAGATGCAGGGGGAAAGGGGAGGTTTCTCTTCTATTACTTTGAGTTTAGAAAATATCTTTTCAGGTTACAGGCCTAACAAATTGCTTGCCAGCGACGGCTTCGCGGACCGGCTGCTGGAGATCGCTGAGGCCACTAGGGGCAATGAAACCTCGTCTTCCAATGCGCCTTTAGCCAGGTGTGGTCCAATCCTTCCTTCTTTAAAATTCATCTCATATACCTTCTTGATTCCTCCAACATCACTTGCTAAGCCAAGCAAGGTAGTAGTATACTAGAAGAAAAGTTCATTTTGTGGATCTAGAATTGTTTCACCGAAGCTTCATGAGTCCATATATAACAGAAAGCCACGAGTGATCAGGATCAACAAATGACATGTGGAGTGACGTGGCTTGGACTGCGTCGGTATTTCCCCAAAGAGGAAGGGATGATGCAGCACATTGACGGTAAGTATTTCCCTCAGTTATGAAACCAAGGTTATCGAACCAGTAGGAGGATCACCACCACCCAATAAGCAGCACCTGCACACAAACAACAAATACTTGCAACCCGACGCGAAAGAGAGGTTGTCAATCTCTCTACGGGAAATAGATAGGTTAGGTAGTGATAGATAGGAGAGATAGATCTCTCAAGAACACAAATAAAAAGAGTAAATATGCAGCAAGGTATTTTTGGGTTTTGGTTTTGTAGATCTGAAAACAAAGATTGCAAAAAACGTAGATCGGAAAGCAATATGATAGGAAAAGTAGACCCGGGGGCCGTAGGGTTCACTAGTGGCTTCTCTCATGAGTATAGCGCACGGTGGGTGAACAAATTACTGTTAGGCAATTGATAGAAAATCGAATAGTCATGACGATATCCAAGGCGATGATCATTATATAGGCATCACGTCCAAGATAGATAGACCGACTCCTGCCTGCATCTACCTCTATTACTCCACACATCGACCGCTATCCAGCATGCCTCTAGTGTATTAAGTTCATGGAAAAATGGAGTAATGCAATAAGAACGATGACATGATGTAGACAAGATCTATTCATGTAGGAATAGACCCCATCTTGTTATCCTTAATAGCAACGATACATGCGTGTCTTACTGCCCCTTCTGTCACTGGGAAAGAACACCGCAAGATCGAACCCATCACAAAGCACCTCTTCCCATGGCAAGAAAAATCGATCTAGTCGGCCTAACTAAACCAAAGATTCGAAGAAAAAATACGATGCTATAAGCAATCATGCATATAAGAGATCAAAGAAGACTCAAATAATATTCATGGATAGAAACTGATCATGAACTCAAAATTCATCGGATCCCAACAAACACACCGCAAAAGTTTATATCAAATAGATCTCCAATAGACCATTGTATTGAGAATCATAAGAGAGAGAGAAGAAGCCATCTAGCTACTGCCTACGGACCCGAAGGTCTATGGTGGACTACTCACGCATCATCAGAGAGGCACCTATGACGAAGATGAACCCCTCCGTGATGGTGTTTAGATTGGATCTCGAGGTTTTGGAACTTGCGGCGGCTGGAATTGTGTTTCGTCGACTCCTCTAGGGTTTTTGGATTTTCTGGGAATTTATAGGCACGATAGTCGGTTGAGGGGGTGCCGGAGGGGCCCAACACCCACCAGGGCGCGCCAGGGGGCCTCTGGCGCGCCCTTGTGGGTGCTGGCCACCCTGGGCCCCCTCTGTTGATGTTCCTTGGCCCATATGGTCTATTCTGGTCTGGAAAAAATCCACAAAAATTCCCGCAGCGTTTTATCTCCGTATGGTACTGATTTCCTGCGAAGTAAAAACACAAGCAAAAACAGCAACTGGCACTTTGGCACTATGTCAATAGGTTAGTCCCAAAAAATGATATAAAGTTGTAGTAAAATGATTGTAAAACATCCAAGAATGATAATATAACAGCATGGAACAAGCAAAAATTATAGATACGTTGGAGACGTATCATGGAGTTTCATATTCAGTTATTTATTAGCTACTTGCTTGCTTCAAATGTCTACATACTAAGGTTTTGTTGTCTCTATTTCGTAGATTTTATGGTATATACATGCAAATAACTTCAAGAGGTTGGATGCAGATGCAACACATTCAGTTGCTCCTGCACTGTATAGATGCATGTTTTTGTTGGTGATTTCTCACCTTTTAGTCAACTTCCTTGTAGTTTTAGCTCAGACACAACTTTCCATGTTGTTAATAAAAAACAATTTACTGCATATATAGGGAAAAGGAGGAGATCTGACGGAAGAGTCTGCCAAGAGAAAGTTGATTTTAATTTGGTTAACACAATCAAATAGTTGCAGTATTTAATTTGAGATGGTAAAATGTCATCTTTGATGTATTTGTACACCATTATATTCTGCAATTCAGTCTAGCTACTTTTGTTATTTAGATTATTCTAACTAATAACCATATAACCATATCCTTCTCTCTATTTCCTTAGGCTCCTCCCTGCTTTACTTCTTTGACTTGGTGAGTGATTGAGTGATACAGGCGGCTCTTTTGCTTTCGGTCTAATTGCCTGAGCTGAAGATGTGGTTACCTTACAGCTTGGTATGTTCATAGGATACGGTCATTCTGATACTCGATGTGTTGTGCCGTGATCGCGACTATGCCAGGTTCTTTATGCTCGAGACATCGTCAAAGTGCCTTGTTTCGGTGAGGGTCTCGTCTTACTCACTGAATTTTGCCTTCGCATATATGTGTGTGTGCGTGCGCGTACGAGTGTGTGGATGTGACATAGTAGTGTATCTATGGTTTTGTTTATGGATTGATTGTTTAAAAGCCCTTCACCTATTCTGAACAACATAGAGAAGCAACAGGATCTTCCTTCGTATCCTTTATTGTAGATCACATATTCCTTTGCATTAAAGATGCTGGCAAGGACTAGCGACCAATCAACTTTGAATATGATATTTATAGACATCTATATTGACTTGAACTTCTGATGCAATCGCTCTTCTTCTCACGGGTGCTTTTTTTGCTTGTCAATCTAGAGTCATGTATGATTACATATCATTTAAGCTTTCTTGTGAGAGATTTTTTCTGTATTGTAGTTCCCTAGTGACATGGTAGCAATTGTTTTTCTCATTATTTTTGAAGGCTAGCATTTCGGACGGTGGAGAATTCAAAAAACATGATGTGCATAAAGGTTGTTGGGCTATTTATGAGGTTTACAATCATGAAGTTTACAATCACTAACTTACTTTGTTAAATTAGATGGAAATCCAGTACAATTTATATCTATGCACTGCTTATGTTACTTTGGTAACTTGAACTTCTGATATAACAGTGCTAGAGATTTTATTTCTACAGGTCTCATGTATGAATATTATTTCTACAGGGACTGCACCTAAAATAAGCCACAAAACGAATGCAGGCACGCCTGGAGGTGTCAAGTACTTTGGCAAGCTGGAGAAACATTACTTCTGGGGCAATTAAGTGAACTTGTATGAACACCATGTGCAAGAGCTCTTTGCAATGTTTCATCAGAAGGTGCCAAAGATCAAGTAACAAGCCCAGCGCATGGTATGTTCAAACACACAGCCTGTCATCATGAAAACGTATTCTGTTGTCTCATTTTCTCATTCCTTTTCTTTGCCTTGACATGAAGGTGACATCTGCACCTTCCATTTCAAGCGCAAGGAAGGGGGGCGCCTCTCCCTCACCGTGTTCGTCGTCTCGAGACGCAACGCTGCCGGCAGCACCTACCGCCTATATATATGAATCATCTATCGTGCTTAGTTTGTGTTTAGGACTTCATATGCCTGCATTCTGCTGATCCGATGAACTGTGTCTCTTTTGGAGATCATCCACCTTTTGAAAGATGTTCAACTTTGATTTCAGCTGCTGGACGTCTCTTTGTGCTTAATGATCCACCTTGTAAAGCCTATCTGTTAATATAGACATGTTGGCTTGCTCTGCTTGCTATCCTTTTATGACTAAAATGTGTGATGATGCAGTTCTCCTCCATGCATTCTTTTTTTAGTGGTTTGCGCTCATTAGTACTATGCAAACACGTTCTCAATTCCAACAGCTAGATTAGTATGCACACTCACGCCTCAAGAGGCGCGCCCTGGGAGCGCCCCTACCACTAGTGGAACATAAATGTAGGATTCCCCGAAAAAAGGAACATAAATGTAGGATGGCATTTTTTTAGGGAAGTAAATGTAGGAAGATTACCCTCGAAGGAGAAGCATGCCGTATGTATCTTTCCAGCTCGCTTCGTATAGTTGGGCTGACTTCTCGGAAAATAGAAGTATAATAGGCCGACAGGAGGAAGATCCAGCAGGCACGCATGGCGGCCCACTTAGCGTTTGGTGCGATCCCGCTGTTCCTCACTCATGCAGGCGCGGGCACGCGGTTTAGTGCCACCTCGCCTAGCCGCGAAGGTTTTCGACCGGTTTATAAGCCTCAGCATTGCAGCCTCACTGTCCCTTCGGGGACATCCGATAAAATTGGAACGATACAGAGAAGATTAGCATGGCCCCTGCGCAAGGATGACACGCACAAATTGAGAAATGGTCCAATTTTTTTTTGAGATTTTTTGCGCTGGTCCCTGGTTTCTTGCAGATAGGCCCCGGGCGGCTCCTTGTGTGCAGCTCTGTTTTTTTTACTGTTCACTTTCTTTACAACTAGGTCCACTTTTGTTCTAATCAAGTCCTGGGCGTCCATTTCCTAGTTTTTTTAACGGATCATTTCCTAGATTTTGCGTGCTTTATCCCTGGTATCTTGCGGATATGCCCTGAGCCTTTCTTTTGTGCAGTTGTACCTTTATAAGCAGATCCTTTCACTATTCTCCTTTTCTTCTAATTAAGTCCTTTACCTTGCTTTGTTACCAAACCATCTCAACATTCTTTTTTCTTGCAACGACTTATATCCATTTTTATACTGTACAATCTTCTCTTCTTAAATGCGCATTCTATAATTTATATTTTCACTAACACTTCTCCTTACATTTCCAAAATCTCATGGGGTGTCTGTGAATGCTATCCGAGTGATTGCAATTGTATCATTTTCTATTAGATTTTATTTTTCTTATATATTTTGGGAAGTTTAAGGTGCTTCGACGCGACTAATTTCACGGAGCGGTTATGCTTTCTTTCATCAGGTGTATACATGCACATTCCTTCTACTCTCATGCCATCTTGAAGTTGTAGGTTGGAATTTCCAATAAAATCTTTCGCAATTGTGTTTGATATGAACCGCCCAATTTACCTTTCATCATGGACTATCCTAGCTCCCTTGAGCAATTCAATCCAACATGACATGCACCAACCTTGATTTTGACTAATTCCTACATCATTACTCCAAACATCCATGTGAAATGTAGGCTTTCTTCTAGTGTAGCTAGGCACCACACAATTTTCTCTTCTTCATCCATGAACCATAAGTTTGGTTTTCTTCACGCGGGAGTTAGAGAATACACCCGGACTTGCAAAGTTGAGCGTGCCACTAAGACGTGAACCACCGTTGACCAGACAAGACCAGCATGTTTCGGGACACATTGCAGGCAACAATGGAGATGAAACAGCCGAAACAAAACGATACGATAATTTTATCTGCTTAGGAGGGCCTGGTGGACGGGTCGGCGCCATGAGTGGTCTGGCCTCCGGACAGATCTGATCTGGCCAGTGCGGTCTGCTCACTGTGCGGCGGCTCAGATCGGTGGCGACCTGGGCACACGATGCTTGATGGAGGTTCGTCGAGCGGATGCAGGCAAAAACCACGTTCTCGGCTTGTTGCCAAGACCGGCGATGGCGGCACTCTTTTGTGTCTTTACCTTCTTGAAGGCATCGTCGTGGAGAAGCTCCAGACCTCTATCCTCTACCTTAGGAGGAAACCCTAGATCATTAGATCGGATGACGGCGGCGCTCTGGTGTCGTTTCCCCCCTTTGGGGGCGTCATTCTTGGAGGAGTACACGGGCTCGAGGGACCAGTGGATGGCTTTTTTGGTGGAGCGGTGCTTCATCTTACACATTGATGGTGGCGGATCTCGACGGCGTGGCGCAGTGGAGACTCGGCGCCCGATGCGCGGAGATGGACTCGCACAGGAGGAGGACGCTCTCTGGCGTCATTGTGGCGTCGATGACAGAGAGGCCTGGCAAGGTCGGTGCGCTAGTTTCTGCTCTGGAGATGGATTGGTGGAAGACGGCGACGATGACACAAGAGAGTGCGTCAGACCGGTTTGTACCCTAAACCCAGTATGTGGCTTGGTTGGGGCCTCCGGCTTTAAATGTTAGGTTTGGTGCGATGTCTGTTTGGTATTAGGCTCGGACTATCGGTCCCCCTTCATCAAGTGGATAGGATTAACGACAGTTGTTGCTAAGATGGTGGCTTCAAACTACCTGATGTATTACTTTGTAAAGCCTTTATGAATAATTAATAAAATGACTGCATGCATCGTCCAGATGCAGAGGCCGGGTCGGGAGTAATCCTCCTTTTCTCAAAAAACGGATATGGAACACAAGGAGTACTTGTGTTGATGCCACTAACATTTGCTGCTTAATGAAGTTTTCAAATTAATGCCATCGGGACTTGTACGTTTGAATGCTTGCTAGTAACAGTTCATATTGATGCCATCGAAAGTTGTAGGTTGGAATCCCGAGCAACTGTGTTTGATAAAGCAATGTGCCTCTAAGGTCTCTTCCAATGCAAAGGTGCTTAAATGAGGTGCTAAGTGCATTAAATAGCTTAGCAACTCAACTCATTAATGCATAGGTGCTTAGCTTGTTGTTGCTAAGCTCACTTTATTTAATGATTTAGCACCTAAACTCTTTCATGCATTGGCCAACTTCTCTCATTTAAGTGGTTTGCTAGGTTCAGGTGCTTAGCATTGGTTCTTCCTGGGTCACCAAAATGCTCTTTCTCCTTCTTAATTGTTGTGTCATGTCATGTTTTTGCTTATGTGGCTTGCTTATCACCTGTACATGGTGGAGCACTGGAAAAGGACTAATAGACTTGGAGGTTCACCGTCACGATCAAAATCACTGGTCGCAAAAGCTAAATAAGCAACTGTACTGAGATTATCAAGACCGCCGGTGCTGCATCGGTGAGTAAAAAATGCAGGTGATGTCCAGGATGGGGGATGGGCGATGATAACGAGTGTATGTGGCCGGATTTCGACAGTTTTCTCCATGATTTTAACCATTTGGAAAACCAATGATACACGTTTGGAAAACCTAGCTCGTTAGATGACCAAAAAATTGGCACTCTAAAGATAATTTAGGTAATGAAAGAGAAGATTTTTGAGCACAAAAGTTTTTACTTTTTCTGATGCCCTAAAATTGGCGCCTTAAATTTTGGAAAGCAAGTGAAACATGAGACCTGTTGATGAAGAGTGAGGGAGGCGGATCTGACAATCGTTGGACATCGAGCTTGATTTTGGTCGGCGGAGTTCGCCGCTCGGTAAGGAATGGCGCCGGAATCTTTCAGGGGGCGGAGGGGAGTCGAGGATGTGTCCAAATCCGATGATGGCATGCAAATTGAGCGCCGAAAGCTCTGAAGGATCAGCAGCTCAACATTGGAAGTCATGGGGTCGCGGCGAACGCTCTGGGGCGTCGGGGATGAGCAACGGGGTGGAGGCTGGGGCCGGGGCAATCAGCGGAGTCGTGGCGGTGGCTTGCGAGGCGAAAATCGGTCCGAATCGGCGTCGGGTGGCGATGACTTGAGTGGTAAAGACATTTGAGCGGCGGCGGTTGGGCGTCTTTATTTTTGTGGTAGCCGATAAAGGTGTCCTAAATATGTACTCCCTATGTTTTCAAATATAAATCTTTTTAGAGATTTCAGTACGGACTACGTACGGATGTATATAAACATATTTTAAAGTGTAGATTCGCTTATTTTATTCTATACTTAGTTCATATTGAAATCTCTATAAAGCTTATACTTAGAAACGAGGGGTAGCACTTACAGCACAATTTTGGACCTGATGTGATTTTTTTGGCACCGTACATGTATAGAGCATCTGCTGAAGACGTTTATTTTGGCTTGAATGACCTAAATGACAAGGTGGATATTTTGCGCCGTCTATTGGGATGCTCTTACGATGCCGGATCATTTTTTTTGCGAATTAAAAAAAAAAAAAAGGACTACCATGGAACATTTTTTTTTCTTCTGAGTGGGCACGGAACATAAATGTAGGATTCGCCGGGAAAATAAGGGACTACCATTTTTTTCTTGAAAAAAAAAGGATGCCGTATGTGTGTTTCCAGCTCGCTTCGTATAGTTGGGCCGACTCCGTACGTAAGCTCCGTACGTAGGACGCTGGGTCGGGAAGTGCATGGAACATTTCTTTTTTCCATGCAAAATTTTGTTTTTTGAGAAATACTGCATGGAACATAAATAATTTTTTTGAGACAAGCATGGAAAAGCTGTGCTTTATCATTGTTGCTTTCCTTTACAGATAGATCCCGGGCGCTCCCTGGTTTCTTTGCAGATAGGCCCCGGGCGCCTCCCTCTTGGAAAAGCTGTGCTTTATCATTGTTGCTTTCCTTTACAGGTAGATCCTTCCACTGGTCTCTTTCGGGCATCTATTTTTTCTAGATATTGTGTGCTGGTCCCTGGTATCTTGCTGATATGCCCAAGGCCTTTCTCTTGTGCAGTTGTATCTTTACAAGCAGATCCTTACACTGTTCTCTTTTCTTCCAATCGAGTCCTTGGCCTTGTGTGTTAGGGGACGCTTTACTTGATTTTTACCAAACCATCTCAACATTTTTTTATTGCAACGACTTATATCTATTTTTTACATTGTACAATCTTCTCTTTCAAAATGCACATTCTATAATTTATATTTCCGCTAAAACTTCTCGTTGCATTTCCACAAATCACATGGAGAGTAAATAATCAGTTCGTGAATGTTATCTGACTGATTGTAACTATATCAATTGTATGTGATTTTATTTTGTTATATATTTTGGGAAGTTTAAGGTGCTTCAACACGACTAATTTCACAAAGCGGTTATGCTTTCTTTCATCACGTGTATACATGCACATTCCTTCTACTCTCATGCCATCTAAAGTTGTAGGTTGGAATCTCCAATAAAACATTTCGCAATTGTGTTTGATACGAACCGCACAATGTACCTTTCGTCATGGACTATCCTAGCTCCCTTGAGCAGTTCAATCCAACATGACATGCGCCAACCTTTATTTTGACTAATTCCTACATCATTACTCCAAACATCAATGTGAAATGTAGGTTTTCTTCTAGTGTAGCTAGGCACCACACAATTTTATCTTCTTCATCCATGAACCGTAAGTTTGGTTTTCTTCACGCGGGAGTTAGAGGATACACCCGGCTTGCAAAGTTGAGCGCGCCACTAGGACATGAACTACGGTTAACCGGACAAGAACATCATGTTTGGGGACACACATCCGAAACAAAAACGACACGAGAATTTTATTTGCTAAGGAGTGCCTTTTTTTTACTTTGAAAGAACTCACCGCTTAATTTGTCTTTGTAGTAGACATGTGAAACACTTTCAACAGTACTTATGAAAAAAAAATCCTGAATTTATATTTGTAAATGTTTTCATATCTTGAATATTGTCTAGGAAGATAAATCTATTATTTAAAAGACCTCGGTATTTAGTAAATCAAATATATCACAATGCAAATAATCTGCAAGTCTGTACGTAGATCACTGAACTTTGTTTAGAAGTTAATATCATCGTTTGACCATTTCAGATAACATGCATGTCTCAAGAGCAACGACATGAACAGTTTTATTTTCATAAGAACAGACACATAGTACAGTCTACAGATTATTTAAGCAAGAAAACTTAACAACTTTAATGTACTCAAAAAGAACTCAAGAGTGATATCTAGAGGCAGTAACAAAGAGACCCAAAATATGAGTGGTTGGAGGGCGGTTTAATATTTGTTCACATCCAAGTTACAAAACTGAAGTAAAATTCCGGATGGTTTAGATCTAAAGTATCTCATCCCAGGCTTCCCAGCTCAAACTTCTATATTTGTATAGAGATGTCGATTAAACAAGAAAAATAACTCTTTTTTGAGGAAAGGCCAATCATAGGCGCTCAGCTTAGTCCTGGCTCGGTATCACAAAATTGTAGGTAGCTATTCAATGGTCTCACAAAACTGTAAATAGCAATTCAATATTTTACTGTTGCCTTAGAAATTGAAAAGAAGCAAATAATAAATTCAAATACTTTAGTGAAGTACCCAAGAGATAAGTTTATTCTCAGGAAGTAGTCGGCCAACTTGTTCTACAATGAGAACACACAGTTAGATCCCTCTAAGGTTCTAACGTTGAAACATCCTATCAGACACATAACTCTTCACTATAGTACGTATAAACTAAGAAGCTACGGGCATAAATCATACAACCCTACATTGTGGAACTATATCAATATACAAGAACTCAACACCTTTTTGGCCATGAAAACACAACAGCTAATTTACTCTGCAATAACTGAAAATCACAACAAACGGAAGAACATCACCAGATCTCCTAGTTCACATCCTCATGATCGTCATGCTGGTATGTAGCGCCACCGTTCGGTATAGCACCTGCTCCTTTCACATTGATGTCACTGAAAGGCCTCTTCCTTGAGGACGACGATGGTTCAGAGGCATCCATTTCCATATCCTTCTGACCCTCCTCGACAGCCATGTTTGTTTGTTTCTCTTGAGGAGCACCAGATGTTGAAGCCGGAGGTGGCATCATGTCGATTCCGCTGAGCCGGCAGAAGACTTTCTCTACTGTCTCGGTGATTTCTTTCCCTAGTCCACCATTGTCGAGTATCAGCTCCCAAACCGCCTTCGAGGCTTTCTCAAGAACCGGAGTTCTGCATTTGAACAAAAGAGTTAGCACTGCTTTACAGGTTTGATACTATATTATTTCTTCTGCTTGAGGCCACGATATAAAACAAAACTATCCAAGTTAAAAAAAAAAACTCAAAACGCTGGTAAAGTGCAGTAAAGTACCAAAGGCATGAATCGTCTGAGATGCAAAGTTACAACTGTGTCCAAACCAAATGCACTACGTGCAAGTTAGTACCAGTGATGCCAAAGGTAGAACATAATACCAAATATTAACCCGTATATTCCCAAGGTTAAGAAAATCACGCGCATGCTAAAGCGTGCCTACACGCTAGGCAATAACAGAACAGTTTTGCTAAATAAGTATTGCACATCTAAGTCCTATATCATTGATTTTGCGCGAAGATTCATGTGGATATTTTCTATTGTCTTTTTCTTTTTTCTTCTTAGTTTGATTGAGTCACTTAAATGTGCAATAACTATGTGCCCTAGACAGACCCAGAACAGAACTGGGAGCCTTGACCCTATGCGCTCAATTAACGCCCAGCGCTTTCTAAACCTTATTTCACTACTACATCATATTATGGGAGCTAGATGATCGTTGGTAGTTTCAGAACAAACAGTGGTTAGCAAAAATACGATAAGGAAATGTGTCGTCATGGAGCGTTGTGTGCGCTCAAAAAGTCAAAGTCAAGTTCACATAATAGTTCACTCTTTCTTTCTACTTAGCATCCAAAAAAGAAATACAGAACAAACAGTGGTTAGCAAAAATACGATAAGGAAATGTGTCGTCATGGAGCGTTGTGTGAGCTCAAAAAGTCAAAGTCAAGTTCACATAATAGTTCACTCTTTCTTTCTACTTAGCATCCAAAAAAGAAATACAGAACAAACAGTGGTTAGCAAAAATACGATAAGGAAATGTGTCGTCATGGAGCGTTGTGTGAGCTCAAAAAGTCAAAGTCAAGTTCACATAATAGTTCACTCTTTCTTTCTACTTAGCATCCAAAAAAGAAATACAGAACAAACAGTGGTTAGCAAAAATACGATAAGGAAATGTGTCGTCATGGAGTGTTGTGTGCGCTCAAAAAGTCAAAGTCAAGTTCACATAATAGTTCACTCTTTCTTTCTACTTAGCATCCAAAAAAGAAATACTGTACATAGAAAGCCGTGTATATGCTAAAAAACAAATCCAAACCAAACAATATGTTGTAAATTTATTATTGAGCATATCAGGTTTGCTGTATGCCACACTGCGTCAATAAATTATACATAAACCACTAGTACTTACTCCAATTCTTGTCGAAGCGCATCAAACAGCTCCCTCTTGGTCTTTTTTTCAGCTCCAGGAGTCTTCAGAACTTTGCTTTGTTCCACCATCATCATAGTATTTTTCTTCATGTCCTCCTAGAAATCCAATATAAAAAGGTTTAGTCCCAGTAAACCAACTAAACCATTCCACCAATCAAGCCAATCTCAGCAAAAGCAATGCAAGGAAACTGTGATGAGAAACACATGTCTATAACATAGTTACATTGTTCAGAATTTATCCTGACACACTAAAATTCCCTAATGATCACGTGAAAAAGACATTGCAACCATAATATGCTTCCGAGTGAGAAGCGGTTTTTATCAAATGAAAAGAAAGAGCGCTATGGCGAGATAGGCGCTAGGCAGTGGCAAAACGCAGAATTAACACCTAAAGCTTCTTTTCTTTCTATTTTCACGCAGACCAGCAGTGCAAAATGCTCGGAAAAAATGCATAGCCATGGCCATGGTGACTCCTCTATTGTTCTCTGCTCCGGCCGCCACTTTCCCATTAGCGACCAAAACTACAGGGGCCCTCGCCGCTGCGGCGCTGCCGAGCCACCGAGAGCAAAGTCACAAGCAGGAGCGAGAAGAGGATTGGAAAGAGGAAGGATGTGGGGGAGAAGAACCGGAAGCATACGTTGGCCTTGAGCTGGGCGATGATCTTCATGCGGAGCGCGTCGACGGTGCCGTCGTTCTTCAGCGACTCCAGCACCTCCTCCGGCCGCACCACCTTCGACGACGACCCCATCCTCCTCCGCGCCCCCAAATCAGTAAATCGCCCGCCACCACCTCCTTCTCCTCAACGCCCGCGCTTCAGATTTCCAGCGGAACCGCTCCAGAAGAGCGCGCGAGGCCGTCCGGCGGTGCTGCTGGAGGGTCGCCGGAGACGCACGGCGGAGGCTGGCTAGGGTTGGGTTTCTTCCGCGGGGGAGAGGGGAAGCGAAGAAGACAAGTATCGTCGTGTCTTTTATTGGAATCGGTCTCCTCTGCTGACGAAATGACGAGACTGCCCCTCCTCCTCCCTCTCCTCTCGCCTCTCGCCGCCTCCCCGCCGCGAGCCTTGACGCCGCCACCCGCGCGCCGCCTCGCCGTCGCCGCTGCCGGAGCAAGCATCCAGGACGCGGTGATGTCGGCGGCCGCGACCGGGGAGTACCCGTGCCCGGTGTCCCCGCCCTACCCTGCCGTCTCCAAGGACGTGGAGCTCCGGCGCGCCATGACCGCCTCCGCCCGCTCCGGCACCTACTCCTCCGCCGCCGTCGTGTTCGAGGACGAGTGGCTCGCCGTAGTGGACAAGCCCGCCGGCGTCTACTGCGAGGCCCTCCTCTCCGCTCTCCCTTGCCCCACCGCCTCCTCAGGTACTTCAAAAAGCTTAGACAGATCGCGCCATTAGCTTGCAAGGGCACAGCAAAATTCTCAGATGCTCGCGGCCTAGTAAATTTCGAGAGCTGTTCATGCTGATGAATCGCAGATTTGGTTGCTTTCTGCTTTACGTACGACTGTAGCATGTAGTCTTGAGATATTTAGTTAGCAATGCCACATGATTTTTTTTCTTTAACTGGATTAGTTTAGATATTGCAATAAGCATGATTGTCAAATGACAATTCACAGAGAGGAACAGCGTGAACTTCACTTTCCTACTTTCGATCCTAAAAGCAAATCGCTAGCTGTTAGGACTTGGTTCATCGCACTAGTAGGATACTGATGAATTAACATATGAACCTATCTGTAAATGGACTTTGTTGGCTAGTGTTGATTCTCGTGATATTTCCAATTGGCCTTAGTTTGGAATGTCTCATTTTACTTTCAAAGACTGAAATGCACTATGGATGGGACGATAAGCTGTGTATTTATGTGCGGTGAGGGCAAGGTTTATTGTAGTTCGTAACGTATTCTAACTAAACTTGTAGGCCAAATCAATTAAGAATAATCTGTGAAGTACGAAACGTTGCAGGGAACAAGAAACGTCAATTGCACAAGCTGAAACTTGGGAGTGAATGTCCCATTCAACCATTATGCATTGTCATATCAGCGTGTCCATGATGTCACAGTTGAAAATACTATTGTGATGTAACTGTACAAAAGAATGCTATTTATGATGTACTCCCTCTGTCTGTTAGCTTGCAAAAACGTCTTATATTATGGGACAGAGTAGATTTGAGCAATGAAATCAGAAACTCTTGAATCCATTTCACATTTCCCATATGTATTTATGAACACGCAACCAAATGCGTGTCATTTTGTAGTGCCAATTAGGTGGTGGTGGTGGGTGGGTGGGGGTAGCAACAAATTTACAAGTGCATTTCCCGCAAAAAAAAAGTACAAATGTGGACATGAGCAGATGAAGAAGCAGAAGGGTTTTCAGAGTTCTGTTATACTACAAGACTCTACAAAGAAAGCCAGCACAGAATAGTGCTTGTAGGATTAAATTAACTATTTTTCTATCAAATGTAGATTGGCTAAGATGGACCACATATTCCCAATTGAAAATGTATGTGTAACTGTGCGTTCTGGTATTCTTCCATGAAATACTAGTCAGTAGTCACACCATGATATCTTCAAAAAAAATGTGAGATGATCAAATGTGTTCCCCCACTTGTTAGCAAGTCCTGACAGCAATATTTCTTGAGCGAGCTTCTGATAGCAACTTAAGTCGTTAGAACTTAGGAGTAACATGGACGTTACTTACTGTTATGTGTATATTTTGACTGCAAGCAAACATTCAATATTACTAGATGATGCCCCGCGCGTTGCTGCGGGAATCTTAGTAAATCATATGCATAGATTCTATAAAACTAAAACAATTGCAAAAAAAAAATTAAGAATGCTCTCGGTATATATTTTGAAAACAATAAAGTATATGAAGCATGTGAAAAAATGTTGTACAAAAGAAAAATCTATTGAAATGAAGTCACATGCATGACTTGATGATGTGGCACAATTTATGACCACATGCATGACTTGATGATGTGGCATAGTTGCTAGGTAGTGACATGACTTGATGATGTGGTATAGTTGCATGAAGAGGAAAAATGGGTAGTGGGTTGCAACTATTTAAGAATAGAGGATTCCTGATATAATGTTAGAATTTGTAATATTACACTGCTGTTAAAATACCCTTCACAAATCACAATTTAAGATCGTGACTTGAATATTTTCTCTAGAATACTCGTGACTTGAGTATTGAGTTCACCGTCCAAATAATACAGGAGCCCACATTTGGAGCTTTCAGTGGGGATCATCCTTCTATGCTTCCTAAATATATAAGCTTTCCTTTGAACATATTCAGGCCCCTGTTTTCTCAAACTGGATCTGGAATTTTAATTGCTCTTCTAAGCTTGAGGCATTTGCTTGGCTACTTCTGAGTGATAGACTCGATACTAAAGAGATGCTTCAAATTTGAAATATACAGGTTAACAACAAAGTAAACTGCATTCTCTGCAATAATAGCCAGCTTGAGACCAGGAACTGCCTCTTCTGAAACTGTTGCTTCAGCAAAGATTTCTGGAACTTGCGGTCGAACACACGGTCATTATGGCCAGGGCATCCTTCGCCAAGCCTTTCTTCATGGAGGTCTTCATTGCGTTACAGCTGTACAACTCCCATATAATATTCCCATCGCATAAGGGGTTTTCTGCATCTTCGCCACACCTGTACATGTATATATGTCGTGCACTCGTGCTCCTACAAATAATCCTCAGATCAATCTTGTACTCATCTCCCCTCGATCCGAAATTATTCCACCGCCTGCTCTGCAACCACGTCTCCAGATCGTGGCCCAGGCCACCGCACACCAAGCCTCACCACGAGGGATCACTCGCCGCCGCTGTTTTCCTTGAGGACAACTGCCGCTGGACCGCCGCGCCCTCATCACCGGATCGCTACAGCTTATATAGGCCTATGGGCACCTGGAAATACAAGTTGCTATTTCCCTGACACATTGTAGCTGCCTAGAACATTTGGAAGCACATAAACTCTTAAATCTTTGACGATGTAATCCTAGTATAGGCATTTGGTATTTCGTAGTCAAAAGAGACATTTTCCTTCGTTCGTACAGAATGAAGGAGCTTGCGATTCCCCTTAAATGCTAGCTTGACGCTCTGGACCCGCTCCCCCTTTTTACCCCCTTCCTCTGTATATACCATATGTATGTATCCTCTTGTAAATACTTCTGGTCTAAAATGTTACTGCTGGGGACTCAGGGCCTTCCCTACAGTTTTTCGGTTAAAAAAAGTTCCTATTATTACTGACTTGCTATCTCCTGTTTGTAACTGAAGGAAATTCTTTCTATGACCTGCAGGGGATCCTTCAACTAAACCCAACCTTCACCTTGCGAACAGGCTAGATCGTGATACCAGTGGTCTCATGGTCATCACCAAATGCAACAAAGTTGCAGCAAAGCTTGTGAAGGCCTTTACTGAGCACAAAGTGAAGAAAACATATCTAGCCCTTTGCATAGGTTGCCCACCAGTGCGGGAAAAGATTAAGATATGTTCTGGTCATGGGCGATCGAAACACGGTGCTTGGCGTGTGTACGCTATGTCTGATGTTGGGCGAACACTACCAGGGGGTTCCTCTGTAAGGGACATGAGCACAAAATTCGAAGTGCTAGGGATGGATGGCAAAGGACAGTACAAAGAACCATCTAATGTTGACATTGATGATATAGAGTCGATTACTGTACAAGAGAAAGCAGCTGACCAAACTTCAAATGTTGATGTGAAGAACCACATGGTTTTTGTTAGAGCCTATCCTCAAAGTGGACGAACGCACCAGATTCGTCTGCACTGTCAATATCTTGGGTTCCCTATCAGAGGTGATGTGAAATACGGAGGAGTGATCGAGTGGAACGGTGTGGACTGTGATGGCCATGCGTTGCATGCAGAGAACTTATCATTTCTACATCCGGTCACTGGATTGCCTGTCACCTTCCGAGCACCTCTCCCTTCATGGGCAAATGAAATCATTTCAACAATGGGATGAAATTCCCTTGACCTTAATACCTTATTGTGATGTATGGCCCTCCGTCAGTTTTGCTGAAATTTTCAAGCAGACCACCATTGAACTGCCAGAAGCACCTCTTGGAGGTCCTCGCGGAGAGCAGCATTCGTCGGTAACCATGAAAAAGGAGAATTCTAACAATAGTTTGCAGCTCGACAGTAGCTTTCTTGGTGAAGAATCTAGGACATATGTACTTCTTGAATAGGCTATCACAAGTACTGGATTATAAGTGTAGCCCAGATTTTGACTTTGGGGGTATGGCAACTGTAAGTCTGTAACCATGAAATTAATTTTTTGCTGTGTAGCAATATCAAGATGGCTGTTGTAGCAGTATTTTCAGTACTGCAGTTGTAACCATGCATATTGTACAATTGGGTATCCAGTTCTTGAACAATATATACAGAGTCTGTTCTGCTGCACCAAACTCTTAGGATCCAGATCTGGAGTTACACTAGAAAAGGAACTGGAGTAGATTGTTTCAGTACCTCAAATGCAACTCTGCACAGACCAGCTTCTTTTGTTTTAATGGTCATTTGTTAAGTGAATCACTGGAAACTATTACTCTTACATGTCTGTTAAAGTTTTCAGGCAGTTGTGTACGAGCATGCCAGGTAAACCAAAAGAGAAGTTCATCAAAATTATCCAAGTTACTCTGCTCATCGACCGCGTGAATGGATGAAGATCCAGAACATGCTTTATTCTCAAGATTTACTGCTGAAGCTACCGCAGAAGGAAACATGTCACCCAGAAAAATGTCCACATCCCGTCCTCTGGAGATGTTAAAATGTAGTGAAACACAGGGATATTCACCCCAGTGTTGTTTCCCTCCTGGAGATGTTAAAATGATCATTTGCAGCTCGACAAACACCTTTCTTGGTGGATATCTGCACTTCCTGTATGTTCATAGTTGTTGTTAACATTGGTTCTAGTAGTACATAGCTGATTCAGTCATCACTGGAAAACTGTTTGCATAAGAGTGTCATGATGAACTAAAACACAACAGCCGATGTAAATAAAATATATTCAGGTTCCTCAGTTCATCGTTTGCTGGAGCGAATGAAAATATTCAGAACATGTTCCGTTCTATAAAAAAATTCATTTGAAAAAAAAACATGATTTGCTCTCGAAATTTACTGCTCAAGCTAGTGAAGAGAAGTGCAGAAGGGAACAAACCACCAAGAGAAAAATGTCCTCATGGCATCCTTTGATTAATGCAGTGGACCACAGGGATATTTTTTACCCCGGCGGACTCGGTTGATTTTTCCTCATGGAGTTATGGAAATGATATGACGCCTCAATGCATCCGAAACATACAGTCAATTCATGCTGCTGGGAAAAAATATCTCTTGGGAAGAAAGAAGAAACATCTCTCTCTCTCTCTCTCTCTCTCTCTCTCTCAGACTGTTGCATCGGTGGAATTCATCGTCGGTTGGCTGATGGACACATCATTCTCTCCATCGATGGCCGCAGCTCGGGTTGCAGCAGACGAAGAAGAGTGTCATCCCCTCCTCACCTCTCGCGGTGGCCTATAGAAGACAACCGAATCAGGGTGAGGTTTTTGTTCAGGAAGATTGTAGCTAAGCCTCTGAATAATGTGAACTGTTCATAGAACACAGCCGAATCAAGGTGAGGTTCTTGTTCAGGAAGATCGTAGCTAAACCCCTGAATAATGTCAACTGTTTGTGTTGGGCTTGAATCCACCTATTTTACCTGGAAGAAGACAGCTTCGCCGTGGCCACAGACGGCGCAGCGGACTTCCTTGGTGCGGGGAAGGGTGGGGTCGCCGGCGACGTCCTGGAGCACCTGGGTGAACTCTCCAGCGCTGTGGTGCACCACGTTCCGGTAGACGCAGTTGTTGTCTGCAACCTCCTGCAGTTTCAGAGCGTTTCAAGGTCAAAACAAGAACCCAGCAGCAATTGGCAATGCACTGAATAAGCTCCCTACTTATGTCGCAAGTTGACAGCCTATGCTGCACACTTGTCTTTGAGTTCAATGTGCAGTTCTTCCTGAGACTGAGAACACAGCACAGCAGTCCTTAATCTACCGACATATATCGTGTACAGTTTTACATGCCACATCGATTCAGCTTTCTTTCTTCTTTTTTATTCCTAATGGAATGGTTTGGTTATGCTCTTTTCTTCAGTTTTCATCTTGTTGCCGAGACTTAGAGTATGAAGTAACTTGTAGGGACAAGGTGGCATGAGGATAAGAAGAAATCTTTGGATGGAGAGAGTGGGGAAGAAGAAGAAGTGGTGACCTGGTGGTCGCAGTTCCTGCAGGCGAAGAGGAGCACCTTCTGGTCCCTGTCCTCCTTGGGATACAATATGTTGTTGCTGCGCCCCCCAAAAAAGAGAGAATGAAACGGATCTGCTAGTTCAAATCCATGACCCAAACAAGGAAAGCAGGTTGGGCTTACCATTCACGGCAAAACTTCATGGCACTCATGGCTGCTGCTGGGTTGGCGAACGAGACCTCCTCCTGTCGGCTGATTCGATGCTTCCCTCTCTCGAATCAGAGATCTTTGCTACTCTTGGTGTGGAGCTGAGGCGAATCCCTACCTCTCCCTTACCCTTTGCGGGAAAGTGGATGGATTGGATGGCGGTAGGTCGGTCTCTCGGAGGGGAAGCGGGTCAAGATGAAGACGCCTTTCCCTCTTTGGGGGCTGGGATGGGGTGGGGTGGAGCTGGAGTGAAGTCAAACACAGCGTGCCTATGCCGGAGGATGTCCTTTTCCGACGCCTCGTTTGTTTCTCATCATGCTTTTGCGATGCCGCCTGTCTGTGGGGACACCACACCACGTATAGAGAGGGGCAGAGATTTCATGATGATAGGGAAAGCCAACGGTACGCTTCCTGGCCAATTTGTTCTGTTTTTCGAGCTTTGTGCTTATTTATTCGGGTGCATTACATCGGTGTGAATAATGCGGTGCCGCAAGATCTTCTTGATTCTACTCTACTCTGCTCTTGTGGTCAGATTTTCTGGTTAGGACGTATGCATGCCTTGCGATCCTGGTCCGAGCTGGTTTTGTGCCCCTGCAGCTGGCTGAATAAAGGTGAAGAAACCAAAACTTTGCTCGGTCTTTCCAGAGCTGCACCAGCTGGAGGAAACCACATGCTAATGGAGAATTTGCAGCGAGTTGGACGGATGCAGGCGTTACCTCCCCAGGATAGGGACGCGTGCACACCGGACGGAAGGATCCAGAATGTTTGGAACGGGAGAGTGTAGATACATTTCTATGGCGGCTCATCAAAGATTCGCCGGACCCTAGGAATTTGAGAAACAAGTTAACCAACAGCCTCAAGAATTTTCTTCTCCTTTTTAGGGCATCTCCAATGCTGACCTACAATTCCTTATGCATCCGTTTGCAGATAGTGGAGCCAGTTCGCGGACGCGGACGCATGAGACAACTATCCTCCGTATGCATTCGATCCTAAATTATTGAGTGAATTTCGGCTTTTACCCTCTATTTTGATATTTTTGACACTAGTTACCCCATTTGGCGGGATTTCACCCATTTTACCCCATTTAGCACACATATTGCCACAATTTACAATGTTTAAAATTTTATGAGCATTCTGACCGATGGTCCCAATTACAACGTCCAGCGGGCATGCCACATCGGCGCCTTTTTTTCCTGTTGGTTTTTCTGCATGCCGAACGAAAAGCTAAGGTTACAGAAAAATGTATCCGTCTACAAGGGAAAGGCGTTGCACAATGGCCCTATCTAGTGGTGAGTGTTCGTGCGTTTCTATGTATGGACGGCTTGATTGTTTTGTCGTCTATAATTCGTGTTCATAGTATCGTCTGCATAACATTGCTCTTTGCTAGCTACCACGGGAAAGGACACTTATAAAAAGTCATTTAGCTAGTTCATGCTTGACTAGGTATTCACATATGTACGCGCATCAGACTTTGTGAGGTTGTATATTTACGCCACCTTTAATCTGATCCACAGAATCATGCATATTTAAGGTTGTATTTGATAATACTGGAAAAAAAAACATACATGCTTTCAGATTATATCATTAATAATTTCTCCTATAATTTATTCAGTGGGAAGATGCCACGATGATCAAGCACTGTTATCTCATCAGAACACTTCTTCGAACTGAAAACGAATAGCCTAAGCCTATCTAATATGTATCCCACACTGAGAGAAAATCTAGCCACAAAAAGCCAAACCACCAGGGGTGAGAAACAGAGGATGCGGCCATCCATGGGAGGGGAGAAAATTGCCGTAATGGTTGCTGTCGGATTTCGGGCTCCGCAAAACCCCAAGAAGTTCGAACCCAGGGGTGTGTGCGAAGATCCCCCAACAGCTTCGCTCCTACCAAGCCGCAACACGATGACCCCGCTCGATGGCGAGGAAGAAGATATCACACGAGAGTTTACCCAGGTTCGGGCCGCTGCAAAGCGTAAAACCCTACTCCTGCCTTTGGTGGATTGCCTCACGAGGAGGTTTGTGGATGAACTAGTACAGTGGTGAGTGGCCTCGCGGTGTGCTTGCTGGTGGTTGTGTCGTCCCGGCCCTCTACAGAGCAGCCTAGCCTCTATTTATAGCGGCCCGGGTCCTCTTCCCTTATCGCAACGGCGGGAAGGGATCCCACAACTGCCAAATTCAAAGGGGGACAGGAGGTACACCCTATCCTGACGAAAGGTGGTCTTCGCCTGCAAAGTGGTCGATGGTGATGCAGTGGTGGGCTCGGTGATGACGTCTGTCCTGCGGGGCTTGGGGTCTTGGTCTTATTGCACCGAAGTGGAAACCTTTGGGGGGCGCTTTGGGAACTCGCGCCTGTCCTTGTCTCCTTTGCACCAAAGGGGAAACTGTCCCCTCTGGCGCGCTGGCGCCCGCCTAGCCTGGCTGGCGTCACCCTTGGCCTCCTAAGGTCGTGGGTTGCATAGAAGTCTCCACCGCTCAGTAGGGGGCTTGGGGAGGCATACCTCCCCGCGGGCCTTGGCGCTGTTTCCCCCGCGATCTCGGGGCCTCGCGAGGGCCTTGTGTTGAGTGAGGCCGCGCTGGGCCGTACTTGGTCATCGAGGTGGGCCACACCTTGGGCCGCAGGCAGGCAAGCCTGGGTACCCCCGTTCCCAGGACACCGACAGTAGCCCCCGGGCCCGAGGCGCGCTCGGGTTAGCTTCTGAGCGAAGCCACGGGGGATGGCCCGAAGCGTCGTGGGCCCCAACGCCTGCGGGCCCATCTTGATGCGTGGCGCACAATGAGATGTGGGCATCCCGACTCCCCGAAGACGTCGGGAACCGCCCTGAGCCGAGCTGACGCGAGGCCTGCGCGCCTTCCCGGCCATCATTGCCTTCCTTGAATGCGGCCGTCTCTTCGCGTCCTCCCCCCCTCGGGCCACGCAGATGTGACCCGACGGGAGCACAGGAAGCGACGTGAGGCAGGGCAGCACGCCGATCGAGTCTGGCACGCGTCGCCCGAGGGGTGCATGGCGACTCCACTCCCCACGACGCCCCGTGGGCAGCTGTTGCGCCTATAAACCCGTCCCGCCCGGGGGGTCTTGCCTTCTTGACGCGTTCTCCCACCTTTCTTCCTTCCAAGTTATCTTCCCTGTCTTCCTCCTTTCCTTTGTTCCTCCATGGCGTCCGGCGAAAGTGCGGCAGGTGCGGGGAAGCGCTCGGGGTCCCCGGAGGCAGCGGCGAGGGACCCTCTAGGCCAGCCCAAGCTCGCCGGCGCTGGGCCATTATTGATGAGTAAGTGTCTTGTGCCCCGCCTCCCTCTCTTACAATCGCATCTATCGCGCCGGTCTTGATCGTTCCCTCCTCCCAGGGCGCCCGCGCCCAAGAGGCGCAGGCTCGAGGAGCTCCAGGAGGAGACGGATGCGCTGAGGGTCCAGCTGGCGGACGCCGAGGCCGCCCTCCAGGCCGCGCTCAGGGGTGAGGCAGAGGCTCAGGCGGAGCTGGCGTCGCTCCAGACCCAGGTCAAGGGGGGCGTCGACGCCGTGCAGGCCGCCCAGGACGAGGCGGCCCACGCGAAGATGCTGGAGGCGCAGCGCGCCAAACAGTATCGGGACATCGCCCACCGCGCGGTCGGCGCGGTGAGCCGGTTCGTCGGGGAGGCCCCTTCGCTGCCGTGTGCGCACGGCGATGGGGGCTTCCTCAACTTCTTCGACAAGGTGGTGGAGGCGCTGGAAACCGGCGTCTCCCGGGTTCACGAGGACAATGCGTCCAGCGCGCGCGACCTCCTGGACCTCGCGCTGACACGCGTCTTCTCCAACCTTCGCCGCCTCGTCCCGGAGCTCAACCTCCTCCGCGTCATGGAGCCGGTGCCCGAGGAGCTCCAAAGGCCACTCAGGGACGAGGCGCGCCCGCACGTGGAGTCCTTGGTGGAGCGGTTCGTCCAAGAGCCCCTTTCCGACGAGGGTGACGACTCCGACGCCGCGGCGGGCGACGGCCCGGACGGCGACAGCGGCTCCTCCGCCTAGGCCTTTCCTGTTTTCCCTTCCCAGTTCCTGTCATGTCAAGCAACACCTGGCCCCTGGGGGCGTTAACTTTTGTGTTTTTACCTTCGTATTCCTCCTCCTTCTTTGAGCCGTCGATTGTTTGTTTTGCGTGGCGCGACCCCGCGTCTCCCGCGGGGCCTTGTGTTACTGTCGATGCGCCCCGGCGCCCCTCGAGAGTTCCGCGAGGGTATCGCGCTAAGACCGGCAACGGCATCCGTTCGGGCCCTCGCGGGGCGGGCCCTCCTGAGGGGGAACGCGCCGCCCCCAAGGTCAGACTCTTAGCCACGTCGCCCAGAGTGGCCGGACTCCTTCCCTCGCGCTGCCCTTCCTTGCTCCTGGAACCACAAGAATCCTGATGGGGTTACGTAGCGGACCGCAGTGCCTGTATTTTTACGTTAGCGCTCATGCCTCTTGCCCGGCATTCGGGCTATCATCTGTTTAGAAGGTTCTGCCCTCATTCGGCGGGTGTACTTAGCTCATCGGGTCGTGGCGAGCTCGAGCGTCGCGAGGCGTAGGCGGAGCGTCTAGGGAGGTCGAGGATCCCATCGGGGAGGGCTCCTTCCTTGCTTGCGGGGTGGTCCGGGAGCCCTTTCGGCACTCTGCGTCGACGGGGCCCGATCCCGAGCAGACCTCGACCACCGTTGGGGCGTCCGGATCACCAGGACGAGACCAAGGGGCGAGGCCTCGGCCGCAATTGGGGCGTCCGGATCACCAGGACGAGACCAAGGGGCGTGGAGCTACGCGATCGGTGAGGTTCCCGAGACGCATTACCTGGGAACCCCCCCTGACGCTCAAGCGGCGCTCTGCGTCTGCGGAGCCCAATCCCGCGCATACCTTGACCGCCGTTGGGGCGTCCGGATCACCAGGACGAGACCAAGGGGCGAGCGGCTACGAGACCAGTGTGGCTCCTGAGGCGCGTTGCTCAGGAGTCCCCCTTGACGCTCAAGCGGCTCCCATACCTTTCCGCCAGTTGCTGCTCTGTGAAGTGTCTGAGCCTTCCGAGGTTCTGTGATGTTGCGCTGGGCGGCGGCCGGAGCCCCCGAGCGGGAATCAGCCGCTAAAAGAACGCGTGCTTTCGAGGCACAGGTCCTTGCCGGCCTGCTCTGAAGGGCCACGGGGGGAGGCCAAGGTGCACGGGCCTCGGCAAGGTGCCAATCCAAAAGAAAAGAGACTTCAAGGCCAGAAAGAGGAATCGTGAAGAGAGAAAAGTTCCCGCCCCTTTTCAAATAGAGTTACGAAATCTTCAACTTCATTTCAAAAAGTGGCAATACGAACACAAAAAGAAGCAAGCAACAGCCGCGTCCGGCACCTAGGCTAGTCTTCGCTTTCATCTTCCCCCAGCGCGGAGCGTAGGGCATCCACGTTGCGTGGGCATAGCCATTGGAGGGCAGTGTTGTCCGCCAGCGCGGAGCATGGGGCTTCCACTTGGGCGTGGGATGGAACCCCTCCGTGTCCTCGGGGGGCTCCGGGCATATACAACCCACTCATTATTACGTGAGAGTGTCACGGGTAGGGCTTGGGGGTGCGCTGAGAGATCCATGCCTCCTTGGCATGGAGCCCGCTCCCAGCCCCCGAGCATGATGTGGCGATGTGTGGTGGGTCCCGAACGGGCCCTCGAGCGTGGGGCGAGTCTGCCACGCCCTTCGCAGGGAGGGCCCATCCCGGAGTAGGGCATCGGGCTCTCCAAAGCCCGGGGATGGGTGTCGTCGTTGTTGCGGCTCCGCAGCCCCCTGTGCCGGGGGCGCGGCTCGGAGCAGGGGCCCTCCATCGCGCGCGAGGCGGACACCCAAGGCGGTACCCCAGCGCGCCTTGCTAGGGTGCCCGGGAGCTCCGCGCAGGTACCCCATCGCCCGTCCCCGGGCGGACCGAGCCGGGCCCGGAGACATGGGTGAGTACGTGAGCTTTCGCCACTGGTTGAGCGAAACCCGGCCCGGAGACATGGGCGTATGTTCCACCCTCCATCTCCGGGTAGGAGTCGCCCTGCCAGGGGACATGGGCATGTGTTCCACCCTCCGTCTCCTGGCTGGAGGCACCTGGCCTGGGGACATGGGCGTGTGTTCCACCCTCCGTCTCCAGGTTGGAAGCACCTGGCCTGAGGACATGGGCGTGTGTTCCACCCTCCGTCTCCTGGCTGGAGTCCCCTGCCTGGGGACATGGGCATGTGTTCCACCCTCCGTCCCCAGGCAGGCGACCCCCAGTCCGCGGACCCAATCGCTTGCCAAGGGTAGCCCCCTACCAGCGGGCGCGCCTCATGAGGCTGCCAGCGCCTGGCATCCTCATGAGGCCGGCCCCGCCAGCCGCCCTCGCGAGGCTGTTCGCACCAGCCTCGACGAAAGCTGCTCGTGGGATCGCATACGCTCCTCCTGTTATCGTGGTAGCCGGCGCCGCTCCCATCGTGGCCCGGGCGCTCGCCGACACGGTCGTGGTAGAGTCACACGAGCCCCCAGGCGTTGGTGTAGACGAGTCGCCGGGCGCCCTGCCTCGATCCGCCGGGTGTGCTGGGAGGCGCGTTATGGCGCCTACCCCACGCGGCTGGCAGCTCCCGTCGGCCCCCGCCTGCACCAGGGGCCAACTCCTGCGTGCCCGACGAGCCGGGCCGCACTTCCGGCGGGTGCGGGTCGCGATGCACGTTCCCGACGCGTCCGCACGCCCTCAGCGCCTCGGCGGCTGGTTGAGCGACTTCATGGGCGCGAGCCCCCTGGGCCGTCCCATGGGGAAGCGCCTGGGCCTCGCCTGTCGGGGCGGCGCGTATGGCCGCGCGGCATATCCAGCTGTCATAGCGTCCGCGAGCAACGCGGAAAGGCTGCAGCTCACGGGCCACGAGGAGCGCGATTCGCCCGCGAGCCGGGTCTCGGCGAGCCCGGGGAGATGATGTCGCGACGTGGACGCTGGGGAGGTCCAGGGAGGCGAGGGCGCGTTGCGCGGTTGACGAGGGCGATAGCCCCTGGTGTCTGTCCAAGGCCGGGCTGGAGACGGCGCCTTCCGACGGAAGAGCGAGGCAGCGCGAGATGCCGAGGTCTGCCTGCGTCGCCCGCGTAACGCGTGCAGCCCGTCGTTCGGCGCGGGCCCGACGTCCCTTGGCCATGGAAGCGCCAAGCGGCGGCGAGGCGAAGCTTGAGCGAGGATCCCGTCACGCCCCCTACCTGGTGCGCCAAATGTCGGATTTCGGGCTTCGCAAAACCCCAAGAAGTTCGAACCCAGGGGCGTGTGCGAAAACCCCCCAACAGCTTCGCTCCTACCAAGCCCGCAACACGATGACCCCGCTCGATGGCGAGGAAGAAGATAGCACACGAGAGTTTACCCAGGTTCGGGCCGCTGCGAAGCGTAAAACCCTACTCCTGCCTTTGGTGGATTGCCTCACGAGGAGGTTTGTGGATGAACTAGTACGGTGGTGAGTGGCCTCGCGGTGTGCTTGCTGGTGGTTGTGTCGTCCCGGCCCTCTACAGAGCAGCCTAGCCTCTATTTATAGCGGCCCGAGTCCTCTTCCCTTATCACAACGGCGGGAAGGGATCCCACAACGGCCAAATTCAAAGGGGGACAGGAGGTACACCCTATCCTGACGAAAGGTGGTCTTCGCCTGCAAAGTGGTCGACGGTGATGCAGTGGTGGGCTCGGTGATGACGTCCGTCCTGCGGGTCTTGGTCTTGTTGCACCGAAGTGGAAACCTTTGGGGGGCGCTTTGGGAACTCGCACTTGTCCTTGTCTCCTTTGCACCAAAGGGGAAACCGTCCCCTCTGGCGCGCTGGCGCCCGCCTGGCCTGGCTGGCGTCACCCTTGGCCTCCTGAGGTCGTGGGTTGCATAGAAGTCTCCGTCGCTCAGGAGGGGGCCTGGGGAGGCATACCTCCCCGTGGGCCTTGGCGCTGTTTCCCCCGCGAGCTCGGGGCCTTGCGAGGGCCTTGTGTTGAGTGAGGCCGCGCTAGGCCATACTTGGTCATCGAGGTGGGCCACGCCTTGGGCCGCAGGCAGGCAAGCCTAGGTACCCCCGTTCCCAGGACGCCGACAGTTGCCACTCTCTTCGCCGATCGTTGGTGCCACGCTTTCAAGTATTGCTTGCCGCTCGTCACCTACGTCGTCCTACCCCCTCCTAACGAATGACGCAATGGTTTCTGACCAAACTAGGGTAAAATCGTGCATACCGTGAATAATGCTAGCCAGTGTGGTGCGGCCCGACATGTGCGACCTGGCCATTGAGCGTTGTGAGTTGCTTTGTTGGGATCATATCTAGCCTGGCCAGTCGGGAAAAGTTGGGCGATGTGGTTCGGTGCGCCGAAAAACTATCAGGACGAAACACGCCGATGTGGCATGTCAACTAGACCTTACAATTGTGAATTATCGGTCAGAACACACATACATTTAAAAAAAAGGGGTAAATTGTGTCAATACTTTTGATAAATGGGGTAAAACGAATGAAATCCCGCTAAATGGGGTAATTATTTTCAAGAATGTTAAAATAGGGGGTAAAACCCGGAATTCACTCTAAATTATTTTAAGGTCTGTACGTTCAAATAGTCACATATATAGTATAATAGTTCAAATGTTCAGATGCAGCAGTAGTTTTAATTAAAAAAATTCAAATATTACATTTCAACATTGTTGTCCCCCTTAACTGTCCACAGATGTTTAGTCAGATATTCCTTCAGTTGCTCGTGAATTACTCGATGCCGAATTTGTTGATGCATTTGAACAAACTCTTCAAATGTGGCCGGATTTTGGTTGGGAAGTTTGATAGGATCACCTGCGGCAGCATCCTCACCCTCATTCTCCACGATCATGTTGTGCATGATAACACAACAAGTCATCACCTCCCACAACATCTCTTGATCTCATTGTCTAGCATGTCCACGAACCACTGCAAAACATGCCTGAAGAACTCCAAATGCCCTCTCAACATTCTTTCTAGTTGCTTCTTGTCTTTGGGCAAAGTGTGACTTTTTTGGCCAATTAGGTTAGAGTTGGTGTTGATGAAGGTAGTCCATGGAGGATAGATACGTTTAACTAGATAGTAACCCATGTTGTACTCATGCTCATTGACAGTATAGTGGCAAGGAGGAGCTTTTTCTTCAGCCAGCCTCACAAACAATGGTGATCGCTGCACCACATTGATGTCATTGTGAGACTCGGGCATGCCAAAGACATCGTGCCAAATCCAAAGATCATGTGATGCACTTGCTTCAAGAATGATGGTGGGCTTCTTGACATGACCATGATATTGCCCTTGTAAAGCCTTCAGACATGTCTTCCATTTCCAATTCATGTAGTCGCAAGATCCGAGCAAACCTGGCCACCATCTTGCTTCCGAGATTGCCAAGAGCCTCTCAGTGTGTGCCATAGCTGGTTCTCTTAGGCACTGACGTCAAAACACCTCGACCACGGCAGTTGCAAACCTGACCATGGCATCTCCGCATGTGCTCCCGGACATTTGTAGGTACTCATCCCACGAATTAGCGATCGTGCCATATCCAAGCATCCATAGTGCGGTCGTGCACTTCTGGTAACCAGAGAACCAATCCTTCCCACAACGTCTTTAAAGTAGTCATCAAAGGACTGAACACCATGATAGAAAGGACCGAAGACACTTTTCGCATCCAGAAGCGCCGACAAAAATTGTCAATGAATAGGGCACCTGGGCTAAAGTAGTCATCCATCCGCGTCAAATGGTCATGCGGCCAGTTTTGGTTGAGCACTCGATGACCCTTGATCGATACCATGAAATTGAGAACATGCTCCTCTGCACGCTTCGCGTCTGCCAGCAACATGTGCATCATCATCGTCTCATCCATGTAGTCCTCCTCGTCGGACGAGCTGTCGAAGGACTCGATGATACGTATCCAACGTATATATAATTTATGATAGTTTCATGCTATTATATTATCAATCTTGCATGCTTTATAAACCATTTTATATCATTTTGGGAAATAACCTATTGCCCAGTGCCAAGTGTCAGTTGTTGTTTACTGCTTGTTTTTTGCTTTTACAGAAAGTCCATACCAAACGAAGTCCAAACACGATGAAACTTTTGACGATTTTTTCTGGAGCACCCTGGAAGATTGGGAGGAGTCCAGAAGCCGCATGAGGAGGCAACAAGGCAGGGGGGGGGGGGCGGGGGGTAGGCGCGCCCTGCCCCCTTGTGGGCTCCCTGCTGCTCCGTTTGCCCTATTTCCTGGCCTATAAATTCCCATATATTCAGAAACCCTCAGGGGAGCATCCGAAAAAAAATCCACCGCCGCAAGCCTTTGTTCTTCCGCAATCCCATCCGGAGGCCTTTTCATTACTCTACGGGAGGGGTAATCCATCACGGAGGTCGTCTTCATCAACCTTGCTGCCTCCTCAATGATGTGTGAGTATTTCCCATAGGGCCTACGGGTGCATAGCAGTACCTAGATCTCTCTCTCTCTCTCTCTCTCTTTGATTGATTCCATACAATGATCTTTCGAAGACCTATTCAATGTAATCTTTTTGGTGTGTTTGTTGAGATCCGATGAATTGTGGATTTATGATCAGATTATTCATTGAAAGTATTTTAATCCTCTATAAGATTTGTTATGTGTGATTATTATAGTTGTGTATGCTTTATGATATATGAGTTTTGTTTTGCCAAGTTGATGATGAGATCTTCAGAGGAAGTGGTGCATAGTAGTAGGTTCAATCTTGCGGTGTCCTCAGTCTGTGACAGGAGGAGTAGCGAGGTACGTATTTGTATTGTGATACGTCTCCGTCGTATCTACTTTTCCTAACGCTTTTGCTCTTGTTTTGGACTCTAATTTGCATTATTTGAATGAAACTAACCCGGACTGACGGTGTTTTCAGCAGAACTACCATGGTGTTGTTTTTGTGCAGAAATAAAAGTTCTCGGAATTGGACGAAACTTTTTGGAGAATTATTTTACAACAAATAAAAAATACTGGAGCCAAGAACCACTAGAGGCGGTGCCCTGGCTGGGCACGATACACCAGGGCGCGCCACCCCTCCAGACGCGCCCTTGTGAGTTGTGGTCACCTCGTGGCCCCTTGACCCTAATTCCAGCACTATAAATTCCTATTTTTGGAGAAAAAATAGGAGAGGAAGTTTTATCGCGTTTCACGAGACGGAGCCGCCGCCACCTCCTGTTCTTCATCGGGAGGCCAGATCTGGAGCCCGTTTGGGGCTCCGGAGAGGGGAATCTTCGGTCTTCGTCATCACCAACCCTCCTTCATCGCCAATTCCATGATGCTCCCCACCGGGAGTGAGTAATTCCTTCATAGGCTCGCTGGTCGATGAGGAGTTGGATGAGATTCATCATGTAATCGAGTTAGCTTTGTTAGGGCTTGAGCCCTAGTATCTACTATGTTCTGAGATTGATGTTGCTATGACTTTGCCATGCTTAATGCTTGTCACTAGGGCCCGAGTGCCATGATTTCAGATCTGAACCGTTTATGTTATCACCATTATATCTATGTTCTTGATCCGATCTTGCTCGTCATATGCACCTGCTATGTGTTATGATCCGTAAACCCTGGGGTGACAATAGTCGGGGTACTTTTCGGTGATGACCGTAGTTTGAGGAGTTCATGTATTCACTATGTGTTAATGCTTTGTTCCGGTTCTCTATTAAAAGGAGGCCTTAATATCCCTTAGTTTCTTTATGGACCCTGCTGCCACGGGAGGGTAGGACAAAAGATGTCTTGCAAGTTCTTTTTCATAAGCACATATGACTATTTACGGAATACGTGCCTACATTATATTTATGAACTGGAGCTAGTTCTTTGTCGCCCTAGGTTATGACTGTTATATGATGATGAAAGCACATTTGCTCCCTTGGTGGTTTTGGTAATTAATAACAACATATATGTCATTGGACTCATGTCTCCACCAAGTATATTTTAGGAAAAGTCCAATGATGGGATGGCTATAAATTGTGAGGAGATACCCCAAGATGCAAGGAATGGATTGGCAAAGCTTCAAGCTAGAAGACTCTCTTTTTACTTTGTGAGAAATCACTTTGAGTCCATAGGAAAGCCAATACTACTAAAAGGGGGTAAGGTATTGTTGGTGAACAAATTGCTCCACGTGCACAAGTGCTAGCCACCAAAAACACTCACAAGCTCTCCCACAAAAATACTCTGTCAAAACCCTAATCCACAAAATTGGTGCCACCAAGTTTTCATCCGGCCCTACCGATTTTCTACCCAAGACAGAACCCTAGCCAAACCCTAGCATTTCGGTACAACCGAGCCTGCATCGGTGCAACCGAGTTTGGGTGACCACGGTTCGGGTGACTGATTTCATAGAATCAGAAATTCCGAGTTTATGCTTCGGTCTCACCGAGTTTTGGGAACTGTCCTTGGCCACTTGTTTCGGTACCACTGAGGGAGTCCTGGTTTAAGGGGTCCTCGGGATTCCGGCCTATGTCTTATGGGCCGGACTGTATGGGCCACTTGCCGAATACTGGAAGAATTGTAGATCTCATCTTCGAGAAGGAAGCTTCGAGAATTGTGGCTTGTCCTCCACGTTTGGAGTAGTGAATAGGCATGTTTATCCCTTCGACGTGTAACCGACCATGTATAAACCCTAGGTACCCTCGGCGTCTATATAAGCCGGAGGGTTTTAGGTTGTAGGCCAACAGAACTCATCTAGGGTTTTAGTCATATGATCTCGTGGTAGATCAACTTTGTAATCTCCATACAATCAATATAATCAAGCAAGACGTAGGGTATTACCTCCATAGGAGGGCCCGAACCTGGGTAAAACCTTGTCCCCTTCGTCTCTCGTTACCATCGATCCTAGTCTCACAGCTCGGGACCCCCTACCCGAGATCCGCCGGTTTTGACACCGACATTGGTGCTTTCATTGAAAGTTCCGCTGTGATCGCCAGAAGGAATCGATGGCTCGCCTAGTCATCAACGAAGAGGTCCGCAATCCGGGCAATTTTGTCCCCGGACAGATCTTCGCTTTCGGCAGCGTTGTGCTGCACGCCGACCCGACCGGCCATCTAGGCCGCGTCGGAAGTTTTTCCCCTAATCAAGAGGTCAGATTCGGGAACTTAGAGTTCTCCGTAGACTCTCGAGGTGATCTGTCACTAACCGGGCTTGCAGTCTTGCCTGCCATGCCCGAAGACTCTGAGGCCTCAACCCCAGACCCATCTTTCGGCTCCGCCCATGGGATCTACCCCGGCGAGGGCCCGACCTTCAGTCCGGATCAGGTCATAGTACCCGACGTCCGGACATCGATTCTTGCCGAACACACTCCCCGCACGGACGCATCGAAGGTTCACTCCGGAAGCTCTGGGCAGACCGGTCCGATCGAGCTCTCGATACTCGACGAGGCTCTAGATCGGATCTCGTCGATGAAGATCAACGACGACCCAATCCCGATCTATTCTCAGATCGGGCCTCAGACGGGTCAGGACAGATTTTTCGTCCCACCCACCACCCACTTGATAGCCACTTTCGAGGATTTAACCGACATGCTAGACTATGCTTCCGAGGAAGCAGAGTACATGGATGAGGAAGATCACTCCCTCATCCCCGCTAAGACCGGGCAGTGGAGTGCCACCTCTACATACGACGTCTACATGGTGGACACTCCGAAAAACAACGGTGATAAATCGGATGAAGCGCCGTCAAGACGCCGAAAGCCGCATAAACGGTCAAAAGGAAAAAAAGGGCGAAAGTCTATCGATGGCACCGGGGACGGTGACACCCCGGAAGACATCGGCGGTCCCGAAATCCCTGAACACCCGCTAGAGGGTCAGGAGAGGCCCGAAGACCGTCGCAACCCCGATGATCCAGATGATCCTGATGACGACGACTACCTCCGCTCTATCGAGGAGGAGGACAATGCGGAAGCCGATGACTTCGCTATCCCCGACAATCTTGAAGATCAGGAATTGTTCAGGCAACAGCTCATATCCACAGCTCGCAGCCTGAAAGCAAAAGAGCGGCAGCTCAGAGCTGAACAAGATGACCTCAACGACTGATGGACGAGAGTCCTCTCAGCTGAGGAAGGACTCGGCACCGGTCTATCGGACCAACCTAAGAGCTACCCACGCAGAAGGCTGCTGCCGCAATTTGATGACGAGCTCACTGATACGCCGTCTCCCAAGCATACCCCATATGACAAGCCAGACCGCCCCCCTCGAGGACGCGACAGGACGGCTGATGATACCGGCTATAGGCCGACGATACCCCATAGACGGGGAAAGGAGCCACTAGAGCCCGATGACAGGTTCGACCTGCGACACAACCTGGACTATAGAGCAGGCCGTACGCGATCCATCTACGGATCCAGAGGATACTCACCCGATAGACGGGAAGGGTACAGGCCTTGGCTCGACCGCAATGAAGATCGGGAACGAGCCCGATCTAGGACAGACACCGATCACCGCCGCGTCATAGGTCGGGTCAGAGGCGCTGCCCACCCACTGTGCTTCACAGACGAGGTAATGCGGCATCAGTTCCCGGAAGGGTTTAAACCCGTAAACATAGAGCAATACGATGGGATAACTGACCCAACCGTATGGATCGAGGATTTCCTCCTCCACATCCACATGGCGCGAGGAGATGACCTCCACGCCATCAAGTACTTACCCCTGAAGCTCAAGGGGGCAGCTCGGCACTGGTTAAATAGCCTCCCCGAAAACTCTATTGGGTGTTGGGAGGACCTAGAAGAGGCATTCCGATCTAACTTCCAGGGCACTTATGTTCGGCCACCGGACTCCTCCGATCTAAGCAACGTCGTACAGAAGCCAGGAGAGTCCGCGCGGCTATTCTGGAATCGTTTCCTGACCAAGAAGAACCAGATCGTAGACTGCCCGGACGCCGAAGCTATAGCCTCCTTCAGGCATATATTCGGGATGAATGGCTGGCTCGACAGCTCGGCCAGGAAAACCCAAGGACAATGTCCGCCCTCACATCACTCATGACCCGCTTTTGCGCGGGCGAGGATAATTGGCTAGCTAGACGTAGCCATAACCCCGAAGACCCCGGAACCTCTGAAGTCCGGGATGGAAACGGGAAACCGAAGCGCAACAAGAACAAGCGCCGGCACAATAATAGTGATGCCGATGACACGGCTGTCAATGCCGGCTTCCGCAATTCCCGTCCTGGGCAGCGGAAGAAGCCTTCTAAAGGCAAACACGACGGACCCACCCCGCTGGATAAGATCCTAGAGAGGCCTTGCCAGATCCACGACACTCAAGAGAAGCCCGCCAATCACACCAACCGTAACTGTTGGGTTTTCAAACAGGCCGACAAGCTCGCATCCGAGGACCAAGGCAAGAGCCCACGCAGCGAGGAAGAGGATGAGCCCCGTGGTCCGATCGGTGGCGGTCAAAAGAAATTCCCTCCAGAGGTAAAGACAGTAAACATGATCTACGCCACTCATATACCCAAAAAGGAGAGGAAGCGCGTCCTTCGAGATGTCTACGCCATAGAGCCTGTAGCCCCAAAGTATAACCCATGGTCGGCATATCTGATCACTTTCGATCGACGCGACCACCCGACCAGTATCCGTCACGGGGGTTCGGCCGCACTCGTCCTAGACCCGATAATAGATGGGTACCACCTCACTAAAGTCCTAATGGACGGTGGAAGTAGCCTCAATCTGATTTACTCAGATACGGTGAAAAAGATGGGCATAGATCCGTCAAGGATCAAGCCCAGCAACACTACCTTCAAAGGAGTGATCCCAGGCGTTGAAGCCCGGTGCACAGGCTCCGTAAGCCTGGAGGTTGTGTTCGGCTCGCCCGACAACTTTCGAAGCGAGGACTTGATCTTTGACATCGTACCTTTCCGCAGCGGCTATCATGCCCTGCTCGGCCGTACAGCGTTCGCTCGCTTTAATGCCGTCCCTCACTACGCATACCTCAAGCTCAAGATGCCTGGCCCTAGGGGGGTCATTACAGTTAATGGCAATACAGAGCGCTCCCTCCGAACTGAGGAACATGCGTTGGCCCTGGCGGCCGAATATCATTACACCGATGATTGGCAATCGCCGACATCTGCCGTCAAGGCGCCCAATGCTAGGAAAAGAGCTCGGTCTTAATCCGAGGTACCAGAACCTTCCACTCCGGGTAAATAGGGACTCGCCCCCCATCGCACGGCCCTAGAACCGGCAAGGTACGTGCCACGGAGGCACAACTTCGTGCTCAAAATTCCATGGGCAGCGGTGGGGACATACTATTAGAGGGTAGGTGTTCGGCTGGACCGAACTATTACCGTCAACACGTCTTCGGACACACTACAGGTACCATAAAGCACCTGCTAAAAGCGTCAAGCTCATCCATACCTCGGCGACTTCTCAAGACCCTTTCTTCAAGGTCCGCTCGCCGAACTAACAAAGCCCATAAAGGCATACACCTCCTTAGGAGCTGCAGGAGCAGATAAGCGATAGAGCACATCAAGGACGTCAGGTGACCTATCGAAGGCCCTTGGTACAAACTCTCCTGTAAAATTTATATTTCATTTATCAAATACCTGTAAACAGTTGCATCGGCAATTTGAATAATAAGAGTTGTTGAGTAAAATACAGATATATCATTTTCTCTTTGATGTCCCTTTTCGGAACACTTTCTGTTTTCTCCCTCTTCTTGTGAACCTGTTTGGTATACTGTACGATGCAGCCGGCTAATAGACCAGGGGCTCGACCTTAAAAATCGCCCTAATCACAATTTCTTTAAGTGTTCGGCGTCTTGGAATTCCGCTTTATATGCATTGGTTCCGAACTATGTCTTGGGTCAATAGTTGGGTTGCCCGGCTCCTATGCTTGCCCCTTATGTTCCGCTAGTTCGGCTAAAAGGGCAAAGGGAGCACCGCTGCGATTGCACTTCCGGCTAGTCTGGTTAAGCGCCTCAGTGGAGAAAGCCGAAAACTGACTGTCATGGTATGCGAGAACCGGTCTGCGAATCTGAGCTTAACTAAATCTCGTCAGAGGTTATTCCGTGTCATACGATGGGTTTGGTGTTAGTACAAACCATGTGGTATAGGCTTTGGCCGTGGTTTATCCGAACATCACAAACACCTGGGGGCTAGTCATCAGCCCCCGCACTCCTTTCTCGCGCCCCTATGGCTAAGTGAAAGCAATAAAGCATTATGGTCCAATTGCCTTGTCCGCCCCACACTACCGCCTTCGGGTACCGATAGTTCGGCTAAGGGTTACAGTGCGGTTGGAAGAGACACCTTGTGTAGTATCTACACGGGGGCTGAAGCCGACGACTCACAGCTTTCAGGGTTAACGGCCACAAAGGAGTTATAAAGGATGCAAAACATATAAGACATGATAAACCATGAATTTTAAATATATACACGCTGACAAGTCTTCTGACATAGTACATCAATCTATTCATACTCATTCTCTCTCGTACACTGTGATTCTATGGCCCGAGCACCCTCCATAACTCCGGAGAAGTACAGCTCGAGGCGCCTATGACCCTTTCCGGGAGGCGGAGGAGCTGTGGCTACCTTCATCGGATCCAGCCCCGGCCAGTGCACCTTGGCCTTCGCGAAGGTCATCCTAGCCCCCTCGATGCAGGAAGATCGCCTCAAGGCGTCGATCCGAGGAGTAGCGTCACTCAGCTTCTACACCAGGCCGAAGTAGCTGCCCGGCAGTGGCTCATTGGGCCATAGCCGGATACAGAGATCCTTCATGGCCAGTTCCGCCATCCGGTGTAGCTCCATCAGCTGCTTCAGCCGCTCCACAAGGAGAGGAGAACGCTCGGGGGCTTCGAATTGCGCCCAGAATAGCCGACCTTCATCTCCTTCTCCCCGCGAAGCATAGAACTGCTTCGCGTCCGCTAAGTCCTTCTGGAGGTCCGAGCAGGTGCCTGAGGAACGCCATACTTGGGTAAGCGGCTCGAACTTGCTGTCCCCGAAGATACACTGCAATGAATAAGGCTTACCATCCAGGATAGCTTTGGCTTGGTGGAGCTCCTCTTCAAATGACCGCCTATCCACCCGCTCCTTTTGGAGATTGGTCTTCAGGGTGGATAGTTTGGCGGCCTGCTCCTTGCCCTTCTGCTCCAGATCCTCGCACTTCCGCCCAGCGTCTTTGAGCTCCTGCTGGATTTCCTCCACCCGAGCCTCGTGCTTGTCGCTGGTGGCTCTTAGGGCGGATAGCGCGGTAGCTGCTTCTTTGGCAGCCGCCTTCTCCACCGTAGCCTCTTTCTTGGCCTTCTCAAGTTCGATCTTGAGCTTCTCAATCTCTTTCGCCGAGGCTGCACAAGCATTAAGCATATCAAACAACACTGCATTGACAGTACGATAACAAAGAGTTTTTTACTCTAATTCGACTCACCTTGCGCCTCATCGAATCTCTTGTTTAGAGCGTCAAGCTCGTCTTCGGAGCTCTTGAGCTTCCTATTTAGCTCTTCTAGCTCGGCAACATTATTGGCCGCTGCCGTCGACGAAGCCTGTAACAAACAACATCATATAACGTTACAGGGGCTTACAACCTCCGAACTGTCACTAAAATAATCCTGTGAACGGTCCTCTTAAGGGCTGACAGAACGATCCGAACATATATTGTCCTATGCATAGTTCGGATAAGGATCTATGATTTGACCCCCAGGTAAGTTTTTTCCAAACTCACCTAGGGCTCGGGGGCTGCCATGCATATAATCATAACTTACAGAAATTAATATTTCACAAAGTAGAGCATTACTTGGCTTACCTGAAAGCCCGTCAGGAGACCGTTGAAGGCCTCCTTCAGTCCGGAATCCACGGACTGAATGCTCTGTAGTACCGCACCCATAAGGGTGCGGTGCTCCCCGGAGATGGAGGCGCTCGATAGAGCCTCACCCATGGCCTTCCACCCATTTGCCGGTGGGGATCGGTTGACCCGATCTCCAACTGGAGATTGAATCGGTACCTCCGGAGGCATGGTACGCTCCGAAGACCGCCTTGGAGGTGACTGGACGTCTTCTGGTCCGGTCTCCTCAGTATCCGGGAGGGGCCTCTCCCCCGGGTCTTCAGCGGCCGAGGTGTTTGCCTCGGCCATGACTTCGTCGCCCCTGCCTCCAGAGTCCGGCTCCAAAGGAGCCTGTTGGGAGGATGCCTCCGCGGTGTCCTTCGCGGCGCCCGGAGGAGAGGGGTGCGACATGGTCCCGCTCTCTGCTAGCTCGGCGGGTGGGGTCTCCCCGTCCGAAACTTGATCGGTGGGGAGGACTTGCGGTGGGCTGCAAGTCAGTAAGCGCTCACGTGTTAGTAACATTCGAAGCTTTGCATCAATAGCACGGAAGGATCTTCGGATCTGTACCTTCGAGGTAGGGGCTTGACCCTGAGGTTCCTCCGCGGAACCCTCTCGAAGTCCTCGGACTCGGTGTTCGAGTCCGAACTATCGTCGGACGGGACTACCTATGTCCGGCGCGGTTTCTTCTGGGCGGGAGGAGCTACCTCCTCCAAGGCGTCCGATGATGCCGCCCTCTTTCCTATGAGGGGGGAATCGCCTCCCCCCTCAGCTTCGTGCTCCTGCTCTTGATTCGAGGAGGCATGAGTCTCTTCGGACACAACCCCTGGCTGGTCCCTGTTACGCAAGCCTGTTCGGCCTGGCTTCTTCTTCTCCTTCTTCTCTGGCGCCTTGTAAGGCGTCACGACGAGCATCTCCAACAGCAGCGGAGACTTGGGGTCTTCGGGCTGTGGAGCCGGACACATGATGCCCGTGGCTTTGCTCAACCATTCCTATGAAAGGTGATCGGAAAGTGCTTAGACTATCTTTGGGATGATAGAACCGGTGAAATGAAACTATGCTATACCTCGGGTGCGGGCTTGATGGCGCTCAAGCCCTTGTCCTCCTTCTTGCCCGGCCAGTTCTCCTGCGCCTTAAATAGCGCCTTCCATAGCTTCTCCCGCGTGGTACGAAAGAGTTGACGAACTGTAGGATCGTCGTCAGTCCGATAATTCTACATAGGAGAGCTCCGGCGCTGGCAGGGGAGGATGCGCCGCCGAAGCATAACTTGGACCACGTTGGTCAGGCCGACTCCTTCTCTGATCAAGGAGGCGATGCCCCTCTGCAGGTCATCCACCTCTGTGTCTGACCCCCAGTCGAGGCCCTTTCGGACCCATGACGTCAATCTGGTCGGGGGGCCAGATCTGAATTCGGCAGGAACAGTTCCGCCCTCCTCCTTTGGCTCGGTGATGTCAAACCACTCTTTTTGCCAAGTCTTGATAGTGTCGATGAAGGTACCGGATGGCCACACTGCACGCGGAAGCTTGCCGATGACTGCCCCGCCGCAATCCACGTGTGCGCCAGCGACACACTTCGGCTTGATGTTGAATATCTTGAGCCACAGTCCGAAGTGTGGCTCGACTCGCAGGAAAGCTTCACAGACTATGATGAAGGCCGATATATGCATGAAGGAGTTCGGTGGGAGGTCGTGGAAGTTGAGGCCGTAGAAGAACATGAGGCCCCTCATGAAGGGGTGGAGCGGGAAGCTCAGTCCCCGGATAAAGTGAGGGACAAAAACCACCCTCTCGCCTGGTTTGGGGGTGGGGATCACCTGGCCCTCCTCTGCGGCGCGGTGGAAGACATTGGCAGGGAGGTAGCCGGCGTCCTTGAGATCCCGGATGTCCTGGTCTGTGACCGTGGACGCCTCCCACTTGCCGTTGGAGCCGGAGCTGGCCATGGCTAAGCTCGGAGGGGGAAGAATGGAAGACCTAGATCTGGGCTCGGTAAGCTCGGAAGATTGGGGAAGCTGGGATGCGAATGGGAAGGTGCGGATAAGCCTTGGGGTTTTCTTCCCCTTTTATTGAGGCTTGCTGCTGGTTAGCCTCCCTTCACGAAGCCGTGAATCTCTCCGCTTCCCGAGGCGTGCGTGCCGTTATATGCGTATGATTAAACATATCCCGTGTAAAACAGGGCACGATCTGTGCAATAATGGATCGTGCTGGTGGAAACGGCCTCGAACCGCGAATCGAGTCTTCACGACTGGTTTAGAGGTCATGGTGGGCCGTGGCCTTTCATCTGAAAAGTTGTCAGAAAGCATTATTGGTTCTCTGACGTTTGGCCTTTAAGGCCGAATTACTCATGGTATATGGACGATCTATGATCGGAAACATTACACGTCGACGGAGGCCGAACTATATCCCGGGCCGATCACTGTTTGGAGAAAGGAACTCGCCTCGCAAGCCGAAGACTCTGATCACTCGAAGCAGCTGGAGCCTGGACCCTTGGCGTTGGAGGCTAGTTCGGGGGCTACTGAGGGAGTCCTGGTTTAAGGGGTCCACGGGAGGCCGGCCTATGTCTTATGGGCCGGACTGTATGGGCCACTTGCCGAATACTAGAAGAATTGTAGATCTCATCTCCGAGAAGGAAGCTTCGAGAATTGTGGCTTGTCCTCCACGTTTGGAGTAGTGAATAGGCATGTTTATCCCTTCGACGTGTAACCGACCATGTATAAACCCTAGGTACCCTCGGCATCTATATAAGCCGGAGGGTTTTAGGTTGTAGGCCAACAAAACTCATCTAGGGTTTTAGTCATACGATCTCGTGGTAGATCAACTCTGTAATCTCCATACAATCAATATAATCAAGCATGACGTAGGGTATTACCTCCATAGGAGGGCCCGAACCTGGGTAAAACCTTGTCCCCTTCGTCTCTCGTTACCATCGATCCTAGTCTCACAGCTCGGGACCCCCTACCCGAGATCCGCCGGTTTTGACACCGACAACCACCGAGATTCCTATATCGGTCTCACCGAGATTCCGAAAGTTGCCACATTTTGAACAGTTCGGTACAACCGAGTTTTGCTTTGGTTTCACCGAGATGGTCAATAATGTTGTAACGGTTGGATTTTTGGAGATGCCTATATATACCCCTCCACCACATCCCACTCGCAAGAGAAGCACTCAGAACAGTTCCCCACTTCCCATATCCAAATTTCTGAGAGAGAACTACCTACCCTTGTGTTGAGATCGAGATCATCCACTCCAACCATATGGATCTTGTTTTCTAGCCTCCCCAAGTTTCTTTCCACCCAATCAATCTTTTCTACCAAGCCAAATCTGTGAGAGAGTGATTGAGTGTTGAGGAGTCTATCATCTTGAACCACAAGAGCAAGGAGTTCATATCAAGCCTATTACCTTTTGGAGGGTGGTGCCTCCTAGATTGGTTAGGTGTTGCTTGGGAGCCTCCTACTTCGTGTTGTGGAGATGAACCAAGAAGTTTGTACGGGTAAGGAGATCGCCTACTTCGTGAAGATCTACCCATAGTGAGGCTAGTCCTTCGTGGACGGAAGCCGTTATGGAATAGTCAAGGTTGCTACTTCGTGGACCCTTATGAGTGGAGCCCTCCGTGGACTCTCGCGACCGCTACTCTCCGTGGGTTGAAGACTCCATAAACGTGGATGTACGATAGCGCCACCTATAGGAACCACGGGAAAAATCTTCGTGTCTACAATTGTGTTTGGTCTTCTAACCCTTACCTCTATTACATGTGCTTGTCTTTACTTTCCGCTACAATACTCTTAGACTTGCATGTGTAGGGTGTGCTTGACTTGCTATCATTGCTAAAATCTGCCCACAACTAAAATTGGGAAAAGGTAGAATTTTTATTTTGTCAAGTAGTCTAATCACCCCCTCCAGACATACTTTCGATCCTACAAGTGGTATCAGAGCATTGGTACATTGCATTGGTTTCACAACCTAGGAGAGTATGACCTCTAGTGAGGGAAGTTACCACCATAGAGGTCCGTACTTTGATGGTACTAATTTTGCTAGTTGGAAGCATAAGATGAAAATGCATATTCTTGGTCATAACCCCGCCGTTAGGGCTGTTGTTCGTGTTGGCTTGCAAGGTGAATTCTCTGGTGATGGAAAGGAATCGGATCGTGAAGCGACCGCGGATGAATTGAATATGTTGCAATACAATGCTCAAGCATGTGCCATTCTTTTCAACTGTCTATGCCCCAAAGAATTCAACAAAATCAGCCGTCTTGAGAATGCAAAGGAAATTTGGGATACTTTGGTTGATATGCACGAAGGTACCGATTCCGTCAGAGAATCTAAGTTGGACGTGCTTCAAAGTCAACTTGACAAGTTCAAGATGAAGGATGGTGAAGGAGTCGCGGAGATGTACTCTAGGCTTGCTCTCATCACCAATGAGATTGCCGGCTTAGGAAGCGAAGAAATGACCGACAAATTCATCATCAAGAAGATACTTAGAGCTTTGGATGGAAAGTATGACACCATGTGCACTCTAATCCAAATGATGCCAAACTACAAAGATCTCAAGCCTACGGAAGTCATTGGTAGAATTGTTGCTCATGAGATGTCACTCAAAGACAAGGAAGAACTCCACAACAAGTCTAGCGGTGCTTACAAAGCCACAAGTGATGCTCCCGCTACTTCAAGCGACAACCTTGTTACTAATGAAGAGATAAGCCTCGTGGTTAAGAAATTCAACAATTTCTACAAGAGTAGAGGCAAAGAGAGGAACTCCAACTCAAGATATGAAGAAAACGTTCATCTAGTCGTGACCGGAATTGTTACAATTGTGGAAGGCCCGGACACTACTCCAATGAGTGCACGGGCCCCCACAAAAGAAGGGAAGAGTCACCTAGAAGGAAGAGATCAAGAGATGAGTCACCTCGAAGAGAGAGAAGGAGTAGAGATGATCGTTATGAACGAAGACCCTCAAGGAGAAGTAGGGATTCAGAGAAGAAGAACAAGTACACCAAGAGCTACTCAAGAAGAAGTCATCAAGCTCATGTTGGTGAATGGGTTTCCGGCTCCGATTCCGACAACCACTCCGAGAGAAGCTATCACTCCGACTCCGACTATAGTCAAGATGAAGGTGTTGCCGGACTTGCACTTGTTTCCTCCAACTCCTACGACATATTTGATTCACCAGATGAAGGGAGTGGAAGTTGCTTCATGGCTAAAGGCCCCAAGGTATCACACCCCGAATATCTTGATTTCAATAGTGATGAGGATGACCTACTTGGAGATGATGACTTGCTATTTGAAAAATCTAGTGATACTAGTCAAAATGAACTTGTTAATAATCACTTTAGTCAAGATAAGTCATGTGATGATGATAAGAAGGAAATAGACAGACTAACTAAAGAATTAACCACTCTTAAGTTAGCACATGAATCTACTTTAGAAGATCATAGAGAGCTTGTAAGAACTCATGAGAAGCTACACTTCGAGAAGCTCAATTTGGAGCAAGAACATGAGTTTCTTAAAGCAATCAATGATGATCTCCAAAAGAATACTTCTTCTTATCTAGCCAAACGACTACTCTTGTCTACATTCATTCCACAAGTTAAGGCTAAGCAAACTAGTAACAAAAGCAAGAAAGGTTCTTCAACTAGTAGCAATAAAAATGATAAATCCAATGATATTGCTTTTAGTAGTTCTATTGATCCCACTAACGACTCTCTTAGCCAAGTTACACTTGAGCAAGAAAATGATCTATTTTAAGGGATTATAGAGAAAGGTATCTACAAAAGTCTTGCCGGATGTGAGCAATTTGAGGAAATTGTACGCAAGCACGAAGGATACTGGAAGAACCATGGCATTGGCTACTTCAACGCAAATGGAGTTGAATGGGAAGAAGGTCCATACCCCAAGCCCAAGTTTGTTCCTCAAAGGGAGAAGTATGAACATACTCTTCCCAAGGGAACAAAAGTTCAAGATGACCTTCCACCACAAGATCGCAAGCTCAAGGGCAAGGACAAGCTTCAAGGAGAGATTGACTCATATGAAGATGAATCCCAAGCTTTGGTCAAGTGGGTTCCCAAGGCTTCTACAAGCTCAACTTCTACAAGCGCCACTTCAACACCGAGGATTCCCATCAACTTGATGTGGGTCCCCAAGAAGAAGAACTAGAGAAGTTCTTGAGGGGTGACTCCGCCAATGAAATTCACTCACATTCATTATTGGCAAGGACTAGTTGCAATAAACATCAACATTATACAATAGTTCAAGGAGTCACACATTCCCTCAAAGGTAAGCAAGGGACAAGGTAATTAATGAATCCATGGACATCATCATGTATGCTTTGCACTCCATGTCCATAGATATCCTTGTATTTGTCTCTTGTGTTTGGGACTAACCCATGTAGGTGAGGAGAGTAAGAAAGAAAAAGGATTGCTCCCAACTCAAGATGATCTTCATCAACTATGAGAATCCACCACTACATCACCCACATGAAGTCTTCTACGGCAAAACCCAAGGTTAGTTTATCCCTCTTAGGGGGGATGTCACATCAAGGGGGAGCTTTACTCTAAGACTTGAGTTAAAGCATCTCTTAGAATGTGACAACATTAAAAATGCTTTATGTAAAAGTGGCAACCCCACTTGTGCTTAAACGATGAGTATGACCTATGATCAAGTATTCTTACTTGGCTCCTAAGTCAATATACTCATATATAGATGACTACGTCATCGCCCAAGTGCTTGATAGATGCTAGAATGTTTGTGCATGTTTGCCATGATTTCATTTGATATCTTATTGTGTGAGCATGTTGGTCTGCATATCTTTACTCACTCGAGGATATCCAATTGTAGCTTTTTGGCTTTTGTTCTTCTTTTGCCAATTGGATATACAAGAATGCCTAGGACCCCTCTCTAGCTATCTATGCTTTCTGATACGTCTCCAACGTATCTATAACTTATAAAGTATTCATGGCATGTTTACAATAATTTTATATGATTTTGGTATGATTTTATTAGAACTAACCCGGACTGACGCTATTTTCAGCAGAACTACCATGGTGTCGTTTTTTGTGCAGAAATAAAAGTTCTCGGAATGGGCTGAAAATTTACGGAGAATATTTTTGGAAAATATAAAAAATACTGGAGCAAAAAGATACCGGAGAGGAGTCCCGAGGCAGCCACAAGCCTAGGGGGCGCCCCCCCTAGGGCGCGCCCCCTGGCTTGTGGGCCCCTCGGGAGTCTCCCTGACTTGATTCCAACGCCAAGTATTCCTATAAATACCAAAACCCCTAGAAAGAAACCTAGATTGGGAGTTCCGCCACCGCAAGCCTCTGTAGCCATGAAAAACCAATCGGGAGCCCGTTCCGGCACCCTGCCGGAGGGGGAAACCATCACCGGAGGCCATCTTCATCATCCCGGCGGTCTCCATGACGAGGAGGGAGTAGTTCACCCTCGGGGCTGAGGGTATGTACCAGTAGCTATGTGTTTGATCTCTCTCTCTCTCTCGGGTTCTTGAGATGACACGATCTTGATGTACCGCGAGCTTTATTAATATAGATGAATCATATGGAGTTTTCCCCTCTCTATCTTCTTGTGATGAGTTGAGTTTTTGCTTTGAAGTTTTCTTATCGGATTGAGTCTTTAAGGATTTGAGAACACTTGATGTATGTCTTGCGATGGGATATCTGTGGTGACAATGGGATGTTCTATTGATCCACTTGATGTATGTTTTGGTGATCAACTTGCGGGTTCCGTGACCTTGGGAATCTATGCATAGGGGTTGGCACATGTTTTCGTCTTGGCTCTCCGGTAGAAACTTTGGGGCACTCTTTGAAGTTCTTTGTGTTGGATTGAACATGATGAATCTGAAATTGTGTGATGCATATCGTATAATCAAGCCCATGGGTACTCGTGGTGACATTGGAGTATCTAGGTGACATTAGGGTTTTGGTTGATGTGTATCTTAAGGTGTTATTTTAGTAGGAACTCTAGGGATGTTCGTGACACTTATAGGGATAGCTCATAAGATTGATCGGAAAAGATAACTTTGAGGTGGTTTCGTACCCTACAATAATTTCTTCATTTGTTCTCCGCTATTTGTGACTTTGGAGTGAACTCTTTGTCGCAAGTGAGGGATTTACATATGATTCAACTATGTCAGTATTGTTGAGAGAACTTGCACTAGTGAAAGTATGAACCCTAGGCCTTATTTCTAAGCATTGCAATACCGTTTGTGCTCACTTTTATCATTAGTTACCTTGCTGTTTTTATATTTTCAGATTATAAAAACCTATATCTACCATCCATGCTACACTTGTATCACCATCTCTTCGCCGAACTAGTGCACCTATACAATTTACCATTGTATTGGGTGTGTTGGGGACACAAGAGATTTCTTGTATTTGATTGCAGGGTTGTTTGAGAGAGACCATCTTCATCCTACGCCTCCCACGGATTGATAAACCTTAGGTCATCCACTTGAGGGAAATTTGCTACTGTCCTACAAAACTCTGCGCTTGGAGGCCCAACACGAGTCTACAAGAAGAAGGTTGCGTAGTAGACATCAAGCTCTTTTCTGGCGCCGTTGCCGGGGAGGTGATTGCTTGAAGGTATATCTTTAGATCTTGCAATTGAATCTTTTAGTTTCTTGTTTTATCACTAGTTTGGTCTATAAAAGAAAACAAAAAAAAATATGGAATTGAGGTTGCCTCATATGCTTCATCTTTTTAATGTCTTTCGTGAAAATGATGGAAAGGAAAATTGTGCTCAAGTGTTAGAAGAAGAAGTTATTAAAATGTTTGGCACTAAATCTTTGTATGATGAGCATGATTGCAATGTTGTTAGTATGAATTCCTTGAATATTCATGATGCTAATGATATGCAAAGCTACAAGCTTGGGGATGCTATGTTTGATGAAGATGATATGTTTAGTCCCCCAAGTTTTGATGATCAAATTTGTTATAATGACTGCATGCCTCCTACTTATGATGATTATTGTGATGATACTTATGCGATGAAAAAGAGTGATGATTACTATTATGATACTTGTCATAATTATGAATATCCTTTTACTTAATATTACTCTTTTAATGTGGAACCAATTTGTAGTATTCAATTCTTTTATGATACTCCCACTATTAGTCATGAGAAGAAATTTTCTTGTGTGGAGAGTAGTAAAATTTCTATGCTTGTAGATCATGAAAAGAATGCTTTATGTGCTGGTTATATTGTGAAATTCCTTCATGATGCTACTGAAAATTATTATGAGAGAGGATCTTATGCTTCTACATATTGCAATAATATCAAGTTTCCTCTCTATGTTTTGAAAGTTTTGAAGTCATGCTTGTTTTGCCTTCCTATGCTAGTTGATTCTTGCTCCCATAAATTGTTTGCTCACAAAATCCCTATGCATAGGAAGTGGGTTAGACTTAAATGTGCTTGTCATGAGATTCATGATGCTCTTTTGCATGTTTCAATTATTATTCCTATGTGAGCATCATTGAAATCATCATGCCTAGCTAAAAGGCTTTAAAGAAAAGCGCTTGTTGGGAGACAACCCAACACTTTTCCTTTATGTTTTTGAGTGTTCACATGATTAAGATACTATATTAATCATGTTTTGTGCCTTTTATTTCAATAAAATGCCAAGTAAAGCCTTTGGGATGACTCACAAGATGATTAGAATTGATGCTGAACCAAAACAAAAACTTTTGACTCCAGTACATGAATTTTAATGTTTTACTGGAGCGTGATAATGATCTGAAATTTTTACACAGTCTTTATATACAAATTCTTCAGGTTGTACTAATTTTGCAGAATTTTTAGAGACAGGGAAGTATGGATATACTACATATCTTCACAGACTTTCTGTTTTTGACAGATTCTGTTTGGCATGCATAGTTTGCTTGTTTTAGTGTTCTCATAGCTTATATTGAGTGATATAAATTATGGGAATGATAGAATATAGTAGGTATCATGTGGGAACAATTATGAATCTTGTCTTGACAGTACCTAAGTGAATTATCTTTATTTATTATACTAACCCTTCTCACGAAGTTCCGTTAAGTTTTGTGTGATTGAAGTTTTCAAGTTTTGGGTGAGACACCGATATGAGGAGAACAAGGAGTGAAAAGAACCTAAGCCTAGGGATGCCCAAGGCACCTCCAAGGTAATATTCATGGAAGACTCAAGCGCCTAAGCTTGGGGATGCCCCGGAAGCATCCCCTCTTTCGTCTTCAACATTATCGGTATATCTTACTTAGAGCTATATTTTTATTCGTCACATAATATGTGCTTTGCTTGGATCGTCATTATATTTTGTTATTTTATGTTAGGTGTTATTCATAATCTTGTTTTTCAATAAAAAGTTCCAAGAATTGTCTTAGGATGCTTGCATTGCATGTTTTGATGTGTGCTGTGTAAAAACAGAAACTTTTGCTGTAGTGTTTGAATTTTCATATTTTACTGGAACGTGGAACGTTTCTGAAATTTTTACAAAGTATTTTCATATAAATTATTTAGCCTGTCCTAAAGTTTCATAATTTTTTGAGTTACATAAGTACACTTTTTTCATAAATTTCTACAGGCTGTTCTGTTTGGACAGATTGCTGTCACAGTTTCGTTATCTACTTATCCTATAGTTTCCATAGCCTATATTGGTAGATATAAATTGTGGAAACGATAGTAAACAGTAGATTATGTTTTAAAATTATTGTGCAACTTGTCTTTGCAGTACATAAAGAGTTGATTTATTATTATGTGTACTAACCTATCTCACGAGTTCTTTTCGAGTTTTGTGTGGATGAAGTTTTTGAGAATAGGTGAAACCATGATATGAGAGGATTGAACGAGATACAAAAGTTCAAGCTTGGGTATGCCCAAGGCACCCCAAGTAAATATTTCAAGAAGTCTCAAGCATCTAAGCTTGGGGATGCTACGCATCCCACCTCTCTTCATCAACAATTATCGGTTAGCCTATGTTGAGCCTAAATTTTTATTCGTTCACATGATGCGTGCTATTCTTGGAGTGCTATTTTTATTTTGCTTGATGTTTAATAAAATACTTAAGATCTGAAATTCTTAGATGAGAGAGTCTTCACATAGTTATTTAATTGTTGACTACGCATTGATCTTCACTTATATCTTTTTGGAGTAGTTTGTCATTCACTCTCATGCTTCACTTATATCCTATGAGTAAATGGTTGAATTTATTGAATATCATAAATCTGAAATTAAATATGCTTCATATACTTATCCCATGGGGAGTAATGACTTCACACATAATAAATATAGGTGGTAAAATTTATTGAAAGTTAGCAAACACAACATTGGTCACTTGAACAATTCATGAAAGAATATTGAAGGAAGAGAGATTCCACATATAAATATAATATCTTGGACATCTTCTATGATTGTGAGCTCATTAATTATTTTCAAACTCGAGCAAATTAGTTAAAATTGGACAAGGAAGAAAACTTAATGAGTTATGTTTGGGTATATTTGTATAGAGGTTATATTGGTATGGATCCTCCAACATGTGGTGCTTGATTCCACCTCATACTAGCCAAAACTTCCGCACCAAGTAGAAATACTACTTGTGCATCCAAACACCCTTAAACCCAAAGTTGTTCCATATGAGTCCACCATACCTACCTATATGCGGTATTTACCTGCCGTTCCAAGTTTATTTGCATGTGCCAAACTCTAAACCTTCAAATAATATTCTGTTTTGTATGCCCGAATCGCTCATATAGTGACTAGGGGCTGTCAGTATCTTCCATGCTAGGTGGGTTATTCTCACGATATGTGTTGATTCACTATCATTCACGAGAAAGTGGCTGGTATTCGGGATGCCCAGTTCCATGCTCAAAAATCAAATCAAAATATAATGAAACAAAACTCCCCCAGGATTGTTGTTTGTATGGACGGTACCTGTGGATTTGGCTCGCATTGGAGTGTGATTGATTGGTGGAGGGGGAGTAAAAACTTTACCATTCTATTTGGGAACCGCCTATAATGTATCTAGCATGGAAGATACCGAGATCTCTCGGTTGTTATGTTGACAATGAAAGCATACCGCTCAAAATTAGTATTCATCCCTGTTTTAAAAGCTTGAGCTCTGCCACCTCTGCAAATCAATGCTTCCCTCTGCGAAGGGCCTATCTTTTACTTTTTTAGTACTTACCTTTATGCAAGAGTCATGGTGATCTTCACCACTTCCTATATTTCACCTTTTTCTCTTGGCAAGCGTCATGTGTTGGGGAATGATCTAGACATATATATCCACACAAATATATTTGATCATGAATTATTATTATTGACAATTATCTATATGATAAATAAGTTGGGAGGCGAAACATTAAGCCCCTATCTTTCTCTGTGTTCGATGGATGCTATTTGTTCTAAAAATATGCTTTGAGTGTCAATAATCATGGAAGACTATATGATAGTTGAGTATGTGGAATTTGCTAAATCAAAGCTCTTACACAGACCCTTCCTGAAAATAAGATGAATTGCAATTGTTCGATGACTAGGAATATGGTTTGTTAGTTTTCAAGAAACTTTCTGGTCTATACATTAACATGTGAATAGCTTGTTACTTGATCATGAGAAGTTTTATGAGATGAGCTATTGTTTATGGTTTATATTGATGCTAGAAAAAGTGATTGGAATTATCATTGATCAAACTTGTGCACTTGCTAGCATTCACACTTCATAAATTATTTCTTTTATCATTTAACTACTCGAGGACGAGCAGGAATTAAGCTTGGGGATGTTGATACGTCTCCAACGTATCTATAATTTATGAAGTATTCATGCCATGTTTACAATAATTTTATATGATTTTGGTATGATTTTATTAGAACTAACCCGGACTGATGCTGTTTTCAGCAGAACTACCATGGTGTCGTTTTTTGTGCAGAAATAAAAGTTCTCGGAATGGGCTGAAAATTTACGGAGAATATTTTTGGAAAATATAAAAAATACTGGAGCAAAAAGATACTGGAGAGGAGTCCCGAGGCAGCCACAAGCATAGAGGGCGCGCCCCCTGGCTTGTGGGCCCCTCGGGAGTCTCCCTGACTTGATTCCAACGCCAAGGATTCCTATAAATACCAAAACCCCCAGAAAGAAACCTAGATCGGGAGTTCCGCCGCCGCAAGCCTCTGTAGCCACGAAAAACCAATCGGGAGCCCGTTCCGGCACCCTGCCGGAGGGGGAAACCATCACCGGAGGCCATCTTCATCATCCCGGCGGTCTCCATGACGAGGAGGGAGTAGTTCACCCTCGGGGTTGAGGGTATGTACCCGTAGCTATGTGTTTGATCTCTCTCTCTTGTGTTCTTGAGATGACACGATCTTGATGTACCACGAGCTTTATTAATATAGATGAATCATATGGAGTTTTCCCCTCTCTATTTTCTTGTGATGAGTTGAGTTTTCCCTTTGAAGTTTTCTTATCGGATTGAGTCTTGAAGGATTTGAGAACACTTGATGTATGTCTTGCGATGGGATATCCGTGGTGACAATGGGATGTTCTATTGATCCACTTGATGTATGTTTTGGTGATCAACTTGCGGATTCCGTGACCTTGGGAATCTATGCATAGGGGTTGGCACATGTTTTCGTCTTGGCTCTCCGGTAGAAACTTTGGGGCACTCTTTGAAGTTCTTTGTGTTGGATTGAACATGATGAATCTGAAATTGTGTGATGCATATCGTATAATTAAGCCCATGGGTACTCGTGGTGACATTGGAGTATCTAGGGGACATTAGGGTTTTGGTTGATGTGTATCTTAAGGTGTTATTTTAGTACGAACTCTAGGGCTGTTCGTGACTCTTATAGAGATAGCTCATAAGATTGATCGGAAAAGATAACTTTGAGGTGGTTTCGTACCCTACAATAATTTCTTCGTTTGTTCTCCGCTATTTGTGACTTTGGAGTGAACTCTTTGTCGCAAGTGAGGGATTTACATATGATTCAACTATGTCAGTATTGTTGAGAGAACTTGCACTAGTGAAAGTATGAACCCTAGGCCTTGTTTCTAAGCATTGCAATACCGTTTGTGCTCACTTTTATCATTAGTTACCTTGCTGTTTTTATATTTTCAGATTACAAAAACCTATATCTACCATCCATATTACACTTGTATCACCATCTCTTCGCCGAACTAGTGCACCTATACAATTTACCATTGTATTGGGTGTGTTGGGGACACAAGAGATTTCTTGTATTTGATTGCAGGGTTGTTTGAGAGAGACCATCTTCATCCTACGCCTCCCACGAATTGATAAACCTTAGGTCATCCGCTTGAGGGAAATTTGCTACCGTCCTACAAAACTCTGCGCTTGGAGGCCCAACACGAGTCTACAAGAAGAAGGTTGCGTAGTAGACATCACTTTCTCACCTCAAGTTCTATTCATGCTACATATCAAAAACTTGAACAAGCACTTTTTGAACCTTCTGTGTGCGGAGCACTCGGAGTACCGTTTCGTCAAGGCTGACCCCCAAAACCTCCCTAAAGTGCAACTCGGTGTAACCAACCAGAAAATCTCGGTTCCACCGAATGCCTAGGGTTGAGCTGTCTTTGCACCTCGGTACCACCGATACCAGAATCTCAGCTTCACCGAGTTTCACTGTCAACTGACAGTAGAGGAACTCGGTGACACCGAAATTTTAGTCTCGGTGACACCGACAGTGAAGGGTACTTAATCCGGCAGACCCGATGTTTTGAAATTTCATCTTCAAACACCAAGTCCCCAACCCTAAGCTGCCGCACCAGGATCCTTTGGTCGTCGCCCTTGCCTCCCCGAGCGCCTTCGCCGTTGGGATCCACGCCGTCGATGGAAATCTCCATCGCCGTCCCCGCCGTAGCGGATTCATCACCAAGCTAGGGTATGAATTCGGCCCCTTATGCTCTCCTCTATCCGATTCATGCACATTAGGTTACTTCCATCTACAATCCAGAGTGTGCAATCTTTCTGTCCCACAAGAATCATCCATAGATTAGAAAACGAGGAAATTCTGGATCTGAACTCCCACAACATGCATCTCAGTGACACCGAGTCGATAGAATCGGCTCCACCGATTAAGTTTTCCGGGTTTCTGAGAACCACTTCGGTGAGACCAAGTAGTTCTTTTCGCTTACACCGAAAAGGCTGCCCAAGTTTCTGTTAAGCAAGTGGTCAGTCTCGGTGACTCCTAAAATTTCAACCCGGTGGTACCGAAATGTATTTTGCAGTAGTTCATACCCAAAGTTTCTGAGTTTAAATTTTTGAAAAATGTTTGTGTTTTTGTGATGCTCAACCTTTCTGCTCTTCTATACTCCATTCATAGGGACAGTATGTCAGCTTCAGATGATAGTCAGAATGACTCCAGAGAGCCTAACATTGATGCAGATCCAGGCACTAGTCTTGAGCCTAGCTCATCTTCAGAAGATCCAGGCACACCTAGCTATCACAGTTTGCCCAAGGCAGCAACTAGAGCCAGGAGAAAGTTGAACTCAGATGAAGAGGTCTCTAATTTTGTGCCAGAGGAGTTTCTTGCCAAGCAAAGGCAAGACAAAGTAGGCAGAGCTGCCAAGAAGTCTGCATCTGCGGCCACCTCATCTAGGAGGTGTTGGAAATATGCCCTAGAGGCAATAATAAAGTGGTTATTATTATATTTCCTTGTTCATGATAATCATTTATTATCCATGCTATAATTGTATTGATTGGAAACTCAATTGCATGTGTGGATACATAGACAACAATGTGTCCCTAGTATGCCTCTAGTAGACTAGCTCGTTGATCAAAGATGGTCAAGGTTTTCTAGCCATAGACATGAGATGTCATTTGATAACGGGATCACATCATTAGGAGAATGATGTGATGGACAAGACCCAAACTATGAATGTGGCATATGATCGTGTCAGATTATTGCTATAGTTTTCTGCTTGTCAAGTATCCGTTCCTATAACCATGAGATCATGTAACTCACTGACACCGGAGGAATACCGTGTGTGTATCAAACGTCGCAACGTAACTGGGTGACTATAAAGATGCTCTACAGGTATCTCCGAGGGTGTCTGTTGAGTGGGCATGGATCAAGACTGGGATTTGTTACTCCGTGTGACGGAGAGGTATCTCAGGGCCCACTCGGTAATACAACATCACAATAAGCCTTGCAAGCAAAGTGAATAAAGTGTTAGCCATGGGATCTTGTATTACGGAACGAGTAAAGATACTTGCCGGTAACGAGATTGAACTAGGTATAGAGATACCGACGATCGAATCTCGGGCAAGTAACATACCGAAGAACAAAGGGAACATCATACATGATTAACTGAATCCTTGACATAGAGGTTGAACCGATAAAGATCTTCGTAGAATATGTAGGAACCAATATGGGCATCCAGGTCCCGCTATTGGTTATTGACCGTAGAGGTGTCTTAGTCATGTCTACATAGTTCTCGAACCCACAGGGTCTGCACACTTAACGTTCGGTGACGTTTCGGTAGGATTGAGATATATGTGTTGGTGACCGAAGGTTGTTCGGAGTCCCAGATGAGATCCCGGATGTCACGAGGATCTCCGGAATGGTCTGGAGGTAAAGATTTATATATAGGAAAGTGGTATTTGGGTTCCGGAAAAGTTTCGGGTATTTCCGGTAGTGTACCGGGAGTGACGAATGGGTTCCGGGGGTCCACCGGGTGGGGCCCACCCACCCCGGGGGGGCACATGGGCCCAAGAGGTGGCGCACCAGCCCCTAATGGGCTGGGAAACCGACCCCATAAGGGCCTATATGCCCAAGAGGAAAAAATGTGGAGATAGGAAGGAATATGACTCCTTCCTAATATGAATCCACTTCCTAGTAGGAAGTGGATTGGATTCCTCCTTGCCCTGGTTTGGCCGACCCTAGGGGAAACCCTAGGGAGGTTTGCTCCTCCCTCTCCCTCCTATATATACTAGAGGAATAGAGCCCCAAAACCGACGACCATGTGCTAGTTCTCTATTCTCTAGTTCCTCCACCAAATAGATTCCGGTAGTGCTTAGGCGAAGCCCTGCCGGGATAACTCCACCATCACCACCACCATGCCGTCGTGCTGCTGGAGATCTCATCTACCTCTCCGCCCCCTGTTGCTGGATCAAGAAGGCGGAGATCGTCATCGAGTTGTATGTGTGCTAAACGCGGAGATGCGGTCCGTTCGGCGCTAGATCGGGACGGATCGTGATTGGATCGCGGGACGGCTTGCGATTTGGATCGTGAAGACGTTCGACTACATCAACCGCGTTTCTTAACGCTTACCGCTTAGCGATCTACAAGGGTATGTAGATCCACTCTCCCTCTCGTAGATGCTCATCACCATGGATAGATCTTGCGTGTGCATAGGAAATTTTTTGTTTCCCATGCAACGTTCCCCAACAGTGGCATCATGAGCTAGGTCTATGCGTAGATGAGATCACGACTAGAACACAAAGGAGTTTGTGGGCATTGATGCTCAGATTGCTTCCTCCCTTGGTTTTTTCTTGATTCAGCGGTATTGTGGGATGAAGCGGCCCGGACCAACCTTACTCGTACGCTTACGAGAGACCGGTTCCATCAACTGACATGTGACTTTGTTGCATAAAGATGGCTGGCGGGTGTCTGTCTCTCCCACTTTAGTTGGATCGGATTCGACAAAGACGGTCCTTGAGAAGGTTGAATAGCAATTTGTGTATCACCGTTGTGGTTTTTGCGTAGGTAAGAATCGTTCTTGCTAGATACCCGTAGCAGCCACGTAAAACATGCAACAACAATTAGAGGACGTCTAACTTGTTTTTGCAGGGTATGTTGTGATGTGATATGGCCAATAACATGATGAGATATATGTGATGTATGAGATGATCATGTTTTGTATAGAATATCACTACTTGCATGTCGATGAGTACGACAACCGGCAGGAGCCATAGGGTTGTCTTTAATTTGTTTTCACCGTTTTTGCTTTACTTTATCGCTATAAGTTAGCAATAGTCGTAGAAGCAATAGTTGGTGCGACAACCTCATGGCGACACGTTGATGGAGATCATGGTGTCATGCCGGTGACGATGGAGATCATGCCGGTGCTTTGGAGATGGAGATCAAAAGCACAAGTTCATGGCCATATCATGTCACTTATGATTTGCATGTGATGTTAATCCTTTTATGCATCTTATTTTGCTTAGGACGACGGTAGCATTATAAGGTGATCCCTCACTAAAATTTCAAGATAAAATTGTATTCTCCCCGAGTGTGCACCGTTGCGAAAGTTCGTCGTTTCGAGACACCACGTGATGATCGGGTGTGATAGACTCTACGTTCACATACAACGGGTGCAAGCCAGTGTTGCACATGCGGAACACTTGGGTTAAACTTGATGAGCCTAGCATGTACAGACATGGCCTCGGAACACAAGAGACCGAAAGGTCGAACATGAGTCATATAGTAGATATGATCAACATGAAGATGTTCACCATTGAAACCACCTCATCTCACATGATGATCGGACTTGGGTTGGTGAATTTGGATCATGTGACACTCGAATGACCAGAGGGATGTCAATTTGAGTGGGAATTTTTAAGTAATATGATTAACTAAACTCATTATCTTGAACAATAGTCTAAGTTGTCTTTGCAAAATTTATGTTGTAGATCAATGGCTCGCGCAGTAGCACCCCTGAATTTCAATGCGTTCCTAGAGAAAGCTAAGTTGAAAGATGATGGAAGTAACTTTGTAGACTGGGCCCGTAATCTGAGGATTATCCTCATGGCTTCCCAAAAGGCTTATGTCCTTGATGCACCGCTCGGTGAACCACCCGCTCCAGTAGAGTCTGCAGGCGTTGCGAACGCCTGGCAGACACGTTCTGATGATTACTCAATAGTTCAATGTGCAATGTTGTATGGCTTAGAACCGGGACTTCAAAGACGTTTTGAACGTCATGGAGCATATGAGATGTTCCAGGAGTTGAAGTTTATCTTTGAGAAGAATGCCCGGATTGAGAGGTATGAGACCTCCGATAAGTTCTATGCTTGCAAGATGGAGGAGAATGGGTCTGTCAGTGAACACATACTCAGAATGTCTGGGTATTCCAACCATCTGGCTGAATTGGGGATGCCCCTTCCGCCAGAGGCGATCACCGACAGAGTTCTTCAATCACTGCCACCTAGCTACAAGAGCTTTGTGTTGAACTATAACATGCACGGGATGAACTAGTCAGTTGCCGAGCTGTTTGTGATGCTAAAAATCGCTGAGTTTGAGATTCAGAAGGAGCATCAAGTGTTGATGGTCAATAAAACCACTAGTTTCAAGAAGAATGGCAAGGGCAAGAAGGGTAACTCCAAGAAGAGTGGCAAAGCAGTTGCCCCTCCCGTGAAGAAACCCAAGGCTGGACCCAAGCCAGAAACTGAGTGCTTTCATTGCAAGGGAACTGGTGACTGGAAGCGGAACTGTCCCAAGTATCTGGCTGACCAACACCAAACAAGGTATATATGATATACATGTTATTGATGTGTACCTTACCAACTCTCGTTGTAGTGCCTGTGTATTTGATACCGGTTCGGTTGCTCACATTTGCAACTCAAAGCAGGAACTACGGAATAGACAGAGGCTGGCAAAGGACGAAGTGACAATGCGCGTGGGAAAAGGTTCCAAGGTTGATGTGATCGCCGTCGGCACGCTAGCTATTCGTTTACCATCGGGATTAGTGATGAACCTGAATAATTGTTATTTAGTGTCTGCGTTAAGCATGAACATTATATCTGGATCTTGTTTATTGCGAGATGGTTACTCATTTAAATCAGAGAATAATGGTTGTTCTATTTATATGAGTAATATCTTTTATGGTCATGCACCCAATGTGAGGGGTTTATTCTTATTGAATCTCGATAGTGATGATACACATGTTCATAACATTGATGCCAAAAGATGTAGAGTTGATAATGATAGTACCACTTTCTTGTGGCACTGCCGCTTAGGTCATATTGGTGTAAAACGCATGAAGAAGCTCCATGTTGATGGACTTTTGGAGTCACTTTATTTTGAATCACTTGACACATGTGAACCATGCCTCATGGGCAAGATGACTAAGACCCCGTTCTCTGGAACAATGGAACGGGCAAGTGACTTGTTGGAAATCATACATACTGATGTGTGCGGTCCAATGGGCATTGAGGCGCGCGGTGGATATCGTTATTTTCTCACCTTCACCGATGATTTAAGTAGATATGGGTATATTTACTTAATGAAACACAAGTCTGAAACGTTTGAAAAGTTCAAGCAATTTCAGAGTGAAGTTGAGAATCATCGTAACAAGAAGATTAAATTCCTACGATCTGATCGAGGAGGAGAATATCTGAGTTATGAGTTTGGCAGTCACTTAAGACAATGTGGGATTGTTTCACAATTGACACCGCCTGGAACACCACAGTGTAATGGTGTGTCCGAACGTCGTAATCGAACCTTATTAGATATGGTTCATTCTATGATGTCTCTTGCCGATTTGCCACTATCGTTTTGGGGTTATGCATTAGAGACAGCTGCATTCACTTTAAATAGGGCACCATCGAAATCTGTTGAGATGACGCCATATGAACTGTGGTTTGGGAAGAAGCCAAAGTTGTCGTTTCTTAAAGTTTGGGGATGTGATGCTTATGTCAAAAAGCTTCATCCTGAAAAGCTGGAACCCAAAGCGGAGAAATGCGTCTTCATAGGATACCCAAAAGAGACAGTTGGGTATACCTTCTATCTCAGATCCGAAGGCAAAGTATTTGTCGCAAAGAACGGGTCATTTCTCGAGAAAGAGTTTCTCTCGAAAGAATTGAGTGGGAGGAAAATAGAACTTGATGTGGTTGTCGAACCTTTACTTCAAACAGAGAGTAGTGCAGCGCAGAAAGATGTTTCTGTAGAGCCTACATCGGTTGAAGAGGAAGTTAATGATGATGATCATGAAGCTTCGGATCAAGTTGCTATCGAACCTCGTAGGTCGACAAGGGCACGTACTGCTCCTGAGTGGTACGGTAACCCTGTCTTAGAGGTCATGTTGTTGGACAACGATGAACCTACGAGCTATGGAGAAGCGATGATGGGCCCGGATTCCAAGAAATGGTTAGAGGCCATGAAATCCGAGATGGGATCCAAGTATGAAAACAAAGTATGGGCTTTGGAAGTATTACCTGAAGGGCGAAAGGCCATTCAGAATAAATTGATCTTTAAGAAGAAGACGGACGCGGACGGTAATGTCACCGTCTATAAAGCTCGGCTTGTGGCAAAGGGTTTTTCACAAGTTCAAGGAGTTGACTACGATGAGACCTTCTCACCTGTAGCGATGCTTAAGTCAGTCAGAATCATGTTAGCAATAGCTGCATTTTTCGATTATGAAATTTGGCAGATGGATGTCAAAACAGCGTTCCTTAACAGTTTCCTTAAGGAAGAGTTGTATATGATGCAACCAGAAGGTTTTGTCGATCCAGAAAATGCTGACAAAGTTTGCAAGCTCCAGTGATCCATTTATGGACCGGTGCAAGCATCTCGGAGTTGGAATCTTCGCTTTGATGAGGTGATCAAAGCGTTCGGGTTTATACAAGTTTACGGAGAAGCTTGTATTTACAAGAAAGTGAGTGGGAGCTCTATAGCGTTTCTAATATTATATGTGGATGACATATTGCTGATTGGAAACAATATAGAAATGTTGGAAAGTGTGAAGGAATATTTGAACAAGAGTTTTTCAATGAAGGACCTAGGAGAAGCTGCTTTCATATTAGCCATCAAGATCTATAGAGATAGATCGAGACGCTTGATAGGACTTTCACAGAGCACATACCTTGACAAAGTTTTGAAGAAATTCAAAATGGATCAGTCCAAGAAGGGGTTCTTTCCTGTATTGCAAGGTGTGAAGTTGAGTAAGACTCAATGCCCAGTGACTGCAGAAGATAGAGAAAATATGAGTGTCGTCCCCTATGCTTCAGCCATAGGCTCTATCATGTATGCAATGCTGTGCACAAGACCCGATGTCAGCCTTGCCATAAGTATGGCCAGAAGGTTTCAAAGTGATCCAGGAATGGAACACTGGACGGTGGTCAAGAATATCCTTAAGTACCTGAAAAGGACTAAGGATATGTTTCTCGTTTATGGAGGTGATCAAGAGCTCGTCGTAAAGGGTTACGTCGATGCAAGCTTTGACACTGATCCGGATGACTCTAAGTCTCAAACCGGATATGTATTTATTCTCAATGGGGGTGCGGTAAGCTGGTGCAGTTCCAAGCAGAGCGTGGTAGCTGATTCTACATGCGAAGCGGAGTACATCGCTGCCTCGGAGGCGGCGAAGGAAGGTGTCTGGATGAAGGAGTTCATGACAGATCTTGGAGTAGTGCCCAGTGCACTAAACCCAATGACTCTGTTCTGTGACAACACTGGTGCCATTGCTCTGGCCAAGGAACCAAGGTTTCACAAGAGGACCAGACACATAAAGCGACGCTTCAATTCCATACGCGATTACATCAAGGAGGAGGACATAAATATTTGCAAAGTGCACACGGATCTGAATGTCGCAGACCCATTGACTAAACCTCTTCCAAGGGCTAAACATGATCAACACCAGAACTGTATGGGTGTTAGATTCATTACAATGTAAATCACATAGTGATGTGAACTAGATTATTGACTCTAGTGCAAGTGGGAGACTGTTGGAAATATGCCCTGGAGGCAATAATAAAGTGGTTATTATTATATTTCCTTGTTCATGATAATCGTTTATTATCCATGCTATAATTGTATTGATTGGAAACTCAATTGCATGTGTGGATACATAGACAACACTCTGTCCCTAGTATGCCTCTAGTAGACTAGCTCGTTGATCAAAGATGGTCAAGGTTTCCTAGCCATAGACATGAGATGTCATTTGATAACGGGATCACATCATTAGGAGAATGATGTGATGGACAAGACCCAAACTATGAATGTAGCATATGATCGTGTCAGTTTATTGCTATAGTTTTCTGCATGTCAAGTATCCGTTCCTATAACCATGAGATCATGTAACTCACTGACACCGGAGGAATACCTTGTGTGTATCAAACGTCGCAACGTAACTGGGTGACTATAAAGATGCTTTACAGGTATCTCCGAGGGTGTCTATTGAGTGGGCATGGATCAAGACTGGGATTTGTTACTCCTTGTGATGGAGAGGTATCTCAGGGCCCACTCGGTAATACAACATCACAATAAGCCTTGCAAGCAAAGTGACTAAAGTGTTAGCCACGGGATGTTGTATTACGAAACGAGTAAAGAGACTTGCCAGTAACGAGATTGAACTAGGTATAGAGATACCGACGATCGAATCTCGGGCAAGTAACATACCGAAGAACAAAGGGAACAACATACATGATTAACTGAATCCTTGACATAGAGGTTGCACCGATAAAGATCTTCGTAGAATATGTAGGAACCAATATGGGCATCCAGGTCCCGCTATTGGTTATTGACCGTAGAGGTGTCTCAGTCATGTCTACATAGTTCTCGAACCCGCAGGGTCTGCACACTTAACGTTCGGTGACGTTTCGGTAGGATTGAGATATATGTGTTGGTGACCGAAGGTTGTTCGGAGTCCCAGATGAGATCCCGGACGTCACGAGGATCTCCGGAATGGTCTAGAGGTAAAGATTTATATATAGGAAAGCGGTATTTGGGTTCCGGAAAAGTTTCGGATATTTCCGGTAGTGTACCGGGAGTGACGAATGGGTTCCGGGGGTCCACCGGGTGGGGCCCACCCACCCCGGGGGGCCACATGGGCCCAAGAGGTGGTGCACCAGCCCCTAATGGGCTGGGGAACCGACCCCATAAGGTCCCATATGCCCAAGAGGAAAAAAGGTGGAGATAGGAAGGAATAGGACTCCTTCCTAATATGAATCCACTTCCTAGTAGGAAGTGGATTGGACTCCTCCTTGCCCTGGTTCGGTCGACCCTAGGGGAAACCCTAGGGAGGTTTGCTCCTCCCTCTCCCTCCTATATATACTAGAGGAATAGAGCCCCAAAACCGACGGCCACGTGCTAGTTCTCTATTCTCTAGTTCCTCCACCAAATAGATTCCGGTAGTGCTTAGGCGAAGCCCTGCCGGGATAACTCCATCATCACCACCACCACGCCGTCGTGCTGCTGGAGATCTCATCTACCTCTCCGCCCCCTGTTGCTGGATCAAGAAGGCGGAGATCGTCATCGAGCTGTACGTTTGCTGAACGCGGAGGTGCCGTCCGTTCGGCGCTAGATCGGGACGGATCGTGATTGGATCGCGGGACGGCTTGCGATTTGGATCGCAAAGACGTTCGACTACATCAACCACGTTTCTTAACGCTTCCCGCTTAGCGATCTACAAGGGTATGTAGATCCACTCTCCCTCTCGTAGATTCTCATCACCATGGATAGATCTTGCGTGTGCGTAGGAAATTTTTTGTTTCCCATGCAACGTTCCCCAACAGGAGGCCTGTCAGGAAGGAGTATGCCAACACAGAGGCTATGAAAGCACCAGAGAGTGCTAGGGCTTCCATGTCAATAGAGCCAGTCAGAAGCTCTATGCCCAAGAAGCTAGCTGACAAGAAAAGAAGCAGGAAGAGGATTGTTCATGTTGTTGGAAGACCTACTTCCATGTATGAAGATCCAGCAGAAGCTGAGGAAGAAGTGGAAGAGCCAGCTGCCAAGGCTCCTCCCAAGAAGAAGAAGAAATTGTTGGCAGATGCTATGCCCAAGGATGCTCCAGCTAAGAGCACCAAGTCTTCTCCCAAGAAGCCCACAACTCCTAAGCCCAAGAGGACAACCAGAGATATTCCAGCTATAGCGAAGAACAAGGGTTCTTCCTCCAGAGCTGCTGCTGAAGAGGATGAAATGACTGTTTTGAGGAAGCTGAGACCTCACCTTCCAGAGCACAATGACAACCATCCTATTGCTGAGGACATGAAGAAGAGGAAAGATTCAGGGCTAAGGGAATGGAGAGCTATAGATCCTTATTCTCAGAGGAGAAGGACTGCTGTTGATCCTAGATTTCTCGCCAAAGAGCAGCAAGACTTCTATGAAACCATTCTTATGGACAAGAGCCCAGTTGTGAGTGATATGAGATATGTAGACTAGGACTACATTAAGAAGAATGAAGATTATTTTCCCCATGTGCAAGAGAACTTCAAGGCCATTGACATTGATGCATTTGTTGGTAGAGAGTTTACCCCTTGGAATGATGAGATGATCATGCAATTCTACTCCACAGCTCATTTTTATGGAGATGGTAGAATTGTCTGGATGACAGAAGGTGTCAGGTATGAATCCATAGTGGAAGAGTGGGCTACCATCTTAGGAGCCCCATAGGTAGAAGATGGTGATTTGGACGTGTACTCTGAGGCCAAGATGAATCATAATTCCATGGCAATGATGTACAAGGAGATTCCTGCTGACTATGTGCATTCACATAAGTTTGGCTCAGTATACTATCTGCAGGCAGGACTGACCACCACCAACACCATCATGAGGTACACCTTGATGCACAAATCAGGAGATGACAAGATGATCCGAGTATACTCCATCAACATGCTGCATCACATTGACCTTCACACCAGATTCAGGGTCATGTACTTGATTGTTGAGACTGTGAAGAGCACAATTGCTGATCAGAAGAGATCTTGTGGATATGCACCATATATTCAGATGCTTATCAACTCAAAGCTTGAAAAGAATGTATATGCGCTTGATCGACCACATATGCCTCTCCAGCCAGAGTTTGAGGACAATGTTGTGGTGGTGAATCCAGATCATCCCACTTCATCTACTGCACAGGCAGCAGCTGAGGCAGCCAGAGTCACTAGTACTCCAGTGCCAAGGACAAGGAATGAGCAGATGGACCTCATTCTTAGCTCAATCCAAGGCATGCAGAATGACATCACGGAGATTTTGCAGAACCAAAAGAGTCTGGAAAGGATTGTTGAAGACAAGTTTCATACTTTGAACAACAAGGTGGATGGGCTGACAAAGACAGTTGATGAGCTCAAGAAGGAGGTGGACTCAGTACCCCTTCCCCACACCTCAGAGGATGATGATGATGATGATGACGACAGTCGCCCTCTCAGGACCAACACTCAGTTCAAGACCCAAGCTAGATCTGCGACAGTGGCAACTTCAGAGTTGAGACCATCCTCATCGGTACCTGCTGTAGCTCCTTCAGTCCCACCAGCTCCATCAGCGCCTCCAGTGTCTACTACAACCCCTTCCATGACATCGGCATAAGTCTTCGCAGATGCGGTCCTCTCGACTCCTACATCAACAACCGGAGGAGATCAGCCCCAGAGAGACGATTAGTCCTATACCTTTGAACTTTTTGGTAACTTGTTGCCAAAGGGGGAGAAGTTGTATAGATCATTAGGGCTTCGAGAGAGAGAGAGAGAGAGAGTGTGTTCCTTTTTATCGCTCTCCAAAACTTTAAATTTTTTTGGTTGGTCGTTTGCGTTAAACTTGTTGGTGTTTGATCATGCACTTCTTATGTCTTGCTACTGCGTCTTATCTTTTGAGATGCTTATGAGATGATCATTCACTTCTTGCTTGATGTGTTGTGCTATGTTGTTCATTCATATTATTCTCGCACACCACCAAGCTGTATGTGACATGGAAGAGTGCCCCATGAACCTAATCGATTGTGCATTTGCATTCAAACGCAAATTCAAAATAGTGCACAAATTTAGGGGGAGCTCTTGCTTATCACATACTTCTCAAAGCGATGACTCTATTCATTGATTATATCATATGTCGAAGCTTTGATCTATATGTTGTCATCAATTACCAAAAAGGGGGAGATTGAAAGCACATTTGCTCCCTTGGTGGTTTTGGTAATTAATAACAACATATATGTCATTGGACTCATGTCTTCACTAAGTATATTTCAGGAAAAGTCCAATGATGGGATGGCTATAAATTGTGAGGAGATACCCCAAGATGCAAGGAATGGATTGGCAAAGCTTCAAGCTAGAAGACTCTCTTTTTACTTTGTGAGAAATCACTTTGAGTCCATAGGAAAGCCAATACTATTAAGAGGGGGTAAGGTATTGTTGGTGAAAAAATTGCTGAACGTGCACAAGTGCTAGCCACCAAAAACACCCACAAGATCTCCCACAAAAATACTCTATCAAAACCCTAATCCACAAAATCAGTGCCACCAAGTTTTCATACGGCCCTACCGATTTTCTATCCAAGACAGAACCCTAGCCAAACCCTAGCATTTCGGTACAACCGAGACTGCATCGGTGCAACCGAGTTTGGGTGACCATGGTTTGGGTGACTGATTTCATAGAATCGGAAATTCCGAGTTTATGCGTCGGTCTCACCGAGTTTTGGGAACTGCCCTCTGCCACTTGTTTTAGTACCACCGAGATTCATATATCGGTCTCACCGAGATTCCGAAAGTTTCCACATTTTGAACAAATCGGTACAACCGAGTTTTGCTTCGGTTTCACCGAGATGGTCAATAATGTTGTAAGGGTTGGATTTTTGGAGATGCCTATATATACCCCTCCACCACATCCCACTCGCAAGAGAAGCACTCAGAACGGTTCCCCACTTCCCATATCCAAATTTCTGAGAGAGAACTACCTACCCTTGTGTTGAGATCAAGGTCATCCACTCCAACCATATGGATCTTGTTTTCTAGCCTCCCAAGTTGCTTTCCACCCAATAAATCTTTTCTACCAAGCCAAATCTGTGAGAGAGTGATTGAGTGTTGAGGAGTCTATCATCTTCAAGCACAAGAGCAAGGAGTTCATCATCACTATCAAGCCTATTACCTTTTGGAGGGTGGTGCCTCCTAGATTGGTTAGGTGTTGCTTGGGAGCCTCCTACTTCGTGTTGTGGAGTTGAACCAAGAAGTTTGTACGGGTAAGGAGATCGCCTACTTCATGAAGATCTACCCATAGTGAGGCTAGTCCTTCGTGGACGGAAGCAGTTATGGAATAGTCAAGGTTCCTACTTCGTGGACCCTTATGGGTGGAGCCCTCCGTGGACTCTTGCGACCGCTACCCTCCGTGGGTTCAAGACTCCATAAACGTGGATGTATGATAGCGCCACCTATCGGAACCACGGGAAAAATCTTCGTGTCTACAATTGCGTTTGATCTTCTAACCCTTACCTCTATTACATTTGCTTGTCTTTACTCTCCGCTACAATACTCTTAGACTTGCATGTGTAGGGTGTGCTTGACTTGCTATCATTGCTAAAATCTACCGACAACTAAAATTGGGAAAAGGTAGAATTTTTATTTGGTCAAGTAGTCTAATCACCCCATTCTAGACATACTTTCGATCCTACAGATGAATTTCATCCAACGAATTCACCGATCCAATGCATACGAGTTTTCCACTTATTGTTCTTGCTAACTTACTATTGCTATTGCTACTATTCCAACTGCTACAAAATCATTGCTATCACTGTTACCGTTACTGCTACTGTTACTACTGCTATCAAAACTATCATATTACCGTGCTACTGATCACTCTGCTGCAGATATTTAATCTCCATGTGTGGTTGAATTGACAACTCAACTGCTAATACTCGCAAATATTCTTTGGCTCCCCTTGTGTCGAATCTATAAATTTGGGTTGAATACTCTACCCTCGAAAACTGTTGCGATCCCCTATACTTGTGGGTTATCATATTGTTGCTACTAAGGATAAAATGATGGAGTTCGAACATATTATGTGGTCTTACTTTGTCTACATTATGTTGTCATGCTCCAAGCATTACTCTGTTTATTATGAAATTAATACCATAAATGCATGCAAGATAGCGGTCAATTGGTGGAGTAATAGTAGTAGATGCAGAATCGTTTTGGTCTACTTGTCAGGGACGTAATGCCTATATATATGATCATGCCATGAATAACATCATAATTATTCGCTTTTCTATCAATTACCCAATAGTAATTGTTCACCATTGTTGCTATGTTCACGAGAGAGATGCCTCTAGAGAAAGCTATGCCCCCTGGTCCATTCACCTATTATATTTACTAAAACCCTAAAAATATCCTTTTTGAAATTTATTTACTTTTATTTAGTTTTTCAATTTATAATTATCTATCCTTCAATATCAGAATTAATCCTTGCAATTAACGAGAACAAGGGGATTGAAAAACCCACTTGCCCGCGTTGGGTGCAAGTATTTATTTTCGTGTGTGCATGTACCGTCGACCTTTCGTTGCGTTAACTCCTATTTGTTCGATAAACATTGGTTCTTAACTAGGGGAAATACTTTGTGCTACTGTACTACATTACCCTTCCTCTTCGAGGAAATCCCAATGCCAATTACAAGTAGAAGAAGAATTTCTTGTGCCATTGCCGGGAGATTATCAAACAAACGCAGGGTACCTTCATACACATTAATATTTACTTGTTCTACTTTTTACTTGCATTTATTTCTAGTTACATAAAAACTTAAAAATACCAAAAATATCTTATATATGTGCTTTCTTTGCTTGTTGCTATGGCTAGTTCTTCGCTTGTTTCTTCTACCCCTGAAACCGAAGTGCTTAATTTTAAACAAAGGGGAGGAGAGAGTTCAAAAGATGCTTGGTATAGAATCTGGATGCTCAAAATAGATCTACTTGTAAGCAATCCACCAATGTTCTCCTCCGCAACTTTTATGTGGGTGTTACTACTTGGTATATATTTGTGTTTGACGCTATTATCGGAGGAAACTTTATAAGTAGTCACCCATTGGATGATTTTAATGCTATGTGAAATTTAGTGGGATCACCACCTATTACTATCAATGAAACGACATTAACTTTATAACATGTTATGCGGAGGTTAGAAAATATTGAAACTAAAATACCATCCATTGAACATATTCAAAATCTTGATAAAAAGGCGCACAACCAAGTGGCTAAATTTGGCTCATCGGCGGGAACTACACTAAAATTATTAAAAGATAGAGAAACAATCACCGATAGAATTGAACAAAGTCCTCTAGAATTGATAGACTGGAAGATATCATTCATAATTTGGGCTCAGCTTTTTTCCTCTGTTAAAACCAATGAGGGGACTCCTACAAATAAACAAATTACAACTATGTATGTTCCTAAAGGAAAGGGTGCATACTCAAGCAAGGAGAAAGGAGATTTAAAATGATTAGTGGTCACCCTAATTTCATCAATGCAATAAAGGAACCTATGCTTGATAAACAATTCCTTGACTTTGTACCTAGGAGTATCATGATTGAGATGCTTGCTGAAAATCCTAGGAAGGCATGTTGCTTGATTGAGGAATTGAACAAGGATGATAGTACATGAAACTATGCATTATGCCTAGCTAGGTGATACGTCCATTATGCATCATGAATTCTTATTGATATTTATGTTATTCTTGTTCATTATTCCTTATTTTGATATAATTCTCATGCCTTTTCTCTCTGAATATGCAAGGTACATCACAAGGAGGGAAATATCTAGAAACTGGAATTCTGGACCTGAAAACCAAGAAAATGGCACAAATTCACTGGACTCCAAATGACCTGAAATTTCACGGAGAATTTTTATGGAATATATAAGAATCTCTGGTCCAAAAATATACCAGAGGTGGGGGGGTTGCTGGCCACGAGCCAACAGGGTGCGGCCCAGCCCCTGGTCGCGCCCTGTTGGGTCGTGGTAGCCCAGCAGGTCCCCTGGCCCCCCTCTTCTCCTATATGGTGTATTCTGACCTACAAAAAATCACAAGATTACTTTCGAGATGAAGCGCCGCCGTCTCGAGGCGGAAACCAGGGTAGAGGCTCTTTTTCTGAGGCAGAGAGATTCTGTTGGGGAAACTTCTCTCCGGGAGGGGAGATCAAAGCCATTGTCATCACCAACGCTTCGCTAGTGCAGAAAAGCCTAGCTATGGCATGGCAAAAATGGCCATGCTGGCGTGGACACCCTACGCCACCAATAAGGCGCCACAGTTAAAAAATACTACTGGCATTGGGTACTACGCCAGCACTATTTCATGTGTTTATGGTGTGCCACGTGGCCAACGCCAGCAGTAATATACGTCATTAGTGGCATTGGATGTTAGTGCTACGCCAGCAATGTAATTTCGAGATTTAAATCAAATATGTACAGCAGCGTGATACAACAAAAATGACAGCATAATAAATGTTTAGAACAATAATTAAATAGTAAAATGCAAATACCAGAATCTAAGTTCAAGAGTCATTATTTATTGACATTATTCAGAAAAGTATCAAAAAGTGGCAAGTAACACAAGTACACACAAATTTGGCCAAATTAACAGGAGGTGGTAACACAACATAAGATATGCCATGCATGCCTACTAGCTAGCTAATTCGATATTTCGGCGGGCGGAGTCAGGATCATTGTCTGGAGTAAGTGGACCATCATCGTCGCCGCCAGCAGGCCTGTAGTAGACCATGATCGTCACGGTCGTAGTCAAGGTAGAACGTGGCTCTCTCCCCAGCTTCCATCTGGTAAGCAGTTGCAAGAGCTGTCCAACCAAGGCAACCAAAATAGGTGCGGTCTGACTCGTTGGTGACAAGACAATTGTAGCGTTCGGCCATCAGCATCTTCATGAGGGTGCATTGGAACGTGATGGTTGCATCAAGCGGAACTCAAAACTTCTCTAAGGAGTCACACCTTGCCCCGCAAGGGATGACCTGAGCAAAATTTGAAAAAAAAATAACTAGTTAGACAATTTCGGCCACAAACGTACCATATGAAACTCAGAACATGTTGAACTAAATCATATATATACCGTCTTAGCAATGAAGTCCTTCGGAAGATCTATGAAGAACTTCCTATCCTTCGGGCATCTCAAAGCACCACAAGTCTTACACGGGGCATCCATTTACTGCTGTCAATATCGTTGACCAAAGTAAGCATAGATCATTAAACTAAATAACTAACACATCAAAATAGAACGTGTATGCACTAGTAATTAAGCAATTCTACAAACGATGCACGGTTCAAACATATAATAACATGCATAAAGTTAAACAGTCATTCATATACGAAATAGCTAATGCTACGTCCATCTCTAGCAAGCTACCGGCCAGAGGGGGCGGCCTCGTGGTCGTCTCTGGTGGATAGTACTTAGTACCCTTCTATCACACACCATGAAACTTCGGAGCCATCTGACTGTACCTGCAACACCTATATATATATATATACAATCTATATACACAATGTAATTAAACTACAAAACTAGACTAAAATCTGAAACTACACAACTATACTAAAATCTGAAAGTACACAACTATACTAAAATCTGAAACTAGACAACTACACTAAAATCTGAAACTACACAACTATACTAAAATCTGAAACCAGACAACTATACTAAAATCTGAAACTACACAACTATACTAAAATCTGAAACTAGACAACTACACTAAAATCTGAAACTACTACTACACTAAAAATCTGAAACTACACAACTATACTAAAAATATAAAATTACACTACTACACTAAAAATCTGAAACTACACAACTACACTAAAATCTGAAACTACACAACTACACTAAAAATCTGAAACTACACAACTACACTAAAATCTGAAACTACACAACTACACTAAAAATCTGAAAGTACACAACTACACTAAAAATCTGAAACTACACAACTACATAAAAACCTGAAACTACAATTACAGCACAAATCTGCACTACACAACTACACTAAAATCTGAAACTAGAATTACTCACCCGCGATGGAGGCGACGGGATCGGCGGTGGAGAAGACGGCGACGATGGAGGCACGGAGACGGCAACGGCGGTGGAGGCGCGGAGACTGATACGTCCATTTTGCATCATGATTTCCTACTATTATTTATTACGTTTTGTTGAATAATAATGCTTTAGGGAGTGATTCTAATGCCTTTTCTCTCATAATATGCAAGGTTTACACAAAGAGGGAGAATACCGGCAGCTGGAATTCTAGACCTGAAAAAAGCACATCAGAGATACCTATTCTGCACATCTCCAATGGAGCTGAAACTTTACGGAGATTATTTTTGGAATTAATAAAAAATACTAGAGCAAAGAACTATCAGAGGGGGCCACCCTGGTGGGCACAAGACACCAGGGCGCGCCCTGGTGGGTTGTGCCTCCTCGGCCCACCTTCGGTGCCCATCTTCTGGTATATAATCACTTTTGACCTAGAAAAAATAAGAGGAGGGCTTTCAGGACGGAGCGCCGCCGTCTCGAGGCGGAACTTGGGCAGGAGCACTTTTGCCCTCCGGCGGAGCGATTCCGCCGAGGGAACTTCCCTCCCCGAGGGGGAAACCGAAGCCATCGTCATCACCAACACCCCCTCTCATCATTGGGAGGCCAATCTTCATCAACATCTTCAACAGCACCATCTCCTCTCAAACCCTAGTTCATCTCTTGTGTTCAATCTTTGTACCGGAACCTCAGATTGGTACCTGTGGGTGACTAGTAGTGTTGATTACCTTGCGTAGTTGATTACTATATGGTTTATTTGGTGGAAGATTATATGTTCAGATCCATTATGCTATTCAATACCCCTCTGATCTTGAGCATGATTATTATTTGTGAGTAGTTACCTTTGTTCTTGAGGTAAAGGGAGAAGTCATGTTGCAAGTAATCATGTGAATTTGATATGTGTTCGATATTTTGATGATATGTATGTTGTGATTCCCTTAGTGGTGTCATGTGAACGTCGACTACATCACACTTCACCATTCATGGGCCTAAGGGAATGCATTGTGGAGTAGTTATTAGATGATGGGTTGCTAGAGTGACAGAAGCTTAAACCCTAGTTTATGCGCTACTTCGTAAGGGGCTGATTTGGATCCAAACGTTTAATGCCATGGTTAGATTTTATCTGAATACTTTTCTCATAGTTGCGGATGCTTGCGAGGGGGTTAATCATAAGTGGGAGGTTGTTCAAGTAAGAACAGCACCCAAGCACCGGTCCACCCACATATCAAATTATCAAAGTAGCGAACACGAATCAAACCAACATGATAAAAGTGACGATGAAATTCCCGTGTACCCTCAAGAACATTTTGCCTATTACTAGAGATTGTTCTGGCCTTTCCTTTGCCACAAAAGGATTGGGCTACCTTGCTGCACCTTATTTACTGTGACCGTTACTTGCTCGTTACCAATTACCTTGCTATCAAACTATCTGTTACCTACAATTTCAGTGCTTGCAGAAATTACCTTGCTGAAAACCGCTTGTCATTTCCTTCTGCTCCTCATTGGGTTCGACACTCATACTTATTGAAAGGACTACGATTGATCCCCTATACTTGTGGGTCATCAAGACTCTTTTCTGGAGCCATTGCCGGGGAGTGAAGCACTCTTGGTAAGTGGAAATCGGTAAGGAAAAACTTATACTACGTGCTGAAATTTATTGTTACTTGCTACTATGGAAAACAATCCTTTGAGGGGTTTGTTCGGGGTATCTTCACCTCGACCGGAACCACCATTTGTTGACCCTCAACCTACTGCACCTACTGAAAATATTGGTTATGAAATTTCTTCGGGTATGGTAGAACAACTTCTTGCTAAACCTTATGCAGGAGATGCAACTGAACATCCTGATATGCACCTTTTATATGTGAACGAAATTTGTGGATTATTCAAGCTTGCAAGTTTACCCGGAGACAAAGCTAAGAAGAAAGTTTTCCCTTTATCTTTGAAGGGAAAATCATTGACATGGTATAGGCTATGTGATGATCTTGGGTCGTGGAACCGGAATCGTTTGCAATTGGAATTCCACCAAAAGTTTTATCCCATGCATCTAGTTCATCGTGATCGGAATTATATATATAATTTTTGGCCTCGTGAAGGAGAAAGCATCACTCTAGCTTGGGGGAGGCTTAAGTCAATGTTATATTCATGCCCCAATCATGACATCCCGAGAGAAGTTATCATTCAGAATTTTTATGCTCGGCTTTCTCATAATGATCAATCCATGCTCGATACTTCTTGTGCCGGTTCTTATATGAAGAAAACTATTGAATTCAGGTGGGATCTCTTAGAAATAATTAAACGCGACTCTGAAGATTGGGAACTCGACGAAGGTAATGAGTCAGGTATAAAGCTCGAGTTTGATTATGTTAAATCTTTTATGAATACCGATACTTTTCACAAGTTTAGCACTAAATATGGACTTGACTCTGAGATAGTAGCCTCTTTCCGTGAAGCATTTGCTACACATGTTGATCTCCCTAAGGAGAAGTGGTTTAAATATCATCCCCCTATTAAAGAAGAAATTAAAGAACCGGTCATAGCTAAAGATGAAACCATCATTTACAATGTTGATCCAGTTGTGCCTACCGCTTATATTGAAAAACCACCTTTCCCTATTAGGATAAAGGAACATGCTAAGGTATCAACTGTGGTTCGTAAGAGTAATATAAGAGCACCTAAGCCCCCTGAGCAAATTAAAGTAGAACCTAGTGTTGCTATGGTTAAGGAGCTCTTGGTAGAAAATATTGATGGGCATGTTATCTACTTCTGTGATGAAGCTACAAGAATCGCCAAACCTGATGAAAAAGATAAACATAGACCCATAGAAGGCATGCCTGTTGTCTCGGTTTAAATAGGAGATCATTGCTATCATGGTTTATGTGATTTGTGTGCTGGTGTGAGTGCTATCCCTTTTACCTTATACCAAGAAATTATGGATGAAATAGCACCTGCTGAAATAGAAGACATTGATGTTACTATTAAACTTGCTAATAGAGACACCATCACACCACTTGGGATTGTTAGAGACGTTGAAGTCTTGTGTGGGAAAGTAAAATACCCTACTGATTTTCTAGTTCTTGGTTCCCCATAAGATGACTTTTGTCCTATTATCTTTGGTAGACCTTTCTTGAACACCGTCAACGCTAAAATAGACTGTGAAAAACAAACTGTCGGTGTCAGTTTTGGTGGTGTGTCTCATGAGTTTAATTTTTCCAAGTTTAGTAGACAACCTCGTGATAGAGCATTATCTAGTAAGGATGAAATAATTGGTATTGCTTCTATTGTCGTGCCTCCTATCGATCCCTTAGAACAATATTTGCTTGACCATGAAAATGATATGCACTTGCGTGAAAGAAATGAAATGGATCAAATTTTCTTTGAACAACAACCTCTCCTGAAACACAATTTGCCTATTGAATCTCTTGGAGGGCCTCCTCCACCTAAAGGTGATCCTGTGTTTGAATTAAAGCAATTGCCTGACACTTTGAAGTATGCTTATCTTGATGAGAAAAAGATATATCATGTTATTATTAGTGCTAACCTTTCAGAACATGAAGAAGAAAGATTATTAAAAGTTCTAAGGAAGCACCAGGCTGCTATTGGATATACTCTTGATGATCTTAAGGGCATTAGTCCCACTCTATGTCAGCACAAGATTAATATGGAACCTGATGCTAAACCCGTTGTTGATCATCAATGGCGATTAAATCCTAAGATGAAAGAAGTGGTAAGAACTGAAATATTAAAGCTTCTGGAAGCAGGTATAATTTATCCCATAGCTGATAGTAGATGGGTAAGTCCCGTTCATTGTGTCCCTAAGAAAGGAGGTATTACCATTGTTCCTAATGATAAAAATGAAGTCATTCCACAAAGAATTGTCACTAGCTATAGAATGGTAATTGACTTTAGAAAGTTAAATATAGCTACTAGAAAAGATCATTACCCTCTGCCTTTCATTGATAAAATGCTAGAAAGATTATCTAAGCACACACACTTTTGTTTTCTGGATGGATATTCTGGTTTCTCTCAAATACCTGTGTCACAATCCGATCAAGAGAAAACCACCTTTACTTGCCCTTTTGGAACCTATGCTTATAGACGTATGCCTTTTGGTTTATGCAATGCACCTGCTACCTTTCAAAGATGTATGACTGCTATATTCTCTGATTTTTGTGAAAAGATTGTGGAGGTTTTCATGGATGATTTTTCTGTTTACGGGACTTCTTTTGATGATTGCTTAAGCAACCTTGATCGAGTTTTGCAGAGATGTGAACAAACTAATCTCGTCTTGAATTGGGAGAAGTGGCACTTTATGGTTAATGAAGGTATTGTCTTGGGGCATAAAATATCCAAACGGGGTATTGAGTTGGATAAAGCTAAATTGATGCAATTGAGAAAATACCATGTCCTAAAGATATTAAAGGTATTCGAAGTTTCCTTGGTCATGCTGGTTTCTATAGGAGGTACATTAAAGACTTCTCTAAAATTTCTAGGCCTCTTACTAATCTTTTGCAAAAGGATATCCCTTTTGTTTTTCATGATGATTGTGTGGAAGCCGTTGAAACACTCAAGAAAGCCTTAACCTCTGCACCTATCGTTCAACCACCTGATTGGAACTTGCCTTTTGAAATTACGTGTGACGCTAGTGATTATGCTGTTGGTGCTATTCTAGGATAAAGAGTTTATAAGAAATTGAATGTTATCCATTATGCTAGTAAAACTCTAGACAGTGCCCCACGAAATTATGCTACTACTGAAAAAGAATTTTTGGCAGTTGTGTTTGCCTGTGATAAATTTAGATCCTATATTGTTGACTTCAAAGTTATTGTTCACACCGATCATGCTGCTATAAAATATCTTATGGACAAGAAAGATGCTAAACCTAGACTCATTAGGTGGGTTCTCTTGCTTCAAGAATCTGACTTACATATCGTTGATAGGAAGGGAGCTGAGAACCCCATAGATGATAACTTGTCTAGGTTATAAAATATTCTTGATTACCCACTACCTATTGATGATAGTTTTCCTGACGAACAATTAGCTACAATAAGTGTTTCTCAAAACACCCCTTGGTATGCTGATTATGCTAACTACATTGTTGCTAAATATATACCACCTAGCTTCACATACCAACAAAAGAAAAAAATTCTTCTATGACTTAAGACATTACTTTTGGGATGACCCACATCTTTATAAAGAAGGAGTAGATGGTATTATTAGACGTTGTGTACCTGAGCATGAACAGGAACAAATCCTACGGAAATGTCATTCCGAAGCTTATGAAGGGCATTATGCGGGAGATAGAACTGCTCACAAGGTATTGTAGTCTGGTTTTTATTGGCCTACTCTCTTCAAGGATGCCCGTAAGTTTGTCTTGTCTTGTGATGAATGTCAAAGAATTGGTAATATCGGTAAGCGTCAGGAAATGCCTATGAATTATTCACTTGTTGTTGAACCTTTTTACGTTTGAGGTTTTGATTATATGGGGCCTTTTCCTTCCTCTAACGGGTACACTCATATTTTGGTTGCTGTTGATTATGTCACTAAGTGGGTAGAAGCTTTTCCAACTAGTAGTGTTGATCACCACACCTCCATTAAAATGCTTAAAGAGGTTATCTTCCCGAGGTTTGGAGTCCCTAGATATTTAATGACCGATGGTGGTTCACACTTTATTCATGGTGCTTTTAAGATGCTTGCTAAATATGATGTTAACCATAGAATTGCATCACCCTATCATCCTCAATCTAGTGGTCAAGTTGAACTTAGCAATAGAGAAATAAAATTGATATTACAAAAAACTGTCAATAGGTCTCGAAAGAATTGGTCTAAGAAATTAGATGATGCACTTTGGGCCTATAGAACAGCTTATAAAAATCCTATGGGTATGTCTCCATACAAAATGGTATATGGAAAAGCTTGTCATTTGCCTCTATAATTAGAACATAAAGCATTTTGGGCAATTAAAGAACTCAACTATGATTTCAAACTTGCCGGTGAGAAGAGGCTATTTGATATTAGCTCACTAGATGAATGGAGAACCCAAGCCTATGAAAATGCCAAACTATTCAAAGAAAAAGTAAAAAGATGGCATGATAAAAGAATCCAAAAGCGGGAATTCAAAATAGGAGACTATGTTCTTTTGTTCAACTCTCGTTTAAGACTTTTTGCAGGTAAGCTTCTCTCCAAATGGAAAGGACCATATATTATCGAAGAGGTTTATCGTTCTGGAGCTATCAAGATTAATAATGCCGAAGGTACTAACCCGAAGGTGGTCAATGCACAAAGAATTAAGCACTATATCTCAGGTACGCCTATTAACGTTGAAAGCAATGTTATCCAAACCATGACACCGGAGGAACACATAAAAGAAACCTTCCGAAACACTCCAGAATTCTAAAAAATAGGAGGTACGTGATACGGTAAGTAAACAGACTCCAAAAAATCCGGAAAAATATTTTTTGTCAGTTTTGGAATATTAGAAAATTTTGAAAATTAAGAAATAAACCGGAAGGTGATCGAGGTGAGCACGATACACCAGGGTATGCCAGGCCCCGCTGGGCGCGCCCTGGTGGGTTGTGCCCACCTCGAACACCTTCCCGACTCCGTCTTCCTTCCATTTGCTTGTTCTCCAAGAATAAAAAATCTCTATATATACCCCCGACCGTTTTGACGACCGCATAGTAGAAAAATCCTCTGTTCTTATTTCGTGTTGTTTTCCTATCAGATCTGTCAAGCCAGGCATCATGTCTTCTCCCTCTTCTAATAACATAGAAGAAGATGCTTGGCTAATGAAGATGGAGCTGAAGAGGGAGGGGCCAAAAGAAGCTAACAAGGAAGACAAGGGCAAGGAGGCTATAGTGGATCAGCCCCCAGAAGGAGGGCAATCCATGCCAACAAAGGAGGGGGAAGAAGAAGATATCCTTCAACCTTATTACAATCATCTCACCCCTATTGAAATCAAAGCTTTTAGAGATTTCGAAGCGGTCCGTGTTCAGAATAAATTTCTCATTCGTGAAAATATTTTGCTAGAGGAGCACATCAATACCCTTCGGAGAGTCATTCATAAATTGGAGTACCTTTTGAGTCTGAAGTGTGACACCTCTACACCACCACCTTCTTCATCACCACCACCAAAGCAGACTTGAGCACACGGGTAAGGGCACTCCCCTTGGCTTGAGCCAAGCTTGGGGGAGGTGCCCCGGTATCGTATCACTATCACTTTTATTCACCTCTACCTATTTTAGTTCGATCTTTAGTTTTCCTTTGCTTTAGTTGAATAAAAGTCTAGCATGATCTATTTTCGTGTGTTAGTTTCGTGGCCTATCTATCTATGTAATCGAGTGAGAGTTATATAATAAAGTTTAGTTTGAGTTTTTGCCTCTCTACTTTCTTGTTGCAATCAAAATAAAGGAAAAATAAATAAATGACAAGAATCAGATGCTAATCTTTTGGTGAGTAATGACATCACATAAGGAAAAGTATAAGTAGTAAAATTTATTGGATATTGACAAACATAGCATTGGTCAATGATGCAATTAATGAAAGAATTAATAAGGGAAGAGAAGAGTCACATGCAAATACACTATCTTGGACATCTTTTATGATTGTGAGCCCCCATTAAATATTATATGTCAAAATTGTTGACGTTGGACAAGGAAGACAACGTAATGATTTATGCTTGTTCATATCCACATAGAAGTTATATTGTCATAGATCCTTCAACATGTGGTGCTTGCTCAATATCTCTGCTAGCCAAAAATTCCGCACTAAGTAGAGATACTACTTGTGCATCCAAAAACCCTAAATCCAAACTCATGTTTTGAGAGTCCACCATACCTACTTATGGATTGAGTAAGATCCTTCAAGTAAGTTGTCATCGGTGCACTAAGGCAATAAAAATTGCTTCTAAATGTGTTTGATCAATTAGTGTAAGAGAAAATTGAGCGTTGTACGAACTTGTGATGGCAAAGTAATAAAAGCGACGGACTGCATAATAAATGTTGCTATCATAAGGGGTAATATAACATGACATTCTTTTGCATTAAGGGATTTGTCATACAAACCAAAAAGCTCATGACAACCTATGCTTCCCTCTGCGAAGGGCCTATCTTTTACTTTTATGTATTTACTTTTATGTAAGAGTCAAAGTATTCTTCCCTATTCCTTTTTACTTTTTTATTTTTGCAAGCATCATGTGGTGAGGAAAGATCTAGGCACATATATCCAGTTGGATATGGGTGAGCATGAGTTCTTATTGTTGACATCACCCTTGAGGTGAATATGTTGGGAGGCAAAACTATAAGCCCATATCTTTCTATGTGTCCGATTGAAACTTTTTGCTCATGGGTATGTTGTGAGTGTTAGCAATCATAGAAGACTAAATGATGGTTGAGTATGTGGACTTGCCAAAAGGCTCCGACATGAGACCCTTCCTGAAAATATGATGAATTGTAGTTGCAAAGTTGACTGAGAACATAGTTTGTTGGTTTTCAATAAGGTTTATGCTTTAGACTTCTATGTTGTGATGAATTGTTACTTGTGCATGAGAAGTTATATGATGAAAGTATATGAATAAGTTTTATGATAGAGTTTATTGTTGTTATGATAATAAGCATGATGCTTCTATGTCCGTATTTTGTTTCTATCGACACCTCTCTCTCAAACCATGTGGACATGCTTTTCAATTTCGGCTTTTCGCTTGAGGACAAGCGAGGTCTAAGCTTGGGGGAGTTGATACGTCCATTTTGCATCATGATTTCCTACTATTATTTATTACGTTTTGTTGAATAATAATGCTTTAGGGAGTGATTCTAATGCCTTTTCTCTCATAATATGCAAGGTTTACACAAAGAGGGAGAATACCGGCAGCTGAAATCCTGGACCTGAAAAAGGCACATCAAAGATACCTATTCTGCACATCTCCAATGGAGTTGAAACTTTATGGAGATTATTTTTGGAATTAATAAAAAATATTGGAGCAAAGAACTACCGGAGGGGGCCACCTTGGTGGGCACAAGACACCAGGGCGCGCCCTGGTGGGTTGTGCCCTCCTCTTCCCACCTCCGGTGCCCATCTTCTGGTATATAATCACTTTTGACCTATAAAAAATAAGAGGAGGACTTTCGGGACGGAGCGCCGCCGTGTCGAGGCGGAACTTGGGCAGGAGCACTTTTGCCCTCCGGCGGAGCGATTCCGCCGGGGTAACTTCCCTCCCGGAGGGGGAAATCGAAGCCATCGTCATCACCAACACCCCTCTCATCTTTGGGAGGACAATCTTCATCAACATCTTCAACAGCACCATCTCCTCTCAAACCCTAGTTCATCTCTTGTGTTCAATCTTTGTACCGGAACCTCAGATTGGTGCCTGTGGGTGACAAGTAGTGTTGATTACCTTGCGTAGTTGATTACTATATGGTTTGTTTGGTGGAAGATTACATGTTCAGATCCATTATGCTATTCAATACCCCTCTGATCTTGAGCATGATTATTAGTTGTGAGTAGTTACCTTTGTTCTTGAGGTCATTGGAGAAGTCATGTTGCAACTAATCATGTGAATTTGATATGCGTTCGATATTTTGATGATATGTATGTTGTGATTCCCTTAGTGGTGTCATGTGAACGTCGACTACATGACACTTCACCATTCATGGGCCTAAGGGAATGCATTGTGGAGTAGTTATTAGATGATGGGTTGCTAGAGTGACAGAAGCTTAAACCCTAGTTTATGCGCTACTTCATAAGGGGCTGATTTGGATCCAAACGTTTAATGCTATGGTTAGATTTTATCTTAATACTTTTCTCGTAGTTGCGGATGCTTGCGAGGGGGTTAATCATAAGTGCGAGGTTGTTCAAGTAAGAACAACACCCAAGCACCGGTCCACCCACATATCAAATTATCAAAGTAGCGAACATAAATCAAACCAACATGATAAAAGTGACTAGACGAAATTCCCGTGTACCCTCAAGAACACTTTGCCAATTACTAGAGATTGTTCTGGCCTGTCCTTTGCCACAAAAGGATTGGGCTACCTTGCTGCACCTTATTTACCGTTACCGTTACTTGCTCGTTACCAATTACCTTGCTATCAAACTATCTGTTACCTACAATTTTAGTGCTTGCAGAAATTACCTTGCTGAAAACCGCTTGTCATTTCCTTCTGCTCCTCGTTGGGTTCGACACTCTTACTTATCGAAAGGACTACGATTGATCCCCTATACTTGTCAGTCATCAGAGACAACGACGACGGTGGAGGCGCGGAGACGGCGACGGCGGAGGTGGAGATGGAGATGCAGACGGCGGCGACGTGGAGTCGGAGATGGCGACGGCGGCCGGGGGGCTTGGTCGTTGGCGGCGGCGGCGGCGGGTTGGGATTGATTTGGGGGCATTTCTATGGGGATTAGATCCGGGTGTGTGTATATACGAGTGGTTGGATTTGACGGGCGGTGATGTGTTTGATAGCGTTGGCCCACGTGGTTGGCCAACGCCATTTCAGTTTATTATTTTTTAATTTTCATCTTTTGTGAATATATATATATATATACAAAATTAAAATATTAGTGCAAAATATATTTCATATAGATGAACAACATAGATTTCATTGATTAATTTGGCCTGCTTACATACATTACAGAAGGATAATAAAAAATAACAATTATAATTTACTACTACTAGATCTAGACTAAGAACATCATCGGTGTGATGACGGCCACCAGAAGAAATGGTGTCATCGATCCAGCTGGGAGAAATAGGCCAAGCATGCAACCGGCTAAAAGAGCATATCGAAGCATCTTGAATTTTTTTATTTGGCCTCGCATCACATCGTTCTTGAGTTGCATCTCGTCTATCTATCGTCTCGAAGGTCTAATGGAGCAGTCGAGCATATCGCTTACGTACTTATGGACGAGATCAACCCATATCCATGTGAAGCAATATTTTCCCCATGTTTTATGTGGATCACAATATATATATATATATATATATATATATATATATATATATACACACACACATATTGATATGAGCAACACTAGAGGAGTTGAATTGTGCAAATTAGTTGAAAGCCAATCAATATGTACATACGTACCTTTCCACGGTTGGCGCAGATGTAGAACTCGCTCTGGATTCCATTCTGTGTGCGACATATACTTATCAAGAGGGTGACGACAGCCGCAAAGTTGCATAGGGCCGGTATCTTCGACGCTGGTGGCGAAGCTGCCGAATTGAACGGAAGTCGCGCTGCTGCGGCGGGATGATTCATCGGACATGGTCGACTGCATTGGCCGTGGCGAGCTCATGGTGTAGCCAACAGGACCAGATGGGAGCTTGGCCAGGGCGGAGGAGTCCCAAACTTTTGACATGCTCCGCCGACGTGGGTCCATAACTAAGAATTGGAAGTGAATGTATTTTGAGAAACAAAGGGGCTTCCAACACTAGCTTATATAGGCAAAACTTAGTGCTGGCGTTTACTAAGAGTGAACGCCAGCACTACCTAATATAGCTATGGCGTGTCAGGACATCTGACGCCAGCAATATATTCCGACTGGTCAGCTTAGCAAGGCCCACATTTTGGTGGCGTTCCACTTTATACCGACGCCAGCACTAACTGCACAACGCTGGCGTACCAATTCGTCCAACGCCATCGCTATTTGAAAAAAGTAGTGCTGGCATTGTGCGAAATTGGTGCGCCACCAACATAAGTTGTGGCTAGCCATTTCTCTACTAGTGCTTCCTCCTTCATGGGAGGACCAATCTTCATCAACATCTTCACCAACACCATCTCATCTCCAACCCTAGTTCATCTCTTGTATTCAATCTTTGTCTCAAAACCTCAGATTGGTACCTGTGGGTTACTAGTAGTGTTGATTACATCTTGTCGTTGATGCTTGTTGGATTAATTGGTGAAAGATATTATGTTCAGATCCTTGATCATCATCATTGTACCTCTGATCTTGAACATGTTGATGAGGTGTGAGTAGTTACTATTGTTCCTGAGGACATGGGATAGGTCTTGTTATAAGTAATCATGTGAAGTTGGTATTCGTTCGATATTTTAATGGTATGTATGTTGTTGCTTCTCTTAGTGGTGTCGTGTGAACGTCTACTACACGACACTTCACCATTTATGGGCCTAAGGGAAGTCATTGTGGAGTAACAAGTAGATGATGGGTTGCTAGAGTGACAGAAGCTTAAACCCTAGTTTATGCGTTGCTTCATAAGGGGTTGATTTGGATCCACACATTTCATGCTATGGTTAGATTTATCTTATTTCTTATTTCATAGTTGTGGATGCTTGTGAGAGGGGGTAATCATAAGTGGGTTGCTTGTTCAAGTAAGAACATCACCTTAGCACCGGTTCACCCACATATCAAATTATCAAAGTAGCGAATGTGAATCAACTCAACATAATGAACATGACTAGACAAAAATCCCCATGTGTCCTCGGGAGCGCTTGCTTCATATAAGAATACTTTCTGGCTTGTCCTTTGCTACAAAAAGGATTGGGCTACCTTGTTGCACCTTGGTTACTATTGTTACTCGTCACTTGTTACGAATTATCTTGCTGCAAAACTATCTACTATTGCTACTCACAGCACTTGCAGAAAACACCTTGATGAAAACAGCTTATCATTTCCTTCTGCTCCTCGTTGGGTTCGACACTCTTACTTATCGAAAGGACTACGATTTATCGCCTATACTTGTGGGTCATCACTAGGGGCATTAAACAATAGCGCCTGTTGGGAAGCAACCCAATAGTTATATGTGTGCTCTTATTTTTATTTTCTTGAGTCAACATGATGATTGCTAATGTAATGATTATGTTTGTATCTTTTCTTTTGAGTTTTGTGCCAAGTAAATCCTTTAGAATGATGATCGAATTGTTATGGTGCAGAAACAGAAAAGTTTACGTCCAATATTTGATTTATATTTTTTTACTGGAATGGGATAAATTACTAATTTTTTTACACAGTATGGAGATACAAATTTCCTGCATTGTCCTACTATTTCAGAATTTTATGACTTATATAAGTATGGTTTTAGTCCAGATCATTATGTACTGTTCTGTTTTAGACATATTATATTTTCATTGTATAGTGTTCTTATTTTGATGATGCTATGGATTATATCGGGGGGTATAAGTCATGGAGAAGTCAAAATACATTAGGTATTATGCAAGGGCAAACATCAATCTATTTATAACAGTATCTAAGGTGAATGATAACGGGTCTCACAAAGTTTCTGTTAAGTTTTTGTGTGCTAAAGTTTTCAAGTTTTGTGTGGGATCACGATGGATGAAGGATTAAGGAGTGGCAAGACTCTAATCTTGGGGATGCCCAAGGAACCCCAAGGTAATAATCAAGGAAGACCCAAGTGTCTAAGCTTGGGGATGCCCCAGAAGGCATCCCCTCTTTCGTCTCCAATCTATCGGTAATATTACTTGGAGCTATATTTTATTCATCACATGATATTTATTTTGCTTGGAGCGTCGTGTTCTATAGTTTTTTTTTGCTTTTTAGTTTGCCACAATCATTGTTTGCTGGACACACCAATTATGAGAGACACACATTCATTTAGATTTATTAGAATGCTTTTTATGCTTCACTTATATCTTTTGAGTCAAGGCAGTTTTGCTCATGTGCTTCACTTATATCTTTAGAGAACATCGGTAATTATATTTTACTAGTAGACTGCCCGTGCATTGCCACGGGCCAACAAATGAATTAGTAAACAATGCTCATGTTCCTCCCCACGAACGAGAACATTACACACAATGTCTAACCACAACACAAAAGCATGCATGTTCTGCTCTTTCCCGCTGAACTTGCCGTCCATCACCTTCTCCGTCTATACATCATTCATCCTTTCATTCTATCACCATGTCAGTTATTTTGTTGTCTCAAATAGTAAAAAAACAACCAGCCATGTCACCTTCTTCCTGATCTATTGCCAATCCGAGGAACCTAAATTTGAATGCCCTTGCGTTGCCATGGAACAACAAACTGATATATGGGACCATATATCAAAATATCAAAATTATTGTGACCATTCTCTACATTTATCTTCTATAGACAAATTTATGTACTCAAGACACATACATTTGCTTGTGTTTTTTACTGCTAACACCAACGTTGAGCTAAAATAGACCTAGCATAAAACCTGAGATTGGAATATAGCACAAGAAAGAACTACAAATAATTCATTCTGTACCTTAGATATGTACTCTACGGTACATCCACATCACTCCATTGCCAAAAGTCGACAACGACACATCTTTTTTTTACATCACTGCACTATGACACAACTTCAAAGGATTGGTATGCATGGACCACAACTTCAGCAAAACCCGGCCACCATGGCCTGTAAGACCCTTGATGCTCTTTTAGTTTTATAATGGATCTTGAAATATATTGCACAATCATGGTAGAACGGCAACGTTTGAAGGTGAAGCTGGATATTATTACTTCAAAGAGCCTTGATGTCGTTTCAATTTTATGATGGATCTTGATATATTTCACGTATACAAGAATATATTTATGTATGTCAAATAAATTACTCATGTTACAGATTATAAATAATTTCTTCACACACAAAAATAAAAACCAATTCAACACAGAATTAATTTCAAAAAACTAATATCCAACACAATATGTAGTTAATAAAATTAGCATTATTGTTTTAGTTAACAACTCATTTCCTAGCACGTAAATATGATGTGAGATCAAACAGTAAAAACATCTAACGAGTTTTCAAAGTAGTACAAAATTTAATTATTTTTAGAGAGAGAAAACATATCCTGCATAAGTATTTTTTTCCTCCATTACCCAGCTGAGAGAAACATCTAACCGAACAACAGATCTTCATAGGAAAGTTGTCTTATGTTACTTAGCTGCCCTAAGAGCATCTCTAACCGCGTAATGTGCGATGCACTATGTGTCAATGATGCCCATCTGCTCTATAGGATCCTGCACAACTCACGAATGTATTTGTGGGATCCGCGTGGGCGATGACGGCGTCCCTGGGGATCCTAAAGAAAAGATCAAGGTTGGGAGGAGTGGCGGAATGTTTTTTCTTTTCTTTTGTGATTATTTGTAAAGAGATAAACCAGTGGAAGGGGGTGGTGGAAGGTGGGACTAAAAACAACCGGGCAAAAATAAACCAGTGTACCAGGCTATCAACCTCCCTTTAGGAATAGCGATTTTGTTTTGGAAGGTTATCAAAAAAAATCTTATGTTTGTTTTTTGAGAAGGTGATCTCACATATATGGTATGATTTCTGAATTCTTAATTACCTATTATTTATGTGATTAAATTGAATCATCACCTGCCAAAGCAAGCACAAAACAAAATCTTCCCCTTTAATGATGGATTTGATTTTTTAATGAGAGACAGAAAATAAACCAATGGGACGGGACGGTGGGAGGTGGGACGAAAAATAACCGAACGAAAAAAAAACGCGTACCAGGCTACCAACTGAGCAATTAAGAGTAGAGATAGAAATCATTATGCACTCTCATGTTTCACTTATACCTTTTTGAGAATTTAAATAGGGAGCGGTAATTTGCATGAGTTATATGTTTTGTCGAAAAATGATAGGTATAAAAGAGGGATATAATAAAAACTTTCATGTAGATCACTGAATAAGAAACTTATGATCAACGATATTGAAGTTGTAATATGGAGGCTTACTAATTTGTAAACATTAATTAGTAAGAATAATTAGTGTCGGTCGTGGCATGACCAGGAAGTTGGAGTGTTTTGTATCCTTGATTGATGCCTTGAGTTGTTCAGGCCGGGGGCGCGTGATAGTTAACTCCTCCCAACCTCCTCCCTAGTGGCATGCGAGTAGTACTTTTCTTCGAGGGCTAATAAATGACGGAATAAGTATCTGACTTCTTTATGACTAATGTGAGTTTGTGGACTATAAGCACTTCCATTCTTTTCGTATTTTGCTAGCCTCTTCGGTACCATGCACTGACCGTTCTCACCTCGAGATTTGGCGCAAACTTCATCGGCGTATCCAAACCCCGTGATATGATATGCTCTATCACACATAAGCCTTATTATATCTTCCTCAAAATAGCCACCATACCTACCTATCATGGCATTTCCATAGCCATTTAGAGATATATTGCCATGCAACTTCCACCATTACTATTCACATAACTTGAGTATTCATTGTCATTTTGCTTTGCATGATCATAGAGCTGACATGATATTTGTGGCAAAGCCACCGTTCATCATTGTTATACATTTTACGCTGGTATCATTACACATCCTACTACACTGCCTCGAGGCATTCATATGTAGTCATATTATTCTTCAGTTTTATCAAGTTGTAAATAAATAGAAGTGTGATGATCACCATTAGAGTGTTGCCCCTACCTGTAAGTATATAAAAAAGAAATAAAAAAGAGAAAAATAGAGAGGGGGCAACATTACTATCCCTTACCATACTTGTGCTTGAAAGTAGCACCATGTTCTTCATATAGAGAGTCTCCATGATTTTTCATTCATTATTAGAACTTGACTTGCATCTTCTTACAATAGGCTTCCTCAAATGCCCTAGGTCTACATGAGCAAGTAAGTTGGATACACACCCACTTAGTTTCAATTGAGAGATTTCATACACTTATAGCTCTAGTGCATCCGTTGCATGGCAATCCCTACTCCTCGCATTAATATCGATTGAAAGGCGTCTCCATGGCCTAACGATCCGCCGAGTTGATGCAAGACTTTCTCTATTTTTGTCTTCCCTTATGAACCCCTACCATCATTCTACTCCACCTAAAGTGCTAAGTCCATGGATCACGCTCATGTATTGAGTGAACTTGAAAATGCTAAAGCACGTGAAAAAGTACGAGTCAATTGCTTGGTTTGGCACCTGGGTATTCATGATTTATGCTTTATGTGAGGAAGACCGAGTTATCAAATTGCTTACATGATTAAATGAGTAGGGATAATGTTCTTTAGCTTTGTTATTTTAGAAAGTAATGGTTATTTTCTAGTATTCATCTATATTATCGTTTTGATGTTTACTAAGTCATCGGTCTTGACATTCATACCTAAAAGATTACATGATTAAGACATGTTAGGTAGCATTCAATATCAAAAAAATTGTTTTCATCATTTACCTACTCGAGGACGAGCAGGAATTGAGCTTGGAGGTGTTATTACGTCTGCAATATATCTATAATTTGTATTGTTTCATGTTATTACATTATCAATCTTGTATGCTTTATACACCATTTTATACCATTTTTGGGAACTACCTATTAACCCAGTGCCAAGTGCAAGTTGTTGTTTTATGCTTGTTTTTCATTTTCTAGAAAGTCCATACCAAACGAAATCCAAACACGATGAAACTTTTTGATGATTTTTCTAGACCAAAACGAACTCTAGAAGCTTTGGGAGGAGTCTAGAAGCCGCACTGGGAGGCGACAAGGCATGGGGCGTGCCCTGGGGTGTAGATGCACCCTGCCACCTTGTGGGCCCCCTGCTGCTCCATTTGCCCTATTTCCTACACTATAAATTCACATATATTCAGAAACCCTTGAGGGAGCATTCGAAACAATTTTACGGCCGCCGCAAGCCTCTATTCTTCTGTGATCCCATCAGGAGGCCTTTTTCGATACTCTCTCGAAGGGGGAATCCATCACGGAGGCCGTCTTCATCAACCTTGTTGTCTCCCCAATGATGTGTGAGTAGTTCCCACAGGACCTACGGGTCCATAGCAGTACCTAGATCTCTCTCTCTCTTTTCGAATGATCTTCAATACACTGATCTCTTCAGAGACCTAATCGATGTAAACTTTGCATTGTGTTTGTTGGGATCCGATGAACTGTGGGTTATGATCAGATTATTCGTTGAAAGTATTGGAATCCTCTCTGAGATTTATCATGTGTGATTATTATATCTATGTATGCTTTCCTATTTATGAGTTTTCTTTGGACAAGTTGATGATTAGATCTTCAGAGGAAGTGGTGGATAATAGTAGGTTCAATCTCGCGGTGTTCTCACTCTGTGACAGGAGGAGTAGCGAGGCACGTATTTGTATTGTTGCTACTAAGGATAAAGCGATGGGGTTCGAACATATTATTCTGTCTTACTTTGTCTACATTATGTCATCATGCTCCAAGTATTACTCTGTCTGTTATGAACTTAATATCATAGATGCATGTTGTATAGTGGTCGATTGGTGGAGTAATAGTAGTAGATGCAGAATCGTTTTGGTCTACTTGCCATGGACGTAATGCCTATATATATGATCATACAATGAATAACATCATAATTATTCGCTTCTCTATCAAGGACTTTCTATTCCTGTGCCCCTGGTTCCTTAGTTGTACTCATTCATCCCCACGCTCTTAACGGTTGCTCACTTTTCCCCACTGTCTTGTCCGAAACCCTCACAAATGGTCACAACGGGGGATGCCGTCGGGTCAATGGTTTGACCGTTAACTGCTGACGAGCGGGGGCCTGGTTTCGTTGGACTGTTGGGCTGATACGCGCCACCACGATACAGAAGCCTGCTATGCATGCCACGTGATCCAGCTAGCCTGCCTGCATGCGGCGATGCCCGCCGCCATGATGCGCCACTCCCTCCATCCATTTTTACATGCGTCTTTTTACAGGCGCGTGCCACGTCGGGCTGACGGCATGGCCCCACACGGACTCGCTGGGAAAACCGATGGTCTGACGGGCCCCTCGACCGTCGGCGCGGTGTGAACGCCGCGTGGCGCCGCTTTAGATCGCCGCTTGAGGCCATAGCCGACTATTTAAGCCGGCCGGCATCCCCCAGGCCTAGCACATCCTCCTCCTCCCTCCACCCCGCCACCGCACGAGCCCATCCGCCTCCTCTCGCACTTCTCTCACCATTTGGATGGTCCGGCGCCTCATCACCACCTACGCGCAGCTCACTCCAGAGCGGTGCCTTGATACTCGTGATCCACGTTGGGTTTTCCGTGAAGAGGAACGGGTAATCGCAGCACAAAGTGGGTAAGTATTCCCCTTAGTTATGAAACCAAGGTTTATTGAACCAATAGGAATACCAATCCTCAACCGTCTTCAGCGGCTGCACACAAAAGAACAAACAACTTGCACCCAACGCCGGCAAGAGGGTCGTCAATCCCCTTGATCTCGTTATTTGCAAGCAAGTGAGTTGTGTAGATAATTGTCGATGATATTAAAGTGCAAAATAAAATAAAAGGTAATAAATAACAGCAAGGTAATGATAGCGTTTGCGAATATATAAGTGAATAGACCTGGGGTCCGTAGAGTTCTCTAGTGGCATCTCATAAGCAAAGTATACGGTGGGTAAACAAATTACTGTTGGGCAATTGATAGAAAAGCGAATAATTATGCGATGTTCATGACAATGATCATGTGTATATAGGCATCAAGTCCATAAGCAAATAGGTCGACTCCTGCCTGCACCTACTACTAGTACTCCACTTCAAGAGCGCTTTTATGCTTGCCTCTCTACGTATTAAGTTCATGACAAGCGGAGTAATGCTTGGAGAACGATGACATGATGTAGACAAAGTATACTCAACTAATGTGAATAGATCCCATCGTTTTATCCTTAGTAGCAATAACACAAAGACGCAACTTGTCCCCTTCTGTCACTGGGATATAGAAACTCGTCAAGTTGAACCTAATACAACGCACCACTCCCACCGAAGAAATATCAATCTAGTTGGCCAAACTATCTCAATAGATCGGAGAGCATTACGAAGCTATGATGATCATGCAAATAAGAATCATAGTAATCAGGTTTGACTCAAATACTTTTCATGAATAATCTGAACATAAACTCACAATTCATCGGATCCCAACAAACACACCATACAAAGGGATTACATCTGATAGATCAAGGCAAAGATGCGATGAACATTGTATTGAAGATCAAGAGAGAGAGAGAGAGATATTACCATCTAGGTAATACCTACGGACCCGTAGGTTTGTGGTGAACTACTCACACATCATGGTGAGGGCAACAAGGTTGATGAAGAGGCCCTCTGTGATCGATCTCCCCTCTGGCAGGGTGCCGGAATGGAGGTGCAGATGGCCTCCCGTCGGAACAGAGACTTGCGGCGACGGAAAAAGTGTTTTGGGAGCGCTTCTGGTGTTTCTAGGGTATTTGTGAATTTATAGGCCAGAGAACGACGTCGGGAGGCGCTCCAGGGGGCCACCACATATCTGGCCGCCCCCCCTAGGGGGCGCGACTGGATATGTGATGGGGCCCTGGTGCCTCTCCTGGCCCTCCTCCGAAGCTTCTAGGTCTTGTATTGGTCCCAAAAAAATCACCAAAAAGTTTTGTGGCAATTGGACTCCGTTTAGTATTGTAACTCTGAAAAGGCAAAAACACGCAGAAAACAGGAACTGGCACTGGGCACTGGGTCAATAGGTTAGTGCTCAAAAAAATTATAAATTGGTAAATAAATACCCAAAAAGTATCCTAGAATGATAATATGTCAGCATGGAACAATAAAAAATTATAGATACGTTGGAGACGTATCACGCCTGCAAATCGAGGCGGAGATACAGGCTCGCCGCACCGTCCGCATCGCTGCGGGTCTCCCTCCGGATTCGCCAGAGACGGGGGAGGAGGAGGAGGAGCAGCAGGAGGAGGAGCAGCAGCCAGCGGCCATGGAGGAGGACGACCCGGAGGCGGAGGCGGAGTTCGCCGTCGCCCAGTCGAAGGAGATGGCGGAGCAGCAGGCCGTCCTGGATTCCATCCGGGATGAGGCCGAGGTGGAGGCCAACCGCCGGCTCATCCGGCAGAGCGAGGCGGAGGCCGACGCCCTCTTCGACGAGCTGGAGGCGGAGATAGAGGCGGAGGAGGCGGCAACGAAGCAGCCGCAGGCGCTGGAGGGGGCGGAGCTGCGACAGGCGGCCATTTATCAATCAGAGAGCACGGAGATCGTCGACATCTCCGACGGAGAATAGATAGGTTCTATGAAGTACATATGTTTTACATCTTGCATGCTTTTGTATGGGTTTACCCTTTCTAATATGAGATGTCCGGTTGTGGAATGAAGTTTTTGAATATAATATGAGCCATGTTGATGTTGAAAAAGAAGAAGGAAAAGAAGCTATATTTTGCATGATGAAACTAATTTGGTAGCCCATTTTTTACTTGTTGGTGGCCATATTGCATGAAACAAAACGGTGCAATCAAATCAATAAAGAAAAAAATGGTGCAATCAAATCAATAAAGAAAAAAAGGGTACAATCAAATTAATAAAGAAAAAATGGTGCAATCAAATCAATAAAGAAAAAAAACAGAACCAACGCATGCACTATTTTATAGGCCTCTTTTATCTTTGTGAGCCTTCGACATTCAATGCCTTGTGAACGACCAACAAGGACTTGGTTTCATTTTGGGCACACGAGTGGGCTCAACCTCTCGCGGATCGCCCAACGATCGAATGATGCAGAGCCGTCCATGTGATCCAAAGACCATATCTCAGGGCTATCGCTTGGCGCTAGGGTATGATTGGACGGCTGCAGTTCGACGGTAGGGTTTGGAGAGATGCTGTGGGGTTTTGAGCTGGTCAGCGGGGTTATCTTAGGTTTGACCAACTTTCAAATGACCTTAACTAATTAAAAAATCAAAAAAAAATAGGAAACCTTCGCAGTTCGTTGTTTTATAATACATAGTTACCATAAAAAATATAAACTTGGTTTAGGAGCATTTTTATGAAAAATCTTTTTTTTGAGGTGAGCTACCATTTCCAAGTTCAAATGAGCAGAACAAATTCAAAAAAACAAAAAAAATGGCTGAACTTCGCACAATGTCGTTGTATGTGACATGGTTATGACAAAAAATAATAATCTTGGTTTATGGACATTTTCATGAAAACTCCTTCACACCAATGAGCCATCAGCCCATCATGTACGAGGTTGTATAGAGTTCGAGAAGAGAGTGATAGTGGGTTTAGGTTTACGAAAAATAAATAAAAAATCACCAAAGCTTCATTTTAGTGTGAATAAGAAGGATCTGAACTTATTTTTTCATTATTGAAATTTTAAACTATTTTTATAATAATTTCTATTAGAAATGGCCTGTTTACCCTAACTTCGGAGCTCATCACCATGCCATATTTCTCATGACTGCGCACATACATCGGATTGATCATCTAACATGTGTAATAATTCAAAGGGTTAGTTCAAATTCAAATTAGGTTCAACAGCAAACATAGGCTAACATGATCATTTGCAATAAAGGGTTAGTTCACATGATATGTTTATTCTTGGAGTGTATTTTTGTTTTATTTTCTATTAGATCATTGCAAGATAGGCTAACATGATCATTGCAACTTAGGATCAACATAGGCTAACATGATCATTTTGCAATAAAGGGTTAGTTCTGATATGCAACCAGACCTCCCGATCTGGAGAGTCTACAACGTAGGCCGGGTTGAGCCGCTGCTCAGGCGTGAGCTGCTGCCGCTGGCGCCTCACCTCCTCCGCATGAGCCCGTGCCGACCATGGCACCGCCGGCACTGGCATCCTCTCTGGATCCAAGTGCGAGTCATGTGGCAGGATCACATCGGGGTAGGGGAGAGGGATGCGGTGCTCCCAGTGCCACCTCACCTGGTGCACTGGGACGCTAATCCATCGCCGAGGCAGACATGAAGACGACGGCGGGGGTAGCGCGCGCCAAGGGACGGCGAGGGCCTTGCCCTTCTTCTTGCTGGACCTCGAGCTGGCCCCTGAGAAGATGCCCATGGTGGCTACTGGCTAGGGTTTGTCGCCGGCAGGGTAGGGTTTGTTGCCGGCAGGCTAGGGTTTGTAGATCCTGTCGGGGGTGGAGGGGCGGTCTTGGCTCTGGAAGGGTGGAAGCTAGTGTGGACTGTTCGGTCCACGGGTTTCCACTTAAAGAAGGACAACGACCTGAACCTGGGTGGCTGACGACCGGGGCCCGCCGAAAGTGCGCATTTACTTTGGGCTGTGGGGGTAGTTGGAAGGCCGCCATGCATCCCCAAGGAGGACAAGGATAAAGCGCGTGCACGTCCGTTCGGTATTCGTGTGGCCGGAAATGGGGCGGCCGGACTCACTCGTCACGTCCAACGGGCGACACAGTCCAGCACGACCCCACTCATCAGCAGTTAATTGTCAAACCATTGACCCGATGGCATCCTCCGTTGTGACCATTTCCGAGGGTTGCGGACAAGAGAGTGGGGAAAAGTGAGCAAAAGGTAAGAGCATGGGGATGAATGAGTACAACAAAGGAACCAGGGGCACAGATGTAAAAAACCCTTCTATCAATTGCCCAACTGAAAGGATCGATATGGTTGACTAGAGGGGGGTGAATAGGTGACGTGGCTTGAGACTGCGTCGGTATTTCCCCAAAGAGGAAGGGATAATGCAACACAGCGACGGTAAGTATTTCCCTCAATTATGAAACCAAGGTATCGAACCAGTAGGAGGATCATGCAACACTATGTAAATAGCGCTTGCACACAAAGAACAAATACTTGCAACCCGACACGAAAGAGAGGTTGTCAATCTCTCTACGGTAAAAAGATAGATTAGGTAATGATAGATTGGATAGATAGATCTCACAAGAACACAAAATAAAAGAGGCAAATAAAAAGTGCAGCAAGGTATTTTTGGGTTTTTTGGAATAATAGATCTGAAAACAAAAGCGGCAAAAAGATAGATCGGAAAGCAATATGTTGGAAAAGTAGACCCGGGGGCCGTAGGTTTCACCAGTGGCTTCTCTCATGAGTATAGCACACGGTGGGTGAACAAATTATTGTTTGGCATTTGATAGAAGATCAAATAATCATGACGATATCCAAGGCGATGATCATTATATAGGCATCACGTCCAAGATTAGTAGACCGAAACAATTTTGCATCTACTACTATTACTCCACACATCGACCGCTATCCAGCATGCATCTAGTGTATTAAGTTCATGGAAAAACGGAGTAATGCAATAAGAACGGTGACATGATGTAGATAAGATCTATTCATGTAGGAATAGACCCCATCCTGTTATCCATAATAGCAACGATACATGCGTGCCTCGCTGCCCCTTCTGTCACTGGGAGAGGACACCGCAAGATCGAACCCATCACAAAGCACCTCTTCCCATGGCAAGAAAAATGGATCTAGTTGGCCTAACAAAACCAAAGATTTGAAGAAGAAATACGAAGCTATAAGTAATCATGCATATAAGAGATCAAAGAAGACTCAAATAATATTCATGGATAGAAACTGATCATGAACTCAAAATTCATCGGATCCCAACAAACACACCGCAAAAGTTTACATCAAATAGATCTCCAAGAGAACATTGTATTGAGAATCAAAAGAGAGAGAGGAAGCCATCTAGCTACTGCCTACAGACCCGTAGGTCTATGGTGGACTACTCACGCATCATCGGAGAGGCACCAATGAGGATGATGAACCCCTCCGTGATGGTGTTAGATTGGATCTCGCGGTTCTGGAACTTGTGGTGGCTGGATGTATTTTTCGTCGACTCCTCTCCGGTTTCTGGAATATTTGGGTATTTATAGAGCTCAGAGGCAATGGAGGGGAGTCCCGAGGCGGCCACAACCCATCATGGCACGCCCGGGGCCCCTTGCGCGCCCTGGTGGGTTGTGGGCGGCCTGGGCTCCCTCCTGGTTACTTCTTTGGCCCAATGGCCTTCTTCTGGTCCAAAAAAATTCTCCAAAAAGTTTCGTCACGGTTGGACTCCGTTTAGTAATCTGCGAAGTAAAAAACAAGCAAAAACAGCAACTGGCACTTTGGCACTATGTCAATAGGTTAGTCCCAAAAAATGATATAAAGTTGCTATAAAATGATTGTATAACATCCAAGAATGATAATATAACAGCATGGAACAAGCAAAAATTATAGATACGTTGGAGACGTATCAGCATCCCCAAGCTTAATTCCTACTCGTCCTCGAGTAGGTAAATGATAAAAACAGAATTTTTGATGTGGAATGCTGCCTAACATGTTCATCACATATTCTTTTCTTTTGTAGCATGGACATTTGGACTTTTAGATGGTTCAAAGCAATAGTCTAGTTTTGGCATAAAGACTTTAATACTCAAGCATGCCAACAAGCAAGCATGTCTTTCAAAATATCAATACTAAAGAAAGCTATCCCTAGCCCATCATGCTCAATCATTGATCCATTCATGAAACACAGTCAAATATTAACTACATCCAATGCACAAGTATGATCATAGTGCCCCCTAGTTGGTGCTTTATAAGAGAAGATGGAGACTCAAATAAAAATAAAAATTGCATAAAGTAAATAGATAGGCCCTTCACAGAGGGAAGTAGGGATTTGTAGAGGTGCTAGAGATCAAAGTTTAAATTGAGAGAGAAAAATATTTTGGGTGGCATGCCTTTCTTGTCAACGAAAACGACAAAGTAGTTCGCAATACTTTCCATGCTACATATATCATAGGTGGTTCCCAAACATAAAGTAAAGTTTATTCCTTTTTCCACCATTCTTTCACAATCCATGGCTAGCCGTATCCACGGTTGCCTTCCATACAAACACTTTCCAAGGAATTTATTCTTTGACAACATAAGGTAAAAAATTCATTTCGGGACTGGGCATCCCTATTACCGGCGTACTCTCGTGCAATGACAAGTGAATAAACACTCATCTTGAGAATAACACATCTAGCATGGAAAAATATTGGATACCCCCTACCGTTTCATGAGCGGTACGAGAACACAAAAAGGAAATTTATTTTGAAAATTTAGAGATGGCACATACAAATTTGCTTAGAACGGCATGGAAATACCGCATATAGGTAGGTATGGTGGACTCATAAGGCAAAACTTGGGTTTAAGGATTTTGGATGCACAAGTAGTATTTCTACTTAGTACAAGTGGAGGCTGGCAAATAGATTGAGAAGCAACCAACCAAGAAACGAAAATTCACATAAATGGGCATTGAGCATAGCTAACACTGAATAATGCACCATAAGTAGGATGTAATTTCATTGCATGACAATTGACTTTCGTGCTTGCATAGGGAATCACAAACCTTAACACCAATATTCTTACTAAAGCATAATTACTCACCAACATGACTGACATATCACTATCATCATGTCTCAAAACTATTACAAGGAATCAAGTTTAATTTGTCCAATGATCTTCATGAATTTTTTTATTATATCCTCCTTGAATATCTATCACTTTGGGACTAGTTTCATATATTGCCATTGCTTTTGACAAGCTCAAACAAATTTAAGTGAAGAACATGAGCATAAAGATTTCATCTCTCAAAATAATATAAGTGAAGCATGAGAGGATTTCTTAAAAATTTACTAAATCTCAAATTAATCTAAGTGAAGCATGAGAGTATTTCTATAAAAATTTCCAAGCACATCGTGCTCAAAAAGATATAAGTGAAGCACTAGAGCAATTCCATAGCTCAAAAAAATTTAAGTGAAGCATAAGAGCAATTCTAACAAATCATAGCATAATTTGGGGTCTCTCAAATAGGTGTGTCTAGCAAGGATACTAGTGACAAACTAAAAAGCAAAGCAAGCAAAGACTCAAATGATACAAGACGCTCCAAGGAAAACTCATGATATGTGACGAATAAAAATATAGCTCCAAGTAAAATACCGATGGTCGTTAGAAGAAAGAGGGGATGCCACTCGGGGCATCCCCAAGCTTAGTTGCTTGTTTCTCTTTGGATATATCTCGGGGGTGCTGTAGCATCCCCAAGCTTAGGCTCTTTTCACTCCTTATTCCTTCATCCATCGTGATCTCACCCAAAACTTGAAAACATCAATCACACAAAACTCAACAAAATCTTCGTGAGATCCGTTAGTATAATAAAGCAAATCACCACTTTAAGTATTGTTCAAAACCCATTCAAATTTTATTATTGCATTGTACCTACTGTATTTTAACTTTACCATGGCTTATACCCTTCAATACAAACCATAGATTCATCAAAACAAGCACACAATGCAACGAAAACAGAATCTGTCTAAAACAGAACAGTCTGTAGTAATCTGTACTCTAACCATACTTCTGCAACTCTAAAAATTCTGAAAAATTAGTACAACTTAAAGAATTTGTATAGCAACATTGTTTTGAAATTTCAGCTCATTATCACGCTCCGGTAAAAAATGAAAATTCCCGCACTGGAGTCAAAGTTTCTCTTTTAGATTCAGCATTGTTTCTACTCATCTTATGAATCATCCTAAAGGCTTTACTTGGCACAAACACTAAATAAAACATAAAAACACAATCATAAAAGAGGCATAATTGTGTCAACACTCAAAAACAGAAAGAAAAAGATGAAAATAAATTTATTCGTTGGGTTGCCTCCCAACAAGCGCTATCGTTTTACGCCCCTAGCTAGGCATAATGCATCGATTCAAGTATTGTCATCTTTGGTTTTCGTAGAGATATTTTTGTCAATATGTTTTGCAAATATAACTTGAAACACATCATCCATAGAAACCATAGCAATATCAAGTTGTCCATCTACGTACCCTCTTTGATTCCCGTCCACAATCCAAGAATATTGTTGATTAACATCATTAGAAACTTGTTGGATCATATCTAAAACGGGGACGTCCTTTTTAAGGTTCTCATAAAAAATTTGATTATTTCCAAGCAGGTGTCTCAACATGTAATCACTATTGTAAAGGATCTCTCCTATAACCGGTTTTTCATGGCTCATACCAAAAAGATCAAAAATCTCCCTAGCTTCTCGTACTATGTGATCAAATTCATTCATGAGAACAAGGGTGGCTAACTTTTTAGCTTTGGGATCCTTTATAACGGGTAGCTCATAAAACAATCTTTGCAAGGTAGGATGGGTACGACTAAACCTATTTTCAAGTTTTGGAACTAGCACTGAAATAGCTTCCGCATAAGTTTTAGTTCTTTTCAGTATAGGAGTATCATCGAGAGTCAAATTCCCAACGCAATTGAAAAATTCTTGGATAGTTTCTTTTCCTATAACGTTCCTTTGCCCCAAAACAAAAGTTTTAGCATCCAGATTACCAGAATGTCCAATATTAGGAGTCCTTCCATCATCTGTTTCTGCCATACCAAAATCACTCATGATGACAAGCAAACAAGAGATCTGACGAGAAAAAGGCAAACGAAAAAGAGAGCGAATAAAACGGCAAATTTGTGAAGTGGGGGAGAGGAAAACGAGAGGCAAATGGCAAATAATGTAATTGCAAGGAGATGATATTTGTGATTAGGAACCTGATAGATGTTGATGGTGTCTCCTCGGCGCCAGAGATTGGCATGTTGAAGAGACCGCTTCCTCCCCGGCAACGGCGCCAGAAATTCCTTTGACGTGGCTTGAGACTGCGTCGGTATTTCCCAAAAGAGGAAGGGATGATGCAGCACAGCGACGGCAAGTATTTCCCTCAGTTATGAAACCAAGGTATCGAACCAGTAGGAGGATCATGCAACACTCTGTAAACAACACCTGCACACAAAGAACAAATACTTGCAACCCGACGCGAAAGAGAGGTTGTCAATCTCTCTACGGTAAAAAGATAGATTAGGTAATGATAGATTGGATAGATAGATATCGCAAGAACATAAAATAAAAGAGGCAAATAAAAAGTGCAGCAAGGTATTTTTTGGTTTTTTTGGAATAATAGATCTGAAAACAAAAGCGGCAAAAAGATAGACCAGAAAGCAATATGTTGGAAAAGTAGACCCGGGGGTCGTAGGTTTCACTAGTGACTTCTCTCATGAGTATAGCACACGGTGGGTGAACAAATTACTGTTGGGCAATTGATAGAAGATCAAATAATCATGACGATATCCAAGGCGATGATCATTATATAGGCATCACGTCCAAGATTAGTAGACCGAAACGATTCTGCATCTACTACTATTGCTCCACACATCGAACGCTATCCAGCATGCATCTAGTGTATTAAGTTCATGGAAAAACGGAGTAATGCAATAAGAATGGTGACATGATGTAGACAAGATCTATTCATGTAGGAATAGACCCCATCTTGTTATCCTTAATAGCAATGATACATGTGTGCCTCGCTGCCCCTTCTGTCACTGGGAGAGGACACCGCAAGATCGAACCCATCACAAAGCACCTCTTCCCATGGCAAGAAAAATCGATCTAGTTGGCCTAACAAAACCAAAGATTCGAAGAAGAAATACGAGGTTATAAGTAATCATGCATATAAGAGATCAAAGAAGACTCAAATAATATTCATGGATAGAAACTGATCATGAACTCAAAATTCATCGGATCCCAACAAACACACCGCAAAAGTTTACATCAAATAGATCTCCAAGAGACCATTGTATTGAGAATCAAAAGAGAGAGAGGAAGTCATCTAGCTACTGCCTACGGATCCGTAGGTCTATGGTGGACTACTCACGCATCATTGGAGAGGCACCAATGAGGATGATGAACCCCTCCGTGATGGTGTTAGACTGGATCTCGCGGTTCTGGAACTTGCGGTGGCTGGATGTATTTTTCGTCGACTCCTCTCGGGTTTCTGGAATATTTGGGTATTTATAGAGCTCAGAGGTGGTGGAGGGGACTCCCGAGGCGGCCACAACCCATCAGGGCGCGCGCTGGTGGGTTGTGGGTGGCCTGGACTCCCTCCTGGTTACTTCTTTGGCCCACTGGCCTTCTTCTGGTTCAAAAAAATTCTCCAAAAAGTTTCGTCGCAATTGGACTCCGTTTGGTACTGATATTCTGCGAAGTAAAAAACAAGCAAAAACAGCAACTGGCACTTTGGCACTATGTCAATAGGTTAGTCCCAAAAAATGATATAAAGTTGCTATAAAATGATTGTAAAACATCCAAGAATGATAATATAATAGCATGGAACAAGCAAAAATTATAGATACGTTGGAGACGTATCAATAGGCAACTACCAATTTTTAGGTTTTCTTAACAAATTAGGCTTAGCAACAAATAGGTTGTCTAAATATGGAACTAGGTGGGTAACAAATATGATGCTAACAATAACAACAATACAAGCAAGTGATACGTCTCAAACGTATCTACTTTTCCAAACACTTCTACTCTTGTTTTGGATATAATTTGCATGATTTGAATGAAACTAACCCGGACTGACGCTGTTTTCAGCAGAACTTCTATGGTGTTGTTTTTTTGCAGAAATAAAAGTTCTCATAATCGGACGAAACTTTTTTGGATTTTTTCTGGAATTATACGCCAGCGGACGTGCCCGGGCACGCCCGCGGACGCATCCGGACGACCCCTCATATTTCGCTCTGAGCATCCACATACCTCATATCCGGACTCTCAAATCCATGCAAAGCCATGCACGTCAATCATCCAATACAAATTGTTCGAATTCAACAGTTTTAAACAAAAGTAAATGATATCATAGTTCAACAAACCGGACATGCCAAAATGAAATCAATGTCCGGCCGACAAGTGTTGCTTGTCGGATCACTGGCCGGACGAGTTCGTTCATGCTTCCTGCTCCGCCTGGGCATCCATCTCTGCCTGCATCAGAGCAACGATCGCCGCCTGCATCCGGACTGCCTCCTCCGCCTACATCCTGGCCGCCTGCTCCGCTGCCGCAGCCATAGCCGCCCTCGCCGCCTCCAGCGCTCTACGGTCATTGATCTCCTTCTTCTTCTCCACAAGCCATTTCTTGGCATGTTCATCCAAGTTGGATTCATCCTCCGCGTCACGTGAGAGTTGCAACCTCTCCTTCTCGATCTCAATCTCTCCAAATGTCTTGGCCTTCTGGAGTTCCCATTTGATCATCGCCTCTTGCTTCTCCAACTCGATCGCCCTCTCAATTTCAAGCCTCCCCTCTGCCCTCGTCCGATCCCACTCCATCCTCTCCCTTTGCACATCCAACATAAGCTTGTACCTCTCCTCTTTCTTGCTCTCCCTTGCCGAAAAAATGCCCGTCCATGTGGATGACATTTTTGTAGCGGCGGCGTCACGGGAGATCCTTGCCTTCTCCCACTTGTTTCCCATGACTTGCCGGTTATCCTTTGGCACGGTAGCTCTTCCATTGGTGACGACAACATCGTCGTCCTCATCGTCCAACCCAATGGATTGGTGGGAGCTTGAGCCATCATTCCTCTTCTTGCCGGCCTTGAGATCGGCCACAACTTGTTGCCACTTTGGCTTGCCATCCAATAAGAGCCAACAATGGCTAAAAGCAAATGGCGTCTTCTCGGTCTCGTGATACAAATTGGCCGCCACCGCCACCTAGCATACATATGTATGAGCACAAGAATGAAAAGCACACAAACATATTGACATGACAATAAGATGAGGCAATCGAGCTTACAAGAGTTGCCACTCCCATCCCAATTTGAGGCCGTTTGGTCACTTGTGAGTAGTAATCGACGTACGTGTTCACTTCTCCCACGTCGATGTTGGAGAGATGCCACATTCCGGGTTCTCACGATAGGATGCGGCTCCACATACTCCTTTCGTTCATGATAGTCCTTCCAAATCTTCTCCCGATACGTGGTCCCTTTTGCTCGGTGCCGCTTATTGGATCCAATGTTGTGCTCAACCAAGATTTGACCAGCAAGATGTCCTCAAATCTTGAGAAAGCAAGACCTCTTGCCTTCGTTGTCTTGCCCTTCTTATTCTTCTTCTTGGTAGTATTGGGATCGGATGTTGCCCCAATTACAAATGCGGCTGTCTCCTCAATTTCATATTCCACATGGGCCGAATCTTCATTCTCATTGATCATGCTTGCCAAGTACGTCTCCTACACGATCATAGTTTGCAAGAAATCATCATGTGCGAACTAGTGATCTATACAAAACATTGAACAATTGATCGGACAAAAGAAAACAAACCCGGTCTTGTTCAGACATTCCGTTGAACATGTCGAGTGCAGCCCAGGCGATGGGGTGTCTGTGCTCACCCACTCCCGAACTAGCTGCGGCGACTCACACTCGTCGACGGACGGCTTCTGCATCGTCGAAAAGCTTTCCGGAATGCCCCACTCGACCGTCGCATCCTCCTCGGCCCCAACGGTGCCGGACGGCACAATCCGCGTCGGCGCTTGGATGGATGGGGTGTGGGGAGCCTGGCGTCCCGGGAGAGACATCTCGTCGACGATGGTCGGACCTACCTGCGCTGCCAACTCCGCCTCCCTCTCTCGCTGCCGGTGATGGTGCATCTTATGGGTGACGTTCTCCGGCTTGCAAGACGAAGCAGACGAAGGGACGCCGACGGATGAGGCGGACTGCGTCTCCGTCGCGGCGATCGGGGTCAGGCTGGAAGACATCGCGGTGGCGGATCGGGACAGGTGGTGAGGATGGAGAGCAAGGGTGCCGGACGGCGAGGGGTCGGGCGCAGAAAATGTTGGAGGGCGGCGGGAGGAGGAGGAAGGGTTTGGAGAATTTGGGGGTAATTTGAGGTGGGGTTGAGCTGTCGGGTCCGACGTGGCGGGCGTGCCCGAGCGCGCCCGGGCTCCCCATATCCGCCTCATATTTGGGCTGGAAATGGGAGGGTGCTGGTCAGCCCGTGAAAGCACAATGTGCTCCCTTGGTGGTTTTGATAATTCATGACAACATACATTGTCTCTTGGACTAATATTTCTACCTAGTGTATTCCAGGTGAAAGTCCATAGAGAGAGATGAGTTGGCAAAAAGGGTTGTGAGGAGATACCCCAAGATGCAAGGAAATGGATTGGCAAAGCTTCAAGCAAGAGGACTCTACATTTTACTTCGTGAGAAATCACCTTGAGTCCATAGGAAAGCCAATACTATTAAAAGGGGGTAAGGTACTGTTGGTGAACAAGATGCTCCACGTGCACAAGTGATAGTCACCAAAAACACCCACAAACTCTGAAAGCACAACATGCTCCCTTGGTGGTTTTGATAATTCATGACAACATACATTGTCTCTTGGACTAATACTTTTACCTAGTGTATTTCAGAGATAGTCCGTAGAGAAGGGCTGGCAAAAGGATTGTGGAGATTGTGGAATACCCCAAGATGCAAGGAAATAGGTTGGCAAAGCTTCAAGGAAGAGGACTCTACATTTTACATTTGTGAGAAATCACTTTGAGTCCATAGGAAAGCCAATACTATTAAAAGGAGGTAAGGTTTTCTTGGTGAACAAAATGCTCATACGTGCACAAGTGATAGTCACCAAAAACACCCACAAACTCTCCCACCAAAGTCTGTCCAAAGCCATATACTCAACATCGGTGCAACCAACATTTCCATCCCGGTGCCACCGATTCTCAACCATAGACAGACGCAGCCAAACCCTAGCCACTTCGGTGCAACCGATTCCATACCGGTGCCACCGAGTTTAGGTTGCCAACTTTCTGTTACGCAAATTCACAATATCGGTACCACCGAGATTGTTGGATCGGCGTCACCGAGATTGGGAATCTGACCGTTGGTCACCTTATCGGTGCAACCGAGTTTCCTATATTGGTCTCACCGAGATTCAAAAGTTGCCACCTTTTGGTCACTTCGGTACCACCGAGATTAACACATCGGTGTCACCGAGTTGGTCATTTTGTGTGTAACGGTTGGATTTTTGGGGATGCCTATATATACCCCTCCACCACCACCTACTCGAGAGAGAAGCACTCAGAACTATTCCATACTTGCCCCATCCAGTTTTCTGAGAGAGAACCACCTATCCTTGTGTTGAGGTCAAGATCTTCCACTCCAACCATATCGATCTTGATTTCTAGCCTCCCCAAGTTGCTTTCCACCAATCCCATCTCTTCCACCAAGCCAAATCTGTGAGAGAGTGATTGTGTGTTGAGGAGTCTATCATCTTGAAGCACAAGAGCAAGGAGTTCATCGTCATTACCGAGCCTGTTACCTTTTGTAGGGTGGTGCCTACTAGATTGGTTAGGTGTCGCTTGGGAGCCTCCTACTTCGTGTTGTGGAGTGAACCAAGAAGTTTGTACGGGCAAGGAGATCGCCTACTTCGTGAAGATCTACCCATAGTGAGGCTAGTCCTTCGTGGACGGAAGCCGTTATGGAATAGTCAAGGTTGCTACTTCGTGGACCCTTATGGGTGGAGCCCTCCGTGGACTCTCGCGACCGTTACCCTCCGTGGGTTGAAGACTCCATAAACGTGGATGTACGATAGCACCACCTATCGGAACCACGGGAAAAAAGCATTGCATCTCCAATTGCGTTTGATCTTCCTATCTCTACCCTTTACTTCATGTGCAATGTCTTTTCTTTCTGCTGCCATATTTGTTGACATGCATGTGTAGGGCTGTTAGACTTGCTAGTCTTGCTAAAACTGTTAAAATCTACCAACCAATAAACTTGGGAAAAGGTTAGGTTTTAAATTCCTGCTAATAGTCTATTCACCCCCCCTCTAGACACTCTTCTAGTGATCCCTCAATTGGTATCGGAGCATTGGTCTCCATTGCTTCGGTTTAATCACCGAGGAGGAAGATGGATGTGTCTAGAATAGGGAGTTTGAGTTGTAGAGTGCCTATTCTTGATGGAGAGTACTATAGTCAATGGAAAACCTTGATGCTTGAGCTATTTAATGAATTTCAATTGAGCAAATATGTTAAGTGCCCTTATGTACCTCCCATTGATCCTTTGCATCCCACACACGAAGAGGAAGTTGATATGCTATGCAATCTTAGAGCTGTTAATCTCATTGTTAGAGCATTGCCTAGAAATGTGCTTAATCAAATGAAGAATTTTGAATGTGCTTACACTTTGTGGAATGACTTGGAGAAACGATATCCAAGTTATTCATTGAGTAATCTTGATGAAATTCTTCATAAAACTATTGCCTTCCACAAAATGACGCCTAGTGATCCCAAGTTTGATGATTGTCTATTTGAGCTTAGAGACCTCATGCGTGCTAAAGGAGATGTCACAACTATCAACAATATCATTATAGAGGCCCTTCGCATTCATAAACTTGAACATTGTCATGATCACCATCCTAACGAATCTCTTGTTCTTTATGACGAGGATTTCCCACTTGATGATGACAATGTGGAACATGGATACTATGATGAAGATGAGCTGTTCGACATCGAGTATGAGAAGATCATGAAGAATCTAAGTCTCATGGCAAACTTCAAGGATTACATGTCCGGAGGAAAAGAGTGGATTCTCGATAGCGGATGTACCGATCATATGATCGGAGATAGAGAAATGTTTGAAGAGATCACGCCAAACCATGGACCGCGAAGGTACGTAACGTTTGGAGACAACTCCAAGGGTAAGGTACTTGGTCTTGGTAAGGTGGCCATATCCCATGATAGCTCTATTCAAAATGTTATGCTTGTTGAATCTCTTGGCTACAATCTTCTTTCCGTATCTAGACTTGCCGACTTTGGTTTTAATGTGCTATTCACGAAAGTAGATTGCCAAGTGTTTCGTCAAGATAATCATAAAATGGTCTTTACCGGTTTCCGTAGAGGTGATCTATACATTGTCAATTTCACTAAGAGATCCAAACCTCGTACTTGTCTTATTGCAAAATCTTCTAAAGGTTGGCTTTGGCATAGAAGACTAGGACATGTTGGCATGCGTAACTTAGACAAGCTTATCAAAGGTGATCATATACTTGGTGTTAAAGATGTTATCATTGACAAAGATAGACTTTGTAGTGCTTGTCAAGCTGGAAAGCAAGTAGGTGGAAGTCATCCCGTTAAGAATATCATGACTACTAGGAGACCACTTGAGTTACTTCACATGGATCTTTTTGGTCCCAATGCTTACAAGAGTCTCGGTGGAAATTCCTATGGTCTAGTTATAGTTGATGATTTTTCCATATTTACGTGGGTATTCTTTCTTGATGATAAGTCGCAGGTTCAAAAGATCTTCAAGAACTTCGCTCGCAAAACGCAAAATCAGTTTGAAGTGAAAATCAAGAAGGTTCGGAGCGATAACGGATCGGAGTTCAAGAACACCCATGTGGATACCTTTCTTGATGAAGAAGGTGTTTCACATGAGTTCTCGGCTACGTACACGCCTCAACAAAATGGAGTTGTTGAGAGGAAGAACCGAACGCTCATCGAGATGGCAAGAACGATGCTTGACGAATACAAGACGTCAAGACACTTTTGGGCAGAAGCCGTGGAAACAGCATGTCATGCCACGAACCGACTTTACTTGCACAAGCTTCTCGGTAAAACGGCATACGAGCTACTCACCGGTAACAAACCCCAAGTTGGATACTTCTGGGTATTCGGCTCAAAGTGCTACATTCTTGATAAGCATCGTCGTACTAAATTTGCTCCTAAATCTCATGAAGGATTCCTACTTGGTTATGGTTCGAACTCTCACACTTACCATGTCTACAACAACTTCACTCGAAAAGTTGAAGAGACGGTAGATGTGAAGTTTGATGAATCTAATGGTTCGCAAGTCGAACAATTGCCAAATGATGCAGGTGATAAGGACCCTTCGGAAGCTATCCAAGATTTGCCCATCGGCAAGATTCGTCCCATGGAGGTGAAGAAAAGTACTTCATCAACTCAAGTGGAAGCCCCCACTTCACGTCAAGGTGAACCACAACATGACATGGAGGCATCCACAAGCGGTACACGACAAGATGATGAAGAGGAGGAAGTGCATCATGAAGATCCAACACAACCTCCTTCACCACCACCTCAAGGGAACGACACCTTCAACAACAACGAAGATGAAGGAGATGATGATGAAGAAGAAGCTCCACCATCCAACAATCGGAAGCTGACCCGAGTTCGAGCACAAGTGACCAAGAACCATCCCCTAAACCAAATCTTTGGTGATATACAAACAGGGAGAATCACTCGCTCTAAAACTTGCCTAGCTAACTTTTGTGAGCATTATTCTTTCATCTCTAGCATTGAGCCCTTGAAGGTAGAACAAGCTCTTGAAGATGCTGATTGGGTGAACGCGATGCATGAAGAGCTTCACAACTTCGAGAGGAACGAAGTGTGGACACTCGTGGAGAAGCCCGAGGATGAGCAAAACATCATCGGAACCAAATGGGTGTTTCGGAACAAGCAAGATGAAGACGGTCAAGTCGTATGGAACAAGGCTCGTCTCGTAGCCCAAGGATATACGCAAGTCGAAGGTATGGACTATGGTGAGACCTACGCCCCCGTCTCTAGACTTGAAGCTATTCGCATTCTTCTTGCTTATGCTAATCACCATGATATCACGCTTTATCAAATGGACATTAAAAGTGCCTTTTTAAATGGTGATATTGAAGAAGAAGTCTATGTTAAGCAACCACCTGGTTTTGTGAATCCTAAGAAACCTAATCATGTGTACAAGCTTCGTAAAGCCCTTTATGGTCTTAAGCAAGCCCCTCGTGCTTGGTACAAATGCTTAACAAAGTTTCTCATTGAAAAAGGGTTTGAAATTGGTAAAATTGATGCAACCTTGTTCACTAAGAGATTTAATGGTGAATTATTTGTGTGCCAAATCTATGTGGATGATATTATCTTTGGATCTACTAACCCACAATTCAGTGAAAGATTTGGAAGGTTGATGTCCGAGAAGTATGAGATGTCTATGATGTGTGAGCTGAAATTCTTTCTTGGTTTGCAAATCAAGCAAACGAAAGAAGGAACTTTCATCTCTCAAACTAAGTATACCAAGGACTTGATCAAGAAGTTCAACATGCAGGAGTGCAAAGGTATGAAAACCCCAATGCCTACTAGTGGACATGTTGATCTTACCAGAGAGGATGAACCGGTTGATCAAAAGGTTTATCGATCTATGATTGGTTCATTGCTATATCTATGTGCCTCTCGTCCCGATATTATGCTTAGCGTTTGCATGTGTGCTAGATATCAAGCTGCACCTAAAGAGTGTCATCTTTTGGCCGTGAAACGTATTGTGAGATATTTGATACAAACACCAAACTTTGGCATTTGGTATCCCAAAGGATCTTCCTTTAACCTTGTTGGCTATTCCGATTCGGATTATGCTGGTGACAAGGTTGATAGAAAATCCACCTCGGGTACTTGTCAATTTTTGGGTAGATCTCTTGTATCTTGGTCCTCCAAGAAACAAAACTTGGTATCTCTATCTACTGCCGAAGCTGAATATATTGCTGCTGGATCTTGTTGTGCACAATTATTATGGATGACACAAACGCTTAAGGATTACGGAATCCATGTTAGAAATGTTCCATTACTTTGTGACAATGAAAGTGCTATTAAAATTGGTCATAATCCTGTGCAACATTCTCGAACAAAACATATTCAAGTTAGACATCATTTCATTCGTGATCATATTGCCAAAGGAGATATCAATCTTAAGCATGTTCGCACTAACAAGCAATTGGCCGATATCTTTACCAAACCACTGGATGAGAAAACATTTTGCTATTTGAGGAGTGAGTTGAACATCATTGATGCTTCAAACTTGAGCTAGACTCACTCGGATGCATGCAAGGGCATGAGCCTTCTTGACATTTCCATGAAGCACTAACATGTTATCTTATGCCATGGAATTCTATGCTCCCTTGTATTGCATCTAATCTTTTGTAGGTACTTGGAAGAACTTCATTCCACAAGATTGCCCTCAACTCCCATCATAAGCAATCTTGTCATTACCAAGTATCCACAACCTCTTTTGATGATGGAAGGAAGAAGACACCTCAATCATATCCTTGACATATATTCATAATTCTCAAGTTGGTATCATGTCAAATGGATATGTCCATTGCTCTTCCTTGCATGACTAACCTTTGCAGGTGACAAGTGTACTAAAACAAGAAGGATTTCTCCCAACTCAAGATGATCTTCATCAACCTCGAGCATCCTCAACAAGTTCACCTACAAGCCACGTCATCAACATCACTCAAAGGTATGTACTCATATCCTTGAAAAGGCTTTACTCCAAGTCATGAGCTAAAGCAACTCAAGTGATATGAAGACATTAAAATGCTTAATCGAAAAATGGTAACCCCATTTTGAGCTTAACGTAGAGTATGACCTATGATCAAGTATTCTTGCTTGGCTCCTAAGTCAATATACTCTAATATAGGTGACCTAGTCACCGCCCATCATCTAGTTAAGTATTTTGGATGGTTCACTTTCTATTTTGCGAAGACTTCTTGGAACCACTCAAATCTTCTCTAGTTGATATCCCTTTGTAAAAACTTTCACATTCCCTTTGAAATTAAAAAAAACAGAAACTTGGTCTCTTATTTCTTTTCTGTTTTAGTCGCTTTTGCCTCGGAGCCGCCGATACATATATCTCGGTTCTACCGACATTGCAGATAAGCTGCACCACAAGATCTCGGTACCACCGATTTATCTGTCTCGGAGTCACCGATTTGTTATTCATGTTCGCTGTTGCAAATCTATGTTTCTCTTGTGCCATTTCATGTGAGGAGTTTGTTACTTCGATGATCCCTTCCTTTAAAAAAAAGGGGGGGGGGAGAATAACAAAAGATAATCTTAAGGAGAGAAATTCTTTTCAATGATTCCCTCAGTTTTCATTTCCATGAACCCTACATTTAATGACCCTTGTTCTCAAGGATCCCTTCCTATCAATGATCCATGTATCTATTCCTGTGTTTGACCTTTTTGGAAATTAATGCCAAAGGGGGAGAATACCAAAGCTTCATGCTAAAGAGGAAGATACATGCTTATGCAAAGGGGGAGATATGATCAAGGGGGAGAGCCAATATCAATATTCATATAAGGTGAGAATATCAAAGTAGGGGGAGAAAAACATATTTGGAGGATTATCTAAGATGTGTTGGAAGTTTACTTTTCTCACCCTATCCAATCCCAATATCTACGTGCTGAGATTCAGGGGGAGAGGATGTTTTAATACTGTCATATCTAAGGGGAGAAAGAAATGATTTTGGAGACATATCAATCTTAAGAAATACTATCTTCTATATGTTCTCCATATCCTGGTACTTTTGAGTTCTATTGCCTTGTTGATTGGTAGAATACTCTTGTGTTTCCTAACATTGTTTTCTCAAGTGTATTTCAACTACAAGAGTGCTCAAGAACTCAAGGTAAGTATATGCATCATATCTTTGGTCAAGATAATCTCTTGCTTCTTGCACATATTGTTTGCAAGAGTGAAGTCTTGAACAAGGATACATCTCATTCACATATATTTGATGCATATAGCCAAGATACACATGACTCATTATATCCTTTCTACTATTTGTGTGCCCATGCATTCCAAAGCAACTATCCTTTAAAGGACTGCACACATTAAGGGGGAGCAAATCTAAGTCATGTGTCTCTCAAAGTCTTCACTATATTCATGTATATCTTTATTTCAAGCTTTGATTGTATGTTGTCATCAATTACCAAAAAGGGGGAGATTGAAAGCACAACATGCTCCCTTGGTGGTTTTGATAATTCATGACAACATACATTGTCTCTTGGACTAATACTTTTACCTAGTGTATTTCAGATATAGTCCATAGAGAAGGGCTGGCAAAAGGATTGTGGAGATTGTGGAATACCCCAAGATGCAAGGAAATAGGTTGGCAAAAGGAAGAGGACTCTACATTTTAAATTTGTGAGAAATCACTTTGAGTTCATAGGAAAGCCAATACTATTAAAAGGGGGTAAGGTTTTGTTGGTGAACAAAATGCTCATACGTGCACAAGTGATAGTCACCAAAAACACCCACAAACTCTCCCACCAAAGTCTGTCCAAAGCCATATGCTCAACATCGGTGCAACCAACATTTCCATCCCGGTGCCACCGATTCTCAACCATAGACAGACTCAGCCAAACCCTAGCCACTTCGGTGCAACCGATTCCATACCGGTGCCACCGAGTTTAGGTTGCCAACTTTCTGTTACGCAAATTCACAATATCGGTACCACCGAGATTGTTGGATCGGCGTCACCGAGATTGGGAATCTGACCGTTGGTCACCTTATCGGTGCAACCGAGTTTCCTATATTGGTCTCACCGAGATTCAAAAGTTGCCACCTTTTGGTCACTTCGGTACCACCGAGATTAACACATCGGTGTCACCGAGTTGGTCATTTTGTGTGTAACGGTTGGATATTTGGGGATGCCTATATATACCCCTCCACCACCACCTACTCGAGAGAGAAGCACTCAGAACTATTCCATACTTGCCCCATCCAGTTTTCTGAGAGAGAACCACCTATCCTTGTGTTGAGGTCAAAATCTTACACTCCAACCATATGGATCTTGATTTCTAGCCTCCCCAAGTTGCTTTCCACCAATCCCATATCTTCCACCAAGCCAAATCTGTGAGAGAGTGATTGTGTGTTGAGGAGTCTATCATCTTGAAGCACAAGAGCAAGGAGTTCATCGTCATTACCGAGCCTATTACCTTTTGGAGGGTGGTGCCTCCTAGATTGGTTAGGTGTCGCTTGGGAGCCTCCTACTTCGTGTTGTGGAGTGAACCAAGAAGTTTGTACGGGCAAGGAGATCGCCTACTTCGTGAAGATCTACCCATAGTGAGGCTAGTCCTTCGTGGACGGAAGCCGTTATGGAATAGTCAAGGTTGCTACTTCATGGACCCTTATGGGTGGAGCCCTTCGTGGATTCTCGCGACCATTACCCTCCGTGGGTTGAAGACTCCATAAACGTGGATGTACGATAGCACCACCTATCGGAACCACGGGAAAAAATCATTGCGTCTCCAATTGCATTTGATCTTCCTATCTCTACCCTTTACTTCATGTGCAATGTCTTTTCTTTCCGCTGCCATATTTGTTGACATGCATGTGTAGGGCTGTTAGACTTGCTAGACTTGCTAAAACTGTTAAAATCTACCAACCAATAAACTTGGAAAAAGGTTAGGTTTTAAATTCCTGCTAGTAGTCTATTCACCCCCCCTGTAGACACTCTTCTAGTGATCCCTCAAACTCTTCCACAAAAGTCTGTCCAAGCCTTTCCTGAAAATCGGTGCTACCAACAATTTCCACTCGGTGCCACCGATTCCCACCTCAGACAGATCCATGCCAAACCCTAGCACATCGGTGCAACCGATTCCATTTCGGTGCCACCGAGTTGAGCTTGCCAACTTTCTGTTACCTCGATTCTTAAAATCGGTACCACCGAGATTTTGGATCGGCGTCACCGAGTTTTGGTAAACTGACCGTTGGTCACCTTATCGGTACCACCGAGATTTATGTATCGGTCTCACCGAGATTCAAAAGTTGCTACCTTTGGAGCAACTCGGTACCACCGAGTTTTACACTTCGGTGTCACCGAGTTGGTCACTTTAGGTGTAACGGTTGGATTTTTGGGGATGCCTATATATACCCCTTCACCACCACCCACTCGAAAGAGAAGCACTCAGAACTATTCCATACTTGCCCCATCTTATTTTCTGAGAGAGAGCCACCTACTCATGTGTTGAGATCGTGCCATTCCATTCCAATCATATGAATCTTGATCTCTAGCCTCCCCAAGTTGCTTTCCACCAAATCAATCTCTTCCACCATTTCCAAATCCGCGAGAGAGTGATTGTGTGTTGAGGAGTCTATCATCTTGAAGCACAAGAGCAAGGAGTTCATCGACATTACCGAGCCTATTACCTTTTGGAGGGTGGTGCCTCCTAGATTGGTTAGGTGTTGCTTGGGAGCCTCCTACTTCGTGTTGTGGAGTTGAACCAAGAAGTTTGTACGGGCAAGGAGATCGCCTACTTCGTGAAGATCTACCCATGGTGAGGCTAGTCCTTCGTGGACGGAAGCCGTTATGGAATAGTCAAGGTTGCTACTTCGTGGACCCTTATGGGTGGAGCCCTCCGTGGACTCTCGCGGCCGTTACCCTCCGTGGGTTGAAGACTCCATGAACGTGGACGTATGATAGCACCACCTATCGGAACCACGGGGAAAATCTTCATGTCCCTCATGCGTTTGATCTCCCTATCTCAAATCCTTCATTCCATGTGCAATGTCTTTACTTTCCGCTGCCATACTTGTTGACTTGCATGTGTAGGGTGTACTTGAATTGCTATTATTGCTAAAATCTGCCAACCAATTAACTTGGGAAAAGGTTAGGTTTTAAATTTGCAAGTAGTCTATTCACCCCCCTCTAGACACACACTTATAGTGATCCTACAGCCCGGGCGTTTGAGGCTCGTTTGAGAGGCCCGTCTGGATCGCATTTTCATGACCGGGCAGTGACCGGTCGGCCTGCCCGGACGTTTGAGATGGGTTTGAGGTGTCTGGATGTAGATGCTCTTATTGAGCACCCTTCAAAACGGGTTTGGAGACTGTGAATATGGCACATATGTAGAGTTACACTTGCAGTTTGTAAGCGATCTCGTGCTTCTTCTTACCATTAACATATCCCATGCTTGGAAGGAAAGATGCCAACTTCAAAATCTCAAGCCAATGAGAGTGATAAGATACACGATAAAAACTCAACTAATTATATCTTATGTCTGCACAAACCAAAACTCAACAAGATTAGATGCACCAAATACATATAGAATACATAATTCTGGCTCCGGAGAACATCAAATTATTAAAAAAAATCAAAATGTGCTTGTATGAAACTAGGATCAAAGTCAAAATTATATGCATTGTGTCAATTGTGGAGAATCTTTTTTAACTAGTAAATGTGTACGCGCAATTCACGTTGATATTAGGCGGTATACTCCCTTCGTTTCATCTTAATCTGCACTAGATAATTGCTCGTGCGTTGCAACGAGATATAAATATTTTAGCATATTACCACGTAATCTATCTGCCCATCTGATTGTGTAAATAAATGTTTACCAAATCCTATTGATGATATACCTATCTAAATTTTAAAATTTTATTTTTCAATCACCCAAAAGAAAATATAAGTTTATCTTGTAAGCCAATTAAATGTGGGACAATTAAGACGATTTTAATGAAATGATGCTCATGAAAAGAATGAAAGGTTGGAAGAAGCACTCCGTTTGGCAGGAAAAGGAAAGCTATTCTTTTTAAATATGATATATAAAGATATAAATTTTGTTTATAGTTCAATTTTGCAAAGTTTGACCAACTTTATAGAAAATATATGAACACTCACAATATAAAACAATACCCTTAGATGCATCATGCAATTAATTCTCATACTATATAACTTTAGTAGTGCAAATATTGGTACTTTTTTATATAAACCAGTCAAACTTTGTGTAGTTTGACTTCAAACATATCTTATACTCCCTCTATCCATATATAGGGTCTAATGCGTTTTTTGAGGCTAGTTTTGACCACATGTTAGAGAAATAAAATATGAAATGCAAGTTACACAAAACATATCGTCAAATTCATGCATGAAAGGAGCTTTCAATCATTTTCACATTATACATCTTATGTACTATTAATCTTATCAATAGTCAAAGGTTGTCTTGAAAAACGCATTATGCCCTATATATATGGATGGAGGGAGTATGTGGAATGAAAAGAAACAAAGGGAGTATTAATTGCACGTGGATATTAGGTAGGATATTATCTATGTGTTAATTATGTGATTAATACCGACGTTTATATTTGGTATGATATTAGTTACACGCTAAATATGTTGAGCGCTCGTCATTGGAGCAGTCTAGGTCATTGGATTGACCTTGTTTAATAGCCGGATTAGTTGAAACTGCCTCTTTCACTCTTTTTATATTGATATATAGATATAGATCTCTACTCCTAATTGGGAACTTGATAGTCTGCTTTTCACGGTTTTATTTCGTCTGGTTTATTTTTGTTACCACCATCATTTTTTCACATTGTTTTTTCACCATCCCATTAAAAACTTTCCTAACATTTTTAAACTTTCTAATGAGACACATTGCCAAATAATAAAATCCAATTTCATGGCAATCAATTCCAAATTTCAATTTTTCTAAACTTTCTTAACGAGACACGTTACAAACGGCCAGGAAGCGATATCATGTTAACAAATAATCTCTACTCATAAAGGGGGGGTTGGTAGTCTGTGTTCCACATTTGTTTCTCACCTCACCTCCCACCTTCGTCTGGTTTTTTCCGTCTTTCCTCCCAAACCGCCTACCCCCTCTATTTAGTCCATTTTTCCTTCTCTCATTCCACCACCATTTACCATGGTTTTTTTTCGCGCCACCTCGCACAGAGCGAAAATAACCTCTACATAGTACCACCAGTTTAATTAGGAAGCTTCCTATGAAACGTAGTACTAGGAAGTATTCCTTCCCTTGATGATTCGTTTCCATGCATGATTGTAGTAAATTAGGCCAACATTCACCACTATTTATCACCGTCATCAATTGTATCCATTCATGTCAGTTTTACCACGCATCTTCACATCGTATGTGTCTGTGTATGTACTAGCATGTTCTATTTATTTGCCTTGATCGATCAACGGAGAAAGCCTAACAGTACAACTGGCGAAATGATCGACGTCGAGCTTCATCGTCACCTACGCATCAGAGTACCTAGCCATCATTGGCTGGGGCATCAAGGACTTGAATCTAGCGAAGGAGGCGTGGGTATTGGTAGAGCTCCGAGAAGCTACCCTTCGTCCTACCCGCTGTCTTCACCATCGGTCCCCAGGTGACCACTCTGGAACTCGGCGACGCCACCAAGGCGACATGGTCCAGGCCGGTCCGGTCCCTCATAGAGCCACCAATTGGATCGGACAACCACCACCGGCGTCAACGTGCACGGGCAGGGCAGCGGCAAGGTGAGCGGCGTGCACGGGTGCTATGGCGAGGTGGTGGACATGCGCGAGCGTTGGCGGTGAGGTGGGTGATGTGCCAGGACAAGTGCGCGGTTGTTAGCCATGAACCTTCATTAGCAGTTTTTTCCATGAGCCCATGATTTCCTATGTTCGGGCCTTGCCATAATTAGCGGATAACCCCCGGCATGCAGTTTGTTGTCAAATGGTGCCATGATTTTCGGATCAAGCCATGTTTCTCCCACGATCCAAAATTCATGGTTGATCCAGCATTTTCCCCTGTTGATGGCTGATGACCCACAAGTATAGGGGATCAATCGTAGTCCTTTCGATAAGTAAGAGTGTCGAACCCAACGAGGAGCAGAAGGAAATGACAAGAGGTTTTCAGCAAGGTATTCTGTGCAAGTGCTGTAAGTAACAATAGTAGATAGTTTTGTAGCAAAATAATTCATAACAAGTAACTAGTTATAATAGTAACAAAGGTTAAGCAAGGTAGGCCAATCCTATTTATAGCAAAGGACAGGCCTAAAAGTACTCTTATATTAAGCAAGTGCTCCGAGGACACATGGGAATTTCTGTCTAGTCATGTTCATCATGTTGAGTTGATTCGCATTCGCTACTTTGATAATTTGATATGTGGGTGGACCGGTTCTAAGGTGTTGTTCTTACTTGAACTAACAACCTACTTATGATTAACCCCTCTCGCAAGCATCCGCAACTACGAAAGAAGAATTAAGATAAATCTAACCATAGCATGAAACATGTGGATCCAAATCATCCCCTTATGAAGCAACGCATAAACTGGGGTTTAAGCTTCTGTCACTCTAGCAACCCATCATCTACTTGTTACTCCACAATGACTTCCCTTAGGCCCATAACATGGTGAAGTGTCATGTAGTCGATGTTCACATGACACCACTAAGAGAAGTAACAACATACATATCATCAAAATATCGAATGAATACCAACTTCACATGATTACTTATAACAAGACTTCTCCCATGTCCTCAGGAAAAATAGTAACTACTCACACCTCATCAACATGTTCAAGATCAGAGGTATAATAATAATGATTAAGGATCTGAACATAATATCTTCCACCAAGTAATCCAACAAGCATCAACTACAAGTTGTAATCAACACAACTAGTAACCCACAGGTACCAATCTGAGGTTTTGCGACAAAGATTGAATACAAGAGATGAACTAGGGTTGGAGATGAGATGGTGCTGGTGAAGATGTTGATGGGGATTGGTCCTCCCACGAAGGAGGAAGCGTTGGTGATGACGATGGTTTCGATCTCCTCCTCCCGGAGAAGAATTTCCCCGGCAGAATCTGACTGCCAGAGTGCAAAAGGGCCTTTGCCCAGGTTTCCGCCTCGAGACGGTGGCGCTTTGTCCCGATAGGTTTCTTATGATTTTTTCTAGGGTAACACACACCATATAGGAGAAGAGGGACGCCGGGAGGCCAGCAGGGGCCCCACAAGCCATTAGGGCACGGCCTGGGGGGCCGCGCCCTATTGGCTTGTGGCCAGCAGGTGGCCCCACTCTGGTATATTTTTGGCCCAGATATTCTTAAATATTTCATCAAAATTGTCCGTGAAGTTTCAGGTCATTTGGAGTCTGGTGATTTCCTTGGTTTTCAGTCCAGAATTCCAGTTTCCAGATATTTCCCTCTTTGTGATGTACCTTGCATATTCATTGAGAAAGAGCATAAGAATTGTATGATAATAGGGAATAATGGACAATAGTAACATAAATATTAATAAGAAATCATGATGCGGAATGGACGTATCAACTCCCCCAAGCTTAGACCTCGCTTGTCCTCAAGCGAAAGCCGAGCTCGAGAATAATGACCACATGATTTGAGAGAGGGAAGTTGATAAAAACAGAATACAGACATGAAAGCATCATGAATTTTAACATAGCAGCAATTTTTTCATCATATAGCTTCTCATAAACAAGTAACAATTCTAATCACAAATGAAGTGGTATGAAGCATAAAATTCATTGGAAACCGACAAACAATGACATTAGCCATTGAAATAATCATAACTGTCATAGTCAAGAGAAGAGTCTATGTAAGAGCTATTGTTTCTAGCAAGGTCACATACTCAACTATCATGTAGCCTTCTATGATTGTTAACACTCATTGAATATTTTTGGAGCTAGTGTTTCCGTCGGACACAAAGGAAGATGGAAAATTTATTATCGCCATCCAACTCATTTACCTCAAGGATAATGTCAACAATAATGAGTTATGAGCACCTACATTCAACTGGATATATTTGTTTGGATCATTCCTCAACACATAATGCTTACCGACTAGTGAGTTGGTAGGTAGAAATAAAAAAGAATATTGTTGACTCTTGCATGAAAATAAACTTTTGTAAAAGATAGGCCCTTCACAGAGGGAAGCAGAGGTCGTCATGCGCTTTTATTTGTTTAAGATGTGCAATCTCTTAATGCAAAGGAACCTCACTTTATATTGCCCCTTGTGATAGTGAACTTTATTATGCACTATGTCGCTTTTATTTGTTCGCTATCACAAGATCGTACAAAGCTTATTTACCCTTACAATAAAGGATCATACATATTTATAGGCAATTTTTATTGCTTTATGCACCGATGACAACTTACTTGAAGGATCTTGTTCAATTCATAGGTATGTATGGTGGATTCTCGTGGCGAGAAACTGGGTTTAAAGGGTTATGGATGCACAAGTAGTATTTCTACTTAGTGCGAAAAAGTTTTGGCTAGCAAAAGATCTAAGGCAAGCATAACATGTTGAGGGATCCAAAACAATATAACTTCTATGCAAATGTAAATAATCATGATCATTATGTTGTCTTCCATGTCCAACATCAACACTTGATCATTATATAATATTTGATGGGGGTTCACAATCATAAAAGGTGTCCGAGATAGTATATTTATATGTAAGTCTCCTCTTCTCTATCGTACTTTTGCATAGATTATATCAATTACTAATGCTATGTTTGTTGGTTTTCAACACCTTTTATTACTTATACCTATTTTCTATGTGAAGTCGTTACCCCTCATAAGATAAGCATATGATATTTCCTATTCTTTTTATTGCCATGCAATGATGATTGGTGCAAGAGAGTAAAGCACACGGACTCAACTAATCTTTATTATATAACTCTCATACTCGGTTACAAGGGTAGGTAGATCTGAAAGCAAAATCGTAAGCAAAGCAAATCTTGAAACTTTATTTCTTTAAATCACGAAAAACTAAAGATCGAACTAAAATAGGTAATGATGGTAAAAGTGATGGTGAAACGATACTGGGGCACCTCCCCCAAGCTTGGAACAAGCCTAAGGGTGATGCCCATACCCATGTGCTCAAGCATCTTCCTTGGGTGATGGTGGTGGTGATGAAGTAGCGATGCCTTCCGTCCTCCAAGGCATAGGCTCCCCATCATAAAAAGGAGATCTTGTATCGGGAATCCTGAAATCGGCAGCGAGGCTCATCCTTTTAAACATAGATTCATACTCACAGTTTTGGCTTTGAAGTTCATAGATTTGATCTTGGAGGTGCTCTATCTGCTCTTGAAGCTTGAAAATAACTTCTCCCACTTTCTTTGTGTCCATCTTGTTCTCTCGGATGAAATTCGTGATCATAGAGTGGTTAGCACTCAAACCACGCTCAACCATCCCTTGGCACTTGAAAATCTCCTGCTCCACAGCTGCAAGCCTGGCCTTCTCACTTCCCTCCTTCTTCGGACCTTGAACATCCATGATACGTCTCCAACGTATCTACTTTTCCAAACTCTTTTGCCCTTGTTTTGGACTCTAATTTGCATGATTTGAATGGAACTAACCCGGACTGACGTTGTTTTCAGCAGAATTGCCTTGGTGTTATTTTTGTGCAGAAATAAAAGTTCTCGGATTGACCTGAAAATTTACGGAGAATATTTTTGGAATTAATAAAAAATACTGGCGAAAGAATCAACCGGAGGGGATCCACCACCTGGCCACAAGCCAGGGCCCCCCCCCTAGAGCGCGCCCCCATGTCTTGTGGGGCCCCTGGAGCTCCTCCGACCTCAACTCCAACTCTATATATTCCTATTCGGGAAGAAAAAAATCAGAGAGAAGAGTTCATCGCGTTTCACGATACGGAGCCGCCGCCACCTCCTGTTCTTCCTCGGGAGGGCAGATCTGGAGTCTGATTTGGGCTCCGGAGAGGGGAAATCGACGCTGTCGTCATCACCAACCATCCTTCATCACCAATTTCATGATGCTCTCCGCCGTTCGTGAGTAATCCCATCATAGGCTTGCTGGACGGTGATGGGTTGGATGAGATTTACAATGTAATCGAGTTAGTTTTGTTAGGGTTTGATCCCTAGTATCCACTATGTTCTGAGATTGATGTTGCTATGACTTTGCTATGCTTAATGCTTGTCACTAGGGCCCGAGTGCCATGATTTCAGATCTGAACCTATTATGTTTTCATGAATATATATGTGTTCTTGATCCTATCTTGCAAGTTGTAGACACCTATTACGAGTTAAGATCCGCATCCCCCAGGGTGACAATAACTGGGATTCTTTTCGGCGATTACCGTAGTTTGAGGAGTTCATGTATTCACTAAGTGCTAATGCTTTGGTCCGGTTCTCTATTAAAAGGAGGCCTTAATATCCCTTAGTTTCAATTAGGACCCCGCTGCCATGGGAGGGTAGGACAAAAGATGTCATGCAAGTTCTTTTCCATAAGCACGTATGACTATATATGGAATACATGCCAACATTACATTGATGAATTGGAGCTAGTTCTGTGTCACCCTATGTTATAACCGTTGCATGATGAATGCTATCCGACATAATTATCCATCACTGATCCATTGCCTATGAGCTTTTCACATATTGATCTTTGCTAAGTTACTTTTCCGTTGCTACTGTTACAATCACTACAAAATCGCTACTGTTACTTTTGCCACCGTTACCGTTACTTCCATACTACTTTGCTACTAAATACTTTGCTGCAGATATTAAGTCTTTCAGGTGTGGTTGAATTGACAACTCAGCTGCTAATACTCGAGAATATTCTTTGGCTCCCCTTGTGTCGAATCAATAAATTTGGGTTGAATACTCTACCCTCAAAAACTGTTGCGGTCCCCTATACTTGTGGGTTATCAAGACCTTTTTCTGGCGCCGTTGCCGGGGAGCATAGCTCTATTCTCTGAGTCACTTGGGATTTATATCTGTTGATCACTATGAAGAATCTGAAAGACCCAAAAACCAAGATATATCCCTCTACTACGAGGGGAGGTAAGGAACTACCATCTAGCTCTGCACTTGATTCACCTTCTGTTATGAGTAAATTTGCGACACCACCACCTGCTAGTAATTCTGATATGTCGCAAGTAATTGATGATGCCACTTCTTCTATGCATGATGCTTATGATGATACTTTGCTTGATTATACTGTGCCATTGGGTGAATTTCTTGATGAACAAATTGCTAGAGTGAATGCTGAAACTGATGATATTTCTGAATCTGATGAAATTATTGAAACTGAACACTATGAGACACCTGCTAGACCTAGCTCTCGTAGATATGAATTGCCTAATATACCTAAGGGTTATGTTATGGAGGGAGAGGTAGCTAGGGACTTTCTTGCTTGTAAGGATAGAGATGATCTTAAGAAATTGCTATGCAAGTGGAAGGAAAAATCTTTGAATGCTAGAATGCAATATGATCCTAAGTTTGCTACTTCACCTATCTTTGTTACTGATAAGGATTATGAATTCTCTGTCGATCCTGAGTTGATTACTTTGGTTGAATCTGATCCTTTCCATGGTTATGAATCTGAAACTGTTGTGGCACATCTTACTAAATTGAATGATATAGCCACCCTATTTACTCATGAGGAAAAAATTCACTATTACTATATTCTGAAGTTGTTTCCTTTCTCATTAAAGGGTGATGCTAAGATATGGTTTAATTCTCTTGCTCCTGGTTGTGTGCGTAGTCCCAGGATATGATATATTACTTCTCTGAAAAATATTTTCCTGCCCATAAGAAACAAGCTGCCTTGCAGGAAATATTTAACTTTGTGCAAATTGAAGAAGAGAGTCTCCCACAAGCTTGGGGGAGGCTTCTCCAATTACTTAATGCTTTGCCTGATCATCCTCTCAAGAAAAACGAAATACTTGATATCTTTTATAATGGACTAACCGATGCTTCTAGGGACCACCTAGATAGTTGTGCTGGTTGTGTTTTCAGGGAATGAACTGTTGAACAGGCTGAACTACTATTGAATAATATATTGAGCAATGATAATGATTGGACTATTCCCGAACCACCTCCAAAGCCAATTCCGAAGAAAAGAGGTATTCTATTTCTCAGTCCTGAAGATATGCAGGAGGCAAAGAAATCTATGAAAGAAAAAGGTATTAAAGCTGAAGATGTTAAGAATCTACCACCTATTGAAGAAATACATGGTCTTGATACCCCGACACAGGTAGTAGAGGTAAATTCGCTCCGTAGATTTGATGAAGGTGATATTCCTTATAATAAGTCTGCTAGCCAATGCTTGGATGAGTTTGATAACTTTATTGTTAAGCAAGAAAATTTCAATGCTTATGTTAGTAGACAATTGAAACATAATGCTTACATGCTTGATCGCTTAGGTGATTATATGAGTAGAACTATCAATGATCTTAAGCTTATTAGTAAACATGCTTCCATGGTAACTACTCAAGTAGAACAAGTACTTAAGGCACAAAATGATTTGCTTAATGAGATGAATGTTAAGAACAATGATCATTCTGTTAGAGTTGTGACTAGAGGTGGTAAAATGACTCAGGAACCTTTGTATCCTGAGGGCCACCCTAAGAGAATTGAGCAAGATTCTCAGAGAATTAATATTGATGCACCTAGTCGTCCCAGTAACAAAAGGAAAAAGAATGACGATAGGACTTTGCATGCTCCTAGTGAACCTGTTATAGATACACATGAAAACCCAAATGATATTTCTATTTCTGATGCTGAGACACAATCTGGTAATGAACGTGAGCCTAGTGATAATATTAATGATGATGTTCATGTTAATGCTCAACCTAGTAATGATAATGATGTGGAGAATGAACCTGCTGTTGATCTTGATAACCCACAACCTAAGAATAAAAGATATGACAAGAGAGACTTTGTTGCTAGGAAGCATGGTAAAGAAAGATAGCCTTGGGTTCAGAAACCCATGCCCTTTCCTCCTAAGCCATCCAAGAAAAAGGATGATGAGGACTTTGAGCGCTTTGTTTAAATGCTTAGACCTGTCTTTTTGCGTATGCGCTTGACTGATATTCTGAAAATGTCTCCTTATGCTAAGTATATGAAAGATATTGTGACAAATAAAAGAAAGATACTGGAAGCTGAGATTTCCACCATGCTTGCTAATTATACTTTTAAGGGTGGAGTACCAAAGAAACTAGGAGATCCCGGAGTACCTACTATACCATGCTCTATTAAAAGAAATTATGTTAAAACTGCTTTATGTGACCTTGGAGCTGGTGTTAGTGTTATGCCTTTCTCGTTGTATCGTAGACTTGATTTGAATAAGTTGACACCTACTGAAATCTCTTTGCAAATGGCTGATAAATCAACTGCTTTACCCATCGGTATTTGTGAGGATGTGCCTGTCGTAGTTGCAAATGTTACTATCCTAACGGACTTTGTTATTCTTGATATTCCCGAGGACGACAGTATGTCGATCATCCTTGGTAGACCTTTTTTGAATACTGCAGGGGCTGTTATTGATTGCAACAAAGGCAATGTCACTTTTCATGTTAATGGTAATGAGCATACGGTACACTTTTCGAAGAAACAACCTCAAGTTCATAGTATCAACTCCATTGAAAAAATTTCAACGATTATTATTGGAGATTTTGAATTCCCTCTCCCTACTGCCAAAAAGAAATATGATATACTTATTGTTGGGGACATGCATATCCCCATGGAGGTAACCTAGTGTTATTCGAAAACTCTCCGGTTCCGTGTCATTCAAAAAAAGTTTGTCAATAAGACTTGATCAACCTTATTGATGGATTCTTTTTGACGGGCATGAGATGGATGGATTTAGAAAGCACAACCTTCTGTACCCAACTTTTACTTTCTGTTATTTAGATTAAATAAAGTAAAAATGCAATTATTTTTCTGTTTTCTGTTTTATCCGTGCAATAAAAAAGTGACCTGAAAATAAAAGTTCTCCAAATGCCCTGAAAATGTAGTATGATTTTTTTTGGATTATTTAAGAATTTTTGGCACTGAGAACACATCAGGGGGCTGCACCAGTGGGCCACAAGCCTACAGGGTGCGCCCACCCCCTGGGCGCGCCCCCTGGCTTGTGGGTCCCACGTAGGCCCCCCTCACTTATTCCAGCCACCATCCACTTCGTCTTCCTCCAGAAAAAATCCCACCATTGCTCAAACCCGTGTTCTAGCTCATTTTGCTGCCATTTTCGATCTCCTTGTGCAAAGCTCCATTTGCAAAACTGTTTGGGGGGATTGTTCTTCGGTATGTGACTCCTCCAATGGTCCAATTAGTTTTTGTTCTAGTGCTTTATATATTGCAAATTTTTGCTGATGTGGTGACCTTGTTCTTGAGCTTGCATATCAAATTTGTAAGGTCCCAAGTAGTTTTGATGAATGGTATAGCCTCTAGGCACTTGTGGGAGTAGTTGTTATAAGTTTTGTTGAGTTTTGTTCGCCTTTATTGTAAGTCACTAAAAATTTCAGGATTTTTTCAGAGAAAGAAAGATGTTAAGGAGAATATACCAAGGTGGTCCCTCGAGCAAGAAGACCCCGAGACTCGCGATGCGTGAGCACGACTTTGAACCACCGAGGGAAGCTCAAGTGCGGCCTTGTGAATGGCCGTCGGATCAATTCATGGTTCATGCCGGTTTCAAGGAAGAGTTTTACGTGTACATACAAAATGCTAGCCTTGAAGATTTCGTTTCAGACAAATGCAAGCAATATTATCAGCTCACTGATTCCTTCGTGCGGAGGTTTGAATTTTCATCCAGGCGTAATACGCATTCTGTTCTATTTAATCTTTATGATGAATCTTATACTATGGACCTAGAAGATTTTAACTGTGCATGCAAAATTCCGCAATGGGGCAGCTATAGTGATCCTCACAAAACTGAATATGGTGATTTCCTTGCTAGCATCACTGTGGGAGAAACTAGAAACATTACACAGGCTACCTTGGGGAGCATTCACTTTCCTGCTATACATTATTTCGCTCTCTTCATAGGTAGATGTATTAACGGTAAACATGATCATAGCCACCTTTGTGTACCTGATCTTAGTATTCTTAAGAGTGCGGTAGTGGGTGATAGACGATATAACTTGGGGGCTATTATTGCTAGGAGACTACATAAAAATGCTAAGGATGGAGATTTCTTTGGCGGGATTTATGCCACCCGTGTAGATAATTATCTTGGGGTACCCATAAGGGGGAATGATATTGAGTTACCACCTGCTTTTCTTGATTATGAGGCTATGGTGCGCTACCAGTTTCTTGAGAGGAATGAACAGTCCCTCCTGTACCGACTAATTTTTGACAGACAGCGTGCTGTCCATATTACCCTTCCTGCTCCTGCCTTCTTTAACTTTCAGGAAAAACGGAGACACTTTATAACCAGAGAGGAGGCAAACGAGTATGAGAAAGAGGCGGAAGCCGCTCGCCTCCGCGCTGCAGCCATTCAGGCGGTAGCCTGCAGCCCAGTACAACCCCAACTATGACTTTGGATATTATCCGGGCTAGCAATGGCCATAGACCAACTTAGGCCAAAAGCCTAAGCTTGGGGGAGTACGTATTTCTTACCGACATTACATTCATTTTCACACACTCATCTTAGTAGTCGGTGCTTATACTTTTTCATTGTATCATCCATGGTAGTTTATTTCTTCTTTCCGCTTTCTTCTTGTGTGTTTAATTAACCTTGAGAAAAATCAAAAAAAAATAGTTCTAGCTTTACCTTTTAGTTTGTTTAGTTGTATCATTTAAAAGAAAACCCAAAAAGATTTCTCGTTCTTCTTTTGCTTGTTGGGAGCTTTCCCGTGTAAATAGTTTTTCTCGTTCTTGTTTTGAAATTTCTTTTCTTTGGGTCGTAAGGAGAAGGCCACGATGAAAATGTTGAGTGGCTCTCATATGCATTATTGTTTATCTTACAGAGAGCCCATATTACCTTGCCTTCTCCTTTGAGTTATTGTTTGCAGATTCTAGCTTAGTCCAATGCACGTGCACTCTTATTATTATTCACACCGTCCGGTCGTGCAAGTGAAAGGCAATAATGACGACATATGATGAAGTGATTGAGATGGAGAAAAGCTGGTATGAACTCGACCTATTTTGTTTTTGTAAATATGATTAGCTCATCGTTCTGGATTTAGCTCATTATGGATGAAACATGTTTGCAATGACAATTAGAGATTATAGTTATTCATGCCATGCATAATTAGCTAAGAGTGTATAATGGTTTGTCTTGAGTGCCAACATGCATTTTAAAATGGTTGTGATGTAGTATGATAGAATGGTATCCTCCTCTGAATGATTCAAGTGGCTTGACTTGGCACATGTTCACGCATGTAGTTGAAACCAAATCAACATAGCCTCCACGATATTTATGTTCATGGTGATTTATATCCTACTCATGCTTGCATTCAATGTTGGTTAATCTCAATGCATGTTTATGACTGTTGTCGCTCTCTAGTTGGTCGCTTTCCACTCTCTTGCTAGCCTTCACTTGTACTAAGCGGGAATACTGCTTGTGCATCCATTTCCATAAACCCAAAGTTGTTCCATATGAGTCCACCATACCTACCTATATGCGGTATTTACCTGCCGTTCCATGTAAATTTGCATGTGCCAAGCTCTAAACCTTCAAATAATATTCTGTTTTGTATGCCCGAATCGCTCATATAGTGACTAGGGGCTGTCAGTATCTTCCATGCTAGGTGGATTATTCTCACGATATGTGTTGATTCACTATCATTCACGACAAAGTGGCTGGTATTCGGGATGCCCTGTTCCATGCTCAAAATTCAAATCAAAATATAATGAAACAAAACTCCCCCAGGATTGTTGTTTGTATGGATGGTACCCGTGGATTCGGCTCGCCATGGAGTGTGATTGATTGGTGGAGGGGGAGTAAAAACTTTACTATTTTGTTTGGGAATCGCCTATAATGTATCTAGCATGGAAGATACCGAGATCTCTCGGTTGTTATGTTGACAATGAAAGCATACCGCTCAAAATTATTATGCATCCCTGTTTTAAAAGCTCGAGCTCTGGCACCTCTGCAAATCAATGCTTCCCTCTGCGAAGGGCCTATCTATTTTACTTTACTGTTGAGTCATCCTCCTCTTATAAAAGGCACCAGTTAGAGAGCACCACCGTCATTTGTATGCTTTGCTATTACTTGATATTGAGTATGATTGTGACTGGATCTCTTTTACCATGAATTACAATGTCTAGTCAGTCCTTGTTCTTCAGAGGTGCTCTGCATTTATGTTTTGCGGTCTCAGAAAGGGCTAGCGAGATACCATTATATCATATTGTATCATGATTGTTTTGATAAAATTGTTGTCATTCAAGATTTATTATTATTGCTCGCTAGTTGATTATGCCATTGATATGAGTAAATACAAGACTTAAATGTTATTGTGAATGTGGTTAGTCTATAATCTTTGCTGAAAATCTGAACATCAGTTAGGCATATTTACAACAACAAGATCAAACAAAGTTTGTAAAAGTTTTTCTTTGTCACTTTCAGTTTGTCAACTGAATTGCTTGAGAACAAGCAATGGGTTAAGCTTGGGGGAGTTGATACGTCTCTGACGTATCTACTTTTCCAAACTCTTTTGCCCTTGTTTTGGACTCTAATTTGCATGATTAGAATGGAACTAACCCGGAGTGACGCTGTTTTCAGCAGAATTGCCTTGGTGTTATTTTTGTGCAGAAATAAAAGTTCTCGGATTAACCTAAAAATTTACGGAGAATATTTTTGGAATTAATAAAAAAATACTGGCGAAAGAATCAATCGGAGGGGGTCCACCACCTGGCCACAAGCCAGGGGGGCGCCCCCCCGCTAGGGCGCGCCCCCCTATCTTGTGGGGCCCCTGGAGCTCCTTCGACCTCAACTCCAACTCTATATATTCCTATTCGGGGATAAAAAAAATCAGAGAGAAGAGTTCATCGCCTTTCACGATACGGAGCCGCCGCCACCTCCTGTTCTTCCTCGGGAGGGCAGATCTGGAGTCTGATTTGGGCTCCGGAGAGGGAAATCGACGTCGTCGTCATCACCAACCATCCTTCATCACCAATTTCATGATGCTCTCCGCCGTTCGTGAGTAATCCCATCGTAGGCTTGCTGGACGGTGATGGGTTGGATGAGATTTACCATGTAATCGAGTTAGTTTTGTTAGGGTTTGATCCCTAGTATCCACTATGTTCTGAGATTGATGTTGCTATGACTTTGCTATGCTTAATGCTTGTCACCAGGGCCCGAGTGCCATGATTTCAGATCTGAACCTATTATGTTTTCATGAATATATATGTGTTCTTGATCCTATCTTGCAAGTTGTAGACACCTATTACGAGTTATGATCCGCATCCCCCAGGGTGACAATAACTGGGATTCTTTTCGGTGATTACCGTAGTTTGAGGAGTTCATGTATTCACTAAGTGCTAATGCTTTGGTCCGGTTCTCTATTAAAAGGAGGCCTTAATATCCCTTAGTTTCCATTAGGACCCCGCTGCCACGGGAGGGTAGGACAAAAGATGTCATGCAAGTTCTTTTCCATAAGCACGTATGACTATATATGGAATACATGCCAACATTACATTGATGAATTGGAGCTAGTTCTGTGTCACCCTATGTTATAACCGTTGCATGATGAATGCTATCCGACATAATTATCCATCACTAATCCATTGCCTATGAGCTTTTCACATATTGATCTTTGCTAAGTTACTTTTCCGTTGCTACTGTTACAATCACTACAAAATCGCTACTGTTACTTTTGCCACCGTTACCGTTACTTCCATACTACTTTGCTACTAAATACTTTGCTGCAGATATTAAGTCTTTCAGGTGTGGTTGAATTGACAACTCAGCTGCTAATACTCGAGAATATTCTTTGGCTCTCCTTGTGTCGAATCGATAAATTTGGGTTGAATACTCTACCCTCGAAAACTGTTGCGATCCCCTATACTTGTGGGTTATCAATCCCGGATATGGAGCACCCCCTCACGCATCTCAATGGCTTGAGGGTGCTTCATCACCTCCGGTAGGTAGGGGTTGATGACCTTCTCGAAGAACTTGTCCTTGGGAGAGCTTGGTGAAGTCATGACGATCTAGATCTGTCAGGAAAACAACTCGAAACAAGAACAAAGGAGAAACTCGCGATGTAGTGGTCAAAACATACGGGAGTATATATAATAATTTTTTCTAGGTCAGAATACGTGCTCGGGAAGAAATCGGAGTCCGAGAGGCACACGAGGGCTCCACAAGACATCAGGGCGTGCCCTAGGGGGGCGCCCTGTTGGCTTGTGCCTCTCTCGTGGGTCCACTGACTCCTTTTTATTTTTGGAAATTTTCTAAAATACCAAAACCAACATAAATTATTTTTTTGGAATTTTTGGAGTCGGTTTACTTACCGTACCACATACCTACCCCTTTTTCAGGTTTCTGGAGTGTTCCGGGAGGCCTCCCTTATGTGTTCTTCGGGTGTTATAACTTGAATGATATTAGTCTCTTCATTAATGGGTGTACCTGAAATATAATGCTTGATTCTTTGCCCATTCACCACTCTCGGGTTTTTGTCTTCAAAATTATTAATTTTTATAGCACCGGAGCGATAGACATCCTCGACAACATATGAACCTTCCCATTTGGATAAGAGTTTTCCTGCAAAAAAATCTAAAATGAGAATTGTACAAAAGCACAAGGTCTCCTACATTGAATTCCCGTTTTTGAATCCTTTTGTCATGCCATCTTTTAACCTTTTCTTTAAACAATTTAGCATTTTCATAGGCTTGTGTCCTCCATTCATCTAATGAGCTTATATCAAATAACCTCTTTTCTATGGCAAGCTTAAAGTCATAATTAAGTTATTTAATTGCCCAATAAGCCTTATGTTCTAGCTCAAGAGGTAAATGACAAGCTTTTCCATACACCATTTTATATGGGGACATCCCCATGGGGTTCTTGTAAGCAGTTCTATAAGCCCATAAAGCATCATCTAGTTTCTTAGACCAATTCTTCCTGGATCTATTGCCAGTCTTTTGCAAAATTAATTTTATTTCTCGATTTCTCAATTCAACTTGGCCACTAGACCGAGGATGATAAGGTGATGCGATTCTATGGTTAACATCATATTTAGCTAGAAGTTTACGAAAAGCACCATGAATAAAATGTGAACCACCATGAGTCATTAAATATCTAGGGACTCCAAACCTCGGAAAAATAATGTCCTTAAGCATTTTAATAGAAGTGGTATGATCATCACTACTAGTTGGAATAGCCTCTACCCACTTAGTAATGTAATCAACGGCGACTAAAATATGAGTATACCCATTCGAGGAAGGAAAAGGTCCCATGAAGTGAAAACCCCAAACATCAAATGGTTTAATGGCAAGTGAATAGTTCATAGGCATTTCCTGACGTTTACCAATGTTACCAACTCTTTGGCATTCATTACATGAAAGGACATACTTACAAGCATCTTTAAAAAGGGTAGGCCAATAGAAAGCGGATTGTAATACCTTGTGTGCAGTTCTGTCACCGGCGTGGTGTCCTCCGTAGGCCTCGGAATGACACATCCTTAAAATATGTTCCTGTTCATGCTCAGGTATACAACGTCTAATAACACCATCCACTCCCTCTTTATAAAGATGTGGGTCATCCCAAAAGTAATGTCGTAAATAATAAAAGAAATTTTTTCTTTTGTTGATAGGTGAAACTAGGTGGGATATATTTAGCAACAATATAATTAGCATAATCAGCATACCAAGGAGTGCTACGTGAAGTATTTATAGCAGCAGGTTGCTCATCGGTAAAATTATCATCAATAGGCAGTGGGTCATCAAGAACATTTTCCATCCTAGACAAGTTATCTGCTACAGGGTTTTCAGCTCCCTTTCTATCAACGATATGCAAATCAAACTCTTGAAGTAAAAGTACCCACCTAATAAGTCTAGGTTTATCATCTTTCTTTTCCATAAGGTATTTAATAGCAGCATGATCGGTGTGAATAGTTAGTTTGGAATCAACAATATAAGGTCTAAACTTATCACATGGAAAGACAACTGCTAAAAATTCCTTCTCAGTAGTGGCATAATTTATTTGAGCAGCGTCTAGAGTTTTACTAGCATAATGAATAGCATTCAAATTCTTGTCTACTCTTTGCCCTAGAACAGCACCAACAGCATAATCACTAGCATCAAACATAATTTCAAATGGTAAGTTCCAATCAGGTGGTTGAACAATGGGTGCAGAAATCAAAGCTTTCTCAAGTATTTCAAAAGCTTCTACACAATCATCGTCAAAAACAAATGGAATATCTTTTTGAAGAAGATTAGTTAGCGGCCTAGAAATCTTTGAAAAATCTTTGATGAAACGCCTATAGAAACCAGCATGACCGAGGAAACTTCTTATACCTCTGATATCTTTTGGGCATGGCATTTTCTCAATTGCATCAACTTTATCTTTGTCCACTTCAATACCTCATTCAGAAATTTTATGCCCAAGCACTATGCCTTCATTCACCATAAAATGACACTTTTCCCAATTCAAGACAAGATTAGTTTCTTCACATCTCTGCAAAACTCGATCAAGGTTGCTCAAGAAATCATCAAAAGAATTCTCGTAAATGGAAAAATCATCCATGAATACCTCAACAATCTTTTCACAAAAGTTAGAGAATATAGCAGTCATACATCTTTGAAAGGTAGCAGGTGCATTGCACAAACCAAAAGGCATACGCCTATAAGCATAAGTTCCAAAAAGGCAAGTAAAGGTAGTTTTTTCTTGATCCTCTTTTGACACAAATATTTGAGAAAAACCAGAGTATCCATCAAGAAAGCAAAAGTGTGTGTGCCTAGATAATCTTTCTAGCATTTGATCAATAAAAGGCAAAGGGTAGTGATCTTTCCTAGTAGCTTTATTTAAATTCCTGAAATCAATCACCATCCTATAACCAGTTACAATCCTTCGTGGAATAAGCTCATTTTTATCATTAGGTACGACAGTTATGTCACCTTTCTTAGGGACACAATGAACAAGACTTACCACCTCCTTCGTCTTAGGATTGAGACGACATTGGTGATCAACGACTGGTTTAGCGTTGGTACGTCTACAACGTATCTATAATTTTTGCTTGTTCCATGCTGTTATATTATCATTCTTGGATGTTTTACAATCATTTTATAGCAACTTTATATCATTTTTGGGACTAACCTATTGACATAGTGCCAAAGTGCCAGTTGTTGTTTTTGCTTGTTTTTTACTTCGCAGAAAATCATTACCCAACGGAGTCCAATCGCGACGAAAATTTTGGAGATTTTTTCTGGACCAGAAGACACCCAGTGGGCCAAAGAAGTGCCGGAGAAGTGGGCTGAGGAGACCACAACCCACCAGGGCGCGCCAGGGGGGCCCCGACACGCCCTGATGGATTGTGCCCTCCTCAGGCCCCCTCTCCACCGCCTCTGATGCCTATAAATTCCCAAATATTCCAAAAACCCTAGGGGAGTCGACGAAACACAATTCCAGCCGCCGCAAGTTCCAGAACCTCGAGATCCAATCTAAACACCATCATGGAGGGGTTCATCTTCTTCATAGGTGCCTCTTCGATGATGCGTGAGTAGTCCACCATAGACCTACGGGTCCGTAGGCAGTAGCTAGATGGCTTCCTCTCTCTCTTATGATTCTCAATACAATGGTCTCTTGGAGATCTATTTGATGTAAACTTTTGCGGTGTGTTTGTTGGGATCCGATGAATTTTGAGTTCATGATCAGTTTCTATCCATGAATATTATTTGAGTCTTCTTTGATCTCTTATATGCATGATTACTTATAGCCTCGTATTTCTTCTTCGAATCTTTGGTTTAGTTAGGCCGACTAGATCGATTTTTCTTGCCATGGGAACAGGTGCTTTGTGATGGGTTCGATCTTGCGGTGTTCTTTCGCAGTGACAGAAGGGGCAGCAAGATACGCATGTATCGTTGCTATTAAGGATAACAAGATGGGGTCTATTCCTACATGAATAGATCTTGTCTACATCATGTCATTGTTCTTATTGCATTACTCCGTTTTTCCATGAACTTAATACACTAGATGCATGCTGGATAGCGGTCGATGTGTGGAGTAATAGTGGTAGATGCAGGCAGGAGTCGGTCTACTTATCTTGGACGTGATGCCTATATAATGATCGTCATGACCATTCGATTTTCTATCAATTTCCCAACAGTAATTTGTTCACCCACCGTGCGCTATACTCATGAGAGAAGCCACTAGTGAACCCTACGGCCCCCGGGTCTACTTTTCCAACATATTGCTTTCCGATCTATCTTTTTTGCATCTTTGTTTTCAGATCTACAAAACCAAAAACCCAAAAACATATTGCGGCATATTTTATTTGCCCTTTTTATTTTGTGTTCTTGAGAGATCTATCTCTTCTATCTATCACTACCTAATCTATCTTTTTACCGTAGAGAGATTGACAACCTCTCTTTCGCGTCGGGTTGCAAGTATTTGTTGTTTGTGTGTAGGTGCTGCTTATTGGGTGGTGGTGATCCTCCTACTGGTTCGATAACCTTGGTTTCATAACTGAGGGAAATACTTACCGTCGTTGTGCTGCATCATCCCTTCCTCTTTGGGGAAATACCGACGCAGTCTCAAGCCACGTCAAAGGAATTTCTGGCGCCGTTGTCGGGGAGGAAGCGGTCTCTTCTACGTGCCTATCGTAGGCGCCGAGGGGACTCCATCATCATCTACCAGGTTCCTAATCACAAATCTCATCTCCTTGCAATTACATTATTTGCCATTTGCCTCTCTTTTTCCTCTCCCGCACTTCACCAATTTGCCGTTTTATTCGCCCTCTTTTTCGTTTGCCTTTTTTCTCGCCGGATCTCTTCCTTGCTTGCAATCTTGTTTGCGTAGTCACGATGACTCAAGAGAACACCAAGTTGTGTGATTTTTCCAATACTAATAACAATGATTTTATTAGTACGCCTATTGCTTCTCCCGCCACTAGTGCGGAGTCTTGTGATATTAATGCCGCTTTGTTGAATCTTGTCATGAAAGATCAATTTGCCGGTAATCCTAATGAGGATGTCGCGTCCCATCTAAACACGTTCATAGAATTGTGTGATATGAAAAATAAAAAAGATGTGGACAATGATATTGTGAAGTTGAAATTATTCCCTTTTTCCTTGCGGGATCGTGCAAAAATTTGGTTTTCCTCTTTGCCTCGCAATAGTATCGATTCTTGGAATAAGTGCAAGGATGCTTTTATCACTAAGTATTTTCCGCCCGTGAAAATTATTTCCCTTAGGACGCAAATCATGAATTTTAAGCAACTTGATCATGAACATGTTGCGCAATCTTGGGAAAGAATGAAGTTGATGCTAAGAAATTGTCCTACTCATGGTTTAAATCTTTGGATGATCATACAAAAATTTTATGCGGGGTTGAATTTTGTCTCTAGAAATCTTTTAGATTCCGCCGCGTGTGGTACTTTTATGGAGATTACTTTGGGTGAAGCTACTAAATTGCTAGATAATATCATGGCTAATTATTCTCACTGGCATACCGAAAGAGCACCTACTAGTAAGAAAGTTAATTCGGTTGAAGAAATTAGTACCTTGAGTGATAAGGTTGATGCTTTGATGAAATTAGTTGCTAGTAAAAATGCTCCTATTGATCTTAATGATGTGCCTTTGTCTACCTTGATTGAGCAAAATAGTGATTCCGTAGATGTGAATTTTGTCTCGCGAAACAATTTCAATAACAATGCTTATAGATTTAATTTTAATCCTAGGCCTTTTCCTGGAAACTCCTCTAATAATTATGGCAATTCCTATGGTAACTCCTCTTACAATAATAATAGGAACACCGCTGATTTTGAGAGTAATATTAAAGAATTTATCAATGCGCAAAAGGCTTTCAATACTATGATAGAAGAAAAGTTGAATAAGATTGATGATATGTCTAGAAGCATTGATAGAATTTCTCACGATGTTGAAAATCTCAAGTTGAAAGCTTTTGTGCCTAAGATTGATGAATCTATTAAAGCTTTATATGTCTCTATGGATTAAAGTAAGAAAAGAACCGCTATGCTTAGAGCTAAAAGAGAAATCTTAGAAAAAACGTTTTCTAGTGATTGCCTTCATAAAAAAGATGAAGATCTTAAAGTGATTGGTGTTTATTCTATTGATTCCTTGTTTAGTAATATTAAGATTGATGATAAAGGGACTGAAGTAGAGTCAACTTTAGCTAGAAGGCGTCCCAATAATTTGGAGGGTGAAAATCTTGATGAAATTTTTGATAAAAGTGGGTTTGAAGAGGTCAAAACTTTAACTAGTGATGTGCCCACTATTTTGGATTGCAAAGACTTTAATTATGATAGTTTCTCTTTGATTGAGTGTATTTCTTTGCTGCAATCCATGTTGAATTCACCCCATGCTTATGAGCAAAATAAAGCTTTTACTAAACATATCGTTGATGCCATGATGAAATCTTTTGAAGAAAAGTTGGAGTTGGAGATTTCTATTCCTCGAAAATTACATGATGAGTGGGAACCTACCATTAAAGTCAAGATTAAAAATTATGAGTGCTTTGCTTTGTGTGATTTGGGTGCTAGTGTTTCCACGATTCCGAAATCTCTATGTGATGTGCTTGGTCTTACCAATATTGAAGAATGTTCTCTTAATTTGCACTTGGCGGATTCTACTATTAAAAAACCTTTGGGAAGAATTAATGATGTTCTTATTCTTGCAAATAGGAATTATGTGTCCATTGATTTTATCGTGCTTGATATTTATTGCAATCCGTCTTGTCCCATTATACTTGGTAGACCGTTTTACGCACTATAGGTGCCGTGATTGATATGAAAGAAGGCAATATTGGTTTCCAGTTTCCCTTGAGAAAGGGTATGGAACACTTCCCTAGAACAAGAATTAAGCCACCATATGAATCAATCATGAGGGCATCCTATGGATCTAAAACCAAGGATGACAATACTTGAATCTATGCGTTATGCCTAGCTAGGGGCGTAAAACGATAGCGCTTGTTGGGAGGCAACCCAATTAATAAATTTATTTTTCCTTTTTCCTTTCTGTTTTTGAGTGTTGACACAATTATGCCTCTGTTATGATTGTGTTTTTATGGTTTATTTAGTGTTTGTGCCAAGTAAAGCCTTTAGGATGATTCATAGAATGAGTAGAAGCGATGCTGATTCTGAAACAGAAATTTTGCGTCCAGTATATGAATTTTCATTTTTTGCTGGAACGTGATCTTGATCTGAAATTTTAACACAGTGTTTCTATACAAATTCCTTACGTTGTCCTAATTTTTCAGAATTTGTGGACTTACAGATGCATGTTTATAGTACAGATTACTACAGGCTGTTCTGTTTAAGACAGATTCTGTTTTCGTTGCATTGTGTGCTTGTTTTGATGAATCTATGGGTTATATTGAAGGGTATGAGCCATGGTAAAGTTAAAATACAGTAGGTATAATGCAATAATAAAATATGAATAGGTTTGCAACAGCACCTAAAGTAGTGATTTGCTTTATTATACTAACGGATGTCACGAAGATTTTGTTGAGTTTTGTGTGATTGAAGTTTTCAAGTTTTGGGTGAGATCACGATGGATGAAGGAATAAGGAGTGAAAAGAGCCTAAGCTTGGGGATGCTACCGCACTCCCAAGATATATCCAAATAGAAACAAGCAACTAAGCTCGGGGATGCCCCTGAGTGGCATCCCCTCTTTCTTCTAACAACGATCGGTATTTTACTTGGAGCTGTATTTTTATTCGTCACATATCATGAGTTTTGCTTGGAGCGTCTTGTATCTTTGCTTGCTTTGCTTGTTAGTTTGTCACTTGTATCCTTGTTGGACACACCTATTTGAGAGAGCCAAAATCATGCTATCAGTTGTTAGAATTGCTCTATGTGCTTCACTTAAACTTTTTGAGCTATAGAATTGCTCTAGTGCTTCACTTATATCTTTTGAGCACGGTGTGCTTGGAAATTTTTGTAGAAATACTCTCATGCTTCACTTAGATTAATTTGAGAGGTATTAAATTTTGAAGAAATCCTCTCATGCTTCATTTATACCTTTTTGAGAGATCAAATCTTTATGCTCATATGCTTCACTTAAATTTGTTTGAGCTTGCCAAAAAGCAATGGCAATATATGAAACTAGTCCCAAAGTGATAGATATCCAAGGAGGATATAATAAAAACTTTCATGAAGATCATTGGGCAAATTAAACTTGATTCTTTGTAATAGTTTTGAAACATGATGATAGTAATATGTGAGTCATGTTAGTGAGTAATTATGCTTTAGTAGGAATATTGGTGTTAAGGTTTGTGATTCCCTATGCATGCACGAAAGTCAGTAGTTATGCAATGAAGTTACATCCTACTTATGGTGCATTATTCGGTGTTAGTTATGCTCAATGCTCGCTTATGTGAATTTTCGTTTCTTAGTTTGGTTGCTTCTCAATCTATTTGCTAGCCTCCATTTGTACTAAGTAGAAATACTACTTGTGCATCCAAAACCCTTAAACCAAGTTTTGCCTTATGAGTCCACCATACCTACCTATATGCGGTATTTCCATGCCATTCCAAGCAAATTTGTATGTGCCATCTCTAAATTTTCTCTTTTGTGTGCCCGTACCGCTCATGAAACGGTGGGGAGTGTCCAATATTTTTCCATGCTAGATGAGTGTTTATTCACTTGTCATTGCACGAGAGTGTGGCGGTAATAGGGATGCCCATTCCCGAAATTAAAAAGAAAGAAAAAATATTTACTTTATGTTGTCAAATAATAAATTCCTTGGAAAGTGTTGGTATGGAAGGCAACCGTGGATCCAGCCCGCCATGGAAAGTACTGTGAGCTACTTTGTCGTTTTCGTTGACAGGAAAGGCATGCCACCCAAAATATTTTTCCCTCTCAATTTAAACCTTGAGCTCTGGCACCTCTACAAATCCCTACTTCCCTCTGCGAAGGGCCTATCTTTTTACTTTATGCAATTTTTATTTTTACTTTGAGTCTTCATCTTCTCTTATAAAGCACCAACTAGGGAGCACTACGATCGTAATTGAGCATTGGGCATAGCTAATATTTGAGTGTGTTTCATGAATGGATCAATGATTGAGCATGATGGGCTAGGGATAACTTTCTTTAGTGTTGATATTTTGAAAGACATGGTTTCTTGTTGACATGCTTGAGTATTGAAGTCATTATGTTAAAACTAGCCTATTGCTTTGAATCATTTACAAGTCCAAATGTCCATGCTATACAAAAAAAAAGAATATGATGAACATGTTAGGCAGCATTCCACATCAAAAATTCTGTTTTTATCATTTACCTACTCGAGGACGAGTAGGAATTAAGCTTGGGGATGCTGATACGTCTCCAACGTATCTATAATTTTTGCTTGTTCCATACTGTTATATTATCATTCTTGGATGTTTTACAATCATTTTATAGCAACTTTATATCATTTTTTGGGACTAAACTATTGACATAGTGCCAAAGTGCCAGTTGCTGTTTTTGCTTGTTTTTTACTTCGCAGAAAATCAATACCAAACGGAGTCCAATCGCGACGAAACTTTTTGGAGATTTTTTCTGGACCAGAAGGCACCCAGTGGGCCAAAGAAGTGCCGGAGAAGTGGGCCGAGGAGACCACAACCCACCAGGGCATGCCAGGGGGGCCCCGACGCGCCCTGATGGGTTGTGCCCTCCTCGGGGCCCCTCTCCACCGCCTCTGATGCCTATAAATTCCCAAATATTCTCCATCAGGGGGGCCCCGGCGCGCCCTGATGCGGTGTGTTTGTTGGGATCCGATGAATTTTGAGTTCATGATCAGTTTCTATCCATGAATATTATTTGAGTCTTCTTTGATCTCTTATATGCATGATTACTTATAGCCTCATATTTCTTCTTCGAATCTTTGGTTTAGTTAGGCCGACTAGATCGATTTTTCTTGCCATGGGAAGAGGTGCTTTGTGATGGATTCGATCTTACGGTGTTCTTTCCCAGTGACAGAAGGGACACCAAGACACGCATGTATCATTGCTATTAAGGATAACAAGATATGGTCTATTCCTACATGAATAGATCTTGTCTACGTCATGTCATCGTTCTTATTGCATTACTCCGTTTTTCCATGAACTTAATACACTAGATGCATGCTGGATAGCGGTCGATGTGTGGAGTAATAGTAGTAGATGCAGGCAGGAGTCGGTCTACTTATCTTGGACGTGATGCCTATATAATGATCATCGCCTTGGATATCGTCATGACTATTCGATTTTCTATCAATTGCCTAACAGTAATTTGTTCACCCACCGTGTGCTATACTCATGAGAGAAGCCACTAGTGAACCCTACGGCCCCCGGGTCTACTTTTCCAACATATTGCTTTCCGATCTATCTTTTTTGCATCTTTGTTTTCAGATCTACAAAACCAAAAACCCAAAAACATATTGCTGCATATTTTATTTGCCTTTTTTATTTTGTGTTGTTGAGAGATCTATCTCTCCTATCTATCACTACCTAATCTATCTTTTTACCGTAGAGAGATTGACAACCTCTCTTTCGCGTCGGGTTGCAAGTATTTGTTGTTTGTGTGCAGGTGCTGCTTATTGGGTGGTGGTGATCCTCCTACTGGTTCGATAACCTTGGTTTCATAACTGAGGGAAATACTTACCGTCGCTGTGCTGCATCATCCCTTCCTCTTTGAGGAAATACCGACGCAGTCTCAAGCCACGTCAAGCGTCCGGTTCCATATTAATCTTGTGTTGACCTAGCGTAGGGCTTATGCCCTTAAGATCATCGAGAGTATATCCAATAGCAGCCATGTGCTTCTTTAGAGTTTTAAGTAATCTTCTTTCTTCATGCTCTGAAAGGTTAGCACTGATAATAACACGATATATCTTCTTTTCATCAAGGTAAGCATATTTCGAACTGTCAGGTAAAGTCTTTAGCTCAAACACGGGATCTCCCTTGGGTGGAGGAGGATCCCCTAAAATATCAACAGGTAAGTTGTGTTTAAGAATAGGTGTTTGTTTAAAAAATATGTCATCTATTTCATTTCTTTCATTCATATGCATATCATTTTCATGGTCTAGTAAATATTGTTCTAACGGATCGGTAGGAGGTACGACAATAGAAGCAAGACCAATTATTTCATCCTTACTAGGTAATTCTTTCTCATGTGGTTGTCCACCAAACTTGGAGAAATTAAATTCATGAGACACATCGCCAAAGCTTACTTTGACCTTTTCAGTAACACAATTAATTTCAGCATTAACAGTATTCAAGAAAGGTCTACCAAATATAATGGAAAAAAGTTATCTTGTTTTGAACCAAGTACTAGGAAATCAGTGGGGTACCTGACTTTTCCACACAAGACTTCAACATCTCTAACAATCCCAAGTGGTGTAATAGTGTCTCTATTTGCAAGTTTAATAGTAACATCAATGTCTTCAAGCTCAGATGGTGCTATGTCATTCATAATTTCTTGATATAAAGTAAAAAGAATAGCACTAACACTAGCACCAATGTCACACAAGCCATGATAACAATGATCTCCAATTTTAACTGAAACTACAGGCATACCAACAACTGGTTTATTTTTATCCAACTCATCCTGCGCGTGTCTAGCAGGTTTTGCAATTCTAGCAGCTTCACCACAGAAGTAAATAACTTGACCATCAATGTTATCAACTAGAAGATCTTTAACCATAGCAACTTTCGGCTCAACATTTATTTGTTCAGAAGGTGTAGGTGCCTAACGTGACTTTTATTAACCACAGTTGTAACCTTAGCATGTTCCTTAATTCTTACAGGGAAAGGTGGCTTCTCAATGTAAGCAGTAGGAATAATCGGATCAACATGGCTAACAATTATTTCTTCCTTATCAATTTTAATAGGTTTCTCTAATTGCTTTTCAATGGGTGGATGATATTTAAACCACTTCTCCTTAGGGAGATCAACATGAGTAGCAAATGATTCACAGAAAGAAGCTACTATCTCAGAGTCAAGGCCATATTTATTACTGAACTTATAGAAAGTATTGGTTTCCATAAAAGATTTAACACAATCAAACTTAAGCTTTATACCTGACTCTTTACCTTTGTTGAGTTCCCAATCTTCAGAGTTGCGTTTAATTCTTTCCAGATGATTCCATTTGAATTCAATAGTCCTATTCATAAAGGAACCAGTAGAAGAAGAATCGAGTAGTACTTGATCATCATGAGAAAGTCGAGCATAAAATTTTTGTATGATATTTTTTCTTGAAAACTCATGGTTGGGGAAGGTGTGCATCATAGATTTAAGCGTCCCCCAAGCTTGAGCGATACTTTCTCCTTCATGAGGCCAACAATTATAAATAATGTTCCGATCACGATGGACTAGATGCATAGGATAAAACTTCTGATGAAATTCCAGCTTCAAGCGATTCCAGTCCCATGATCCAATATCGTCCAATAGCCTGTACCACATTAATGCCTTTCCCTCCAAAGATAAAGGGAAAAATTTCTTCTTAACTTTGTCTCCAGACAACCCTGCAAGCTGAAATAATCCACAAACTTCATCGACAAATATCAAATGATAATCAAGATGAGTCGTTCCATCATATGGATTAGATAATAGTTTTTCAAGCATACCCGAAGGAATCTCATAATAAATATTTTCAGTGGGTTCAGTAGGTTGAGGAACAATTTCCCCATCTTCAGTTCGAGGCAAAGATGCCCCGAACAAGCCACTCAAAGGGTGACCGTTCATGGCGACAAGCAACAGTAAATTTCAGCACGTATAAAAAATATATTTCCTTACCAATTCCACTTACCAAAGGCGCTTCACTCCCCGGCAACGACGCTAGAAAAGAGTCTTGATGACCCACAAGTATAGGGGATCAATCGTAGTCCTTCCGATAAGTAAGAGTGTCAAACCTAACGAGGAGCAGAAGGAAATGACAAGCGGTTTTCAGCAAGGTATTATCTGCAAGTGCTGTAAGTAACAATAGTAGATCGTTTTGTAGCAAGATAATTCGTAACAAGTAACCAGTGATAATAGTAACAAAGGTGCAGCAAGGTAGCCCAATCCTTTTTATAGCAAAGGACAGGCCTAAAAGTACTCTTATATTAAGCAAGTGCTCCCGAGGACACATGGGAATTTCTGTCTAGTCATGTTCATCATGTTGAGTTGATTCGTGTTCGCTACTTTGATAATTTGATATGTGGGTAGACCAGTGCTAAGGTGTTGTTCTTACTTGAACTAACAACCTACTTATGATTAACCCCTCTCGCAAGCATCCGCAACTACGAAAGAAGAATTAAGATAAATCTAACCATAGCATGAAACATGTGGATCCAAATCATCCCCTTATGAAGCAACGCATAAACTGGGGTTTAAGCTTCTATCACTCTAGCAACCCATCATCTACATGTTACTCCACAATGACTTCCCTTAGGCCCATAACATGGTGAAGTGTCATGTAGTCGACGTTCACATGACACCACTAAGAGAAGTAACAACATACATATCATCAAAATATCGAACGAATACCAAGTTCACATGATTACTTATAAAAAGACTTCTCCATATCCTCAGGAACAAGAGTAACTACTCACACCTCATCAACATGTTCAAGATCAGAGGTATAATAATAATGATTAAGGATCTGAACATAATATCTTCCACCAAGTAATCCAACAAGCATCAACTACAAGATGTAATCAACACAACTAGTAACCCACAGGTACCAATCTGAGGTTTTGAGACAAAGATTGAATACAAGTGATGAACTAGGGTTGGAGAAGAGATGGTGCCGGTGAAGATGTTGACGAGGATTGGTCCTCCCACGACGGAGGAAGCGTTGGTGATGACAATGGCTTCGATCTCCCCCTCCCAGAGAGGAATTTCCATGACAGAATCTGACTGCCGGAGTGCAAAAGGGCCTCTGCCCAGGTTTCCGCCTCGAGATGGCGGCGCTTTGTCCCGAAAGGTTGCTTATGATTTTTTCTAGGGTAAAACACACCATATAGGAGAAGAGGGACGTCGTGAGGCCAGCAGGGGCCCCACAAGCCATTAGGGCGAGGCCTGGGGGGCGGCCCGTTGGCTTGTGGCCAGTAGGTGGTCCCCTCTGGTATATTTTTGGCCCGGATATTCTTAAATATTCCATAAAAACTCTCCGTGAAGTTTCAGGTCATTTGGAGTCCGGTGATTTTTTCGCCTTTTCCTCGGTTTTCAGTCCAGAATTTCAGTTTCCAGATATTTCCCTCTTTGTGATGTACCTTGCATATTCAGAGAGAAAGAGCATAAGAATTGTATGATAATAGGGAATAATGGACAAGAATAACATAAATATCAATAAGAAATAATGATGCAGAATGGACGTATCAATGGCATGCGTGCGTGTTGTGCTGAAACGGTCGCTGCCATTGCAGCGTTTTGCGCTAAGTCGAGAACTCGAGATCGTCGGCGATGCACGCACGACAGCGGTGGCGATAGGCTATGGCGCATGTGGAGGAGAGGAAATAGGGAGAGGGGAAGCTTGGGGGCATGATGGTTCACCCGGGGGCTGCCGGTCGCTGCACTGACGAGGAACGGTGGCGGCCGTGACATATTTTTCTCGGTCCTCTTGGTCGGACCGGTTAAGGACCGGATCAGACCAACATTTTTTTAGGCCGATTTTAGCAGACCAGACCATCCATTTTCTCTAGCGGGCCAGGACCGAGCTTGTCAAGACCGAATGAGCCATGAGCGGGTACGTCCAGCCCTGCCTGTCATCAAGGCGAAGCTCCTACTCCACGTGAAGTTGATCGCGCCTCTGCACCGTCCGATAGGAGCCACGTGCGTGACATGGTGGGCTGAAGGCGGTGATCAAGGGTGAGACCCGGATGGTGGTGGCGCAGCTGACCATGGACAAGATCTTCACCGACACCAAAAAGTTCAAGGAGGAGGTGTTCAACAGCGTGCAGAAGGAGCTGGACCAATTCAGGCTCTTCATCTACAACGCCACCGTGAAGCAACTGGTGGATGTGCCGGTGAAGTTTTACGCATCTGGAGAGAGAGAGAGGGGGGGATTATGGTGAACGAGAGAGTGAGTGATGAGGAGAGGGAGTGAACAGAGTATGGTCGTGCGGGAGAGGACAATAAGTCATATAGGAGGGGTATAATGGGAATATCATAAAAATAAATCTTTATTTATGCCTATTCACTATATATCAAAATATCATATAAATATTTCCTCACAAAATAAAAATAAAAGGAATATCATACAAATGAAAACAATTTTGATAGAAGAAATAGAATATACTTGGTTTATGTTGGACTGCTCACATGTGTTTATCTTGTGTCTTACTATTTCTCTATGTTTATCTAATAATTAAATTAAAAGGATCCAAGAAATTACGGATGACCGACTATCATTATATAAAGGAAAAATCCCGTTGTTTGCTCGTGGAGAAATGTAACATATTTTTTATGGGCAATATACCTGATATGTCTACAACGTATCTATAATTTATGAAGTATTCATGCCATGTTTACAATAATTTTATATGATTTTGGTATGATTTGATTAGAACTAACCCGGACTGACGTTGTTTTCAGCAGAGCTACCGTGGTGTTGTTTTTGTGCAGAAATAAAAGTTCTCAGAATGGGCTGAAAATTTACGGAGAATATTTTTGGAAAATATAAAAAATACTGGAGCAAAAAGATACCGGAGAGGAGTCCCGAGGAAGCCACAACCCTAGCCCCCCCCCTAGGGCGCGCCCCCTGGCTTGTGGGTCCCTTGAGCACCCCCCCTGACTTGATTCCAACGCCAAGTACTCCTATAAATCGAGAAACCCCCAGAAAGAAACCTAGATCGGGAGTTCCGCCGCCGCAAGCCTCTGTAGCCACGAAAAACCAATCGGGAGCCCGTTCCGGCACCCTGCCGGAGGGGGAAACCATCACCGGAGGCCATCTTCATCATCCCGATGGTCTCCATGACGAGGAGGGAGTAGTTCACCCTCGGGACTGAGGGTATGTACCAGTAGCTATGTGTTTGATCTCTCTCTCTCGTGTTCTTGAGATGACACGATCTTGATGTACTGCGAACTTTATTAATATAGATGAATCATATGGAGTTTTCTTCTCTCTATCTTCTTGTGATGAATTGAGTTTTCCCTTTGAAGTTTTCTTATCGGATTGAGTCTTTAAAGGATTTGAGAACACTTGATGTATGTCTTGCGATGGGATATCCGTGGTGACAATGGGATGTTCTATTGATCCACTTGATGTATGTTTTGGTGATCAATTTGTGGGTTCCGTGACCTTGGGAATCTATGCATAGGGGTTGGCACACGTTTTCCTCTTGACTCTATGGTAGAAACTTTGGGGCACTCTTTGAAGTTCTTTGTGTTGGATTGAACATGATGAATCTGAAATTGTGTGATGCATATCGTATAATCAAGCCCATGGGTACTCGTGGTGACATTGGAGTATCTAGGTGACATTAGGGTTTTGGTTGATGTGTATCTTAAGGTGTTATTTTAGTACGAACTCTAGGGCTGTTCGTGACACTTATAGGGATAGCTCATAAGATTGATCGGAAAAGATAACTTTGAGGTGGTTTCGTACCCTACAATAATTTCTTCGTTTGTTCTCCGCTATTTGTGACTTTGGAGTGAACTCTTTGTCGCACGTGAGGGATTTACATATGATTCAACTATGTTAGTATTGTTGAGAGAACTTGCACTAGTGAAAGTATGAACCCTAGGCCTTGTTTTCAAGCATTGCAATACCGTTTTTGCTCACTTTTGTTACTTGCTACCTTGCTGTTTTTATATTTTCAGATTACAAAAACCTATATCTACCATCCATATTACACTTGTATCACCATCTCTTCGCCGAACTAGTGCACCTATACAATTTACCATTGTATTGGGTGTGTTGGGGACACAAGAGACTCTTTGTTATTTGGTTGCAGGGTTGTTTGAGAGAGACCATCTTCATCCTACGCCTCCCACGGATTGATAAACCTTAGGTCATCCACTTGAGGGAAATTTGCTACTGTCCTACAAAACTCTGCGCTTGGAGGCCCAACACGAGTCTACAAGAAGAAGGTTGCGTAGTAGACATCACGCTCTTTTCTGGCGCCGTTGCCGGGGAGGTGAGTGCTTGAAGGTATATCTTTAGATATTGCAATTGAATATTTTAGTTTCTTGTTTTATCACTAGTTTGGTTTTATAAAAGAAAACTACAAAAAATGGAGTTTAGGTTGCATCATTTGTATCGTCTTTATAATGTCTTTCGTGAAAATAAGGATTCAGAAAATCGTGCTCAATTGGTAGAGGAATAATTTATGAAAATACTTAATGAGAATTCCTTGAATGATGAGCATGATTGCAATATTGCTAGTATGAATTCTCTGAATATCCATGATGCTAATGATATGCAAAGCCACAAGCTTGGGGATGCTATGTTTGATGAAGATGATATTTTTAGTCCCCCAAGTTTTGATGAGCAAATTTGTTATGATAATGACATGCCTACTATCTATGATGATTATGATGATGACATGTATGCTATAAAGAGTGATAGTAACCATGAAACTTGTCATCATGATTTTAATGTTCAAAGTGGTTATGTCAATCAAATATCTCATGATAGTTATTTTGTTGAGTTTGCTCCCACTATTATGAATGAGAAGAAAATTGCTAATGTGGAGAGTGACAAATTTTCTATGCTTGTGGATCATGAAAAGAATGCTTTATGTGATGGTTATATTGTTGAATTCATTCATGATGCTACTAAAAATTATTATGAGGGAGGAGTATATGCTTGTAGGAATTGCAATAATATCAAGTTTCCTCTCTATGTGTTGAAAATCTTGAAGTTTTGCTTGTTTTACCTTCCTATGCTAGTTGATTCTTGTTCCCATAAGTTGTTTGCTCACAAAATCCCTATGCATAGGAAGTGGGTTAGGCTTAAATGTGCTAGTCATATGCTTCATGATGCTCTCTTGCATGTTTCAATTCTTATCTTTTATGTGAGCATCATTGAAATCATCATGCCTAGCTAAAAAGGCATTAAAGAAAAGCGCTTGTTGGGAGACAACCCAATATTTATACCTACTGTTTTTGTGTGTCCACATGATTAAGCTACTGTATAATCATGTTTTATAGCTTTTGTTTCAATAAAGTGCCAAGTAAAGCCTTTGGGATGACTCACAAGATGAGTAGAACTGATGCTGAACCAAAACAGAAACTTTTGACTCCAGTACAGGAATATTCATTTTTTACTGGAGCGTGACAATGATCTGAAATTTTTACACAGTCTTTATATACAAATTATTCAGGTTTTCCTAATCTTTCAGAATTTTTAGAGACAGGAAAATATGGTTACACTGCAGATCTTCACAGACAGTTCTGTTTTTGACAGATTCTGTTTTGCATGCATAGTTTGCTTGTTTTAGTGTTTCCATAGCTTATATTTAGTGGTATAAATTATGGGAATGATGGAATACATCAGGTATCATGTGGGAACAATTATGAATCTTGTCTTGACAGTACCTAAGTGAATGATTGATCTTTACTACACTAACCCTTCTCACGAAGTTTCGTTAAGTTTTGTGTGATTGAAGTTTTCAAGTTTTGGGTGAGACACCGATATGAGGAGAATAAGGAGTGAAAAGAACCTAAGCTTGGGGATGCCCAAGGCACCCCCAAGGTAATATCCAAGGAAGACTCAAGCGCCTAAGCTTGGGGATGCCCCGGAAGGCATCCCCTCTTTCATCTTCAACACTATCGGTATATCTTACTTGGAGCTATATTTTTATTCGTCACATAATATGAGTTTTGCTTGGAGCATCATTTTATTTTCTTTTTTCCTGTTAGGTGTTATTTATAATCTTGTTTTTCAATAAAAATTTCCAAGAATTGTCTTAGGATGCTTGCATTGCATGTTTTGATGAGTGCTGTGTAAAAACAGAAACTTTGGCTGTAGTGTTTGAATTTTCATATTTTACTGGAACGAGAAAAGTTTCTGAAATTTTTACACAGTATTTTCATATAAATTATTTAGCATGTCCTAAATTTTCATAATTGTTTGAGTTACATAAGTACACTGTTTTCATAAATTTCTACAGACTGTTCTGTTTGGACAGATTGCTGTCACAGTTTCGTTATCTACTTATCCTATAGTTTCCATAGCCTATATTGGTAGATATAAATTGTAGAAATAATAGTATACAGTACCTAATGTTTTAAAATTATTATGCAACTTGTCTTGGCAGTACATAAAGAGTTGATTTATTATTATGTGTACTAACCTATCTCACGAGTTCTTTTCAAGTTTTGTGTGGAAGATGTTTTTGAGAATAGGTGAAACCATGATATGAGAGGATTGAACGAGATACAAAAGCTCAAGCTTGGGGATGCCCAAGGCACCCCAAGTAAATATTTCAAGAAGTCTCAATCATCTAAGCTTGGGGATGCTACGCATCCCACCTCTCTTCATCAACAATTATCGGTTAGCCTATGTTGAGCCTAATTTTTTTATTCGTTCACATGATGCGTGCTATTCTTGGAGTGCTATTTTTCTTTTGCTTGCTGTTGAATAAAATACTTAAGATCTGAAATTCTTGGATGAGAGAGTCTTCACATAGTTATTTAATTGTTGACTACGCATTGATATTCACTTATATCTTTTTGGAGTAGTTTCTCATTCACTCTCGTGTTTCACTTTTATCCTATTAGTAAATGGTTGAATGAATTGAATATCATAAATCTGAAATTAAATATGCTTCATATACTTATCCCATGGGGAGTAATGACTTCACACATAATAAGTATAGGTGGTAAAATTTATTGAAAGTTAGCAAACACCGCATTGGTCACTTGAACAATTCATGAAAGAATATTGAAGGAAGAGAGATTCCACATATAAATATACTATCTTGGACATCTTCTATGATTGTGAGCTCATTAATTATTTTCAAACTCGAGCAAATTAGTTAAAATTGGACAAGGAAGACAACTTAATGAGTTATGTTTGGGTATATTTGTATAGAAGTTATATTGTTATGGATCCTCCAACATGTGGTGCTTGCTTCCACCTCATACTAGCCAAAACTTCCGCACCAAGTAGAAATACTACTTGTGCATCCATTTCCATAAACCCAAAGTTGTTCCATATGAGTCCACCATACCTACCTATATGCGGTATTTACCTGCCGTTCCAAGTAAATTTGCATGTGCCAAACTCTAAACCTTCAAATAATATTCTGTTTTGTATGCCCGAATCGCTCATATAGTGACTAGGGGCTGTCAGTATCTTCCATGCTAGGTGGGTTATTCTCACGATATGTGTTGATTCACTATCATTCACGAGAAAGTGGCTGGTATTCGGGATGCCCAGTTCCATGCTCAAAAATCAAATCAAAATATAATGAAACAAAACTCCCCCAAGATTGTTGTTTGTATGGACGGTACCCGTGGATTCGGCTCGCCGTGGAGTGTGATTGATTGGTGGAGGGGGAGTAAAAACTTTACCATTCTGTTTGAGAACCGCCTATAATGTATCTAGCATGGAAGATACCAAGATCTCTCGGTTGTTATGTTGACAATGAAAGCATACCTCTCAAAATTATTATTCATCTATGTTTTAAAAGCTCGAGCTCGGGCACCTTTGCAAATCAATGCTTCCCTCTGCGAAGGGCCTATCTTTTACTTTCTAGTACTTACCTTTATGCAAGAGTCATGGTGATATTCACCACTACCTATATTTCGCCTTTTTCTCTTGGCAAGCGTCATGTGTTGGGGAATGATCTAGACATATATATCCACACAAATATATTTGATCATAAATAAGTTGGGAGGCGAAACATTAAGCCCCTATCTTTCTCTGTGTTTGATGGATGCTATTTGTTCTAAAAATATTCTTTGAGTGTCAATAATCATGGAAGACTATATGATAGTTGAGTATGTGGAATTTGCTAAATCAAAGCTCTTACATAGACCCTTCCTGAAAATAAGATGAATTGCAATTGTTCGATGACTAGGAATATGGTTTGTTAGTTTTCAAGAAACTTTCTGGTCTATACTTTAACATGTGAATAGCTTGTTACTTGATCATGAGAAGTTTTATGAGATGAGCTACTGTTTATGGTTTATATTGATGCTAGAAAAAGTGATTGGAATTATCATTGATCAAACTTGTGCACTTGCTAGCATTCACACTTCATAAATTATTTCTTTTATCATTTACCTACTTGAGGACGAGCAGGAATTAAGCTTGGGGATGCTGATACGTCTCCAACATATCTATAATTTATGAAGTATTCATGCCATGTTTACAATAATTTTATATGATTTTGGTATGATTTGATTAGAACTAACCCGGACTGACGCTGTTTTCAGCAGAGCTACCGTGGTGTTGTTTTTGTGCAGAAATAAAAGTTCTCGGAATGCGCTGAAAATTTACGGAGAATATTTTTGGAAAATATAAAAAATACTGGAGCAAAAAGATACCGGAGAGGAGTCCCGAGGAAGCCACAAGCCTAGGGGGCGCGCCCCCTGGCTTGTGGGTCCCTTGAGCACCCCCCCTGACTTGATTCCAACGCCAAGTACTCCTATAAATCGATAAACCCCCAGAAAGAAACCTAGATCGGGAGTTCCGCCGCCGCAAGCCTCTATAGCCACGAAAAAACAATCGGGAGCCCGTTCCGGCACCCTGCCGGAGGGGGAAACCATCACCGGATGCCATCTTCATCATCCCGGCGGTCTCCATGACGAGGAGGGAGTAGTTCACCATCGGGGTTGAGGGTATGTACGAGTAGCTATGTGTTTGATCTCTCTCTCTCTCGTGTTCTTGAGATGACACGATCTTGATGTACCGCGAGCTTTATTAATATAGATGAATCATATGGAGTTTTCCTCTCTCTATCTTCTTGTGATGAATTGAGTTTTCCCTTTGAAGTTTTCTTATCGGATTGAGTCTTTAAAGGATTTGAGAACACTTGATGTATGTCTTGCGATGGGATATCCGTGGTGACAATGGGATGTTCTATTGATCCACTTGATGTATGTTTTGGTGATCAACTTGCGGGTTCCGTGACCTTGGGAATCTATGCATAGGGGTTGGCACACGTTTTCGTCTTGACTCTCCGGTAGAAACTTTGGGGCACTCTTTGAAGTTCTTTGTGTTGGATTGAACATGATGAATCTGAAATTGTGTGATGCATATCGTATAATCAAGCCCATGGGTACTCGTGGTGACATTGGAGTATCTAGGTGACATTAGAATTTTGGTTGATGTGTATCTTAAGGTGTTATTTTAGTACGAACTCTAGGGCTGTTCGTGACACTTATAGGGATAGCTCATAAGATTGATCGGAAAAGATAACTTTGAGGTGGTTTCGTACCCTACAATAATTTCTTCGTTTGTTCTCCGCTATTTGTGACTTTGGAGTGAACTCTTTGTCGCACGTGAGGGATTTACATATGATTCAACTATGTCAGTATTGTTGAGAGAACTTGCACTAGTGAAAGTATGAACCCTAGGCCTTGTTTCTAAGCATTGCAATACCATTTGTGCTCACTTTTATCATTAGTTACCTTGCTGTTTTTATATTTTCAGATTACAAAAACCTATATCTACCATCCATATTACACTTGTATCACCATCTCTTCGCCGAACTAGTGCACCTATACAATTTACCATTGTATTGGGTGTGTTGGGGACACAAGAGACTCTTTGTTATTTGGTTGCAGGGTTGTTTGAGAGAGACCATCTTCATCCTACGCCTCCCACGGATTGATAAACATTAGGTCATCCACTTGAGGGAAATTTGCTACTGTCCTACAAAACTCTGCGCTTGGAGGCCCAACACGAGTCTACAAGAAGAAGGTTGCGTAGTAGACATCAATACCACATACCCTAAATAGTAGTTATTCGCGTGAATAACCATCAACAAGTGATTTGGAGGTGAGCCTACAATTCATTAATATTGGGATGCTACTCAATCTACTACAAACTCCTCATTTCTAGCATTTGTCCAATGAATATATATTTTTCATACCACTATCTTAAAAAAATATTATAATCTTTGTTTATATTAGGATACCTTTGTAGGTCATAAAAACTGTTGGATTTGGTTGTTGCTTCGGAAATGTCGACCGGCAAAGACCCTAATGTAGCAATGATGGGGCTGAGAATTCAACGAGTTTTACACAACCAGAAGAGGTGCATGCAAATAATTGTTCTTCTTTGTCTGTATGTTGCACATGATATAATACTCAAAAGGTATATTTCTAGATATGTTTAATTTTGCAGAATATGAGAGAGATGGAGATGGATTCTGTCGGTGTTCGAAAAGAAACCATTCATAGGGTTCCCGGGGCGACGTCATTGGAAGGGGACGAAAATTCACCAAGTTTTACACAACAAAAAGATGTGCAAATGATGATATCCCACGACAAACCGAAAAATGCAAATATAAATGTTATCCCACAATGTTTCTTACTTTCACCGTGATTAAAGTTTTTTCCTTCCATCAAATTGTTTTCTGTATTTAGCTAATTTAGCCCAATTATGTATTATAACTACAGACTATGTCTTTACCCCTTGAGAAATTATGGTCATCAAATCAATTATGTTTGCCCCTAAGAAAACCAAGTTTGTGGAAATTGGAGATGTCTTGTTATCAAATGACGAGTTGAAATGCCTTATAAAAGACGATATGTTCTTGCATGATGGTGTAAGACTAATCGCATAAACTTTGTACTTAATAATACAAACCATATATAATATCTAATAACATGAATATATTCTAAATGTGTAATGTGGAATTACATGTGATAAATGCTTACATATATTGTATGCTTGCTCACGAAACATGCACGCCGTGTATATATTCTGGACCCTATCCATACATCACAGTCGTCAAAGGTTTAAACTCTGAGGCATTTAGTTAAATTACAAAGATTGCAAGGAAATTCAACGACGGAGTCGAAATAAAGCAACCCGACTGGAATTACGATATATCTGGATGGCAACGTTTATTTTCGACTCGTATTCCACTGAGCATGTTCAACGATGTTCACATAACTCTAGAAAAATATTTCAAAAACCCGCGGCAACGCACTGACATTCTACTAGTATGCATAAAAGATGACATACCAAGTTTCACTAAGAAACAATTGATAACGATGTTACATGATGTTTCTGTGAATGAGGGCACACTAAACCAACCATTGGTCGCAATTGCGCGTGATTGACCGCATCCATCCCAACATATGGTCCGTTTGATGAAATTTTGAATAACATTTTTGTTGTATGCAATTTTGTGATAGTTTCAAGGGAATATCCATCAATGTAGGCATGTATAATTTCAGTCTAAAAATATCAATTATCTTTGAAGAAAAATCAATTCAAACTTCAGAAGATACATGTTGTAGCTTTTGACCCAAGGGTTGCGCTTTGCACATGGAATCCGAAAAAAAAGCACAAAAAAACATGGGGTGCTTTCCTTGCTAGAAACAAAAGGAATCCGCGAGTTGCTGGCCCACGGTCTTTCTCCAAACCACCCAACTCCCACCTACTCCTCTGACCCCCGGGCCCCACAGCGCGCTGTCCCACGTGTCATTCTAACGCCTCCCCTCCTATTAATCCCCGTCCCAGCGGCGCGGTGGCCGCCACGTCACCAGTCGATCCCTTCCTTCTGCGGTTGCGCGTCGAGATCCGCTAACAGGCGCCCTCCTCCGCCTCCGGCGACAGAGCGGGAGGCCACCGACGGCGGCAGGCGACCGAAGATGTTCCTCGTGGACTGGTTCTACGGGGTGCTCGCGTCGCTCGGGCTGTGGCAGAAGGAGGCCAAGATCCTCTTCCTCGGCCTCGACAACGCCGGCAAGACCACGCTCCTCCACATGCTCAAGGACGAGGTCGGGAAAAAAAGTCCTTCCCTTTCTGATTATGCTTATGTTCCTTATGATGGATTGGTCGTTTTTCGTGCAATAAGGTTTGTTGGTTTGACGAGGTTTGGAGGAATTGTGATGGTTCTTGGATCGGGATGATCCGCGTGGTTTTAGGAATAATCGATTGATCCCTTCCCTTTCGCTAATATATATGCTCATGTACAGTATCTGTATTTTTAGATTGAAGTATGTCGATCCTATTCAGATTTTAGATTTGGAGATATCTGTGCTAGTAGATATTCATCTCAGCGGCGAGAATTCTCGGGGATTTTCTTTGTAGACCATTTTCAAACAAACTGTGGGATTTTCACGGTTCGTTGCAAAAAATTCCATATTCTTTAGATTCGGGTGGCTTCGATCGTAAGTGGTAAAAGGGATTCCCCACTCTGGGAGTAGTTGGTGGATTAGCACCCTAAGTCTTTGTTTCCTGTCGAGGATAGTAGTGGACAGATTTCATTTTGGTTGCACTGGATTGCTTGCCAGATCTGGACAACTCCCATATATAGCACCTTTATAGATTTTGCTTCTTCCAGTAATCCATGCGTAAAAAGATTCCATGTTGATTTCTTCAATGTTACCATGCTATTTTCTTAAAAAAGGACCGGCTGTCCTGGGTACGAGCTACCATGTAATTCAGGGGGCATGCAATTTAGATCTGCTGCAAATGTTTCTTCAGAGAGTTTAGATTTATTTTAAATTCAGTAAGCTTGCACACTTATCGATAAATGAAGGATCTTTTTACTATTCGACTTGGTTTGTTAGTCAGTCATTTAAGTTACTTATGACGATTATGCTCAGAGGCTGTACATAATTAAGTTCAACATAGAAAGCACATGACACATCACATGTTTTTGCTCCTGTTGGCTGAATAAATTCTTACTTGGATTTGTGGTCCTTCTGGCAGAGGTTGGTTCAGCATCAGCCTACACAGTATCCAACTTCTGAAGAGCTGAGCATCGGGAAGATCAAGTTCAAGGCATTTGATTTAGGAGGCCATCAGATTGCCCGCCGTGTGTGGAAGGATTACTATGCCAAGGTCTCATCCTCCTCTCTCTTATTACTCTCCTTTCTATACACGAGTTATTTGGTGCTGTTATATCTGTTTAATGCATTTCTTCTCCTGTGGTGTAGTTTCTAGAAATATTGTGCTGTTGTTTGTTATGTTTTTCTTTCCATATGGAATACAGATTCTAGATACAGTATGACAGTAGCCCTAAAAGTTCTATTAAATGTCATTATCAGTGGATAGTAGTAGTTGGCACTGATGCACTAGAATATGTCCTAACTTTTGTCCCCACATGTAACACCAGCTGTGCGTTGAGAAATATTTATCAAGTTGTTGGCTGGTGGGGTTAGTGCATTTTGAACCACAAGTAGCTGACTCCAGTACTCCTATATGCCGTCCCACTCCCACCATTGTGTAGCTATCAAGATCCATGATATAACACCAGTGATATATGTGCAATGTGGCACTCTAGTTGCTTACATGAAGTTAGGAATATGCTTTCATATTAGTCTGTGTGCACAATAATCTTTTGAAATACCAGTGGTTTTCCTTTTACCCCTCTTGAATGTATATTAGCATAAATGCTGTTGTGACATTTGTTCTTATCTACCTTAGATGTTCCTTCTACCCCAAAATGGTTTCGTACTATATTACGAGGTAGCTAGTCATTTTGGCTTGTTGGATTAAGCGATGTATGACTCTAGTGAAAAAGTTATATTCATTAGGGTGTTGCAGCAGGAGCAATTTGGTGACACAGTCGAACTCTGAGAGTCTTAAGTGATCTAGTCCCACATGATGAAATTGTAGCATAAACATTTACATTCATTTTATAGAGTGTGCAGCAGGATCAGTTTGAGGATACAATCGGGCACCGAGATTCTGTGTAACTAAATTTCCCAAACCATGAAATATTAGGAGTTTGGTGGAACAAGGGGGAACATAGTAATATCTGTGTTGCTGGCAAAGGGGCTAGATCCAAAAGGGTTAAATTGGTTTTACAATGGACACTTGGATAGTGGTGCAATTACTAAGAGGGAGATAAGAACGGCTTGGGGTAGAATAAGTTCATAGTTGAAACAGCAAATGAATACATATATATCAGATAAACTCAGCAATCAACCTGACTGGGCAAGACTTTAGCAGGATATTCATTAGGAACGCCCTGAACAATAATTATTTATTTTCTTATGAAATTGTTTTCTTAATACTGTAGCACTGAACTCTTGAATTGCACGTTGTGGCCAAGAATGCTTAACTGGTTAATCATTGATTTTGGTGCATCATGCATATACTCATGTGGTTTGCATGCATGGCGGTCTCTGTAATTCCTGATGATGTTGTTCTCGCTTAGTAGTGTACTTCTGTCATCCTTAGTACTGGTGCGGCAACAATCCTGGATTTCATCTGTTTGATGCTATCTTTCTGATTGTCCTGTGGCCAGGTTGATGCAGTGGTGTACCTCGTGGACGCCTATGACAAAGAGAGGTTTGCCGAATCCAAGAAGGAGCTCGACGCCCTCCTCTCAGACGATTCGCTGGCCACCGTCCCCTTCCTGATCCTGGGGAACAAGATCGACATCCCCTATGCCGCCTCAGAGGAAGAGCTCCGCTACCACTTGGGTCTTAGCAACTTCACGACTGGCAAGGGCAAGGTGAGCCTCAGCGAGTCCAATGTCCGCCCCCTGGAGGTCTTCATGTGCAGCATCGTCCGCAAGATGGGCTATGGCGAAGGGTTCAAGTGGATGTCGCAGTATATCAAGTAGGTCAGGCAGGGAGGAGCGGTGAGAGAAAAAAAAAGTTATAAGTAGTCATGGTGATACTCTTGTTTTACCTTGCCACAAGAGTGTTAGGGAGCTAGCTGGTCATGGTGCCAGTACATATGTGATGTAATGGATGTAGTTCAAAGTCTGGGGACTCCGTCCTAGATTTTTTTTGGTTGAGTTATTACAATGTGATGTCGAAACGGTGATATGCTTTGAACTCCATTGCTTGTGCTCCATGGCATTCTGGATGTTGGTCATAGCAGCCTGGTGCATACTGATTTGCTGTTCTGTGTGTTTTTCTTTTTCTTTGAAGCTGATGATCCCCAGCAGCTGGTGTGCTGACACACCTTTCATTGGTAGTCTCATTCAATTTGAGGGTATAATTTTTGTCCCCACAGATGAATAGGTGCAGTCCAGTATCTAATTTGCAGATATTCTGCTTGCATTTTACTCGTGACTGACTTGTGCAAAACTGAAACTGAATTTACAATCGACTCGCCAGCATTTTGAAACATTACCATATATACACAAGCATGTAGGCTTGTATAGACCATACAGTTGCGTGTTGGGAACCCCTTTGCTCGTTGCGACCCTAGCACTCAGCTGGGGTTCTAGGGCCATGGAGGCGCGATGATCCCGGTCATTACCCACGGGAAGACTTTGTTTCTATGTATGTGTTTTGAGTTTTGTTAAGGTTTGTGTCATGCTCAAGAAGATGAGGCGGCGGCGGTTTTTTGAAGATACATTAAGGTTCTCCCCGTCAAGTCCCTGTTCCGTGTTTTTTGTACTATCTTGAAGTTAATGAAGTAGATTGGAAGTTTTCTCGGAGAAAAAGAAACATTACAATATTCGATGGTTTTATTCTTGGACTTGCTCATGAATTCCGATTTGAGGCGACCCTAAGATTGATTGCAATAAACCATTTTCAACCCGTATGAAAAATCCAAAGTTGACCTTGCAACCTAACAAAAATAGTCATAGACCCGGATCTTAAACTCCCCTTGCCCAAATTTGAAAAACTTGAATTGAAGTTAATTTTTCATTCTTGATGAAGTGATTTCAGAATGGTCAGCTGACAACTCTCCACTAAACCCTGCAAACCTCTCCACAGGACCGGAGAGATACCGCGCCACTCCCCGAAACATTTTGTCCGAGTTTCTTCCGCCTCCCGGTCGAAGCGGATGGCGATGGCAGGCAGGAGGCGCCCCGATCTCCTCCTGCGCCGCCGCGCCAATCTCTCAGCCCGTAACCCGCCGAGATCCAACCTTTCCGCCACCGTCTCCGGCCGGAGTCCCCCCGAGCCCGCCGACCCGGCCCGCGCGGCGTCGATCCTGGCCGAGAAGGACTGGTTCGCGCGGCTCAACTCGGAGTTCGCCGCCGCGCTGCCGCGCCTAGGCCCGCGCTTCGTGGTCCGCGTGCTGCACGCCGCCGTGCCCCTCGAGCCCCGCCTCTGCGTCCGCCTCTACGTCTGGGCGTCGCGGTTCGGGGCCCACTTCGCGCGCGACGCCTCGGTGCGCCGGGCCCTGGAGGACGCGCTGTGGCGGCGCGGGCCGCTCGTGCTGTCCGCGGCGCTGGTGGCGGAGGTCAGGGGCTGCGGGTGCGAGGTCTCCGAGGAGCTGCTCTGCTCCATGATCGCCAGCTGGGGCAGGCTGGGCCTCGCGCAGTACGCGCACGAGGTGTTCGTGCAAATGCCGCGCCTCGGGCTGAGGCCCAGCACCGCGGTGTACAACGCCCTGATCGCGGCGTCCGTGAGGGCCGGCGCCGTCGACACGGCGTACCTCAGGTTCCAGCAGATGCCTGCGGACGGGTGCCAGCCGGACTGCTTCACCTACAACACGCTCGTTCACGGGGTCTGTCGTGGTGGGATCGTCGATGAGGCGCTCCGGCTGGTGAGGCAGATGGAGGGCGTTGGGATCAAGCCGAATGTGTTCACTTACACGATGCTGGTTGATGGGTTCTGGAATGCTGGCAGGCCGGAGGACGCGCTTCATGTGTTCAATACGATGAAGGATAAGGGTGTATCGCCCAATGAGGCCTCGTACAGGACTTTGGTTCATGGTGCGTTCCGGTGCTTGAGGAGCCACAAGGCGTATGAGATGCTGAGTGAGTGGCTAGGACGTGAGCCTCCACTGCACCGTAGTGCCTGGCATACTATGCTGTATTGCTTATCAAAGAAGGAGATGGCCAAAGAGGTAGTTGAGGTCGTGAAGAAGATGAAAACTAGGGGTCTTCTCCTCGACAATGCAACGTTTGGCATTGTGGTCTCTTGTGCTGTGAAGTGCCTGAAGTTGAGTGATTTGTGTGAGTTGGTTGATGATTTCGTAAAGAAAGGCGGGAATCCTGGATTTCATGTCTATATTATGATCATCAAATCCTTACTGGACTGCAAAAGTTCTTCAAAGGCAAACCACTATTTAGAGCGCATGGTTTCGGATGGGCTCTTGTCTAGTGTGGCATCTTATAACATGGTGATAGATTACTTTGTCAAGGGAGGTGCAGTGGATAGGGCTGTGGAGATTATAAAACAGATGCAAGAGAAAGGTTTCCTTCCAAACCTTGTTACCTTTAATATACTGATAAGTGGTTACTCAAAGTTAGGGGATGTACATAATGCAAAGGCTGTTCTTAAGATGCTTATGGAACATGGTTTCATGCCAGATATCATTACTTTTACCTCCCTCATTGACGGGCTATGCCATGCCCATCAAATGGATGATGCGTTTGATTGCTTCAGTGAGATGGCAGAGTGGGGCGTTAGACCAAATGCTCATACTTACAATGTACTAATGCGTGCACTTTGTTCAGTAGGGCACGTTAACAAGGCCATTGATCTTCTTAATAAAATGAAAATAGATGGCATTACTCCCGATGCATATTCCTTCAGCGCTCCTGTTTTGAGTTTTTGCAGAATGAAGAAAGTAGATAAAGCTCGTAGTATTTTTAATGCCATGCTGAGATTAGGTGTTGTTCCAGACGGTTACACATGCAATATCCTGATTAAAGCTCTGTGTGATGAAAGAAGAGTTGATGATGCCAAAGAAATTCTAGCTGCAACTGAGTCTAGTGGCTGTACTGTGGCCGATCATCATCACTCATACTGGCCAATTGTTTCTGCACTTACTAAAATGGGTCGATTCAGTGAAGCAGGACAGTTGATGAACAAATGTCACATCAGAAATGTTCAGTTGGATTGTGGTTCTAATCGTACCACAGAGCCTGCAATGCATACCCGAGTTGTCAATGTGTGAGTTGCGATTTGGTATCTACATGCTAATTGGTACATGAATGATGCCCTCCTCCTGCAATGAAGGCTCACAACAGTCTCATCTTTGCTAAGGTGCAGTAGACCAACATCACTGTCCATAACCGCTCCTTGCAATCTGTTTTGATGATATTTCATTTTTCCTGCTCTTTTTCTTATTGAGCCAAGTATAACTGTTAAATCTTATTTCCAGATGAATCACTTGGAACTTCTGGCGGCCATTGCTTTGTATTGCATTTCAGGAATGATATGGATTTGCACATTTCCGTCTGAAAATCTTCACAGAAGAAGTCAGTATGTTTCTTCTAGCTCTTTGCATGTTTCAGTGAATTCTCAACTTAAAGGGATGAACTTCATGCAGAAATGTATAGCTGTTTTAATTTGCGAATACTGGAGAGGAAAGACCGCAAGCTAACAAAAAGTGAATTTCATGTACTTCGAGGACTAGTTTCATTTTAATTCGGGTTGTATATGAAAACTGAAGTAAAGAGGATTAGGAAATTTAGTTTGAAACAAAGGGTAGTCAGAAATTTCTAGTAGTCCTCAGTAAACATGTAACATCAGGTGCAACATTCCTATAATTCTATTTACTTTCAGAGTCTTAAAGCTGGTCGCACACAAATTTGACCGTGGAGGCGGTGATGCTTTCCGTATTGAATTAGGATGGCAGAAGTATCCCAAGAAGTGCAGTTTGTAGCTTAATATTTTGTGTGTTGCGAAAAGTTATCTGTGCCTTGGCATATTAAGCAGCGACCTTGGAGTGGTAATAAAAGATGCAACACAGCAATGCTCAATTGTAGCTGCACTAATTTGTCTCAACTTCTCATTGAAGATGAAGAATTATTAAGAATTTCTCATTTATCTCATTGTTTTCTTGCAGGGCTGCTGATTTCCAAAAGGATTATTATGCTTGTCTGCAAATGCTATTCTTTTGGGAAACAAACATTTCACATCATGCAAACTCTGATGCTGCGGAGGATAATTGCTTCCAAATCCTCCTTGAGTATCTGGTGTTTCAGACTGCACCCCAACAGCGCTCCATGATGACTATGTCTACTGGTCATGGGGGAGTTTATTATGTGAATTCTCATCGCTGCTCAACTTCTGTTCAACCTGATGGGGGCTAGCTTCTGTTCTTATTAATGACCTGCTCATGTTGAGGAGGTGCATTATTCTGGTCTTGAGGTTACTTAGAGCTTCAAACTGTCACCTGGAGATGAATAACGCCGATTCACATGTGCAGCATTCTGTACCCAGTTGTTGCAGTTGTATATACACCAATTGTTTCAGTTGTATATACAATTGCTGATATAATTGATTCTACAAACTACATTCGTTACTTCAGACCAGGATGCATATATAAAGCTTAATTGGTCAGACGTCTCCTATTATCTGTGATCTCCTGGACCACATTACTTCACACTGCAGGATCCCCCGTGTTGTTTTTACAAGGATACAACGGTTTAGTAGACAACCTTTTTTTTTTTTAACTTTCATGGGCTTCTTTACTTTTTAACTTTCATGTTCTCTTTTTTTTAGAGAAACAAGGAACCTTGAATAAACCAATCATGTGCATGATTCTGTTATCACAGAAACCAATGGCGGCATAAGAGATTTTGTTTCTTTTAACACCTTGATCATAAACCAGTGCCTATGAGATTTTGTTTCAGAAGAAAATAATTCATGAAGAATGATACTACTATAGACCTGGCTGTGGTCACTAACTGTCCCCAGCAGCATTGCTGTTAGAGAAGTAGATCTTTTGTGGATGTGGTCACAAACTGTCCCCAGGTGGTTGGAGGATAATCATGATAGTGGACTGCAATCTGATGCGGCATGTATTGCTCCAATCTCCTAGCATTTCTTCTGAGAAGTGGTGATTCCCACTCCACCTTTATTCCCTGAAGAGATGTGTGCAGAATGACATGGAGAACTAGAGCTGCTGCATTGACAAGGAAGAGGGACCTGGATGGTACTCCTATTTAACCCTAAATCCAATTCTTTTGATGCCTTATCCAATAAACTATTGATGCTTAGGGCTGCTAAGTTGGTTGTGGTTATTCCTGATGATGATTTTACTTGCGTGGAAATTATTAGGGAACTTGAGAAAAGCAGGATGAATAATGATATTGATATTCCTGTTGTTGCTGATGCTAATGCGAATAGTGCCTCCTAGATTGGTTAGGTGTCGCTTGGGAGCCTCCTACTTCGTGTTGTGGAGTTGAACCAAGAAGTTTGTAATTGCAAGGAGATCGCCTACTTCGTGAAGATCTACCCCGAGTAAGGCTAGTCCTCCGTGGACGAAGGCCATGATGGCATAGACAAGGTTGCTTCTCCGTGGACCCTTTATGGGTGGAGCCCTTCGTGGACTCTCGCGGCCGCTATCCTCCGTGGGTTGAAGTCTCCATCAACGTGGACGTACGATAGCACCACCTATCGGAACCACGCCAAAAATCTCCGTGTCAACCTTGCGTTTGATCTTCCTATCCCTATCCTCTATTTACATGTGCTTGTCCTTATTTTCCGCTGCTATACTCGTAGACATGCTTGTGTAGGGTGTACTTGATTTGCAACGATTGCTAAAACTTGCCTGGAACTAAAATTGGGAAAAGGTTAGGTTTTAATTTGTCAAGTAGTCTAATCACCCCCCCTCTAGACCTACTTTCGATCCTACAAGTGGTATCAGAGCTTTGGTCTCCGTTGCATTGGTCTCACAACCTAGGAGAGTATGGCGTCTAGTGAGGGAAATTATCACCGTAGAGGTCCATATTTTGATGGTACAAACTTTGCTAGTTGGAAGCATAAGATGAAAATGCATATTCTTGGTCATAATCCCGCCGTATGGGCTGTTGTTCGTGTTGGCTTGCAAGGTGAATTCTTTGGCGATGGAAAGGAACCGGATCATGAAGCGACCGCGGAAGAATTGAAGATGCCGCAATACAACGCTTAAGCTTGTGACATTCTATTCAACTGCCTATGCCCCGAAGAATTCCACAAGATTAGCCGTCTTGAGAATGCAAAGGAAATTTAGGATACTTTGGTTGATATGCACGAAGGTACCGAATCCGTCAGGGAATCTAAGTTGGATGTGCTACAAAGTCAACTTGATAAGTTCAAGATGAGGAATGGTGAAGGAGTCGCGGAAATGTCCTCTAGGCTTGCTCTCATCACCAATGAGATTGCCGGCTTAGGAAGCGAAGAGATGACCGACAAATTCATCATCAAGAAGATACTTAGAGCCTTGGATGGGAAGTACGACACCGTGTGCACATTGATCCAAATGATGCCAAACTATAAAGATCTCAAGCCCACGAAAGTCATCGGAAGGATTGTTGCTCATGAGATGTCACTCAAAGATAAGGAAGAGCTTCACAACTAGTCAAGCAGTGCTTACAAAGCTTCAAGTGACACTCCCGCTACATCAAGTGACAACCTTGTAACCAATGAAGAGATAAGCCTCATGGTCAAGAAATTCAATAAATTCTACAAGAGTAGAGGCAAAGAGAGAAGCTCCAACTCAAGATATGAAGAGAAGCGTTCATCTAGTCGTGACCGGAATTGTTACAATTGTGGAAGGCCCGGACACTACTCCAATGAGTGCACGGCCCCCCCACAAAAGAAGAGAAGAGTCACATAGAAGAAAGAGCTCGAGATATGAGTCACCTCGGAGAGAGAGAAGGAGTAGAGATGATCGTTATGAACGAAGACCCCCCCCCCCCCGGAGAAGTAAAGACTCGGAGAAGAAGGACAAGTACACCAAGAGCTACACAAGAAGAAGACATCAAGCTCATGCCGATGAATGGGTTTTCGGCTCCGAATCCAACAACCACCCGAGAGAAGCTATCACTCCGACTCCGACTATAGTCAAGATGAAGGTTTTGCCGGACTTGCACTCGTTTCCTCCAACTCCTATGACATATTTGATTCACCAAATGAAGGGAGTGGAAGATGCTTCATGGCTAAAGGCCCCAAGGTATCACACCCCGAATACATTGACTTTAATAGTGATGAGGATGACTTACTTGGAGATAATGACTTGTTATTTGACAAAACTAGTGATATTAGTCAGAATGAACTTGATAATAATTATGCTAGTAAAGATAAGTCATGTGATGATGATAAGAAGGAAATAGAGCGACTAACTAAAGAATTAAACACTCTTAAGTTAGCCCATGAATATACTCTAGAAGATCATAAAGAGCTTGTAAGAACTCATGAGAAACTACGCTTCGAGAAGCTCAATTTAGAGCAAGAACATGAATTTCTTAATGCTATCAATGAAAATCTCCGAAAGAAGACTTCCTCTTATCTAGCCAAACGATTACTCTTGTCTACATTCATTCCACAAGTTAAAACTAAGCAAACTAGTAACAAAGACAAGAAAAGTTCTTCATCTAGTAGCAACAACAAAAATGATAAATCAAGCGATGTTGCTTCTAGTAGTTCTATTGATTCCACTAATGATTCTCTTAGCCAAGTTACACTTGAGCAAGAAAATGATCTATTGAAAGGGTTTATTGAAAAAGGTGTCTATAAAAGTCTTGCTGGATGTAAGCAATTCGAGGAGATTGTACGCAAGCATGGAGGATACCGGAAGAACCAAGGCATTGGCTACTTCAACGCCAATGGAGTTGAATGGGAAGAAGGTCAATACCCCAAGCCGAAGTTTTTTTCCCCAAAAGGAGAAGTATGAACATACTCTCCCCAAGGGAACAAAAGCTCAAGATGACCTTCCACCACAAGACCACAAGCTCAAGGGCAAGGACAAGCTTCAAGGAGAGATTGGCACATATGAAGATGAGTCCCAAGCCATGGTCAAGTGGGTTCCCAAAGCTACTACAAGCTCTACCTCAACAAGTGCTACTTCAACTCCAAGGATCCCCATCAAGTTGATGTGGGTCCCAAAGAAGGAGAACTAGAGAAAGTTCTTTGAGGGGTGAATCCGCCAACAAAATTCACTCATATTCATACTTGGCAAGGACTATTTGCAATCAACTTCAACTTTATGCAATAGTTCATGGAGTCACACATTCCCTCATAGGTAAGCAAGGGACAAGGTAATGAATGAATCAATGGACATCACCATATATGCATTTCACTCAATGTCCATAGATATCCTTGTATTTGTCTCTTGTGTGGGACTAACCCATGTAGGTGTGAAGAGTAAGAAACAACAAGGATTGCTCCCAACTCAAGATGATCTTCATCAATTATGAGCATCCACTACTACAACACCTACATGAAGTCTTCTATGACAAAACCCAAGGTTAGTTTATCCCTCTTTGGGGGGATGTCACATCAAGGGGGAGCTTTACTCTAAGACTTGAGTCACAGCATCTCTTAAAGATGTGAACACATCAAATGCTTTATGTAAAAGTGGTAACCCTGCTTGTGCTTAAACGATGAGTATGACCTATGATCAAGTACTCTTACTTGGCTCCTAAGTCAATATACTCATATATAGATGACTCCGTCATTGCCAAAGTGCTTGGTAGATAATAGAGTGGTTTTGCATGTTTGCCATGTTTCATCTGACATTTTATTGTGTGAGCATGTTGGTATGCATATCTTTTCTCATTCGAGGATATCCAATTGTTGCTATTTAGCTTTCATTTTCTTTGGCTAATTGGATATACAAGAATACCTAAGTACCTCCCTCTAGCTATCTATGCTTTCTAGTCTCAAATTCTATTCATGCTTCATCACAAAACTTGAGCAAGCACTTTTCGAACCCTCTGTGTGAGGAGCACTCGGAGTTCCGTTTTGACAAAGAGCTGACTTCCAAAACCTCCCATGTGCATCTCGGTGTAACCAACATCAAAATCTCGGTTCCATCAAAACACTGGGTTGATATGGTTTTATGACCTCGGTGCAACCGATCCTTAAATCTCGGCCTCACTGAGTTTCACTGTCACCTGACAGTTATGAAACTCGGTGGCACCGAAATTTCCGAATCGGTGTCACCGAGAACAGCAGGGTATATATACTCCGCGGATCCAAAATTGAAAATTACTTCAACTCTTCGGCCTCCCGCACCCCTTTGCTGCCGCAGCTCTCGTCTCCAGATCTTCACCTCGTCTCCAGCGCGCCCTCGCCGCCGGATTCCTTCGCCGTCGACGGCAATCACCCCTGCCGTCGCCGCCGTAGCGGAACCTTCACCGAGTTAGGGTAAGGTTTCGGCCCCCTATGTGCTCCACCTTCCTATTCATGCGCATTAGGCTTTGTTTCTCGTCTTGCCACGGTTTGAAATGACTCTATCCTCATAGAAAATCCATTAGATTAGCAGAACACAGAAATTTAGGCTTAGGGTTCCGCAACCTGCATCTCGGTATCACTGAGTGGAAAGAATCGGTGAGACCGATTCGATTAGGGCTGTGAGAACTTTCTCAGTGAGACCGAGTCACTCTTTTTGGTGAAACCGAAAAGGTGACCAAGTTTCTGTCATAGGAGAAAGTCTGTCTCGGGAGCTCCGAAAATTGAAACTCGGTGGAACCGAATTACATCTTACAGAATTCTGAAACTACATTTTTGAGCTCAAATTTTCAAAAACTTCTGTGTTTTGTGATGCTCATCCCTTCTGCTCATCTACATCTATTCACAGGGTCAGTATGTCAGGCTCAGATGATAGTGACAATGATTTCAGAGAGCAGAGTGTGGATCTCAGTGCAGACACTAGCCCTGATAGCAGTTCATCTTATGAGGACCCTGGCATCCCCAGTTCCCATGTTGCCCAAAGCTGCCACAAGGGCAAGGAGGAAACTAAATTCGGATGAAGAGGATGCAGACTTTATTCCTGAAGAGGTCACCTCTAAGAAGCAACAAGAAAAGAAAGAAAAAGCTGCAACGAAATCTGCCAATGAAGCCACTTCTTACAAGAGGCCAGTGAGGAAGGAATATGCCAGTTCTGAGGCTATGAGAGGACCTCAGAGTGCTAAGGCTAGGATGACTCTCACTCTTGAGTCCCCAAGGACTTCAAAGTCTATGCCTGATGTCTACTACGCAACTTTATTCTTGTAGACTTTGTTGGGCCTCCAAGCGCAGAGTTTTGTAGGACAGTAGCAATTTTCCCTCAAGTGGATGACCTAAGGTTTATTAATCCGTGGGAGGTGTAGGATGAAGATGGTCTCTCTCAAACAACCCTGCAATCAAATACAAGAAATCTCTTGTGTCTCCAACACACCCAACACAATGGCAAATTGTATAGGTGCACTAGTTTGGCGAAGAGATGGTGATACAAGTGCAATATGGATGGTAGATATAGGTTTTTGTAATCTGAAAATATAAAAACAGCAAGGTAGCAAGTAACAAAAGTGAGCACAAACGGTATTGCAATGCTTGAAAACAAGGCCTAGGGTCCGTACTTTCGCTAGTGCAATCTCTCAACAATGCTAATATAATTGGATCACATAACCATCCCTCAACGTGCAACGAAGAATCACTCCAAAGTTCTTATCTAGCGGAGAACATAAGAAGAAATTGTTTGTAGGGTACGAAACCACCTTAAAGTTATTCTTTCCAATCGATCTATCCAAGAGTTCGTACTAAGATAACATCAAGTTATCCTTTTCGATCGATCTATCTAAGAGTTCGTACTAGAGTAACACCATATGATACACATCAACCAACTCTAATGTCACCTAGATACTCCAATGTCACCACAAGTATCCATGAGTTAATTATACGACACGCATCAAACAATTTCAGATTCATAATACTCAATCCAACACAAAGAACCTCAAAGAGTACCCCAAGATTTCTATCGGAGAAAGTAGGACAAGAACGTGTATCAACCCCTATGCATAGATTACCCCAATGTCACCTCGGGAATACGCAAGTTGAGTACCAAAACATATATCAAGTGGATCAGTAGAATACCCCATTGTCACTACGGGTATCCGCATGCAAGACATATATCAAGTGTTCTTAAATCCAATATTCAATCCAACATAACGAGATCTCAAAGGGAAAGATTCAATTCATCACAACAAGATAGCAAGGGAATAACATCATATGATCCGACTATATTAACAAAGCCCGTGATACATCAAGATCGTGACATCTCAAGAACACGAGAGAGAGATATTGAACACATAACTACTGGTACATACCCTCAGCCCCGAGGTGGATTACTCACACATTATCATTGTGAGAAATAGAGAGTTGTTGATGGAGAGGTGCATCCCCAAAGAGATGGAGGCGATGGTGGCCACGACGCCGGCGGTGGCGACGGGCGGCGGCCCCTTGCCCCCTTTCTTCCTTGGTCTTGGTGCTGCAATGGAGGAGCATCTCCCCTTCTTGGCGGCTGCCAAGGGAGAGGCAAATTCGTGGCTTTTGGTGGCCCTCCCAAAATTAGGGTTTTTCTCTCCTTATATGTGCCTCTGTGGTGCTCTATGACCCTCCGATGGATGGACCCTTGATCCAATGGCTCTTGGGCACCTCTAGAACCTTCCTAGGGACTCCTCACAGCCCTCATGAGCTCCCAAAGTCGTGGCTTGGCCGAATACATCAGATATGGTTGTTGAGTATATTGATTATTAGGAAATATGAGATAGACTAGGATTTGTCCTGCCTTGTCTTGTACTCCAAGTTGATCATTGTACTCCTATATATATGCCCACGAGGCTCAAGCAATATAACAACTATTCCACCAAATCTCTCTCCCTTTAACATGGTATCTGCCACAAGTTCCTAGACCTAGCCACCGCCCACCGCTTCCGCATCACGCGCCGCCCCCGGGGTGGTTCGCCTCCATGACCGCCGCCGGGGGCCGCGCCGCCCGTACCTAGGGTTCGTCCGCCGGTCGTGTTGACCGGCTACCCTAGAGAGTCTTTTCCCGATCTCTTGATCCGGGGTTTTCTCTCTTCCGCCGGTCGCATTGATTGGCGTTTTCTTTTTGGTTTTCCGATCTAAGATCGGTTTGCGTCGCCCGCCGCCGTCGTCGACTCCGCGCCTCTACTCCGACATCGGCGCGACCCGGCCTCTACACCGACCCAGCGGCCTCGCACGACGCGGCGGCCCCTCACGGCCGTCGCCCGCGCGTCTGCTCGCCCGTCGCCCTACGCCGGCCGTCACTGCCCTGCTCTGATCGGGACTCCTGCATCGCCCCAACCCGGCGGCCTCGCGCCATGCGGCGGCCCATCACAGCCGCCGCTCGCGCGCCGGCCCGCCCATCGATCTACGCCGCGCCTGTACGGCCGCCCTGCCGACCGTTGTCGCCGGCTTCATCTCGAACTCCGCCGCCATCCCGCCTCCATCGAGCGGCGTCCCCGACCTCACGCGCGATCGAATTGATCACCCGCCCGCCGCCGCGATCCGCCTCATCTACGCCGTGCAACCAACCTGGCTCGTCGGTTGCGCGCGCCTCCGCATGTCCCGTGAAGACTGTCCCGAGTAAAGCGCGCCCCTCCACCGATCGAGCACCGACCTGCCGTTGTGTCACCCCTTCGGGCCGCAGCGCCGCCGCCCCATGGTTCTCCCCGTGGCCGCATCGACCCGCGTGCTGCCGCTGCGTCGCCCCTTCGGGCCGTAGTGTCGCGGCCCGTGGTCCACCGCCGCCCCGAGGCCGTCCGCTCCAGGCCGTCCACGTGGCTGCACCGACCCTCGCGCCGCCGCTGCGTCGCCCCATCGGGCCGTAGCGCGCGTGGCACGCGGTCTCCGCCTCCGCCCGAGGCCGTCCCCGCGGTCGCACCGACCCGCGCTTCGCCGCCGTGCCGCCCCTTCGGGCCATAGCGCCGCGGCCCGGGGTCACCGCCGCCGCTCGAGGTCTTCCCGCCGTCGCCCCGACCCGCCTGCTGCCGCTGCGTCGCCCCTTTGGGTTGTAGCGCCGCGGCCCGAGGTCCACTCCGCCGTCCCCGCGTGTGACGCCCCCATTCTCGTCCGTACGCTAATCAATCACGCAATGCGTACGGCCAAGATTAGGGACTCACTTGAAGATATCACAACACAACTCTAGACACAAATAAAATAATACAAGCTTATTATTACAAGCCAGGGGCCTCGAGGGCTCGAATACATAAGCTCTATGTCATACAAGCATCAGCGAAAGCATTAGATATCTGAGTACAGATATAAAAGTAAAACAGATATACCCTAACAGGCGGGGCAAAACAACAACACAGATCGAAAAGGCGCAGGCCTCCTGCCTGGGAGCCTCCTAACTACTCCTCGTCGGCTGGCTCGATCCAGTAGTAGGTACCATCGAGACCCTCCTGGTAGTAAGCTCCAGCGGTGGCGTCTGGCTCCTGGGCTCCATCGGCTGATGCATCATCAATTGGGTATGGGGGAAAAGAATAGCAGAGCAACCGTGAGTACTCATCCAAAGTACTCGCAAGACTAACATCAGAACTATGCTAAACATGCAATGGTATCAAATGAGAAGGCTGTATTTGTGGACTGTATTGCAGAAATGCCAGAAGAGAGAGAAAGGCCTAGCCTATCGAAGACTAGCATCTTCAAGCAGTCTTGCAGCATCAGAAGAGAGAAGATAGTAGTAGCATACATGTTGTCACACAGTAGCAATGCCCTGAGATCCTTTCTCGACACCCTGCGAGAAAGCGATCCCGAGAGCAGTATTAACAGTTTATCATGTATCATCATCTCTTTATAGTTGTCATGGATCCGGGCACAACTCCAAGCGTCCTGTTACCGTGGACACGGCTATTCGAATAGATATCTTCCCTGCAGGAGTGCACTACTGTTACCCAACACGCTCGATTACCTCCGGCCGGATACACTTGCTGGGTAATACCCGGCCTCGGGTGATCGACACAACGCAGCCCGACCTAGAGCTCAGCAGAGAGGCCAACACGCCGGTCTAAATCCTAAGTGCGCAGGGGTCTTGGGCCCATCACCCATTGCACTCCTGCACGTTGCGTGGCTGGCCGGAGAAACAGGCGCGACACTGGACAACCCAGTGACGTAACCAGCCCAATCCCGGCGATCAGCCCGCAAAGTAACCTGTGACGTCTGAAGAGCTTTCGGCTGATACTACGCTGCAGAGGGCCCCATTAAACCATTATCCCACGTGGTGGTAGTGCGAAATGGGCACGACGACCCACTCAGATCAAACACCCAGTTCTGTTAAGCTCGATTAGTATTACTCGCTTGCCCAATATGCACGATTAACTCCGGCCGCACACCCTTGTTCCTGGTGATGTCCGGCCTCGGCTGATCGACACGTAGCAGGTCAGCCTGACTTTACAGTTGGGTGCTGTCAGGACTCAGGTCCATCTCTGACTGGATGGTACCACCAGCCTTTCAGCCCCAGACTGCACATTTCCCCGCGGGTACCTCTCAAGGTGGACCCGCCTGTAAGCAAGGCCATAGTAACTGTGTGGTCAAGCAACAGGTAGGAATCCGAGGAATCACCCTCGTTGGATTCCACTCCGGGAGTTGCACGACATCAGCTTAAACGGAAGTGATGAAAGAGGAATCACCCTCGGTAACACACATCCGGATAGCTATTCTACAGAGGCACCATCGGAAGTGAGCTAAGAGGTATCACCCTCGGCACTCGATGCCAGCTCTGCAGTGTCGGGCAATTTAGGGGGTGTGTGGTGATATGCTGTCTTCAGTCCATCGGTCTTCCGTTCCGCCGATCATATTGATCGGGGCTTCGATACTAGAGCGGAGCAACTATAGCAAGGGAGAGGGGCCACAGATGGTTTTCCATCCAACCTATACTAAGCAGTTTGGATAATAAGGCAGGTATCAATAGCAGTTATCAAAAACAGGCTATGCATCAGAAATAGGATAAAACAGTAGCAGCGGTAATTGCTAATGCAAGCAGGAGGGAGAAAGGAATGGATGATATAGGCATGCGTCAAGGGGGGGTTGCTTGCCTGGTTGCTCTGCGGCAAAGGCGGGGTCGTCAGACATAGTCGTACACAGCAGTTTCATCGGTAGTCTCAGCGTCTATCGCAGTATCAGGGTCTACCGAAAAAGAAGCAACGAGGGGAAACAAATAAATAACAGCGCAAACAATAGCATCACAAAGCATGACATGGCAATACGCGGTGACAGAGGGGATCTAACGCAGTGTTACACGACACCGAGAAAGGGGAATCCTATCCGGGAAAGTATTCCCGGTTCCGGACATGTGTCAGACAGATGACCGGAGGGGGCAATGTTCCAGGCTGCGATGTTGTAAGCATGGGACAGCTAGGATGCAGCGCAGGGTTGATATACTGCCTATCTAAGTGCTCTAGTCAATTTAGGAATTTAACCGGAATTATTTTATTAAAGTCATGCACTATTCATCTGCCAGAAACAGGCAAAAAGTTACAGGTGTGCTATGCTAGGGGCATCTGACAGACTAACGGACAGCGTAACCGGATTCGTCTCGTCGTTCTGAGCAACTTTCATGTTCAAAGTTTTTCGATCCGGGCTACGTTTTATTTTATATTAATTATTAAAGATTTAATCATTTTCTGAATTTCATTTAATTATTTAATCCGAATTATCTAAAACAGTATTTACTGTTTATTTAAATCAATTAACTAACAGATTAATTAGTTAATCTAATTAACCTTAATCAGTTAATTAATTAGCTAATTATCTAGTTAATTATATCACTAATCAACTAATTAATTAATCTAATTAATTAATTATTAATATTAATATTTACCTAATTACTTTCTTTTCTAGATTCAATTTTGTTCTAATATTTTTATTAGTGTATATGTATACATATACGTATATACACACATACATGTGTATATACATACACATATACACACACACACTGGACACACGCACGCACGCTACACGCACGCACACACTACACACACATCCACACACGCACACACAGCACGGGGCCGGCCGGGCCGGTCCGACGGCCGGCGGGAAGCCGCGGGGGGGGGGGGGGGGGGGGGGCGCAGGCCGGCGGCGAGGAGGGCCGCAGGCGACGGGGCGGAGCGGGAGGCGACGGGCCGGCCGGTGCGGGCGCGGGACGACGGGGCGAAGGCGGCGGCCAGCGCAGGCGGCGGGGTGGCGCCCGGCGACGGCGAGAGCGGCCGGGGGCCGACGACGGGAGGTCGGCGCGGCCGGTGCGGCCCGCGAGCGCGCGCGGCGGGAGGCGGGCGTGGCGCGTGGGGCCACAGGCGGCGGCGGGGCGCGCGCCGCGGGCGGCGAGCTGGCGGCGGTGGACGGCGGGGCCCGAGGCCGGCCGCGGGCGGCACGAGGCGGTGGCCAGGCGACAGGCGCGCGGGAGCCGCGCGGGCGCGCGGTGCGAGCGGCGGCGCGCGTGGGGGGGGGGGGGAAATGGGGCAGCCGGCTAGGGTTTCGTCCACGTTTCGTACATATATAGTGTGCGAACGGGCCATCGAATTTTGACCCGGTTAGGTCCAATTTTCCCACCGTTTCAAAATTCGTTTTAAATACTTTTGGGGCTCCAATTAAATTCCAAAATTACCGATTTCAATTTTATAAAATATTACGAGATATTTCCAACCCATCCAACATTTTTTTTTGTTTTGAACAACTTTATCATCCGCCTTTTTCGGACGATTTAAATTGCCACGAAAATTAACGGGGTTTGCACGGACGCGAGTTCAACAACAGTGATCGCGGCAACAGTGATCGCGGTGAGGTGGCATCACTAACGTAGGATTACTGTAGCTTAATTACCGAAATTACTGTAGCCTAATTATCCGGGCGTCACACCGCGCGTCGACTTCCCGTGGTAAGAGTTGGACTCAATCACGTCATCAATTCTCGTAATCCCGTAATCAGATATTTTCCTCCAGTAAAACGGGTCTACAGATCGCATCCGAACTTCGTTCTGGACGAATTTGGAGTCCAGAATCAATACCATAAAATTCCCCACACTTTCCTAGTTTTAGGTTTTTCCATTTGACGCCGTCTTCGGGGGTCAAACTGACGATCTCTAAAAAACTGTTCGTGGACAGATTTCAGAAAAGTCGGAGTCCTCCTCCAACAAGGCCCCTTTTGCGTTTTTTCAACAATTTTCAATTAATTCCTGCACATCAAAGTGTGAAACAAGAACTTGTGCACTTTTGCAACCATTAATAGGTTAGTCCCAATAAATCATAAAATCATAGTAAAAACATAGTCAAATATGACATGAATACTTCATAAATTATCAATACGTTGGAGACGTATCAGCACCCCCAAGCTTAATTCCTACTCGTCCTCGAGTAGGTAAATGATAAATTAAATAATTTATGAAGTGTGAGTGCTAGCATAGTATATAAGTGTGATCAATGATAATTCCAATCAATTTTTCTAGCATCATAACCAACATTTTTTTCTCATAAAACTCATCATGATAAAGTAGCAACCAATTCACATGTTATGGTTCAAACAATGAATTCTCTTGAAACTTAACAACCTATGTTCTTAGTCACCAAACAATTGCAATTCAACTTATTCTCAACAAATTCTAAGTAAGAGCTCCACATACTCAATCATCATATAGTCTTCTATGATTGCTAGTACTCAAAGCATATTTTTAGAACAAATGGCATCCATCGAACACAAAGAAAGATAGGGGCTTAATGCTTCGCCTCCCAACTCATTTATCATAGAGATAATTGACAACAATAATAAATCATGATCAAATATATTTGACTGGATATATATGTTTGGATCTTTCCCCACTACATGATGCTTGCCAACTAATAGACTGAGGTTGGAATAAGAAGTTGACTCAACATGAATAGTAAATAACATGAAAGTAAATAGATTGTCTCTTCGCAGAGGGAAGCAGGGATTTGCAAAGGTGCCAGAGCTCATTGTTTAAAAATAGAGATGAATATAGTTTTGGGAGGTGCACCCTTCCTGTCAACGTTATGACCAAGAGTTATCAATATCTTCCATGTTAAACACATTAGCGGCGGTTCCCAAGCGGTAAAAGTAAAGGTTTACTCCCCCTCCACCAACAAACACACTCCACGGCTAGCCGAATCCACGGGCACCGTCCATACCAACAACATTCTTGGGGGAGTTTTGTTTAATTATTTACATTTTTTTCGGGACTGGGAATCCCTATTACCGCCCCTCTCATGCAAGGACGAGTGAATAAACACTCATCATGAGAATAACCCGCTTAACATGGAAGACACTCCATGAGCTGTGACACCCTGGATTTTGGCTACAGTGATCATTGTAATTAAGCACAGTGATGACCATGAACAGTGCCTAATCATTTTGCTAAGTAGAATGTGATCAAGTTGAAAATCATATCTCATTTTAAATTTCACCTAAAAAGGGCATTAATTTTTAATGTAATAAAATAAAGTTGCAACTAGCATAGGAAAAATGTTGCACACTTGTTAAAAATCTCAAAACTAATGTTGTTAAGGAAAACAACATCACTCTTTTGCAAAAATGAACAGTAGCAATTAAACAGTGCTAATTCAACACTTTAAAATTGCTTTTTCATTTATGAAAAATGCAAAAGATATCCACTGGCCTCCAAACTAATTGTGGCACTGTCTATACTCACTAGTGAATTAATGGGACACTTCCCATATTTTTCTAAGTGAACAGTGTGCCAAAATATTCTTCTACTTCTCTCTATTTATTAATAAAAACAAAAACAAAAAAGAAACAAAAGAAAAAGGGCAGAAGCCCACTTACCTGGCGACTGGGCCGCGCTGGCCCAGCCCACTCCCACCTGCCCACCGTCCTTCTTCCCGCCGTGGACAGAGCCGCGCCGCGCCGTCGCCGTTCGCCACGCCGACGGGAGCAGGTGGGCGAGGGGATAAGCCTCGCCCCGAGCCGTCCCCCCTGGCCGCCTTCGCCATTCGCCTCTGCTTCACCTCTCCCCCTCTCCCTCGCTCTCCCCACTCGCTCCCGAGCGCAGCCATGGCCGCGCCCGGCTGAGCTCGTGGCCACAGCCCCTCCCCCGCCTCCGTAGCCTGTCCAGAAGAACCGCCGCGACGAGCCCCTCCTCCTCGACCACTGGACCAAGCCCCTGGAGCCCTGCGTCGTCGCCATCGACCCTTCTTCTTCCTTTGGACCCGAAGCTCGCCGCCGTCGATCCGCCGTCTTCACCGCACCACCGCTGCATCGGGCCTTCCCATCACCGCAAGTGAGCTCCCCGGCGTCCTCCTCTTCCTCTGGTTGCTCCCCTAGGCCGCCGTAGCTAGCTTCCACCGCACCCGAGCTCCGGTCGCCGCCTTTGAGCTCGTGGTCGTCGCCACCGTTGCCGTCAGGCTCGCCTGAGCGCAGCACCGTGCTCCTGGTGCTCCCAGGAGCACAACGCGCACACGCACGCCCCCGCTCGTGCCTCCTAGCGCCATCTGCGACGCGCGCCCGAGCGTTCCTCCGCCTGAGCTCGTCGCCGACGAGCTGCCGGTGCCCCCCATCCCGTTGCACGCCCTAAGCCGTCGCCGCCCGACGTCGTCGCCGGCGACCATTCCGGCCACCTCCGGTGCCGCCACCACCACCGTTCGAACCGCCATCGCGTCCCCATTTGAACGAGCCCAACCGCAGCCCCGGAGATGCCCTGCGGGCGAAACCCGAAGCTCGCCCGTGCCCTCCGCCGCGATTTGGCGTCGCCGGCGTTGAGCCGCCGGCCGCCGCCGACGTGGCTGGACTGGGGCCACCCCCAGTGACCCTGCCAGTGGGCCAGGCCAGCCCAGTTGACCAGTTGACTTGGTCAACTGGCTGACTGGGCACAGCCCAGTCACTAACAGTGGGGCCCGACCCCCCTGGGTCTATGACATGTGGGCCCAGGTGTTTAGCACTAATTAACCCGGTTAGATTAATAAAAATGATTAAGTTAAACTAATGTGACACTGACATGTGGGACTCCCCTGTTAATTAGCCTAATTTGTTTAAACTAAACCCTGGTTAACCCTGTGTCAATGACAGCTGGGGCCCACTGGTCAGTTTGACCAGTCAGCCCCACTGTTGGCTGCTGACGTCATGCCGACATCATGATGACGCAGTAAGTTATTTTTCAAATTTAATTAAATCTGTTAATTCCAGAAAATGATTAAAACTTTAAAAATTAATAGGAAATAATCCGTAGCTCAGATGAAAAAGTTTTATACATGAAAGTTGATCAGAAAAATCCCACGAATCCGAATACGCTATCCGCTCATCTGTAACATACTCCTAGCATGTTGAACATGGAACTTTTCCCCTCCGGATCGTCTATCCGATAAATCCAAAGACCCGGGAAATATCGTCAGATATTCTCCCGCTCCGTCTGCAACGTGTAGTACGGCGTTAGTGCATACCTAGCTTTGCATATTGCCATGTCATGCATCGTGATGCATTTGTCTGCTTTATATTTATTGTTTCTTCCCCCCTCTTCTCTCCGGTAGACTCCGAGACTGACGGTGCTGCCGGGTACGACTACACCGCCGACGATCAGCCTTTTGCCGCAGAGCAGCAAGGCAAGCAAACCCCCCTTGAGCATTCTGATATCGCCTATTCCTTTCCCTCTTATTCTTGCATTAGATTTTGCTACTGTATTAGCTAGCTCCTATTCTGATGCATAGCCTGTTTTTGATAAACTATTGCTTTACCTGCAATCATACCAACTGCTTAGTATAGGTTGATCAGTGAATCCCCTGTGACCCCCTTAGTCCTACTTGCCCCTGCTTCTTTACCGACGACTCGAAGACCCGAAGACTCGGTCAACCGACCGACGAGCCAGGCCCCTCACATCACCGCACAACCCTTAAGTATGGCACTGCAGAGCTACTATCGGGTGCCGAGGGTGATACCTCACTTAGCACTCCCGATGTTAATTCTGTAGCGTAGCTAATCGGTCGTGGGTATCGAGGGTGATTCCTCCTTCCCATTTATCGATAGCGACTCTTGTCATACACATACCTCGAGTGGGATCCATCGAGGGTGATTCCTCGGATATCCACTTGGTGTATAAACACACAGTTACTTCTACTTGACTTTGTTTACATGGGAAAGACGGGACTGGAGGGACAGGCGGTACCACCCTGGTTGAGGTGGACCAGAGTTCCCGACAGTCTTGAGACGGGTCGGCCCCAAGGGTACCCGTGTGTGAGATGTGGTGGGATGCGCCAGTAAGGCATCCGGGATATGTTGAGGCGTGGACGGGCAGGAAAGGCCCTTGCCACACATCCTCGAGTCGGGGTGACGAGACCGCACTTTGAGGGACGCGCTTGCCCCGCATTAATAAAATGCTAATGGGTTGGGTATTTTATCTGAGTTGGTCGTTGGCCTTATTGCGCACCAAACCATCACGTGGGAAAGTTATGGGCACTCAGCGTCGTTGTATCAGCCGAAGCTCTTCGGACGTCAGCAATGGAGCGGCGCGCGCCGGATTGAACTGGACGGTACAGCTCTTGGACTGGAGTGTACTAGGTCTGCTTCCGGCCGCGTTCGCATCATGCAGGAGTGCAAGGGCAAGTGGGCCCACGAACCTGCGCGCTTAGGATTTAGACCGGCGGGCTGGCCTCTTCGTTGAGCCTAGGTGGGGCGACGACGTGCTGCTATCCCGAGGCCGGGCATGACGCAGGAAAGTGTGTCCGGCCGGAGGTGATCAGGCGTGTTGGAGATGCGGTGCACCCCTGCAGGGATAATTAATCTATTCGAATAGCCGTGTCCATGGTAACAGGACGACTTGGAGTTGTACCTTGACCTTATACAACTATAATTGTGACTTTAAATTAAAATGAATGTGGCTCCGAGATTGCTTCCTCGCAGGGAGTCGAGGAAGAATCTTTGGGCGTGGTTACTTAATAAAAATTGTTACAATAATATGACTATATATGAGATACCAGTCTACTCTCTTCTAATGCTGCAAGATGCTGAATATGCTAGTCTTCGATAGGACTAGGCCTTCTCCCTATTCTTGCTTTCTGCAGTCAGTCCAGATATAACCCCTCCCCTTGATAATGATGCATACTTAGCATAGTTCTGATGTCAGTCTTGCGAGTACTTTGGATGAGTACTCACCGCTGCTTTGTTTTCTCTTCCCCCTCGATACGATTCTGCGTTCAGACGATGGAGCCCAGGAGATGGAGTACGCCGGAGACGACTACTACACCACCGTCGGAGCCTACTACTACGTGGAGGCTATCCCCGACGCTCAGGAGTAGTTAGGAGGTTCCCAGGCAGGAGGCCTCGCCTCTTTCGATCCGCTGCTTATGTTTGTGCTAGCCTTCTTAAGGCAAAACTTGTCTAACTTATGTCTGTACTCAGATATTATTTGCTTCCGCTGACTCGTGCTATGTCGAGCTTTATATTCGAGCCCTCGAGGCCGCTGGCTTGTAATATGAAGCTGTATGACTTTAATTTGTGTCTAGTGTTGTGTTGTGATATCAATCAGTGAGTCCCTAATCTTGGTCGTACGCATTGCGTGTATGATTAGCGTACGGTCGAGATCGGGGGCGTCACAAGTTGGTATCAGAGCCGACTGCCTGTAGGTAGCCCCCTTTCCAACTCCTTGGCCGAAGTTGAGTCTAGTACTTGAAAAACTTTTACTAACCTAGTTGTGTGGCTTACGGGCCCACATCTCAATCGGGTGGTATTAGGATCTTTTATTCCTCATCCTTACTCTGGGTTCTAATCTCTCTTCTCTTTCAGGTTAAAGATTTTGCTAAATCTAACATTAGGTTCTCGTGATCACATCCACCGAAGAATTGTTTCGTCGAAAATTGTTTTCTGTGAAGTTATGATGCACGCACTGTCATTTGACATCTTGAATCTTCTTGTTACAGATGCGTCCCGCTAGGTAGATCGTTCGTCTGACCTTTGCGCATGATACGACTGGGTTCCCGGCCATTCTGGTCGGCCTCTTGAAGAAGCTGGGATATCGTTGGTACCCCGAGTACACTGTTTACGAGGACTACCGCGAGTTCAACCAGGAACAGTATGAGGCTGAGATGGTTATCTGGGATCGACAGGACCTCTCCATCACTGAGCTGCACACCTTCCGTGGCATTGGAGTGACTGTTGAGATGGCAGTACAGGATGCTGCCTATGCTGCTATTGTTCGTCTCCGTGCAGTGAACCCTTGTTTGGAGGAGACGGCATACAGATACATCCCGTATGTCCCTGCTGGAGTTGATACGGCAGCCGACGCTGAGGTCTTGACCCCTTTCGCATGGCAGCGTACCGACCGGTCCTACACTGCTGTCTGCACCCCCTACGTGAGTCGTCGTTACGACCCACAGGTTCTGGTCCAGTACACTGAGGCACTGGATCGCACTGTCAGGGCTCTTAACGTGGAGTTGTACGCAACCCGAGCTCATCTGTATCAGGCTATGGAGCACTTGTTGCCAGCAGTCCGTGCGAGGATACATCCGGAGCACATCCTTTACCCGCCTCAGACTGAGTTTCCCTCAGGTCTTGGATGGCCTGAGGTTGGAGGTCGTACTCCGACATGTGGACCTGCGCTCCCGCTTGTTATGCAGGTTCTGCATCGGAGTGTACACGGGATGCAGGACCCTGCCACCGGGTTTCACAATCAGGGTCATCTGCAGTTCCGTGGCTACTTTCGTTGTCCCCGACGTTGATGTAGCATATCGCTATGTCTCGTTGTTGTATCCCTCCACCGTGTGCCTGCATGCCGCCTAGTTGTCTAGGTAAATTTCATGCCGGACCTATCGTCTATTTTGTAACGAACTTATGGTTTGTAATAGACCTATGTATGGATCTGTATGTTGATTTCGAACTACTATGTTGAAATTCGAACTGCTATGTCTTATCTATTGCACTTCCTTCTTTGTGCAATTTACCTCCTGAATGATTCCTTGTCCTTGCAATTACCCGGTGCTAAACTACCACTGTTAAAAACTTGACAGAATGGTTAGGCCAGCTGGTCGTGGTCGTGGTGCGCCTGAACCACCACCACCACCGGACTACATGGCTGGTATGATGCAGCAGTTTGAACTGAATCGCCAGTTTATGCAAGGGCTGATGGACCAGATCCCGAGGCCGAATATGAATCAGCAGCCAGCCCCAATGACTCTGCAAGACTTCATGCGTCTCAACCCTGCGATCTACCGTAGCTCAACTCAGCCGCTTGACGCAGATGACTAGCTCCGTGACATCACATATGAGCTGGAATCTTCAGAAGCCCCAGAGGCTAGCTATGTCACCTTTGCCTCGTACTTTCTGAAGGGTCCCGCTACTCAATGGTGGGACAGCCACATGCGCTCACAGCCTGTTGGAACAATCATCACCTGGCCAGAGTTCCAAGCTACGTTCCGTGCTCGTCACATTCCTCAGGGAATGATGGATAAGAAGAAGCGTGAATTCCGCAACTTAGTCCAGGGCAACAAGATTGTGGATGCTTATCAGCGGGAATTTCTGGATTTGTCTCGCTATGCTGAAGAAGACGTTGCAACTGATGCCCGTAGGCAGGAGAAGTTCCGTGAAGGCCTCCACCCAGATATCAAGCTGGCACTCCTTGCTCAAGACTTCGGTAATTTTGCCAACTTGGTGAACAAGTCTATTATAGTGGAGACGGGTCTGCAGGACTACAAGAACAGCAGCAAGCGCAACCGCGACATGGGCTCATCTTCGGGTCCATCTGCTTAGAAGCACAAGATCTGGATACCCCACAACATGTACCATGCACCGCCTCCTGCTCCGAGACCGTCCTATGCTGCACCTCGTCTGCCTCCACCCCCACCTAGGCAGCCGAGGCTCCCAGCTCCGCCACCACGAGCTCCTATTCCCCCTTCTCGTCCTGAGGATGGGTTGTGCTTCAAGTGTGGTCGTCCAGGACACCGTGCTAGAGAATGCAGGCAGAATCAGAAACAACTTACACTGCCTTCCAATCAGCCCCGCAACAACAATGCCAGGCCTGCTCAGGGACGTGCTCAAGCTAACAATGTTGATATGAATGAAGCTCAAGACCAACCTACTACTGTGATGGGTACACTCCTTGTTAACTCCGTACCAGCTTCTGTATTGTTTGATACAGGAGCCTCGCATTCTTTTATGTCTGAAGATTTTGCATACATGCATGGCATTAAGTACGAGGAGATGAGCATTCCAATAGTGATAAACACCCCCACTGGCCAATGTCAAACCTCCATGGTTTGTCCAGATGTCCCCATTGAAATAGAAGGCCTGGAATTCCATGCCTCCCCCATAATATTAAAGTCTTCCAAGATCGACCTTATTCTGGGAATGGATTGGTTGAAAGCACATACTGCTTCCGTCGTTTGTGCCACCAAAACTATCCACCTTCTGCACCCTTCGAATTAGATAGTCAACTACCATGCTCATCTGGTTCGAGATGCTGAAGCCCGACTATATGCCTTGAATGCATTAAATGAGTCACCTCTTAAAGGGATTGAAAACATTCCAGTTGTCCGGGATTTCCAAGATGTTTTTCCGGAAGAACTCCCATGGACCCCCCCTGCTAGAGTTGTCGAGTTTGTCATCGACTTGGTACCTGGTACCACTCCTATTGCCAAGCGTCCGTATAAAATGCCACCACATGAACTCCTAGAACTTAAGCAAGAAATTGACAATTCGCTTCGTCTGGGTTTCATTCGTCCAAGTTCCTCTGCTTGGGGAGCGCCTTCTCTCTTTGCCAAGAAGAAAGATGGTACGAATCGATTGGTCCAAGATTACCGTCCCATCAACCAAGCAATGATTCAAAACAAATATCCGCTTCCACGGATCAACGATCTGTATGATCAACTTGCTGGATCATCAGTATTTTCTAAACTTGACTTGAGGTTGGGTTACCTTCAAATCCGAGTTCGTGAAGAAGATATTCCCAAGACTGCATTTGTTACTCGCTATGGTTCATACGAGTGCACCGTCATGTCCTTTGGCTTAACCAATGCTCCAGCAACCTTCTCTCGCTTGATGAATTATATTTTTATGGACTACCTCGATAAATTCGTCGTGGTTTACCTGGATGATATTCTGGTATTCTTCAAGAATAAAGAAGAGCATGCTGAACATCTTCGTCTTATACTGGAGAGGCTTCGAGAACATCAACTTTATGCTAAGTATTCAAAGTGTGAGTTCTGGATGGACGAAGTAACCTACCTTGGTCATGTGATCTCCAAGGATGGTATTGCGGTCAACCCTGAACGAGTTCAGGCTATTCTTGACTGGACTCCCCCGAAGAATGTCAAGCAAGTCAGAAGTTTTCTCGGGCTCGCCAGCTATTGCCGTCGATTCGTCGAGAACTTCTCCAAGATTGCAAAACCCTTAACCAATCTGCTTCACAAAGGTGTTAAATATGAGTGGACAGAAAAATGTTAGGAGAGCTTTCAGGCACTTAAGGACAAGCTGACCTCTGCTCCAATGCTTGCTCCTCCGGATACTCGTAAGGACTTTGTCATTTATTGTGATGCTTCACGTCAAGGAATGGGCTGTGTCCTAATGCAAGAACGCAGAGTGGTTGCTTATGCATCTCGTCAATTGCGTCCTCATGAAGAGAACTACCCAGTTCATGACCTTGAACTAGCAGCAGTAATTCATGCACTGAAAGAGTGGCGACAATACCTTGTTGGTAATCGTTGCGAGATTTACACCGATCACCAAAGTCTGTAGTACCTGTTTACTCAGCCAGATCTGAATCTCCGTCAACAGAGATGGATGGAACGAATAGCAGATTACAACGTGGGAATTTCTTATACCCCAGGCAAGGCTAATGTAATGGCTGATGCTTTGAGCCGCAAGTCGTACTGCAATCACCTTCAGGTTCACAAGGTTCACCCCCTTCTTCAAGAAGAATTTCGCAAGCTGAACCTCCATATTGTTCCTCAGGGATATCTCGCTCCCCCTCCTGAAGGGTCCTACAAAATGAACCTCCATGTTGTTTTCCAGGGTTCTCTTAATACCCTGGTTGCTAAACCAGATCTTGTGGACGTCATCAAGTGGATCCAGAAGTGTGACAATGAAGTCGAGAGGATTAAACGCGATCTCACAGAAGGAAAGCCCTCACCCTTCACTATTGCTGAGGATGGCGCTTTGTACTTCAAAGACCGCCTAGTGGTACCGAGTAAGGAGAAAAACCATGATATGACTCAAAAGGTCATGAAGGAAGCACATGACACTCCGCTGTCTATTCATCCTGGTAGTACCAAGATGTACCAAGACATTCGTCGAAGATTCTGGTGGTCTAACATGAAGCAAGACATTGCACGCTATGTTTTAGAATGTGACATTTGCCGTCGGATCAAAGCAGAACATCAAAGGCCTGCTGGAACTCTACAACCTATTTCTATTCCTGAATGGAAATGGGATCATGTTGAAATGGACTTCATTACTGGTTTTCCCAGATCACAGAAAGGTAATGATGCTATTCTTGTCGTCATTGACTGGTTGTCCAAAGTTGCACATTTTCTGGCTGTCAAGGAAACTATTACTGCTAGTCAGCTGGCAGATCTAATGTCCAGAGTTGTTTCACTCCACGGTATTCCATTGGTGATTAGTTCAGACCGTGGTAGTTTATTCACTTCAAGATTCTGGACAAGTTTCCAGGAAGCTATGGGGACTCGTTTGTCCTTCGGCACCGCTTTTCACCCTCAATCCCAGGGACAAGTTGAACGAGTCAATTAGATTCTCGAAGACATGCTTCGAGCTTGTGTCATTTCTTTCGGCAAGAAATAGGAGGAATCTCTCCCGTATGCTGAGTTCTCCTACAACAATAGCTATCAAGCTAGTCTGAAGATGGCTCCTTTTGAAGTGTTATATGGACGTAAGTGTCGGACTCCTCTGAATTGGTCAGAAACTGGGGAACGTACACTTATCGGTCCGGATATTATCCAACATGCCGAAGATCAAGTCCGCATTATACATGCAAATCTGAAGGCTGCTCAGTCTCGTCAGAAGAGTCGGTATGACCGTCATCACAAAGATATGGTCTATCAACCTGGCGAAAAGGCTTATCTTCGAGTCACGCCAATGAGGGGTACACACCGTTTCGGAATCAAGGGCAAGCTGGCTCCTCGATATATTGGTCCTTTCACTGTCCTCGAAAGGCGTGGTAAGGTGGCGTATCAGCTGGAACTACCACCAAACCTTTCTCAGGTTCATGATGTGTTCCATGTATCACAGCTTCGTCGCTGCTTCAAGGATCCTATCCGAGCAGTGGATCATGATATGCTTGAGCTGCAGCAAGACTTCTCTTACAAAGAGCAACCAGTCCGCATTCTCGATGAAACTGAACATCAGACTCGTCAGAAGGTTACCAAGTTCTTCAAAGTGCAGTGGGCAAATCATTCTGCAGATGAAGCCACCTGGGAACGCGAAGATCATCTTCATGCAGAATACCCCGGGCTCTTTCCTTCTACTTCTTAATTCTCGGGGAGAGAATTCTTGTTAGTAGGGGAGAGTTGTGACACCCTGGATTTTGGCTACAGTGATCATTGTAATTAAGCACAGTGATGACCATGAACAGTGCCTAATCATTTTGCTAAGTAGAATGTGATCAAGTTGAAAATCATATCTCATTTTAAATTTCACCTAAAAAGGGCATTAATTTTTAATGTGATAAAATAAAGTTGCAACTAGCATAGGAAAAATGTTGCACACTTGTTAAAAATCTCAAAACTAATGTTGTTAAGGAAAACAACATCACTCTTTTGCAAAAATGAACAGTAGCAATTAAACAGTGCTAATTCAACACTTTAAAATTGCTTTTTCATTTATGAAAAATGCAAAAGATATCCACTGGCCTCCAAAATAATTGTGGCACTGTCTATACTCACTAGTGAATTAATGGGACACTTCCCATATTTTTCTAAGTGAACAGTGTGCCCAAATATTCTTCTACTTCTCTCTATTTATTAATAAAAAGAAAAACAGAAAAGAAACAAAAGAAAAAGGGCAGAAGCCCACTTACCTGGCGACTGGGCCGCGCTGGCCCAGCCCACTCCCACCTGCCCACCGTCCTTCTTCCCTCCGTGTCGCTCCCGCCGTGGACAGAGCCGCACCGCGCCGTCGCCGTTCGCCACGCCGACGGGAGCAGGTGGGCGAGGGGATAGGCCTCGCCCCGAGCCGTCCCCCCTGGCCGCCTTCGCCATTCGTCTCTGCTTCGCCTTTCCCCCTCTCCCTCGCTCTCCCCACTCCCTCCTGAGCGCAGCCATGGCCGCGCCCGGCTGAGCTCGTGGCCACAGCCCCTCCCCCGCCTCCGTAGCCTGTCCAGAAGAACCGCCGCGACGAGCCCCTCCTCCTCGACCACTGGACCAAGCCCCTGGAGCCCTGCGCCGTCGCCATCGACCCTTCTTCTTCCTCTGGAACCGAAGCTCGCCGCCGTCGATCCGCCGTCTGCACCGCACCACCGCTGCATCAGGCCTTCCCATCACCGCAAGTGAGCTCCCCGGCGTCCTCCTCTTCCTCTGGTTGCTCCCCTAGGCCGCCGTAGCTAGCTTCCACCGCACCCGAGCTCCGGTCGACGCCTTTGAGCTCGTGGTCGTCGCCACCGTTGCCGTCAGGCTCGCCTGAGCGCAGCACCGTGCTCCTGGTCCTCCCAGGAGCACAACGCGCACACGCACGCCCCCGCTCGTGCCTCCTAGCGCCGTCTGCGACGCGCGCCCGAGCGTTCCTCCGCCTGAGCTCGTCGCCGACGAGCTGCCGGTGACCAAATGGTCCTGTGCGTACCACCATCGCGCTCGCCGCGTCGCGTAGAGGCTCCCCAGCCGCTCCGTTTGCCCGTTAGCACGCCGTAGCCCCCCATCCCGTTGCACGCCCGAAGCCGTCGCCGCCCGACGTCGTCGCCGGCGACCATTCCGGCCACCTCCGGCGCCGCCACCACCACCGTTCGAACCGACGTCGCGTCCCCGTTCGAACGAGCCCAACCGCAGCCCCGGAGATGCCCTGTGGGCGAAACCCGAAGCTCGCCCGTGCCCTCCGCCGCAATTTGGCGTCGCTGGCGTTGAGCCGCCGGCCGCCGCCGACGTGGCTGGACTGGGGCCACCCCCAATGACCCTGCCAGTGGGCCAGGCCAGCCCAGTTGACCAGTTGACCAAGTCAACTGGCTGACTGGGCACAGCCCAGTCACTGACAGTGGGGCCCGACCCCCTGGATCTATGACATGTGGGCCCAGGTGTTTAGCACTAACTAACCCGGTTAGATTAATAAAAATGATTAAGTTAAGCTAATGTGACACTGACATGTGGGACCCCCCTGTTAATTAGCCTAATTAGTTTAAACTAAACCCTGGTTAACCCTGTGTCAATGACAGCTGGGGCCCACTGGTCAGTTTGACCAGTCAGCCCCACTGTTGGCTGCTGACGTCATGCCGACGTCATGATGACGCAATAAGTTATTTTTCGAATTTAATTAAATCTGTTAATTCCAAAAAATGATTATTAAAAATTAATAGGAAATAATCCGTAGCTCAGATGAAAAAGTTTTATACATGAAAGTTGATCAGAAAAATCCCACGAATCCGAATACGCTGTCCGCTCATGTGTCACATACTCCTAGCATGTTGAACATGGAACTTTTCCCCTCCGGATCGTCCGTCCGATAAATCCAAAGACCCGGGAAATATCGTCAGATATTCTCCCGCTCCGTCTGCAACGTGTAGTACGGCGTTAGTGCATACCTAGCTTTGCATATTGCCATGTCATGCATCGTGATGCATTTGTCTGCTTTATATTTATTGTTTCTTCCCCCCTCTTCTCTCCGGTAGACTCCGAGACTGACGGTGCTGCCGGGTACGACTACACCGCCGACGATCAGCCTTTTGCCGCAGAGCAGCAAGGCAAGCAAACCCCCCTTGAGCATTCCGATATCGCCTATTCCTTTCCCTCTTATTCTTGCATTAGATTTTGCTACTGTATTAGCTAGCTCCTATTCTGATGCATAGCCTGTTTTTGATAAACTGTTGCTTTACCTGCAATCATACCAACAGCTTAGTATAGGTTGATCAGTGAATCCCCTGTGACCCCCTTAGTCCTAGTTGCCCCTGCTTCTTTATCGACGACTCGAAGACCCGAAGACTCGGTCAACCGACCGATGAGCCAGGCCCCTCACATTACCGCACACCCCTTAAGTATGGCACTGTAGAGCTACTATCGGGTGCCGAGGGTGATACCTCACTTAGCACTCCCGATGTTAATTCTGTAGCGTAGCTAATCGGTCGTGGGTATCGAGGGTGATTCCTCCTTCCCATTTATCGATAGCGACTCTTGTCATACACATACCTCGAGTGGGATCCATCGAGGGTGATTCCTCGGATATTCACTTGGTGTATAAACACACAGTTACTTCTACTTGACTTTGTTTACATGGGAAAGACGGGACTGGAGGGACATGCGGTACCACCCTGGTTGAGGTGGACCTGAGTTCCCGACAGTCTTGAGGCGTGGACGGGCAGGAAAGGCCCTTGCCACACATCCTCGAGTCGGGGTGACGAGACCGCACTTTGAGGGTCGCGCTTGCCCCGCATTAATAAAATGCTAATGGGTTGGGTATTTGATCTGAGTTGGTCGTTGGCCTTATTGCGCACCAAACCATCACGTGGGAAAGTTATGGGCACTCAGCGTTGTTGTATCATGCGAAGCTCTTCGGACGTCAGCAATGGAGCGGCGCGCGCCGGATTGGACTGGATGGTACAGCTCTTGGACTGGAGTGTACTAGGTCTGCTTCCGGCCGCGTTCGCATCGTGCAGGAGTGCAAGGGCAAGTGGGCCCACGAACCTGCGCGCTTAGGATTTAGACTGGCGGGCTGGCCTCTTCGTTGAGCCTAGGTGGGGCGACGACGTGCTGCTATCCCGAGGCCAGGCATGACCCAGGAAAGTGTGTCCGGCCGGAGGTGATCAGGCGTGTTGGAGATGCGGTGCACCCCTGCAGGGATGATTAATCTATTCGAATAGCCGTGTCCACGGTAACAAGACGACTTGGAGTTGTACCTTGACCTTATACAACTATAATTGTGACTTTAAATTAAAATGAATGTGGCTCCGAGATTGCTTCCTCGTAGGGAGTCGAGGAAGAATCTCTGGGCGTGGTTACTTAATAAAAATTGTTACAATAATATGACTATATATGAGATACCAGTCTACTCTCTTCTAATGCTGCAAGATGCTGAAGATGCTAGTCTTCGATAGGACTAGGCCTTCTCCCTATTCTTGCTTTCTGCAGTCAGTCCAGATATAACCCCTCCCCTTGATAATGATGCATACTTAGCATAGTTCTGATGTCAGTCTTGCGAGTACTTTGGATGAGTACTCACCACTGCTTTGTTTTCTCTTCCCCCTCGATACGATTCTGCGTTCAGACGATGGAGCCCAGGAGATGGAGTATGCCGGAGACGACTACTACACCACCGCCGGAGCCTACTACTACGTGGAGGCTGTCCCCGACACTCAGGATTAGTTAGGAGGTTCCCAGGCAGGAGGCCTCGCCTCTTTCGATCCGCTGCTTATGTTTGTGCTAGCCTTCTTAAGGCAAAACTTGTCTAACTTATGTATGTACTCGGATATTATTTGCTTCCGCTGACTCGTGCTTTGTCGAGCTTTATATTCGAGCCCTCGAGGCCCCTGGCTTGTAATATGAAGCTGTATGACTTTAATTTGTGTCTAGTGTTGTGTTGTGATATCAATCAGTGAGTCCCTCCTCTTGGTCGTACGCATTGCGTGTATGATTAGCGTACGGTCGAGATCGGGGGCGTTACATGAGCGGTCCAGGCACACAAAACAGATGCTTATTTGAATGTTTAGAGGTGGCACATGCAAATTTACTTGGAATGGCAGTGAAATACCATATATAGGTAGGTATGGTGGACTCTTATGGAAGAAACTTGGCTCAAGGATTTGGATGCACAAGTAGTATCTCTACTTAGTACGAAGTGTTGGCTAGCAAAAGGTTCCAAACAAGCACCACATGTTGGAGGATCCATAACAATATAACTTCTATGCAAATATACACAACCATAACTCATTAATTTGTCTTCCTTGTCCAACTTCAATTAATTTGCTCAAGTTTGAAAATAATTAATGGGTATTCACAATGATAGAAGATGTCCAAGATAATATATTTGTATATGAAAGTTCTCTTCCTTATACTAATCATTCACGAATTGCTTGTATGAACAATATTGTGATTGTTAAACTTTAATAGATTTTACTTTCTAAACCAAATGTGAACATGCTACTAAGAATATAGCACATTGATAATTTCATATTTATGATATTTCATTCATTCACAATTTACTCTTAGGATATAAGTGAAGCACAAGAGTAAACATCAAACTACTCTCAAAAGATATAAGTGAAGATCAATGAGTAGTCAAACAATTAAGTAGCTATGTGAGGACTCTCTCTCTCAATAAAGATTTTCAGATCTGAGTATTTTATTCAAATGTCAAACTAAATAAAAATTCATTCCAAGAATAGCACATATCATGTGGATAAATAAAAATTTAGGCTCAACATAGGCTAACCGATAGTTGACGAAGAGAGGTGGGATGCGTAGCATCCCCAAGCTTAGATGCTTGAGACTTCTTGAAATATTTACTTGGGGTATCTTGGGCATCCCCAAGCTTGAGCTTTTGTATCTCGTTCAATCCTCTTATATCCCGGTTTCACCTAAGTCTCAAAAACTTCATCCACACAAAACTAAAAAAGAACTCGTGGGATAGGTTAGTACACATAAGATCAAATCAATACTTCATGTACTGCCAAGACAAGTTGCACAATAATTTTCAAACATCATCTACTGCTTACTATCATTTCCACAATTTATATCTATCAATATAGGCTATGAAAACTATAGGATAAGTAGATAACAAAACTATGACAGCAATCTATCCAAACAGAACAGTCTGTAGCAATCTATTAAACCATAGTACTTCTGTAACTCAAAAAAATTATGAAAATTTAGGACGTGATAAAGAATTTATATGCTAACACTGTGTAAAAATTTCATAAGCTTTCCACGTTCCAGTAAAATATGAAAATTCAAACACTACAGCAAAAGTTTCTGTATTTACACATCACACATCAAGCATCCTAAGGGCAATACTTGGAACTTTTTATTGAAAAACAAGATTGTAAATAACATCTAACAGAGAACAACAAAATAAAATGATGCTCCAAAGAAAACACATATTATGTGACGAATAAAAATATAGCTCTAAGTAAGATATACCGATAGTGTTGAAGACGAAAGAGGGGATGCCTTCCGGGGCATCCCCAAGCTTAGACGCTTGAGTCTTCCTTAGATATTACCTTGGGGGTGCCTTGGGCATCCCCAAGCTTAGGTTCTTGTTACTCCTTATTCTCCTCATATCGGTGTCTCACCCAAAACTTGAAAACTTCAATCACACAAAACTTAACGGAACTTCGTGAGATGGGTTAGTATAATAAATAAAGATCATTCACTTAGGTACTGTCAAGACAAGATTCATAATTTTTATCACATAATACCTACTGCATTCTACCATTCACATAATTTATATCACTGAATATAAGCTATGGGAACGCTAAAACAAGCAAACTATGCATGCAAAACAGAATCTGTCAAAAACAGAACAGTCTGTGAAGACCTGTAGTATAACCATACTTCCTTGTCTCTAAAATTTCTGAAAAATTAGGACAACCTGAAGAATTTGTATATCAAGACTGTGTAAAAATTTCAGTTCATTATCACGCTCCAGTAAAACCATTCGCGAAAACAGGAGAGAAACAGAGAGAGAGAGAGAGATCCAATCTCGGAGGGGCTCCTCCCCTCCGGGAGCCATGGCGGCCATGGACCAGAGGGGAAACCCTCCTACCACCTAGGTAGGAGGCCAAGTAATAATAAGAAGGAGGGGGGCTCTCTCCCCCTCTCTCCCGGTGGCGCCGGAAAAGCGCCGTCGGGGCATCCATCGTGACGACAATCTACACCAACAACTCCGCCGCCGTCACCACCAACTCTCTTCCCCTCTATGTAGCAGTGTAAAACCTATCTTCCCTGCTGTAATATCTACTTGAACATGGTGCTTAATGCTATATATTAATACCCAATGATGTGTGGTTATCCTATGATGTTTGAGTAGATTTCTTTTGTCCTATGGGTTGATTGATGATCGTGATTGGTTTGAGTTGTATGTTCTATTTTGGTGCTGTCCAAAGGTGCCTTCCGTGAGGCGCACACGTGAAGGAATCCCGCTGGAGGGTTAAAAATATGTTCATGATTCACTTATAGTGGGTTGCGTGAGTGACAGAAACACAAACCCGAGTAAGAGGGATTGTTGCGTATGGGATAAAGGGGACCTGATGTATTAATGCTATGGTTGGGTTTACCTTAATGATTTCTATTAATTGCGGATGCTTGCTAGAATTCCAATCATAAGTGCATATGATCCAAGTACGGAAAGTATGTTAGTGTATGCCTCTCTCTCATATAAAACTGCAACAATGATACCGGTCTAGTTATCGATTGCCTAGGGACAAATCTTTCTCTTGCGTTACACAAAAAGCTTTCTACTAAACAATTTACTTTATTGTTATTTATCTAAACAGCAACTAACTTTTATTTACTTGTCCTTTATTACCTTGCAAACCTTTCTATCACACCTACTATGTACTTTAGTTTCTTTCCTGCAAAGTAGTTTCATACTTGTTCTAGGTAAAGTAAGTGTTAGCGTGCATAGAGTTGTATCGGTGGTCGATAGAACTTGAGAGAATATTAATTCTACCTTTAGCTCCTCGTTGGGTTTGACACTCTTACTAATCGAAAAAGGCTACAAGCGATCCCCTACACTTGTGGGTTATCAAGACCTTTTTCTGGCGCTGTTGCCGGGGAGCAATAGCGTAGTGGTTGATATTCTCGTGTGTGCTTGTTTGCTTTATCACTAAGTAATTTTTATTTTCTATTATAAGTTGTTTGCTATCTTTAGATATGGGTAGGAAACGCAAAATACCTAAAAAATTAGATGTTCTTGCTTCCAAAAGTTGAGGAACCACTAGTGTTCTGTACTACCGAAGAATATTACTTGGATCATCTTTGATCCCTTTGTGCTCGTGCTGAAAACCCAACTAGCTTAGTTGAGGGAAAATCATTAGATTAGCATGCTTATTATGTGCGACATCGAATATCTCAAAAAGGGAAACTCTTGTGGCATCAATTAATACTTTACATTGCTACGCTTCGATTTTATGCGACTTATATGAGTTCACTTGTTGTTCTGAAGGCACTAAAAATCACCTTCCTTATCAATGTGTGTTTAATGATAATGAAATACTATCTTCTTATACCAAGGAGGCTTATTGTTATTATGATGTTGAACAAATTGAAGAATTTGTTGCTTTTAAGGGTGCTTATGAAATTGCTTCTTTGATTAAAAAGGAGGATGATGCTCCTTACAAATCTGAAAATATTGCCATACTTAAATATTGCTATGAAAACTATGCTTCTAATGCTTATCTTAAAGAATTTATTGAAAGAATGACCGCTGCCTTGGAAGAGACTAATATTTCGCAGGAATCTATGGAAGAAAAAATTGCTGAAACTGTGAGCTCATTAGTTGAAAAAGATGAGGAGGAGAGCGAAGAACAAAAGGAGGAAGAGCGGATTAGCTACCCATGCCCACCTTCTAATGAGAGTAACTCTTCAACTCATACATTTTTTAATTTCCCTTCGCACATACCGAAGGATGAATGCTATGATCCCTTGGATTCAATTGAAATATCCCCTTTTGATGAACTTGATGCTTGCTATGCTTGTGGCCATGATGCCAATATGAATTATGTTTATGGATATGAACTTGCTATAGTTCCTTATGTTAAGCATGAAATTGTTGCTATCGCACCCACACATGATAGTCCTATTATCTTTTTGAATTCTCCCAACTACACTATATCGGAGAAGTTTGCACTTATTAAGGATTATATTGATGGGTTGTGTTTTACCACTACACATGATGATTTTGATGGATGTAATATGCATGTGCTTGCTGCTCCTACTTGCAATTATTATGAGAGAGGAACCAAATCTTTACCTCTCTATGTTTCCAACACGATAAAATTGAAAGAAACTACTTATGATATGTATTGGCCTTTACTTTGTGTGAATGAATTGTTCTTGTATGACATGCCAATGCATAGGAAGAGAGTTATACTTCGTTGTTACATGATATATATTACTTTTTGCTCACTACTAAATTACAAATCATTGTTAATTAAAATTGGCTTTGATATACCTTGGGATCCGGGTGGATCAATTACTTGAGCACTATATGCCTAGCTTAATGGCTTTAAAGAAAGCGCTGCCAGGGAGACAACCCGGAAGTTTTAGAGAGTCGTTTATTTATGTTGTGTGCTTTTAAAATAATTAAAAACAAAAAATAAATAAAGTGGGGAACTTAAAACGTTTCAAAAAGAAAAGTGAAAGTGAGAAGGACGAGCACCGTTGAAGTGGGGGCTAGCCTTGAACTTTGTTCATGCCCATGGAAACTTTGTGAATCTTGAATACAGAAACTTTTCAACAAAAATAATTATCACCTTGTATAAATCCATTGTATTATAAAAATAATGTGCCAAGAAATACCTTTGGGATGTTTGAATTGCTTGTTTGATATGTGCTGTGTAAAAACAGAAACTTTTGCTGCAGTGTTTGAATTTTCATATTTTACTGGAGCGTTCAAAATTCTGAAATTTTTAAAAAATACTGTTATACAAAGTCTTTATTACTTCCTAATTTTTCAGAATTATTTGAGTTACAGAAGTAAACGTTCCATCTGCATCTTTACAGACTGTCCTGTTTTTCACAGATTGTTGTTATAGTTGCTTTGCGTGCTTATGTTTGAATTCTTGTTGAGCCCCAATGACTTGGGAGCCATAGAATTGTGATAGCATATAGTGGGTAATGTTAGATTATAATTATGCAATAATGTTATGGCAAGACATGATGGGATTTGGTGTTAAGTGTACTAACGTTTCTAATAAAAGTTTTGTCAAGTTTTGTGTGGATGAAGTGTTCGAAGATCGAGGAGGTATCGATGTGAGAAGAATAAGGAGAGACAAGAGTTCAAGCTTGGGTATGAACAAGGCACCCCAAGTAAATATTCAAGGAGACTCAAGCGCCTAAGCTTGGGGATGCCCCGGAAGGCATCCCATCTTTCTTCTTCAACAATTATCGGTATGTCTCGGTTTTTTGTTTTGTTCACATGATATGCGTAAATTCTTGGAGCGTCGTGTGCCTTTTATTTTCCTTTTAGCAATGCACCATGCTGGTTTGGGAAAGTCCATGGTTGATTTATAGAATGCACTTTGCCCATCACTTATATCTTTTGAGTATGGCTTTATAGAATGCTTCATGTGCTTCACTTATATCATTTGAAGTTGGATGCCTGTTTCTCTACATATAGAAAACCGTTATTTGAAGAATGCTCTTTTTTGCTTCACTTATATTTATTAGAGAATGTCCAGGTCTTTTGTAGAAAGAATTAAAATATCATGCTTCACTTATACCTATTTAGAGAGTCAACAGGAATTGGTCATTTACATGGTTAGTCATAAAATCCTACATAAAACTTGTAGATCACTGAATATGATATGTTTGATTCGTTGCAATAGTTTTGCGACATTAAGATAGTAATATGTGGGTGAACTAGTTGATGATTGTGGATTAGTAAGAATATTGATGTTAAGGTTTGTGATTCCCGAAGCATGCACGTATAGTCTCTAGTTATGCGATGAAGTGGGAGCATAATTTATCCTTGATTGAAATCCTTTTTGCTGTTATAATTGGGGGGGGGGGGCGATGGTTAACTCCTTCCAACCTCCTCCCTAGGAGCATTGCGGGGAGTACTTTGATTTGTGATAAAACTAATAAAACTTTGCAACAAGTATATGAGTTCTTTATGACTAATGTGAAACCATGGACATACACAATCTCACCACCTCATATTTGCTAGCCTCTTCGGTACCATGCATAGCCCATTCTCACCTCGAGGATCGGTACTTTTGCCGGTGCATCCAAACCCTGTGACATGATACACTATGTTGCACATAAGCCTCATTATATCTTCCTCAAAAAAGCCACCATACCTACCTATCATGGCATTTCCATAGCCATTTTGATATATATTGCCATGCAACTTCCACCGTCACGTCATATGACTAGTTCACTCATTGTTATATTGCTTTGCATGATCATAAGACAGTTAGCATGATATTTACATGGCTTGTCCGTTTTTTGATATCTTTTGCTACGCTAGATCATTGCACATCCTGGTACACTGCTAGAGGCATTCATATAGAGTCATATCATCCTATCAGTTTTTCATATTGAGTTGTAAGTAAATAAAAGTGTGATGATCATCATTATTAGAGCATTGTCCTAGTGAGGAAAGGATGATGGAGACTATGATTCCCCCCACAAGTCGGGATGAGACTCCGGACGAAAAATGAAAAATGGGGAGGCCAAATGAGCCCACCACACAAAAAAGCCCACCATGAAAAAAAACAAATAAATGAGAGAAAATGAGAGAAGGGACCTTGCTACTATCCTTTACCACACTTGTGCCTCAAAGTGGCACCATGTTATTCACATAGAGAGTCTCTTATTTTGTAACTTCCATGTGCTAGTGGGAATTTTTCATTATAGAACTTGGCTTGTATATTCCGATGACGGACGTCCTCAAATGCCCGAGGTCTTCATGAGCAAGCAAGTTGGATGCACACCCACTTAGCTCCAGTCGAGATTTCATACACTTATAGCTCTGGTGCATCCGTTGCATGGCAATCCCTACTCCTCGCATCGATATCTATTGATGGGCATCCCCATAGCCCGTTGATACGCCGAGTTGATGCGAGACTTTCTCCTCCACTTTTTACCCTTTTGATATCTACCACCATATTCTATTCCACCCTTATGCTATGTCCATGGTTCACGCTCGTGTATTGCGTGAAGAATAAAAAGTTGATACACATTGAAAAAGTACGATCCAATTGCTTGATTTGACACTGGGTGCTCATGACTTATACTTTATGCTAGGAAGACCAAGCATGACAGACTATATGATTTTGTAGGGATAACAATCTTTGGCATTAAATATTTTGAAAGGACATGATTGTTTGCTAGTAAACCTGAGTATGGATGTCTTTTTGTCAGACTATTGCCTTGAATCACTTGTATCTTAATATTCATGCCATGATTAGACATTCGTTCCAGATTATGTTAGGTAGCATTCCACATCAAAAATTATCCTTTTTATCATTTACCCACTCGAGGACGAGCAGGAATTAAGCTTGGGGATGTTGATACGTCTCCGTCGTATCTATAATTTTTGATTGCTTCATGCCAATATTCTACAACTTTCATATACTTTTGGCAACATTTTATATTATTTTTTGGGACTAACTTACCCAGTGCCCAGTGCCAATTCCTGTTTTTTGTGTGTTTTTTGTTTCGTAGAAAATCCGTATCAAACGAAGTCCAAACGCGATAAAAATTTACGGAGATTTTTTTTTGTAATATATGTGATTTTTGAGAGTCGGAATCAACGGAAGACGATGCCCAAGGGCCCCACAAGCTAACAGGGCGCGACCGGAGGGGGGTCGTGCCCTGATGGCTTGTGGCCAGCCCTTAGGTTGGTTGAGGTTCTCCTTCTGCCGCAAGGAAGATATTTTCGCGATAAAAATCCCCTCATAATTTCAGCCCGGTCAGAGTTACGGATCTCCGGATATTTAAGAAACGGTGAAGGGCCAGAAGACCAGTCACAAAAAGAGAAGAGAAACAGAGAGAGATCCAATCTCAGAGGGGCTCCTACCCTCCGGGAGCCATGGCGGCCATGGACCAGAGGGGAAACTCTGCTCCCACCTAGGGAGGAGGCCAAGGAAGAAGAAGAAGGAGGGGGGCTCTCCCGGTGGCGCCGGAGCGCCGCTGGGGCATCCATTGTGACGGCGATCTACACCAACAACTTCGCCGCCATCAACACCAACTCTCTTCCCCTCTATGTAGCGGTGTAAAACCGATCTTCCCCGCTGTAATCTCTACTGGAACATGGTGCCTAATGCTATATATTATTATCCAATGATGTGTGGCTATCCTATGATGTTTGAGTAGATTTCTTTTGTCCTATGGGTTGATTGATGATCGTGATTGGTTTGAGTTATATGTTCTATTTTGGTGCTGTCCAAAGGTGCCTTCCGTGAGGCACACATGTGAAGGAATCCCGCTGGAGGGTTAGCAATACGTTCATGATTCACTTATAGTGGGTTGCGTGAGTGACAGAAACACAAACCCGAGTAAGAGGGATTGTTGCGTATGGGATAAAGGGAACTTGATGTGTTAATGCTATGGTTGGGTTTACCTTAATGATTTCTGGTAGTTGTGGATGCTTGCTAGAATTCCAATCATAAGTGCATATGATCCAAGTACGAAAAATATGTTAGCGTATGCCTCTCCCTCATATAAAACTGCAACAATGATACCGGTCTAGTTATCGATTGCCTAGGGACAAATATTTCTCTTGCGTTACACAAAAAGCTTTCTACTAAACAATTTACTTTATTGTTCTTTATCTAAACAACAACTAACTTTTATTTACTTGTCCTTTATTACCTTGCAAACCTTTCTATCACACCTACTAAGTACTTTAGTTTCTTTCCTGCAAAGTAGTTTCATACTTGTTCTAGGTAAAGTAAGCGTTAGCGTGCGTAGAGTTGTATCGGTGGTCGATAGAACTTGAGAGAATATTAATTCTACCTTTAGCTCCTTGTTGGGTTCGACACTCTTACTTATCAAAAAAGGCTACAAACGACCCCTTACACTTGTGGGTTATCAAGCACCCAAGCCCAAGAGAACCACCAGAGGCATTCCATCTGCTGCAAAGAACAAGGGTTCCACTTCCAGAGCAGATGCTGAGGAGGAAGATTTGACAGTGTTGAGGAAGCTTATACCTCATCTGCCAGAGCATAATGATGCCCATCTTGTTGCTGAGGACATGAAGAAAAGGAGAGATCAATGGCTAAGGAAATGGAGAGCAAATGACCCATATGCCTCCAGGAGGAAGACTGTTGTTGATGACAGGTTCTATACTAAGGAACAACATGATTTCTATGAGATTGTCCTATTGGACAAGAGCCCAGCAGTCAGTCACATGAGATATGTTGACTGGGCCTACATCAAGGAAAATGAGGACTACTTCCCCAATGTGCAGGACAACTTCAGATGCATAGACATTGAAAACTTTGTGGGGAGAGAGTTCACAGCTTGGAATGACGAGATGATTATGCAGTTCTACTCCACAACTCATTTCTACCCAGATGGCCATATCATATGGATGATTGAGGGAGTCAGTTATCAGTCTACTGTGGATGAGTGGGCTACCATCTTAGGAGCCCCACAGGTAGAAGAAGGAGATCTTGACGTCTACGCTGTAGCCAAGATGAGTCACAACTCCATGGCTGACATGTACACTCCTATCCATGTTGCCTATGTGAACACACATAAGTTTGGCTCTATCTATCATTTGCAAGCAGGACTGCCCACCACCAACACGATCATGAGATATACTTTGATGCCCAAGTCAGGAGATGATAAGATGATCAGGGGGTACTCCATTAACATGCTGCACCATATAGACAACTGCTGATCATAAACGATCATGTGGATATGCACCATACATTCAGATGCTCATCAACTCCAAGTGGGAGAAGAATGTATATGCACTTGATCATCCTCATATGCCACTTCAGTCAGAGCTAGAGGACAATGTTGTGGTGATGGACCCTTCTTATCCCACTTCAGCTACTGCATAGGCAGAGGCAGAAGCAGCTAGAGCCACTGGTACTCAAGTGCCTAAGGCAAAGAGTGATCAAATGACACTTCTCATCAAATTTGTCCAAGATATAGAGAAGAATGTTGTTGAGATTCTTAAGAACCAGAAGAGCATTGTACGGATCATGGAAAGCAAGTTTCATGCTCTCGACAACAAGGTGGATGAGCTTACCAAGACTGTCACTGAGCTGAAGCGGGAGGTTGATGCAGTGCCCAGTCCCCACTCCTCAGATGATGATAGTCCTCCTCTCCGGACCAACACTCAGTTCAAGACCCGGGCAAGATCGTCTGCCATGCCAGTTCCTGAGTCGAGACCATCTTCATCAGCACTAACTACTGCTTTGACTGCTCCTTCAGCACCTCTAGTGTCTACACCACCACCCAAAAGGACATCTGCAAAAGCTTTCGCGGACACCCTTCTCTCGACTCCTTCAACAGCTACCGGAGGAGAGCAGGCCCACAACGACGTTTAGCTCTATATTCTTTGAACTTTTTGGTAACTTGTTGCCAAAGGGGGAGAAGTAACATAGATCACAGGGCTTTGAGAGAGAGAGAGAGTGTGTGTGTTTTGCCTTTTGTTGCTCTCCTTGGTTTCAAAACATTTTCTCGTGTGTTATGGCTTAAACTTCTTGTATTTGATCATACGCTTTGATGGTTGATGCTACTATGTCATATATTTGTGTTGCTTATGTTATGATCATTCATGTATGTTTGGTGGAATGTGCATTATTATTCACTCATATCATTTATGCGCACCACCAAGTTGTATGTGACATGGAAGAGTGACCCATGATCCTAATCGATTGTGCATTCGCATTTTAAATAGTGCACAAATTTAGAGGGAGCTCTTGCTTATCACATACCTCTCAAAGCGATGATGCTATTCATTGATTATATCTCTTATCGAAGCTTTGATCTATATGTTGTCATCAATTACCAAAAAGGGGGAGATTGAAAGCACAACTTCTCCTTAGGTGGTTTTGGTAATTAATAACAACATATATTTCATTGGACTAATGTTTCCACCAAGTGTATCTCAGGAAAGAGTTCAATGATGGGATGGCTAAAGGATTGTGTGGAGAACCTCCCCAAGGAAAGGAAAGAAATAGGATTGGCCATGCTTCAAGCTACATGACTCTACATTTTACATTTTGTGAGAAATCACTTTTGAGTCCATAGGAAAGCCAATACTATTAAAAGGGGATGAGGTATTATGATGATCTGGTTGCTCAAGTGCTTAGAGATTAGCCACCAAATATACTCACCCTTTCTCCCACAAATATTCTCTGTCCAAAGCCTAAAGTCCAAAATCGGTGACACCAACAATTCCCATTCGGTCCCACCGAGTTTTGACTTAGATGAAACATATGCCAAACCCTAGCATCTCGGTGACACCAAGTTTTCCATTCGGTGCAACCGAATCCAGTGACCAACCTTCTGTTGTCCTATTTCTAAAAATCAGAATTTCCGAGTTTTAGGAATCGGTGACACCGAGATTTGGAAACTTCCTAGGACACCCATATCGGTACCACCGAGATTCATGTATCGGTCTCACTGAAAAGGCCAAATTTGCCACATTTTGCACTAGTCAGTGCAACCGAGTTTTCACTTCGGTTTCACCGAGTTGGGCAATAATGTTGTAATGGTTGGATTTTTGGAGATGCCTATATATACCCCTCCACCACCTCTCATTCGTAGAGGAAGCACTCAGAACATACAAACACTTGCCCCATCCATTTTTCTGAGAGAGAGCCACCTACTCATGTGTTGAGATCAAGATCATCCACTCCAACCATATGGATCTTGATTTCTAGCCTCCCCAAGTTGCTTTCCATCCAATCATTCTCTTCTACCCATGCCAAATCTGTGAGAGAGTGATTGAGTGTTGAGGAGACTTTGCTTTGATGCACAAGAGCAAGGAGTTCATCATACTACCACATCTATTACCTTTTGGAGGGTGGTGCCTCCTAGATTGGTTAGGTGTCGCCTGGGAGCCTCCTACTTCGTGTTGTGGAGTTGAACCAAGAAGTTTGTAAGGGCAAGGAGATTGCCTACTTCGTGAAGATCTACCCCGAGTAAGGCTAGTCCTCCGTGGACGAAGACCATGATGGCATAGACAAGGTTGCTTCTCCGTAGACCCTTTGTGGGTGGAGCCCTTTGTGGACTCTCGCGGTCGCTACCCTCCGTGGGTTGAAGTCTCCATCAATGTGGACGTACGATAGCACCACCTATCGGAACCACGCCAAAAATCTCCGTGTCAACCTTGCGTTTGATCTTCCTATCCTTATCCTCTATTTACATGTGCTTGTCCTTATTTTCCGCTGCTATACTCGTAGACATGCATGTGTAGGGTGTACTTGATTTGCAACAATTGCTAAAACTTGCCTAGAAATAACATTGGGAAAAGGTTAGGTTTTAATTTGTCAAGTAGTCTAATCACCCCCCCTCTCGACCTACTTTCGATCCTACACACCCGAAGCAGGATACAAAGGTGCCAAAGGACAGCTACAAAACTCCAAGCAAATCCTAGCAAACTACAGGAGCAGCACTAGGGTTTGAAGGAGCCCTCAGAGAGGTGCAGTTGAACATCGACGGACCGGGGCCTCCAAAGCGGCGTGTTCAGGAAGATCACGACGTCGTAGCGCCACCACTGCCCGTTCCAAAGGATCAGGGTCTTCACCCAGAGCGTTCCGGAGCACCAAGAGCTACCGCAACGCAGCCTTCAGGAAGGGTACGACGCCCACAAGCGCCGTCACCGTCGGTCTGACCAAAGGCAGACGAAATTTTCACCCCGGCAAGCACTATCCTCCATCGAAACAAGGTACGCGCAGCCGTGGACAGGCCGGGCACACCCCCACCACCGAAGGCCGACAACCAGCTGCCACGCCGCCCTCACGGCCATGGTAGCCATCCAGCACCCGAGCCGCGAGCCCCGTCCACGGGCATCGCGGCTCCCACCACCGAGGCCGCCGCCCCGGAATCCAAGACCCCCCGCAACCACCCTGACGGTATAGACATGTCAGTGACCGGTGAGAGGTAGAAGGGGCTTCCTTCCACCCCAAAGCAGACCCATTGGTGGTCAGGTAGCCCAGCCGGCCAGATCCAGGAAGGGGAGGGTCGCGGACAGCCGTCGGCCTCGCCGTAGCCACCACACCACTCCACCGGGGACAAGGACCACCGACACGACTCGTCTGGCACCTCCAAAGCTCGGCATCGGCACGCCCAGGAGGCCCCCTGCCTCCCTCCTCGGTTCGCCCCAACCATCACCGGCCAGCCACTGGCACCCCCGCCGAGCGCCAACATCCCACCAACAGGGTTGCCACCATCCGCCACACCCCCAACCGAAGAGCAGAGGAGAAGAGGTCGACCACCGCCGTCACGCCGCCGCCCCCACCAGCCGGACGCCACGGTAGGGACGACCGCCCATGACCCGCACCGCCCACGGCCCGCCCCGCGAGATTGGATCTGGCTGGGCCGCGAGCTCCGAACCACCCAGGCAGACCCCCGCAAGCACCTCCACCACGCCGCCCAACGCACCTCAGGCATGCCATCGCTGGCCCGCTCCAGTGCGCCGCGGTGCTGCCGTGCCCGTCACCTAGCGCGACACCCAGGCCCGGGTGAACCGCCCCTCGTCGATCCACCCGCGCGAGGAGAAGAAAAGCTCCCCGCCGCCGCCGTCGCTGGCCGAGCTTCGCCTGGTTGCGCCCACTGGCGGCGGCGAGGGAGGGAAGGAGAGGAGGGGGTGCTTCGCCGGCGGCTAGGGTTTGCCTCCCGGGCGCCCGCGCGGGCGTCGCAGGAGGAAGAGGGAGTTGTGTTTCTTTTACACCTTCGTCTTCACTTCTCATTCTCCACTTTCATGCTTCCCTCTTGAATGGTGTAGACGCTTCTCTTGTGCTTGACCTCCTCTATGACATGTGTGACGTTCAAACCTAAAGGTGCACACGGTAAGAGTGTCAAGTAGTATACTATCCTCGAGAGAACTATGTAGACACGTGTATAGAAGGTGATTCACCTTTTAATGTGAATGATGTGTATGTCTCTTGAGATGGGGCACTTGACAAAGTGATGTCCGTGGGATGCCCCACATCGAATTTATAATGACTGGCGACTGGGAGGATGTATTTCCCTGTGTTAATGTGAGTAATTTGGTCAGAGACTTCTCTAACCATAATCCAATGTTACTTTCTTCTGGTGACAAAGTTGCTATGCCTCCTAACATTAGAGGATTCATGTTTGATCTTACCAGGATAAAGAATTACTGGATGTAGGTAGCCAGGGAGGTCTCTTTCACCCTGCTAGTCCAACTGTCGGGAAAATGCCCTAAGAAGAGGCTGACGGTCGATACTCTTATGACTCTCCTCTCCTGATCAACAAACTGTCACATTTTCACGTACTGACGGGGGCTTACTGGTGAGTAAGGATCCTAGTCGAAGGAGGATGACGTACGCGCATCTAGACCGAGTCACCCAAAAGAGTGTCTAACGGCTCTCGACTCCGGCGCGCCATTGTGCATGTGTAGGCACTAGGAGGGGACGAAGATGAGTGCGCTAAGTCAGGGATTCTGCTGTCATGAGAGATATGTTCCCCATAATAACAGTGAAATCATTGAATAGTATCGTATCCTCCAAATATAGCTACCAAACTACTGGTATTCGTCTACCTATATAAGGGTCAGATGGACCTCCATCAAGGATCAAGTCATTTTGTATCCATAACTAGCTCTCTAGATTATATCTACTGCACTGTAATTCTCTCTATTGATCAATAAAGATAGTTAGGCAAGATGTATGAATATGATTTTCATCCATCCGGTGGCCTGAATCTAGGTAAAAACCACTATGTCATGTTCACTGCCAGCGAGTCCCTTTAGGCACCACCATTCTCTCTACTGTCTTTCACAACCTTGACAGACATATCGATGGTGTATTAACCGTCGAAGACTGGATTTTATTGGACCAAGGACCTAAAATCTACTACGCCCTTCGATCCATATTAATTGATGTTGGTTTAGTACAAAGTCAGTTTGAAGTCTACCAAAAAGTACAAAGTCAATTAATATGGAACTATAACCATGCCACTTATTTTCGAACGGAGGGAGTAACACCTTAACTACAATTTTGCGATATCCACAACATCCACCTTGTGTAACTAAGAGTACATTTTGTTTAATGTTGTTTGAAATTGACGTCCAATTTCCATTAAGAATTAAAAACACTACACACTGAGTGCTTATTTAGTTAAAACGATTGTCATTGAAATTATGGAGTATCGGAATTCCTAGGATTTGTTTCTATAGTGGTTGCTTAATTTGACTGAGTCCAATGTGATTTTTTTGAAGGAATCCTTTGTCCCACATTTGAAAGCAAAATTTCAATCCACCACAACGTCTATATTTTTTTTTCATGGTGCAACTGAGGATATAAGTGTGAATGACATGCAAACCTGCTTTTTCAAATCCTACAAATCAAAGTGTTGTTGCATCATATATTTTTTGGTCAACCATAAAAATTCAAAACTGAGAAAAAGAAACAGAAGTACATACGCTATTACCACAGAGATAGTCGTTATATAAATCGTTCGAGTTACATTTGACCTTCATCAGGTTGCCACTAGGAGACTTTGATCGGCTCATCGGCTCATGTTTTTCTTATCCAACAGGGGATACTTACATTTTACGAAGACAAACTCTACTAATATAAGATCAACACCACTTAATGCCATTGGTCTTGCCAAGGCATGTAATATAAGAAGCATATACCTATATATCATAAATTTGCATGCTGAAAATAGCAGGCATGCTAGTTGGGCTTGAAGAACTTGAGCTTCATCCCAGTGTTAATGATGCTCCAGACACCACCCACAGAGGAGGCCAAGCTGAAGGCGGTGCCGAGCAGCGCGAGGCCCCAGTTCACGTACCAGCTGTAGCTGAACCTCTCAGGCTTCTTGATACAGATCCACATGAAGCACGGGTAGGCAAACGTCACCGGCAGCGTTAGGCCGCCCAGAAGGCCGGCGAGGCTGGAGAGGAACGGCAGAGCGATGCCGATGAAGAGCGAGATGAACCCGTAGAAGATCCTGAATCCAGACCGGACCCAGACCGAGCAGGGCCGGTTGGTGCGACCTGTGTAGAAGGCCTCAAAGCTGTCGAACACCGGCATGGAGTATATCTGGAAGCTGCTAAGGCAGTTGAACACGACGAGGAGGAACGTCGCCGCAAGGAGCCCTCGAGAGATGTCATGGCTGTGGAAGATGTAGAGGGCGGTCAGGATCCCTCCTTGCGGCATCTGCGGGCATGGGAAAGAACAACAGAAAAGGACCAAGGATAGTTAGCAAAAAAAAAAAAAGAGATGTATCACAACTGGACGATGAGTGAGGAGTAATGATTGAAGTACTTGCCATGTTTCCATAAGCCCAGTAACCTCCAATGGCAACAGGGAAGATGCACATTGCAATCAGAAGATAAGCCGCTTTGGCCCCGCGCCACATAGGCACATGTGCAGGGTGTTTGAATGTCGACGGCATCGTCGCCTGGTAGTTGTAAAGTTAATTAAAATGAAACAAATGAAGCCACCAAATGAAACTACATAGTACTGAAAGTGTAAACGGACTGGTTGTTGAGTACTAAGTACTAACCTGTATTTCTAATGAAAGATTGTGCCCCCTGAATGCAAAGGCTATTATTCCAAGAGCATTCAAGGTGGAGAACGACGATGCACCAAAAGAAGTGGATCTCACTTGTTCATAAGAGATTGCTGCCGGCCGTTGCTGGCTCACAGAGAGAACCCACGACATGGTGCAGTACATTATCGCTGTGGCGCCACCGATAAGCGAAAGCCCAGCAATCGAGTTGAGATTTGGGAGCTGGGAAAGAATGACTGCTAAGGATGTGAATACCAAGTACCACTCGACCGTCGAAATAGGGCTCGGTGTACAAAGGGGGCCGCACACTATCTGGTAAAAGAGCTTCATAGTCTCCCCTCCAACAAGGATCAATGCAGTTGCAGTGCCCGCCGAAAGATAAATAGTTGGGAAAAGAGCTAGCCACACTCCCAGTTTTTCTCCTGAGTGAATAAACAGATAGAAATCAGTAACTCGGCTAATCTTTCAGTCCTACAAAATGAATTTCCAGCAATCCATGCAGCAGCAGATCAGCAGACAATCTAGCCAACATTGCATGTACTAACTCAGCTTGGTATAACAACAGGCAATAATTGGTTAATTACTCAAAGTGTGTGTTGCAATGGTTTGTGGTAGCAGAAAGTTCCGCATTTGACACCACTGTAGCATGAGAGTGATATGTTATAACCGTTAAGCAGTCATTTCTACTGTTGCAGATGTGGATCAAATCATGAGAGTGATTGTACATTAAGCTGGCTAATAATGTTAAAGATTCTTCCGTAGGCTACATGGAACAGATCGTCAACATTGACAACGACTCCAAACATGGCACACCATTGACAGCAAGCACTGGCACAGATATCCAGGTTGGAATCAAAAGTTAATTGTCATGAATTTGCAAAATAGTGAAGGGCATGTCTTTGTCTCACCAAACGCGGCTTGTGCAAGCTCCACATATCTGTTGTACCTCCTGCCTGGGACTGCTTCATGAAGCTTGACTAGAATGGAGAGTGTGTATAGTTGCCAGAAGTAGGCAACAGTCAATGATATTATCCCCCAGCTCCTACAGTATAAGAGAACCATATGTTAGGATTGGAATATGCTGTTATACTTCTAGTGTCATGTTAGGATATTGTTTACAACATATATGTATGTTGCACATCGTATCGATATTATGTAATTTATAATATTCCTTTATCAATACACCTCATGCCGTTGTTAGAGGCGACTGTACACACTTGCAACACTCGGGACTTCAGATCTAAAATCAAGTAAAAAATAACCAGGAACAACACATTTCTAAATTACACGTTCTTTTAATATTAACACCTTTACCCAGTTTCTGATGCGTTTAAACTTCTAAACATTTTCATTCCCATACAAGCTGCAACAATCTTGGAAGTAAAAAATGCATTTAAACTAGAAAAGAACTTGTTATCCCTTCAATTTTGTTTTGTACTCCACCAATCTGGCCAATCTAAATAACGTTTGATTCAGAGGTTGGAACGGGATATGTATAAAACTAAAATCCAGGACAAGAAAGTTGAAAAGGGGGAACGACGAACAATGCTGCCTCTGAGGGGAGGGGTTGCTGGGGTATAGGACGTGAAAATGGCGAGTGAGGTTACTGACCATCCGAGGGCGGGGAAGGCGAGTGGGAGGAGGAGCGCCTGGAATCCAAGGCCAGCGTTGAGGGAGTGGAATGCGGCGTAGCTGGCGTTGCCGCTGCGGCTCTCGGTGATGGGCAGCCAGGCGTCCTGCGGGTTGAGCCACGTGAGGTGGCCCACCTCCTCCAGGTAGCCGCGCAGCCCCTCCACCACCCGGCGCACCGGCGTCCCGGCGCCGCTCGTGGCCGCCCCTCCCCTCCTGACCGGCGGCGTCGACACCCCCTCCGGCGTGGACAGCCCCCGCGGCGTCACGGGGATCGACACCAGCTCCGGCTCCCCCGCCCCCTCCGCCATTGCCGCCATAGGCTCGGCTCAGCTCGCTTCCCTTGGACGACTTCCTTGGAGCGCGCTGTGTGTGTGACTGTGAGCGAGGAGGAGTGATTTTCTTGGAGGTCGTGGGGAAGGGTAGAAAAGAAAAGGTTGTGGTGGTGGAATGGGGGACAGACGGGGAGGGGGGCGTGTGTCGGAGAAGGCCCCGTCCTTTCTCTGTCGGGCGAGGAGAGAGAAGCTCAAGCATGGGACGGATAACCCTTCCGTAGAGAGAGAGAGAGAGAGAGAGGGAGTTGCATGTACTAGAACGACGACAATGGCGTGGTGCTGTGCAATGGCGTGTGCGGAGGAGAAAAATCGACGAGCCGCACGAACTTTCGTACGTCTACACTGTAGATGGCGTGCGCCGGTGCCTGGCTGGTGTGAATAGCTCGACTGTTCGGACGTGGTGGAGGAGTCGTCGTGTGCAGAGCTTTGCATCCGTAGGCGGTCATTTTTGCAGAGATCGTGCTCGTGCCTTGTGGGGGAAGGAGATCCGAGCGTCGGAGAGTGAAATGGATGCCACGCACGTGGGTGACACGCAAGGATGGGCGGCACTTGACTATTTTTTTTAAAATAATACATTTTTTTCATTATATTTGAATAATATTACGCCAGTTCATTTTTTCTTTTTCTAGAATACACACGAGTGTGCGTATCATTACGCCAGTTTATTTATTTTAGAAATAATACAACGTCGGCTTCAGGAAGCCGACTGGATCCAATCGGCTTTACCAAAGCCTACATGGCCTAGTCATCCACGTGAAAGACGATAAGTGGCCCCTCGGCCACGTGGAAGCCGACTATTGGCGACACCACGTCACTCGGCCTGCGCGGCCTCCAGTCGTCTACGGCGAAGCCAACTAGGCCAGTCGGCCTTGGCGAAGCCGACAGGAGGTAGGATAACCTCGGGCCGCGGTTGCGCCCCTTCTTCCTCCTCCATTCCTCTTCTTTCCTTCTTCCCTTCTCTCTCCACCCGAAAATGCCCCAAATTTTACACGAAATTTGAGCCGATTTCTTTCCCGTTTTCCATCGTAGTTGGATTCTAGAGGGTTAGGGGAGGCAAGGGAAACCTCGATCTTGTGATGGGGTAGCTCGTGGTGGTGAAGACCATTCTGGTGGTGGTAGAGGTGGTGGTGGTGGTGGAGGTGGAGGTGGAGGTGGTGGTGGTGGTGGTGGTGGTGGAGGCTCCGGTGTTCGTCGTTCGTTCCCGTGTTTGAAGGCCGCCGTTCGTCGTTTCTTCGCACCCTTCAAGGGTAAGATTCAACGTCCATTCCGTAGTATTTAGTTGTGTGAATATATGTAGTTGCTTCTGTAATATATTTAGATGTGTGAATATTTTTAGTTGCTCCGTAGCTTTCGCTAATATATTTAGATGTCGGATATTGAGGTGTGCGGATATTTTTAGTTGCTTCGGTAATATTCCATAATATATGTAGATGTTTAATATTTAGGTCTTCAAATTTTTAGTTAGTTCGGTAATATTTTTAGTTTGTCCTGCCGCTTAATATTTGTCCACGTTGAATATATTTTTAGGTCAGCAGAGATGTCTGATGCAGTGAAGTTAGGTTTTTACTACGGTCCTGGTACTGTCCGAACAAATGAGATGGGAGTTGATCTGAGTGAATTTCAGTACATTGAGGTGCCAATGACTGCCCCTGAAATGTGGTTTCTTAGTCAGTTGACAAAATGGTTGGCGGGATGTTTAGGGTTTAATACTAAAACACACACCGTTGGTGTTCATGCATTATGGACCCGGTCAAGTTCAAATATTTACTTTTATTTGAGGCCAATAGAGCGGGACTCTCAGTGGGTGCGCTGGTTACAAGCTTGCGAGAGTAGGGGATGTAATCCTGTCGCCTTAGTGCTTCCCGTCGTGAAGCAGGTTAGTGCACCTGAAGCCGAGGGTGGTTACAATTATGGCCAGAGCAGTGAAGGGATGCATGATTCACTGTCAAATTATGCGTCCCATGCTGAAGATGATGTTTACGAATCAGGGCAGAGAAGTCAGGTAGAAGGAGGAAATGCCGATGATTATGTCAATGGCGAGGAGGATGCTGGCGAGATAGATGGGCACATGCAAAACCAGGTGGAAGATGAAGATAGAGATGGTGATATTGCTGATGATTCTGACGAGTAGGACGAAGAAGAGAACGCACAGGAGGTGCCTAATCCTGCATCATGGAATCATGACTTCTCATCTGCAATGAACGTGAACGATGGTCATGATTCTGCCTGGCAATATCACCAGAACAACATTGCGACGGGTGCCATGTATCCAAACAAGCAAGCTTTCAAGGATGCAATCATTGATTGGGCAATGTCCACGCAAAGGATTTTCGTAGCTGATGTGTCAAGTCAGAAATACTTGACAATGGTATGCAAGAACCCGGGTTGTCCTGCGAGGGTGCATGGTTATCTCCCTAAGTATGGCACAAGCTGACTGATTAGTGACTTGGTTCATCACACTTGTGTTATTCCCTATATCCCTCGGGATCATGCTAACCTTACGTCCATGCTCATTGCTCGGTTGCTTTACAGCGAGATAGTGGAGAGCAAAGCGATGTAAATGAAGGCTATCCAGACAAAAGTCTTCGTCAGGTTCAAGTACAAAATTTCTTATGGCAAGGCTTGGATGGCTAAGCAGAGGGCGCTTGAGACCAGATTTGGTTCGTAGTTTGATGCATATGACTTTGTTGTCCGGCTCCTTCACACACCGCAGGACCGGAATCCAGGAACCAATGTCGACATCCAAGACTTGTTCATGCCAGAGTTCCCAACTGTGAAGGTGCTGCATCGACTGTTCTTCTCTTTCGGTGTCTGCATCGAAGCTTTTAGACATTATCGACCGGTGATATGTGTAGATGGCACTTTTCTCACTGGCAAGTACAAGTGTCACATCCTGATCGCCATAAAATCAAGTCGTCCCACTGGCATTTGCTTTTGTGGAGAGCGAGAACATTGAAAGTTGGACATGGTTCTTCAGGGAATTGAAAATAGCAGTTGTGCAGGATAAGCCAAATGTGTGCATCCTTCATGACAGGTATGCAGGTATACTCAGTGCGATAAAGATAATGTCAAACCCTGGTCCTGAGGAACAAACTCCATGGCATGACTTGCAGAGCCGTTGGTGCATGCACCATCTTGGGGCCAATTTCTTCTCGCTGTTCAAAAATAAGAACCTCATGAATCTATTCAAGAAACTCTACAAGCAGAACCAACTATGGAAGTACAATTTGATACATAACAGACTTAATGTATGCACACAGAGACATGTTAGGGACAGGAAAGCTGCATGAGATGCAGCTGTGAGGACACATGTTGAAGCAGTAGTTGCACAGTTAGCAACAAGATCAACTTCTGTGGAGGAGGATCCTGTTGGGCTTTGTGACTTGCCAGGATTTGACCCACTTGGTACTGGGAGAAGGCTTGGGAGGACGATTAAAGCCTTTGATCAGTGGATAGAGCATGAGCCTCTGGAGAGGTGGTCTTTGCTGCATGACACACATGGAGCAAGGTACGGTGTCATGACTACCAACCTCGCTGAAACATATAACTTTGTCCTCAGAGGAAACAGAGCTTTGCCACTTACAACCATCGTTGAGGGGATTTTGTATGGCACGGTGAAGTATTTCATAGATAGACATCAAAGTGCTGACCTGCATATCACTAACAACCCGAACACACGTTACTGTGAAAGGGTTATGAAGTACATGGGTGAAAGAGATGGAAAAAGCCTGGTCAGACACTATTGCCGCCATCGGAAATCAAGAGAGAAGGTTTGAGGTCCGTTTATTCAATGTGATGGCGCAACAGAGGGTTATCGGCAGATCGTCGAGCCCCCCCCCCCCCCCCCCCGTATAGAGAACCCGCTGCCAGGAGTAGTCCACAAGTATTGTATACTTATTCAATGTTGCATTGTCTTTCACAATTGTGCACATTGAAGCATGTAGGGATCGAAAGTAGGTCTAGAGGGGGGGGGGGTGATTAGACTACTTGACTGAATAAAAACCTAACCTTTTCCCAAGTTAATTGGTTTGCAAAATTTAGCAATTCTAGCATATCAAGTTCACCTTACACATGCATGTCTACGAGTATTGCAGCGGAAAATAAAGACAAGCATATGTAAGAGGATAAGGGTAGGAAGATCAAACGCAATTTGGAGACATGAAGATTTTTCCCGTGGTTCCGATAGGTGGTGCTATCGTACGTCCACGTTTATGGAGTCTTCAACCCACAGAGGGTAGCGGTCGCGAGAGTCCACGGAGGGCTCCACCCATAAGGGTCCACGAAGTAGCAACCTTGACTGTTCCATAACTGCTTCCGTCCACGAAGGACTAGCCTCACTATGGGTAGATCTTCACGAAGTAGGCGATCTCCTTGCCCTTACAAACTTCTTGGTTCAACTCCACAACACGAAGTAGGAGGCTCCCAAGCGACACCTGACCAATCTAGGAGGCACCACCCTCCAAAAGGTAATAGATGTGATAGTAACGATGAACTCCTTGCTCTTGTGTTTCAAGTGATAGTCTCCTCAACACTCAATCACTCTCTCACATATTTGGCTTGGATAGAAGAGATTGATTGGGTGGAAAGCAACTTGGGGAGGCTAGAAATCAAGATCCATATGGTTGGAGTGGATAATCTTGACCTCAACACAAGGATAGGTGGTTCTCTCTCAGAAATTTGGATATGGGAAGTGTGGGTCTGTTCTGAGTGCTTCTCTTCCGAGTGGGATGTGGTGGAGGGGTATATATAGGCATCTCCAAAAATCCAACCGTTACAACATTATTGCCCAACTCGGTGAAACCGAAGTGAAAACTCGGTTGCACCGGCTAGTGCAAAATGTGGCAACTTTGGCGTTTTCGGTGAGACCGATATAGAATTCTCGGTGGTACCGATATGAGTGGTCGAGGGCAGTTACACAATCCGGTGAGACCGATTCACAATTCTCGGAAATTCCAATTCTTGTGAATGAGGCAATAGGAAGTTGGTCACTGAAACTCGGTTGCACCGATATGAAACTTGGTAGTACCGAGAAGTAGGTTTTGGCTAGGGTTTCTGTCTAGGATTTTGACTCGGTGTAGCCGATAGGACATTGTTGGTGGCACCGATTTTGAGTGGTAGGGTCTAAGACATAATATTTGTGGGAGAGCTTGTGAGTATTTTTGGTGGCTAACACTTGATCATTTTGAGCATTTCATTCACCATTATTACCTCACCCCCTTTTGATAGTATTGGCTTTCCTATGGACTCAAAGTGATTTCTCACAAAGTAAAATGTAGAGTCTTCATGCTTGTAGCTTGGCCAATCCTATTCCTTGCATCTTGGGGTCTCCTCACAATCCTTTGTCAATCCAACATTGAACTTTTTCCTGAAATATACTTAGTGGAGACATTAGTCCAATGAAATATATGTTGTTATTAATTACCAAAACCACCTAGGGAGAAGTTATGTTTTCAATCCCCCCTTTTTGGTAATTGATGACAGCATATAGATCAAAGCTTCGATAGAGATATAATCAATGAATAGCATCGTCACTTTGAGAGGTATTTGATAAGAAAGAGCTCCCCTAATTTTGTGCATTATTTTAAATTCGCGTTTGAATGCAAATGCACAATCGATTAGGATCATGGGTCACTCTTCCATGTCACATACAACTTGGTGGTGCGCAAAAATTAATATGAGTGAATTACATAAAGCGCATCACATCAATCATCAAGTGAATGATCATCATATGGACATCTCAAAGATAGGCAATAGTAGCATCACACAAGAGTGTATAATCAAACACCGACAAGGTTTGCAACACCAAACGATAAACCAAATGTTTTTTGAAAAACAGAGAGATCAAAATGCAACACTCTCTCTCTCTCTCTCGAAGCCCTATGATCTATAACCTCTCCCCTTTGGCAACAAGTTACCAAAAAGTTCAAAGTTATAGAGCTAATCGTCGCTCTGGGCATGATCTCCTCCATGAGATGATGAAGCTGCTCCGGTGGCTGTTGATGGAGTCAAGAGAAGAGCATCCGCGAAGGCTTCAGCCGAAGTCCTCTGAGGTGGTGGAGTAGACACCGGAGCTGATGGAGCTATGGCAGGTGCTAAAGAAGAAGGCCTCAACTCTAGAGCAGGCACTGTAGGAGTTCTGGCTTGAGTCTTGAACTGAGTTCTGGTCCTGAGAGGTGGACTTCCATCATCATCATCAGAATCTGAGAGTGGGGAATGGGAGCTTCATCCACTTCCTTCTTAAGTTCATCCACAGTTTTAGCCAGCCCATCCACTTTGTTGTTCAGCGTGGAAAACTTATCCTCCATGATCCTCACAAGACTCCCCTGATTACGCAGGATGGTCTTGATGTCCTTATACATGCCCTGAACTGTGCTAAGTAGAAGATCAATTTGCTCACTCCTGGTCCTAGGCACCTGAGCACTAGCGGCTCTGCCTGCCTCAGCCTCTACCTGTGCAGTAGATGAAGTGGGATGACTGGGATCCATCACCATGACATTATCCTCGAAATCTGGCTGGAGTGGCAAATGTGGGCGATCAAGTGCATATACATTCTTCTCTAACTTAGAGTTGATGAGCATCTGAATGTATGGTGCATATCCACAAGATCTCTTCTGGTTTGCAGCTGTCCTCTTCACTGTCTCAACTATCAGATCCATCACCCTGAACCTGGTGTGGGTGTCAATGTGGTGCAGCATGTTGATGGAGTAGCCTCAGATCATCTTGTCATCTCCTGACTTGGGCATCAAGGTGTACCTCAAGATAGTGTTGGTAGTAGGCAATCCTGCTTGCAGATAGTAAACTGAACCAAACTTATGTGAATGCACATAATCAACAGGGATCTCCTTGTACATATTTGCCATAGAGCTGTGACTCATCTTGGCCTCAGTGTACACATCCAAGTCACTTTCTTGTACCTGTGGGGCTCCTAAGATGGTAGCCCACTCATCAACAGTGGATTGGTACCTAACACCTTCAGTCATCCATATGATCCTGCTATCAGGATAGAAGTGAGCAGTAGAGTAGAACTGCATGATCATCTCATCGTTCCAAGCTGTGAACTCTCTTCCAACAAAATTTGCAATATCAATGCACTGGAAGTTGTCTTGCACACTTGGAAAATAATCTTCATTCTCCTTGATATATGCCCAGTCAACATATCTCATGTCACTGACTGTTGGGCTCTTGTCCAATAGGACAGTCTCATAAAAGTCCTACTGTTCCTTGGTGTGAAATCTGGCATCCACAACAGTCCTTCTCCTGGAGGCATAGGGGTCATTTGCTCTCCACAACCTCAGCCCGAGTCCTTCCTCTTCTTCATGTCGTCAGCTATAGGATGAGCATCATCATGAGCTGGTAAATGGGGCTTGAGTTTCCTCAACACAGTCAAATCTTCCTCAACATCTCTGGAAGTTGAAGTTTTGTTCTTGGCAGCAAGAGGGATGTCCCTGGTAGTCTTCTTGGTCTTTGGAGCAATTGGCTTCTTTGGTGCAGATTTCTTGCTTGAAGAAGCTTGCTTTGGCATAACATCAGCAAGGAGCTTCTTCTTCTTGGCAGGAGGAGCTTGGGCAGCTGGCTCTTCCTCCTCTTCCCCCTCTTCAGCATTAGCTGGGTCTTCATACATGGAAGTGGGCCTTCCAATGACTTTGACTATCCTCTTTCTGGCTCTTTTCTTATCACCTGCCTTCTTAGGCATGGAACTCTTTGCTGGCTCAACAGAAACAAAAGTGTTGGCCTTGGCACTATCAGGTGCCCTCATAGCATCAGCACTGGCATAGACCTTCTTGACTGGCCTCTTAGAAGAAGTAGCCTCTGTAGCTGTGCTCTTGGCAGCCTTCTCTTTCTGCCTCTTGGCTTTCTCTTCCTCTGGCACAAAATCAGAATCCTCTTCATCAGAATTCAGCTTCTTCCTTGCCCTGGTGGCAGCCTTGGGCAAATCAGGTGAATTGGGGTTGTCATCTGAAGAAGATGAGCTAGCTTCAGGGCTAGTGCCTAAAATCATGTCCACATCTCTCTCTTTGAAGTTGTTCTGGCTGTCATCAGATCCTGACATGCTGATCCTGTGAATAGAGCATAGAAGAGCAGAGAGGTCGAGCATCACAAAACACAGATGATTTTTCAAAATTTGAACTTAGAAATCTTAGCTTTGAACTTCTGCAAATGGAATGTCGGTTGCACCGAGTTCAATTTTCGGAGCCACCGAGACTCACAACTTGCCTTAACGGAGACTTGGCAGCCTTTTCGGTTTCACCAAAAAGAACTGCTCGGTCTCACCGAAGCTGTTCTCGGTAACCCTAAAAACGACATCGGTAGAACCGATTTTTACAACTCGGTGTCACCGAGATGCGATTTGTGGAAGGTCAAACCTAAGAATTCCTCGTTCTCTAATCTAATGGAGTTTGTTGTGGATTAGATTGATTTCAAATTGTGGCTTATAGATTGAGCAACCCTAATGCGCAAGGAATTTATAAGGGAGCGCAAGAAGGGGTCGAAACCATACCCTAATGCGGTCATGGCTCCGCTACGGCGGCGATGGTCGTGAAGATTACCATCAACGGTGAGGATCCCAGCGGCGAGGGCACACGGGGAGGCAAGAGCGACGACCAGGGGTCCAAGTGCGGCAGCTAGGGTTGGAGGAAACAGACATTTGAAGATTCAATTTCAAGGGTCGGGTCCGCCAGAATATATACCCTTCCCTGTCGGTGACACCGGTTCAAAAATATTGGTGCCACCGAGTTCCTCATCTGTCAGTTGATAGGGAAACTCGGTGAAGCCGAGATTATGGAATCAGTGTTACCAAGATGGGAAAACCAGATCAACCCTGGGCATCGGTGAAACCGAGATTTTGGAGTTGGTTGCACCGAGTTGCAGTGGGGAGGTTTTGGTGGTCATCTCTTGACGAAACGAAACTCCGAGTGCTCCTCACACAGAGGGTTCGAGAACTAATTGCTCAGATTTTGTGATGTAGCATGAATAGAATTTGAGACGAGAAAGCATAGATAGCTAGAGAGGGGTCCTAGGCATTCTTGTATATCCAATTGGTCAAAATAAAAATAAAATCCAAATAACAACAATTGGATATCCTCGAATGAGTAAAGACATGCAGACCAACATGCTCACACAATAAGATGTCAAATGAAATATGGCAAACATGCAAAACCACTCTAGTATCTACCAAGCACTTTGGCGATGACGGAGTCATCTATATATATGAGTATATTGACTTAGGAGTCAAGTAAGAATACTTGATCATAGGTCATACTCATCGTTTAAGCACAAGTGGGGTTACCACTTTTACATAAAGCATTTAATGTGTTCACATCTTTAAGAGATGCTTTAACTCAAGTCTTAGATTAAAGCTCCCCCTTGATGTGACATCCCCCCTAAGAGGGATAAACTAACCTTGGGTTTGTCGTAGAAGACTTCATGTGGGTGAAGTAGTGGTGAATGCTCATAGTTGATGAAGATCATCTTGAGTTGGGAGCAATCCTCGTTGTTTTCTTACTCTTCTCACCTACATGGGTTAGTCCCACACAAGAGACAAATACAAGGATATCTATGCACATGGAGTGCAACGCATACATGATGATGTCCATGGATTCTTTCATTACCTTGTCCCTTGCTTACCTTTGAGGGAATGTGTGACTCCTTGAACTATTGCATAAGGTTGGAGTTGATTGCAAATAGTCCTTGCCAAAAATGAATGTGAGTGAATTTTGAAGGCGGAGTCACCCCTCAAGAACTTCTCTAGTTCTTCTTCTTTGGGATACACATCAACTTGATGGGAATCCTTGGAGTTGAAGTAGCACTTGTAGAAGTTGAGCTTGTGGTAGCCTTGGGAACCCACTTGACCAAAGTTTGGGATTCATCTTCATATGAGTCAATCTCCTCTTGAAGCTTGTCCTTTCCCTTGAGCTTGTGGTCTTGTGGTGGAAGGTCATCTTGAGCTTTTGTTCCCTTGGGGAGACTATGTTCATACTTCTCCTTTTGAGGAACAAACTTCGGCTTGGGGTATTTACCTTCTTCCAATTCAACTCCATTGGCATTGAAGTAGCCAATGCCATGGTTCTTCCGGTATCCTCCATGCTTGCGTACAATTTCCTCGAATTGCTTACATCCGTCAAGACTTTTGTAGATACCCTTTTATATAATCCCTTTCAATAGATCATTTTCTTGCTCAAGTGTAACTTGGATAAGAGAATCATTAGTGGAATCAATAGAACTACTAGAAGCAATATCATTAGATTTGTCATTTTTATTGCTACTAGTTGAAGAACCTTTCTTGCCTTTGTTACAAGATTGCTTTGTCTTAACTTGTGGAATAAATGTAGACAAGAGTAGTCGTTTGGCTAGATAAGAAGAAGTCTTCTTTCGGAGATCGTCATTGATTGCTTTAAGAAACTCATGTTCTTGCTCCAAATTGAGCTTCTCGAAGCGTAGCTTCTCATGAGTTCTTACAAGCTCTCTATGATCTTCTAAAGTAGATTCATGGGCTAACTTACGAATGTTTAATTCATTAGTTAGTCGTTCTATTTCCTTCTTATCATCATCACATGACTTATCTTGACTAGCATGATCATTGTCTAGCTCATTTTGACTAATATCACTAGTTTTATCAAATAGCAAGTCATCATCTCCAAGTAAGTCATCCTCATCACTATTGAAGTCAATGTATTCGGGGTGTCATACCTTGGGACCTTTAGCCATGAAGCAACTTCCACTCCCTTCATTTGGTGAATCAAATATGTCGTAGGAGTTGGAGGAAACGAGTGCAAGTCCGGCAACAACTTCATCTTGACTATAGTCAGAGTCGGAGTGATAGCTTCTCTCAGAGTGGTTGTCGTATTCGGAGCCAGAAACCCATTCACCAACATGAGCTTGATGTCTTCTTCTTGTGTAGCTCTTGGTGTACTTGTCCTTCTTCTCTGAGTCCCTACTTCTCCTTGAGGGTCTTGATTCATAACGATCATCTGTACTCCTTCTCTCTCTTCGAGGTGACTCATCTCTTGAGCTCTTTCTTCTAGGTGACCCTTCTCTTCTTTTGTGGGGGGCCGTGCACTCATTGGAGTAGTGTTCGGGCCTTCCACAATTGTAACAATTCCGGTCACGACTAGATGAATGCTTCTCTTCATATCTTGAATTGGAGCTTCTTTCTTTGCCTCTACTCTTGTAGAACTTGTTGAATTTCTTGACCATGAGGCTTATCTCTTCATTGGTTACAAGGTTGTCACTTGATGTAGCGGGAGTGTCACTTGTAGCTTTGTAAGCACCGCTTGACTTGGTGTGAAGTTCTTCCTTGTCCTTGAGTGACATCTCATGTGCAACAATCCTTCCAATCACTTCCGTAGGCTTGAGATCTTTGTAATTTGGCATCATTTGGATCAATGTGCACATGGTGTCATACTTTCCATCCAAGGCTCTAAGGATCTTCTTGATGATGAATTTGTCGGTCATTTCTTCGCTTCCTAAGCCGGCAATCTCATTGGTGATGAGAGCAAGCCTAGAGTACATTTCCGCAACCCCTTCACCATCCTTCATCTTGAACTTGTCAAGTTGACTTTGAAGCACATCCAACTTAGATTCCCTAACGGATTTGGTACCTTCGTGCATATCAACCAAAGTATCCCAAATTTCCTTCGCATTCTCAAGACGGTTGATTTTGTTGAATTCTTCGGGGCATAGGCAGTTGAATAGAATGTCACATGCTTGAGCATTGTATTGCAACATGTTCAATTCTTCCGCAGTCGCTTCACGATCCGGTTCCTTTCCATCGCCAAAGAATTCACCTTGCAAGCCAACACGAACAACAGCCCATACGGGGGGGTTATGACCAAGAATATGCATTTTCATCTTATGCTTCCAACTAGCAAAATTTGTATCATCAAAATATGGACCTCTACGATGATAACTTCCCTCACTAGACGCCATACTCTCCTTGGTTGTGAGACCAATGCAATGGAGACCAAAGCTATGATACCACTTGTAGGGATCGAAAGTAGGTCTAGGGGGGGTGATTAGACTACATGACCGAATAAAAACCTAACCTTTTCCCAAGTTAATTGGTTGGCAGATTTTAGCAATTCTAACATATCAAGTTAACCCTACACATGCATGTCTATGAGTATTGCAGCGGAAAGTAAAGACAAGCATATGTAAGAGGATAAGGGTAGGAAGATCAAACGCAATTTGGAGACACGAAGATTTTTCCTGTGGTTCCGATAGGTGGTACTATCGTACGTCCACGTTTATGGAGTCTCAACCCACGGAGGGTATCGGTCGCGAGAGTCCACGGAGGGCTCCACCCATAAGGGTCCACAAAGTAGCAACCTTGACTATTCCATAACGGCTTCCGTCCACGAAGGACTAGCCTCACTATGGGTAGATCTTCACGAAGTAGGCGATCTCCTTGCCCTTACAAACTTCTTGGTTCAACTCCACAACACAAAGTAGGAGGCTCCCAAGCGACACCTAACCAATCTAGGAGGCACCAACCTCCAAAACGTAATAGATGCGATAGTAACGATGAACTCCTTGCTCTTGTGTTTCAAGTGATAGTCTCCTCAACACTCAATCACTCTCTCACAGATTTGGCTTGGATATAAGAGATTGATTGGGTGGAAAGCAACTTTGCGAGGCTAGAAATCAAGATCCATATGGTTGGAGTGGATGATCTTGACCTCAACACAAGGATAGGTGGTTCTCTCTCAGAAATTTGGATATGGGAAGTGTGGGTCTGTTCTGAGTGCTTCTCTTCCGAGTGGGATGTGGTGGATGGGTATATATAGGTATCTCCAAAAATCCAACCGTTACAACATTATTGCCCAACTCGGTGAAACCGAAGTGAAAACTCGGTTGTACCGACTAGTGCAAAATGTGGCAACTTTGGCGTTTTTGGTGAGACCGATATAGAATTCTCGGTGGTACCGATATGAGTGGCCAAGGGCAGTTACACAACCCGATGAGGCCGATTCACAATTCTCAGAAATTCCGATTCTTGTGAATGAGGCAACATGAAGTTGGTCAGTGAAAATCGGTTGCACCGATATGAAACTTGGTAGTACCGAGAAGTAGGTTTTGGCTAGGGTTTCTGTCTAGGGTTTTCACTCGATGTAGCCGATAGGACATTGTTGGTGACACTGATTTTGAGTGGTAGGGTCTAAGACAGAATATTTGTGGTAGAGATTCTGAGTATTTTTGTTGGCTAACACTTGATCATTGTGAGCACTTCATTCACCATTATTACCTCACCCCCTTTTGATAGTATTGGCTTTCTTATGGACTCAAAGTGATTTCTCACAAAGTAAAATGTAGAGTCTTCATGCTTGTAGCTTGGCCAATCCTATTCCTTGCATCTTGGGGTCTCCTCACAATCCTTTGCCAATCCAACATTGAATTTTTTCCTAAAATATACTTAATGGAGACATTAGTCCAATGAAATATATGTTGTTATTAATTACCAAAACCACCTAGGGAGAAGTTGTGCTTTCAATGCACTAGTTAATTATTGAACACACACTGCAATTGCAGGATCACAAGGAAGGGGATTAGCAGGACACAGACTCCGTGGCTCCACAGGTTCACCAGTACATTACAGACTGGGAGACTGCGATGACACGTCTCTGGCACGAGGATGTCAGGTTTGATTGCTACTTGTAAACTGCGTTAGGATTTTCCCCGAAGAGGAGAGGAGATGTAGCATAGTAGAGATAAGTATTTCCCTCAGTGAGAACCATGGTTATCGAACCAATAGGAGAATCACGCAAACTTTCGTCGTCAGCACCTACACACACAGAATCAAACACTTGCACCCAACGCGGGCAAGAGGGATGTCAAGCCCCTTGAACTCGTTACTTGCAAGGAACGAATACTGATAGTTGGATAAATATAAATAGGAAATAAAATAATAGTAAATAATGGCAGCAATATTTTTGGAGTTTTAGTAATAATATTTGTGAAGACCCGAGGGTCATAGTTTTTGCTAGAGGCTAGTCTCTCGAAAAAAGCAAATAGACAAATTATAATTGGGCAATTGATAGAAAAGCGCACAGTTATGAAATATTTATTCATGGCAATGATCATGTATGTAGACATCACGTCCATAAGCAAGTAGACCGACTCCTGCGTGCATCTACTAGTATTACTCCACCCATCGACCGCTATCCAGCATGCATCTAGAGTATTAAGTAAAAACAGAGTAATGCTTGGAGCAAGATGACATGATGTACACTAAGTAAATCCAATCAATATGAATAAACCCCATCGTTTTGCCCTTAATGGCAGCAATACAATACGTGTCATGTCCCCTACTGTCACTGGGATTGAGCATCACAAGATTGAAAGTTATTTATGTTTATGGATATTACTATGTTGATGTTTATTAGTTCATCGTTTCTCAAAGATCATACCTAAAAGAGATTACATGTTGGGTGATAACCCACAAGTGTAGGGGATCGTTTGTAGCCTTTTTCGGTAAATAAGAGTGTCGAACCCAACGAGGAGCTAAAGGTAGAACAAATATTCCCTCAAGTTCTATCGACCACCGATACAACTCTACGCACACTTTAACGTTTGCTTTACCTAGAACAAGTATGAAACTATTTTGTAGGTGATAGGATAGTTTGCACGAATAAAACTAGAAGTACTTTGCGGGAATAAAACTACGAGTAAATTGCAAGATAATAAAAGTTAGTTGTTTAGTAGAAAGCTTTTGTCAAACAAGAAGGTTATTTGTCCCTAAGCAATTGATAACTAGACCGGTAATCATTATTGCAATTTTATATGAGGGAGAGGCATGAGCTAACATACTTTCCGTAATTGGATCATATGCACTTATGATTGGAACTCTAGCAAGCATCCACAACTACCAAAGATCATTTAGGTAAAACCCAACCATATCATTAAGTATCAAGTCCTCTTTACTCCCATACGCAACAACCCACCTACTCGGCTCTGTGCTTCTGTCACTCACGCCACCCATCATAAGCAAATCATGAACATATTGCAACACCCTACAGAGGGGACCCCTCACGTTTGCGCGACACGGAGGGCACCATAGGACAACACCAAAATAAAACATACAACTCATACCAACCACGATCATCAATTAGCCCATAGGACAAAACGGATCTACTCAAACATCATAGGATAGCCACATATAATTGGGAAATAATATATGTAGTTGAGCACCATGCTTAAGTAGAGATTACAGCGGGGAAGAGAGGTGTTGCACTACTGCATAGAGGGGGAGATAGTTGGTGTTGACGGCGGCGAAGTTGTTGGTGTAGATTGCCGTCACGATGATTGCCCCGACGACGTTCCGATGCCACCGGGAGAGAGGGGGAGAGAGCCCCCCTCCTTCTTCTTCTTCCTTGGCCTCCCCCTAGATGGGAGGAGAGCTCCCCCTATGGTCCATGGCCTCCATGGCAGCGGAGGGGCAGGAGCCCCTCCGAGATTGGATCTCCCTCTCTATTCTCTTTTGTTTCGTGTTCCTGTTTTCTGGCGGAAAACCGTTTCTTATATTCCTGGAGATCCGTAACTCCGATTGCGATAAGATTTTAACATGATTTTTTCCCGGATATAAGCTTCCTTGAGCCCGAAGTAGAGCTCCAGCCGACTTACGAGGAGGCCACGATACACCACCACACGCCTGGGCCCTGGGGCGCGCCCTGGTGTCTCGTGGTGGCTGTGGGCCTCCTTTTGCGTTGATTCCACCTCCCAAAAATCACAAATATTCCAAAATAATTCTCCGTAAATTTTTATCACGTTTGGACTTCGTTTGATATGGATATTCTATTAAACAAAAAATATGCAACAAACAAGAATTGACACTAGGCACTATATCAATAGGTTAGTCCCAAAAAATGATATAAAGTTGCTATAAAATGATTATAAAACATCCAAGAATGATAATATAACAGCATGGAACAATAAAAAATTATAGATACGTTGGAGACGTATGAGCATCCCCAAGCTTAATTCCTGCTCGTCCTCGAGTAGGTAAATGATAAAAACAGAATTTTTGATGTAGAATGCTGCCTAACATGTTCATCACATATTCTTTTCCTTTGTAGCATGGACATTTGGACTTTTAGATGGTTCAAAGCAATAGTCTAGTTTTGACATGAAGACTTTAATACTCAAGCATACCAACAAGCAACCATGTCTTTCAAAATATCAACACTAAAGAAAGTTATCCCTAGCCCATCTTGCTCAATTATTGATCCATTAATTAAACACACTCGAATATTAGCTACACCCAATGCACAAGTATGATCATAGTGCCCCCTAGTTGGTGCTTTATAAGAGAAGATGGAGACTCAAAATAAAAGTAAAAATTGCATAAAGTAAATAGATAGGCCCTTCACAGAGGGAAGTAGGGATTTGTAGAGGTGCCAGAGCTCAAAGCTTAAATTGAGAGAGAAAAATATTTTGGGTGGCATGCCTTTCCTGTCAATGAAAATGACCGAGTAGTTCTCAATACTTTCCATGCTAGATATATCATAGGTGGTTCCCAAACAGAAAATAAAGTTTATTCCTTTTCTACCATTCTTTCACAATCCATGGCTAGCCGTATCCACGGTTGCCTTCCATACCAACACTTTCCAAGGAATTTATCATTTCACAACATAAAGTAAATTTCTTTTTCATTTCGAGACTGGCATCCCTATTACCGCCATACTCTCGTGCAATGACAAGTGAATACACACTCATCTTGAGAATAACACATCTAGCATGGAAAAATATCGGCCACCCCCTGCCGCTTCATGAGCGGTACGGGCACACAAAAAGGAAATTCATTTTGAAAATTAGAGATGGCACATACAAATTTGCTTAGAACGGCACGGAAATACCACATATAGGTAGGTATGGTGGACTCATATGGCAAAACTGGGTTTAAGGATTTTGGATGCACAAGTAGTATTTCTACTTAGTACAAGTGGAGGCTAGCAAATAGATTGAGAAGCAACCAACCAAGAAACGAAAATTCACATAAACGGGCATTAAGAATAATTAACACAAAAAAATGCACCACAAGTAGGATGTAATTTCATTGCACAACCATTGACTTTCGTGCTTGCATAGGGAATCACAAACCTTAACACCAATATTCTTACTAAAGCATAATTACTCACCAACATGACTCACATATTACTATCATCATGTCTCGAAACTATTACAAGGAATCGAGTTTAATTTTTCCAATGATCTTCATGAAAGTTTTTATTATATCCCTCTTGAATATCTATCACTTTGGGACTAGTTTCATATATTGCCATTGCTTTTGACAAGCTTAAATAAATTTAAGTGAAGAACATGAGCATAAAAATTTCATCTCTCAAAATAATATAAGTGAAGCATGATAGAATTTCTTCAAAATTTACTAACTCTCAAATTAATCTAAGTGAAGCATGAGAGTATTTCTTCAAATAACGGTTTTCTATGTGAAGAGAAACAGGCAATCCAAACTTCAAATGATATAAGTGAAGCACATGAAGCATTCTATAAAGCCATACTCAAAAGATATAAGTGAAGTGCAATGAGCATTCTATAAATCAACCATGGACTATATCATACCAGCATTGTTCATAAAAGAAAAGTGAAAACTAAACATAAAAGACGCTCCAAGATTTACACATATCACATGAACGAAACGAAAACAAAAACATACCGATACTTGTTGAAGAAAGATGGGATGCCTTCCGGGGCATCCCCAAGCTTAGACGCTTGAGTCTCCTTGGATATTTACTTGGGGTGCCTTGTTCATCCCCAAGCTTGAATTCTTGCGTCTCCTCCTTCTCCTCATATCGAGACCTCCTCGATCTTTGAACACTTCATCCACACAAAACTTAACAGAAAACTGGTGAGATCCGTTAGTATAATAAAGCAAATTACTACTTTAAGTACTGCTGCAAACCAATTCATATTTTATATTTGCATTATAACTGCTGTATTATAACTTCTCCATGGCTTATACCACCGATAAAATCGATAGTTTCATCAAAACAAGCAAAACAATGCATCAAAAACAGAATCTGTCTTAAACAGGACAGTCTGTAGTAATCTGAACTTTGACTATACTTCTGTAACTCCAAAAATTTGGAAAAATTAGGAAGAAATAAAAATTTTGTATAGAGATACTGTGTAAAAATTTCAGAAACTTTTGACGTTCCAGTAAAAATTGTAAATCCACGCACTACAGCCAAAGTTTCTGTTTTTACACCGCACATACCAACAAGCAATCTAATCATCCTAAAGGCAAATCTTGGCACATTATTTTTATAATACAATGGATTTTTACAAGGGGATAATTTTTTTTGAAATTTTTTTGTGATTCAAGATTCACAAAGTTTCCATGGTCATGAACAAAGTTCAAGGAATTCCCGCACTTTCACGATGTTCGTCTCTCTCACTCTCACTTTTCTTTTTGTGAGGTTTTAGGTTCCCCTCTATATTTTTTTGTTTTTAAACTTTATAAAAGCACTCAAAAGAATAAAATGACTCTCTAAAACTTCCGGGGTGTCTCCCTGGCAGCGCTTTCTTTAAAGCCATTAAGCTAGGCATAAAGTGCTCAAGTAATGGATCCACCCGGATCCCAAGGTATATCAAAGCCAATTTTAATTAACAATGATTTGTAATTTAGTATTGAGCAAAAAGCAACATATATCATGCAATGACGAAGTCTAACTCTCTTCCTATGCATCGGCATGTCATAAAAGAACAATTCATGCACATCAAGTAAAGGCCAATGCATAGTATAAACAGTTTCTTGCAATTTTATCGTATTGGAAACATAAAGAGGTGGAGATGTAGTTCCTCTCTCATAATAATTGCAAGTAAGAGCAGCAAGCACATGCATATTATATTCATCAAAATCATCATGTGTAGTAGCAAAACGCAACCCATCAATATAATCCTTAATAAGAGCAAACTTCTCCGATATAGTGTAGTTGGGGAATTCAAAAAGATAATAGGACTATCATGTGTGGGTGCAATAGCAACAATTTCATTATTAACATAAGGAACTATAGCAAGTTCATCTCCATAAGCATAATTCATATTGGCATCTTGTCCACAGGCAAAGCAAGCATCAAGTTCATCAAAAAGGGATATTTCAAAAGAATCCACATGATCATATCAATTATCATAGCATTCATCCTTCGGTAAGCAAGAAGGGAAATTAAACAATGTATGAGTTGAAGAGTTACTCTCATTAGAAGGTGGGCATGGGTAGCTAATCCGCTCTTCCTCCTTTTGTTCTTCGCTCTCGTCCTCATCTTTTTCATCTAATGATCTCACATTTCAGCAATTTCTTCTTCCATAGATTCCAGCAAAATATTAGTCTCTTCCAAGGCAGCGGTCATTCTTTCAATAAATTCTTTAACATAAGCATTAGAAGCATAGTTTTCATAGCAATATTTCAGTACGACAAAATTGTCAGACTTGTAGAGAGTAGCATCACACTTTTCAATCAAAGAAGCAATTTCATAAGCGCCCTTAAAAGCAACAAATTCTTCAATTTGTTCAACATCATAATAACAATAGGCTTCCTTGGCATAAGAAGATAGTATTTCATTATCATTAAACACACATTGGTAGGGAAGGTGTTTTTTAGTTTCTTCAGAACAACAAGTAAAATCATAAATTTCACATAGATTCCAAGCATAGCAATACAAACTATTAATATGATGCCACAAAAGTTTCCCTTTTTGAGATAAGCGGTGTCACACAAAATAAGCATGCTCATTTAATGATTTTCCCTCAACTAAGCTAGTTGGGTTTTCAGCACGAGCACAAATGGATCGAAGATGATCCAAATAGAAAGTTTCAGTAGTATGATAGATTTTGGGTGGTTCTTCAACCATTGGTTTAGCAGGTACAACTAATGTTTTTGCTATTTTATGTTTCCTACCCATAACTAAAGATAGAAAACAAGAGCACAAAATAAAAACTACTTAGTGATAAAGCCAACAAGCACACACGAGAATATTCACCCCACGCTATTGCTCCCCGGCAACGGCGCCAGAAAAAGGTCTTGATAACCCACAAGTGTAGGGGATCGTTTGTAGCCTTTTTCGATAAATAAGAGTGTCGAACCCAATGAGGAGCTAAAGGTAGAACAAATATTCCCTCAAGTTCTATCGACCACCGATACACCTCTACGCACACTTTACGTTTGCTTTACCTAGAACAAGTATGAAGCTATTTTGTAGGTGATATGATAGTTTGCACGAATAAAACTAGAAGTACTTTGCGGGAATAAAACTACGAGTAAATTGCAAGATAATAAAAGTTAGTTGTTTAGTAGAAAGCTTTTGTCAAACAAGAAGGTTATTTGTCCCTAGGCAATTGATAACTAGACCGGTATCATTATTGCAATTTTATATGAGGGAGAGGCATGAGCTAACATAGTTTCCGTACTTAGATCATATGCACTTATGATTGAAACTCTAGCAAGCATCCGCAACTATCAAAGATCATTAAGGTAAAACCCAACCATAGCATTAAGTATCAAGTCCTCTTTACTCCCATACGCAACAACCCACCTACTCGGGTCTGTGCTTCTGTCACTCCCGCCACCCACCATAAGCAAATCATGAACATATTGCAACACCCTACAGCGGGGATCCCTCACGTTTGCGTGACACGGAGGGCACCATAGGACAGCACAAGATAAAACATACAACTCATACCAACCACGATCATCAATTAGCCCATAGGACGTTCTACTCAAACATCATAGGATAGCCACATATCATTGGGAAATAATATATGGAGTTGAGCACCATGTTTAAGTAGAGATTACAGTGGGGAAGAGAGGTGTTACATCGCTGCATAGAGGGGGAGAGAGTTGGTGTTGATGGCGGCGAAGTTGTTGGTGTAGATTGCCGTCACGATGATTGCCCCGGCGGCGGTCCGGCGCCACCGGGAGAGAGCCCCCTCCTTCTTCTTCTTCCTTGGCCTCCCCCTAGATGGGAGGAGAGTTCCACCTATGGTCCATGGCCTCCATGGCGGAGGAGGGGCAGGAGCCCCTTCGAGATTGGATCTCCCTCTCTGTTCTCTTCTATTTCACGTTCCTGTTTTCTGGCCGAAAACCGTTTCTTATATTCCCGGAGATCCGTAACTCCGATTGCACTAAGATTTTAACATGATTTTTTCTGGATATAAGCTTCCTTGTGCCGAAGTAGATCTCCAACCGACTTACGAGGAGGCCACGATACACCACCATGCGCCTGGGCCCTGGGGCGCGCCCTGGTGTCTCGTGGTGGCTGTGGGCCTCCTTTTGTGTTTATTCCACCTCCCAAAAATCACAAATATTCCAAAATAATTCTCCGTAAATTTTTATCACGTTTGGACTTTGTTTGATATGGATATTCTACGAAACAAAAAACATGCAACAAACAGGAACTGGCACTGGGCACTGGATCAATAGGTTAGTCCCAAAAATGATATAAAGTTTCTATAAAATGATTATAAAACATCCAAGAACGATAATATAACAGCATGGAACAATCAAAAATTATAGATACGTTGGAGACGTATCATTGGGTAGCATGTCGCATCAAAAATTATGTTTTTATCATTTACCTACTCGAGGACGAGCAGGAATTAAGCTTGGGGATGCTGATACATCTCCAACGTATCTACATTTTTTTATTGTTCCATGCTACTATATTATCATTCTTGGATACTTTATATGTTGTTTTTTATCATTTTTGAGAACTAGCCTATTAACCCAGTGCCCAGTGCCAGTTGATGTTTTTTGCTTGTTTTTGGCCTTTGAGGAAAACTATACCAAACGAAGTCCAAATGCCACGGAAATTTTTGATGATTTTTTCTGGAAAAAAATAAGACCTCGAAGCTTCGGAGGCCACGCGGAGTGGTGCCAAGACAACAGGGCGCACCCAGGGGGGTGGTCGCGCCTTGATGGCTGGGGACCACCTCCCGACACCTCTTGACCTAACTCCGCCTATATAAATGCTCATAAATCAGGAAAACACCCAAGAGCCAGCCAAAATACTTTTTCCGCCGCCGCAAGTCTCTGTTCTGCCGTGTGCCCATCTGGAGCCATGTTCCGGTGCCCTGCTGGAGGGGGGATCGATCACGGAGGGCCTCTACATCAACCTTGCTGCTCCCATGGTGATGGGTGAGTAGTTCACCATAGACCTATGGGTCCATAGCTAGTACCTAGATGGCTCTCTTTCTCTCTCTATGATCTTCAATACAAAGTTCACCGCGATTCCCACAGTGATCTATTCAATGTAATCTTCTTTGTGGTGTGTTTGTTGGGATCTAATGAATTGTGGGTTTATGATCAGATTATTCATGAAAATATATTGAGACTTTGCTGAATTCTTATATGCATGATTGTTATAGCTTATTTCTCTTCGATCAATCGGTTTGGATTGGCCAATTAGATTGATTTATCTTCAGTGGGAGTGGTGTGGTGCTCTATATCCCAGTGACAGAAGGGACAAGACACGTATTGTATTGTTGCTACTAAGGGTAAAACGATGGGGTTTGAACAGATCGCTTGTACTTACTTTGTCTACATCATGTCATCTTGCTTAGAGCATTACTCTATTTGTCATGGACTTAATACCATAGATGCATGCTGGATAGCGGTCGATTGGTGGAGTAATAGTAGTAGATGCAGAATCGTTTCGGTCTAGTTGTCACAGATGTGATGCCTATATACATGATCATTGCCATGAATACATAATCATAACTATGCGCTTTTCTATCAATTGCCCAACAGTAATTTGTCTACCCACCGTATGCTACTTTCAAGAGAGAAGCCTCAAGCGAACACTATGGCCCCCGGGTCTACTTAATCTTATTTGCTAAAAACACAAAAATACCTTGCTGCAATTTATTTACTTTACTTTTATTTTGCTTTTATTTTTATCTATCTACCACTATCAAAAGTAATCCTTGCAAGTAACGAGTTCAAGGGGCTTGACAACCCTCTTGCCCGTGTTGGGTGCAAGTGTTTGGTTTTGTGTGTGCAGGTACTGCTTGAAAAACAAGTTGTCTTGGTTCTCCTACTAGTTCGATAACCTTAGTTCTCACTGAGGGAAATACTTATCGCTACTATATTGCTTCGCCCTTCCTCTTCAGGGAAAAATCCAACGCAGCTCACATGTAGCAGTGGTTGTTTATTAACACTAAGTGGTGGTAATCTATCATCCTCTAAGATGTCTAGTGTAGAGTCCCGCCTGGGCTCGCTCATGAGCCTTGCGGTACCACCTAGCATCTCCAGTCTTATGCTTCTTTGTCACCTCTGGTGTTGTCTCTACAGGCTCCTCCTCACCATCAGAGCTAATCTATATCCTCTCTTGGGGATCCTCCTCTTTTGGTTCAGGTTCGGATGATACAATCAAGTCCTAGAGATGCCTCTCCATGCTCCTGATCCTCTCTTCCATAGCCTGTATCCAGGTGTCCTTGGTCCTGTGCTCCTTAGTCATGATCGCTATCCGGTTGTTCTTGGCCAACATGAGTGTGTTCTTGAGCTCCACGGTTCTCTTGAGCTCCGTGATCTCATCAAACAACCTCTCGTTGTCAGCCTTAAGCTTCTGCACGTCTCCCCTTTCCAGGAGCGAGTATTTCCTCACGTTATCAACGAAGATCTCGAGGGTGAAGTTTCCCCCCATAAGTTCTCTGATGAGGGCTTCTAGCTTGGTTGTATGTTTCTCCATGTGTTCCAGCTGTCTCTCAGCTCAGCTTGAGGCGCCTCCTGGCATCAGCCCCATCGGGTGTCCAAACTCGTCCCGCCCGGCCAACATGCTGAATGGGGAGTTTTCTGGGATCTCCTCTTGGTACTGAAATATTGTACGCGCCAGAGCCTCTGAAACGGCCTGATCTGCCCCGTCATGCCATGTGGCGTAGGTATGTACTAAGACTACGTCCTTTGTGTGTACCTCCATTGGTTGTCCATGTACTTGGGTCTCAATAACCCAAGCACGTCTGACACTGGGTACAACTCCCTCAATGCATCTGCCCTTGACCTCTGGAGGTGGCAATACAAGCTCATGGGTCAGGGCTCCCAAACACTCGGCAAACAGGTTGGTGTACTTCATCCGCCTTATGTACATGACCTGGGTGTATTCCTCCATCTATAGTTTGAAAAAGGAGAGGTCAGAAATGAAGTGAAGAGAAATATAAGGTAATCAAAATAATTTTGTTTCTATGGTATCGTCCTGTCCTAGGGTCACGTCCTATAATCAACACATTGCTCTGATACCATCTGTCACGGCCCACCTTTTCATGCATACGGTCTCCGTGTGTCTCTATGCAAACCCCTGGATCGAATAATCGGCATACATGGTAAGGATGTTGTATCATACACAAATGCGTCCTTTATTAGATCGCATGATCCAGAAAGCAAGTAGTCTTACAGACTCTAGCTGTTGGCTAGTCAAATACAAAGTCTTACAATAAGCAAACAGAGTTCATAACAAGCGTAAATGAAAGCAAATCTAAGGTAGATGTCTTGGTAAGCTCCATCAATGCCATGTGTAAGCATGTTGAGTGGAGGCACGAAACCCTACGTAAGTCACTCCTCATAATAGTCACGTGCTACATGATACATTGTAGCCATTAGGGTCAATACATTGAATGTATTGCAAAATCCACAGTCAATGGAAACATGTTCACCTACATGCACTTTGCCTGGTGGAGTTCAAGGCTCTTTGCAGAAAACATAGTTTTACCCTATTATTTTATAGTGGTCAGTCCATCCCATGCTCTTTATCTTGAGCTCGAATGGGAGATCGTGTACCTGGGCCCATATGGCCATTACGCCAAGGTCGACCTTCCCCGAATCGCCCTTGTAGTCGAACTAGACGAAGATGATGCCGCCCCTCTTGTAGTGCCACGGTTGTGCTTTGAGCACAAACCGTTGGTCTCCCTCAGTGGCGAAGTTGAGGACGAATCTCCCATCCTCACAGGACACCTCTTGGATGGTAACCGCACCTTGGAGCTTCCATGCCGAATAACAGAGCTCATCAGTGAGAACCTGTGGGTTCACCTGGAACGGCGGCAAGAAGCGCCTGACAACCAAGAAGCCGCTGATGGCCTTTTGAGCTGCCTCCATGTCAATGACGAGGGGAGAAGCCTCACCCCAGAGGTGACTCGATGCCATATTCCTATTATCGTCGGAGGTGGGAGGTAGGGGTGGATCAATGTTACCGACGATGGCCTCCAGAGAACCCAGCGCCACCACCGACACAAGGACCCCTCCCGAGCTCTCAACCCTCTCCTTTCCCTCCTCCCCATTCCTCCCCATTCCTCTCCATTGATACTTCCCAAACGTACCTACTTTTTCAAACACTTTTGCTCTTGTTTTGGACTCTAATTTGCATGATTTGAATAAAACTAACCCGGACTGACGTTGTTTTCAGCAGAACTACCATGGTGTTGTTTTCATGCAGAAATATAAGTTTTTGGATTGAGCTGAAAGTTGACGGAGAATCATTTTGGAATATATAAAAAATATTGGCGAAATAACCAACAGTGGGGGTCCCACCAGGTGGCCATGAGCCAGGGACACACATACCCCCAGGGCGCGCCACCCTAGCTCGTGGGCCCCCTGGCAAGCCTCCGACGCCCATCTTCTGATATAAGGTGTCTTCTGTCCTAGAAAAAATAAGAGAGAAAGAATCATCCCGTTTTATGAGACGGAGCCGCCGCCACCTCCTGTTCTTCCTCGGGAGGGATGATGTGGAGTCCGCTTGGGGCTCCGGAGAGTGGAATTCCTCGCTGTCGTCATCACCAACCCTTCTCCATCAACAATTCCATGATGCTCACCACTGGGAGTGAGTAATTACTTTGTAGGCTTGCTGGACGGTGATGGGGTTGGATGAGATTTGTCTTGTAATCGAGTTAATTTGTTAGGGCATGATCCATAGTATCCACTATGTTCTGAGATTGATGTTGCTATGACTTTCCTATGCTTACTGCTTGCCACTAGGACCTGAGTGCCATGATTTCAGATCTGAACCTATTATGTTTCTATGAATATGAGAGTGTTTTGAATCCTATCTTGCAAGTTGTATGCACCTATTATTTTCTATGATCCGTAGACCCCAAAGTGACAGAAATTGGAATCATCTCCGGTGATGGACGTAGTATGAGGAGTTCATGTATTCACTATGTGTTAATGCTTTGTTCTGGTTCTGTATTAGAAGGAGGCCTTAATATCCCTTAGTTTCCCTTTGGACCCCACTGCCACGGGAGGGTAGGACAAAAGATGTCATGCAAGTTCTTATTATAAGCACGTATGACTATATATGGAATACATGCATACATTACATTCATGAATTGGAGCTAGTTCTATACCGCTCTAGGTTGTGACTGTTACATGATGAATGTCATCCAAATAAAATATCCATCACATATCCAATGCCTATGCTTTTCGCATATTGATCTCCGCTCAATTACTATTTCTATTACTACTATTACAATCACTACAAACTGCTACTTTCCGTTGTTCCTGTTACTCTTGCTACTGTGCTACTAAACATTTTGCCGCAAGATATTTCTAGGTGTGGTTGAATTGACAACTCAATTGCTAGACTCATAAATATTCTTTGGCTCCCCTTGTGTTGAATTAATAAATTTGGGTGAAATACTACCCTCGAAGACTGTCGCGATCCCCTATACTTGTGGGTTATCAAGACCTTTTTCTGGCGTCGTTGCCAGGGAACATAGCTCTATTTATTGATGTCACTTGTGATATCTATTGATCACTATGAATAATGTATAAGACACTAAGACGAAGATCATACCCTCTAGGATGAGGGCAGGTAAGGAATTGCCATCTAGCTCTGCACTTGATTCACCTTCTGTTTTGAGTAAGCTTGCGACACCACCACCTGTTATTCAATCTGATATGTCGCAAGTAATTGATGATGCTACTTCCGTTATACATGAAACTCGTGATGATGCTAGTACTTTGCTTGATGAAACTGTGCCACTGGGTGAATTTCTTAATGAACCAATTGGTAAGTCAATGCTTTGATGAAAACTATGATTCACCTGCTATGTCTAGATATCCTACTAGAATTGAAATGCCTGATGTACATGATGTCTATGTTATGGATGGGGATATAGCTAGAGACTTTCTTGCTTGTAATGATAGATATGATCTCAAGAAACTACTAACACTAGTGCAGTCGCGTGCTATACAAACAGTTTTAAACCCCTTTCCGTGACGCAGTTCTAAACCGTCACCTTGCATGTGTGGGCGATAGGGAGGGGCTATCCCACACGATAAAGATAAATCATCGGTGATGCCTCCGTCCGGTCACACATGCCAGGCAAAAATAGGGCGTGTGCGATTGGGAGGACCATCACAAACAGACATATTGAAGAAGACGTGTGAGATGTGCTTCACATCCCACACAGGGAATCCCAAAGATACGTCTCTGTTATTATTGCACATCACACACAATTTTCTGCATGACATCGTTTGTGATAAGGCTGGTCATCACACACGATAGTCATAATTCTGTCGATTGTGTTATTCAATACATCACTCACGGTTCCTAGAAGAAACTGTTTGGCATTGGGCTGTCCATCACACACACTTGTTATGCGAAAACGTTTGTGATAGGGTGGACTAACGCACACAGTTGTCGACCGAAAGTCGTGTGTGATTGTTCACTGATCCAACACGCTAACTTTCTAGAAACCGTGTGGGTTTGTTGAGGTCATCGCCCACGGTGTTGTCTTAGAAATCGTCTACAATAGAAACCACAATTATCATCATAATTGTTCTATTATTTATAATCCATTTAGTAACCAAATTAACATTTCATATCAAGCACACAATATATTTCTTATTCGTATTACGGCAACCAGGATTTCATAATTGAATTACATCAGGGTACAACATCGTATAGGCATATACTACCTAGCTATCCAATTGCACAACAGAACAAAGTTTCAAATGCAACATCTAAAACCTTTGGAAATCAAGTATCATCATAGACGGTAAATAGACAGATGAGTCTCGTCTAGAAAACTGTTGAAGAGGAAGGCGTATATTGAGCCTTCAGTGATGTTGAAGGTCCTCGCAACTTTAGGCCAATGCCTATGGATGATTGCCTGCCCATCCTTCTTCCTCTTGAGGAAAACTTCAAGACTATACCGTGGGTGCTGTATGAATACCTTCCTCACCTCTTGACCATACAGGTGGTTTGAGATGTAATCATCGATGAACTGCCTTGAAAAGGACTGAAAACAAACATATGCATAAATATCTTTTCTAAAATTTGAAATGGCGCAAAGGGAAAAGGACAAGGTGAAAGGGATGGTACCATCCTATAGTTGTCTGATGTCTTCTTCATTGTGCAGAAAAACATCTTGTTGTTCTTCGTAGCTAGTTTCTTTATCTTAACAATCTTTTCGGAGTTTCTTGATTTGACTGATATTCAAGGACACCTCATTTCCCCACATGCAAAAAGGGTCGAATAGTGGATCTAAACCTCTTACAGCAGGACCTACATGTGCAAGAACAAATTATTAAAAAACTTAATATTAGAATGGTTCCTGCAATTGCACAATAATGTGCTATTAGCCAAAGGACCATGGATGTGCAAACCTCGATGGTAAACTTCAGTGTCTCCCATTGTTTCCCCCTAAAACATATTTAAGATAGATATTGATCAGGTTATAAGTGATATTTGGCATACTATCACTGAAATATGTTAATGAAAAATAAACACATTGCGGATCCAACAAGTTAATTCGAGCCACATGGAAAAGTCAGTTATCTAAACCAAGTGTGCTAAGAACTAGGAAATATAGCAATTGTATATGTTTCACATGTATTTAGTACATCTAAATTCGATTTATTTCTCACATGCATAACAATACAAAATTGTACCAACAACAATCGAACATCACATTGCAGAATTGAACTAAATAGTTAAATGATCACCACAACAAATGAACGAAACAGCTAACTAAGGACCACATTGCACAATATAACATATACTAGAAGGTCAGATTGCAAGTAGCATTACATTGGGCATTTCACTGGAATTTCTAAATGAAAGGCAGGAGCAGCACATGCAATAGGTAAACCAAACATGCTTAACCGGCATAGCTAGCTGAACATAGGTCCTTAGTGATAAAGCTAAGAAAACCAAGCTATTCCTCATCGTCGGAGATATCGATGACGATGGGCTCCTTCATCTTGGAAGAGGGCGAGGCTTCCACACCATGGGTGCACCCCTCATAGTGGTGAGTGGCCTTATCCTGCCCCAGAACCAACATGTCGGCTCTGGATCTGAGGTAAGCACGGGCACGTTGAGAAAACACATCATAGTCTTCGTCGAACGCACCGGCGATGCCCTCGAGAAAAGACCACGAGCTGTCATTTATAGCAGCCAACCGCATGGCGGCATCCGCGCACGAGGTGTCGATGGTGGCCTCGACGACGAGGTGCTCGTCCAAGATCTGGGGGTCAGCAGGCATGGCAGCCATCGCTGCCTCATCTGCGCGTGTAGCCGCGATTTGCTTCTCCGCTGCCAAATGCTCCTTGAGATCCTGGCTATACTGCGTGCACCATGGCTTTCGGCGCGATTATTTGGAGGATGGGGTGGTGATTTGGGTGGAAGGTGTTGCGCAGGCGGTCAGGCCATGTGGGATGAAGGAGGAGGGGGTGGGAGAGAGGGGGTATTGGGGAGGTGTGGATTACTTGACTAGATGGACGAGGCCGAGCAGCAGGAAGGAGCGTCACCGGCGAGGAGGCGGCGCTGCAAGCAAGCAGTGAAGGTTAGAACTATAGGAAAGGAACGAGGAAAAGGGGAAAATGTGCCTTTTGATTAATTGGTATCGGGGGGTGAAGGAGGTAGATATTTCCACGGTAGCCCAAAATTTTCGTTCGGTGCAGCCCCGTGTGTGATGAGCTTGAACGTGCAAATTATTCACAACAGTTTGCGATATCTATACATCACAAACGAAGCCTGCGCAGTACCCCGTGTGTGATGAGCTTGAAGGTGCAAATTATTCAGAATAGTTTGCGATATCTACACACCACAAACGAAGCCTGCGCTATACCCCGTGTGTGATAAGCTTGAACATGCAATTTTTTTATTGGTACCAGGGGGTGAGGGAGGTAGATATTTCCGCGGTAGCCCAAAATTTTTGTTCGGTGTAGCGAAAAACTAGAGCGGAAAGTATCACCGGACATGGTCCATTATTCAGAACTGTGTGGGGATATGTCGGCAAATTTTGGTCAGAATTTCCCTGGTTACAATGGTCATCCACGTCGTCGCATAATTAACATGAATTGCTAATTTGGGTACTACACAAAAGAGCCTACACCATAGCTCGCACTTACTTAATCGAGCAATTAAACAGAGTTGGTTGACCTTAACATTACTCTAACAAAAGAACATCGCTCTAAAGAAAAACTAATTTTCTGCCTGACGCTCGTGGATCTCCGCCGCATCCTCCATGACTAGCTCGCGCTCGACGACCTCCAGGGGAAGGGGTTCCATGGCATCCATCGCCACATACTCCGCAAGCATCTCGCAGTCCGTGTCCGCCATCTCTTTGGAAAAGGCCGCCACGAGCTGATGTAGGATCCAAAGTATGTCTAGAGGGGGGTGATTAGACTACTTGACCAAATAAAAATCTATCCTTTTCCCTGTTTTAGTTGCGGACAGATTTTAGCAATTCGCACAAGTCAAGTTCACCCTACACATGCATGTCTACGAGTATTGCAGCGGAAAGTAAGGACAAGCATATGTAAAAGGATAAGGGTAGGAAGATCAAACGCAATTTGAAGACACGAAGATTTTTCCCGTGGCTCCGATAGGTGGTGCTACCGTACGTCCATGTTTATGGAGTCTTCAACCCATGGAGGGTAGCGGTCGCGAGAGTTCACGGAGGACTCCACCCAAAAGGGTCCACGAAGTAGCAACCTTGACTATTCCATAACGGCTTCCGTCCACAAAGGACTAGCCTCACTATGGGTAGATCTTCACGAAGTAGGCGATCTCCTTCCCCGTACAAACTTCTTGGTTCAACTCCACAACACGAAGTAGGAGGCTCCCAAGCGACACCTAACCAATCTACAAGGCGCCACCCTCCAAAAGGTAATAGGCTCGATAGTAACAATGAATCCCTTGCTCTTGTGTTTCAAATGATAGTCTCCTCAACACTCAATCACTCTCTCACAGAGTTGGCTTGGGTAGAAGAGATTGATTGGATGGAAAGCAACTTGGGGAGGCTAGAAATCAAGATCCATATGGTTGGAGTGGATGATCTTGACCTCAACACAAGGGTAGGTGGTTCTCTCTCAGAAAGTTGGATATGGGAAGTGGGTGTGTGTTCTGAGTGCTTCTCTTGTGAGTAGGATGTGGTGGAGTGGTATATATAGGTATCTCCAAAAATCCAACCGTTACAACATTATTGCCCAACTCGGTGAAACCGAAGTGAAACTCGGTGGTACCGACTTGTTCAAAATGTGGCAACTTTAGGCTTTTCGGTGAGACCGATATAGAATACTCGGTGGTACTGATATGGGTGACCTAGGCAGTTACCAAATCTCGGTGAGACCGATTTCTCAAAGTCAGTGGGACCGATTTGGAGAAATGGGTTAACAGAGAGTTGGCCCAACTTCTCAGTGAGACCGATTTGCAAAACTCGGTGGGACCGATTCAAGAAAATGGCTAACTAGGAAGTTGGTCACTGGTTTTGGTGGCACCGACAGGAAATGTTGGTAGTACCAAGTAGAGGGTCTTGGCTAGGGTTTCTGTCTGGGTTTTAGTCTCGATGTAGCCGATGTGGAAAGTTGGTGACACCGATTTTGAGTGTTAGGCTCTATGACAGAATATTTATGGGAGAGCTTGTGTGTGTTTTTGGTGACTAACACTTGATCACTTGAGCATTTCATTCACCATCATTACCTCACACCCTTTTGATAGTATTGGCTTTCCTATGTACTCAAAGTGATTTCTCACAAAGTAAAATGTAGAGTCTTCATGCTTGTAGATTAGCCAATCCTATTCCTTGCATCTTGGGGTCTCCTCACAATCCTTTGCCAATCAAACATTGAACTTTTTCCTGAAATATACTTAGTGGAAACATTAGTCCAATGAAATATATGTTGTTATTAATTACCAAAACCACCTAGGGAGAAGTTGTGCTTTCAATCTCCCCCTTTTTGGTAATTGATGACAACATATAGATCAAAGCTTCGACATATGATATAATCAATGAATAGAATCATCGCTTTGAGAGGTATGTGATAAGCAAGAGCTCTCCCTAAATTTATGCACTATTTTGAATTTGCGTTTGAATGCAAATGCATAATCGATTAGGTTCATGGGGCACTCTTCCATGTCACATACAGCTTGGTGGTGTGCGAGAATAATATGAATGAACAACATAGCACAACACATCAAGCAAGAGTGAATGATCATCTCATGAGCATCTCAAGAATAGGAAATAGTAGCAGCACATAAGGAGTGTATGATCAAACACCAACAAGTTTAACACAAACGGTAAACCAAAAGATTTTAAAGTTTTGAGAGCGATAAAAAGCAACTCTCTCTCTCTCTCTCTCTCTCTCTCAGCCCTATGATCTATGACCTCTCCCCCTTTGGCAACAAGTTACCAAAAAATTTCAAAGCCATAGAGCTACTCGTTGCTCTGGGCATGGTCTCCGGTGGTTGTCGATGTAGTCGAGAGAAGAGCATCTGTGAAGTCTTCAGCTGAAGTCCTCTGAGGTGGTGAAGTAGACACTGGAACTGATGGAGCTTTAGCAGGTGCTGAATTAGATGGCCTCATCTCAGGAGCAAACACTGTAGGAGTTCTGGCTTGAGTCTTGAACTGAGTGCTGGTCCGGAGAGGTGGACTGTCATCATCATCAGAATCTGTGGAGTGGGGAATGGCAGCTTCATCCACTTCCTTCTTAAGTTCATTCACAGTCTTAGTCAGCCCATCCACTTTGTTGTTCAACGTGGAAAACTTGTTCTCCACAATCCTCACAAGGCTATCTTGATTGAGCTGAATGGTCTTGATGTCCTTCTGCATGCTCTGAATGGTGCTGATAAGAAGATCCATTTGCTCATTACTTGTTCTAGGAGCCTGAGCACTGGTGGCTCTAGCAGCTTCAGCCTCTGCGTGTGCAGTAGATGAAGTGGGATCACTAGGGTCCATCACCACGACATCTTATCTTATATTTACTAATTGGATGCACCATACGAGTCTCCACGTTAATCCACATCATTAAAAAAATATTAACCGTTGATCTATATAACTTATCTACCTTGACCCTACGATTTACGTTAGTTTTGTGGTGAAAAATAGGTCCAATCTACACATAACAAAGACCAAATCTGACCCAACCTACACGTACACTCCATCTTCCTTATTAAATTCACTCAAAAGAAATCTCCCATATTAATTTGTTCGGTTAGAAAGAACTCATTCGATGAAAAAGGTAATCAGCCCGTCCAATGTTATTTTTGGGGTGAAAAACAGGTCCAATCTACACCTAACAAAAACCAAATTTGAACCAACCTACACGTACCAAATCTGAACAAACCTACACGTACACTCCATCTCCATATTTAATTGTTCCGTTAGAAATAACTCCTTCGATCAAACAGTAATAAGTCCGCCCACGTTAACCTGTTTGGCAGAAAGATAATTACCTGCATTAATTATAAAAAAACAGAAATTACGAGTAGCTCGGCTGATGGGAACCTTGGTAGAAAAAAACGGTTGGCAAAATATATGCAAACTCCGTGTTAATTTATCTCTTTCTTTCAATGGACTCTCCGTTATCCCTCTCTCTCTCTCTTTCCTGTGGAACAAATTCATTGATCTTTCTCAAAGTGAAGCAAACAAGTCGTGGCATGGATTTTGATGCACTCGAACTCAGTCTAAATCAAGGAGGTTAGTTGATGGATCCAGCGTGCTCACGAAGCTTATCGATCAAAATTATATTTTTAAAATATATTTTCTTGATGGTCGATACTTGAGACTTAAATCGATCGTGTCTTTTCTATTGATGGGGACTCAATTTTTCTACTACGCCCTTTAATGGTGTTGTGCTCTCCAGGGATTCAACTAGATCCAATTTTTTTCACGTACGATCTTTAATGGGAAAGACACTGTGTGATGTGAAACAGATCGATAGAGAATTCTTCAGGTTGATGATCATCGATTACAAGCCGACTCTGCATGCGTACGGCCGCTTCTTGGTTTTCTATACCTAGCCAAGGCAATTGTAGTGTTAGTTTTGAATAGAATTAGATTTAGCATTCGCATGCACATGTGCAAATCCCAGCGGCGAGGTGACGTGCTAGCCGGGAGCAGATAACCAAATTCACTACCGCGATGGCGTAAGTATATAACTGTTGTATACGTACACACATAAACTAAGGTAAGGCTGCTATTCACCTCATGTCGTTATCGATCGATTTACCCAGCTGGTCGGTGCTGAACCACAAGGCATGCAGCCACCGGATGTCTAGGTGATGCGTCTCATTATTGCAGGTTGTGCAGGCAATGACGATGGGCAGACATCGTTTCCGGCCGATCGAATTACAGGTTGTGCAGGCAACGACGATGGGCAGACATCGTTTCCGGCCGATCGAATTACAGGTCTTGCAGTGCTACTCAATGGAACAAGATCACAAAACTGAATCCATTACGTGGAGAGTAAATTTCTATCTCTATCTGCTACAGCCACCCAGTTGAAATACTCATATGCAAACTGATGGATTAGAAGCTAGCATACGTGCATACATATCAATGACAGACTCAAGAACTTTTGCAATCCTAACAAACCATGAGTTTAAATGGAGTATTTAAAAAAAAACTACCACAATTTATGAAACGGTGCCTACAAACTATCACTTTACAAATTTGTGCCGAAACCTGTCACTTTTTTTTCTAATCCGTTGCTAAAAATTACCGAATGAGCGCCATGTTTAAACCTGTTTATGACAGGTTGGGTCTACTTGTCAGAACTAAAAAAGTGCACTCCGTTAACTTTGACCGTCAACATGTGGGGACCACATGTCACTTCTATCTTCTCTATGGGGATCTAGATCAGATCAGGGGAAATCCCCGTCTACCGCGCGCGTGCCTAGGCCGACCAGGAGCTCCTCGTCGGACTTGATGGCCTGCGGGGGCGCGAACTCCTAGATCCCGACGGCGCACCACCATCGGCCCGGTCTCCCCACCGGGACGGATGGCTCCTCCTCTGCCTCGCGACCGCGGTCACCGCTGCATCTCCCGTGAACTGGAGCTAACCTCTAGGGATCCCGTGAACTGAAGCTAGCACCTGAACGATGCTCTTGGACGAGAAAATCACCACGTACAAATTAGCCAAGCTAACCTCTCAAACAGGTGGATTGATTCTTCCCGGCCGGATGCGCACGTACAGGTACAGGAGCTAGCTGCTGATTCGATTGCGGCAGCTCGGAGACAAACATCTCGAGGAGGACGACGTGCACCACTTCAGGAGCACTCACTCGAGGAGGTCGAGGGAGGGACCAGCGGCTCTCTAAGGCGGCGAATCCGGCGAGGTCGAGGTCCACCGGAGGCGGGGAAGCACGAACTCGGCGAGGCGATTCGGGGGCTTCCGGCCGATTCTTTTGGCAGTAGGACGCGGTGCAGCTAGGAGGCGCTCCTAGACAAGGTTTCAGCCCTCGGAGAGGTGGGTGCCACGACGGCGAGCGAACCCACGCCGGCAGCGTGCTCTGGACCTGAGTGACAGGGAATATGGTTGGGGAGAAGATCATGTTGACTGTCAAAGTTAACGGAGTGGACTTTTTTAGTTCTGACAAGTGGACCCAACCTGTCATAAACAGGTTTAAACATGGCGAAGCGGACAATTTTCTCAATCGGTAGTTTTTAGCAACGGATTAGAAAAAAAGTGGTAGGTTTCGGCACAAATTTGTAAAGTGGTAGTTTGTACGCACCGTTTCATGAATTGTGGTAGTTTTTTGTTAAATACTCGTTTAAATGCTCAAGGTGGAAGGAGTCCAATGTCCAAAGATTAGTTTTTAATGTTTTTTCGTAATAATAAATCAAAAACAATCCAATGTATATTTTTTTCATGTAATAAATACAATTGCATAAATTTGTACATATCAAAAATAAGATGTCTCTCGGAGGTGCTCATAGGGGTAGGGTGTGCGTGTGTGTTCATAGGGGTGAGTGTATGCGTGTGTATATGAGCGCTTGCGAGGTACTTCATGCTTATATTTGTATTTCTGCATATTAGTCTTGTGATGTTATTTACTCATATGGCTTCACCTAATTGTATCAGGAAACTCCTCCTTCGTCTGGCGACTCAACCGCCTCCAAGCTGCCTTCCCTTGTTATCAACCCGGGGTAAATTTTCTTATATTCTTTCCCTGCTTACTACTATACTGTCCTTGCATATAACTAATAATGAAGTTCGTGTTTTGCAGGGCTCAGGCCAAGAAAAGAAAATTGAGCGGGTCATCTTCCCGTCCAGATGTTTTAGAACCAGAAGATCCAAAGCTTGACACTGAAGCTCAAGTGAAACCATCCGACACTGACCGGGGTGCTCATGACAACACTCCCCAGCCCAACGAACCGGTGGATGCTGACGTTGTGATTCCTGAAGCTTCTCTGGAGACGGATCCTAAGCCGCCCAGCCCCCTGCCAACAACTCAAGAGGTGCCGGCTCAGGAAGAAGAGGTCACTATCACCGGCTCAGCTTATGCCGCTCCGGCCCCCTCCAACGTGCTAACCAAGCACATCAGCAAGGCTGAAACACCTTCACCTGAGAAGGCTAAAAACAAGCTTGATCTGCCCAACTTGGAGAAGCTGACTGCTGACGAGCTACACTCAGGGTATCTGAGTCGCCTGGCCGCCAGCCGGGACATGGAGGCCAAGCTAGTGGATATGATGAAGAGGAAATATGAGGTATTTCACTTTTCTGCTTTCTGTATACCCTTACGTAGCCCCTAAGGGCCGGCTTATATTCTCGAAAATAAGCCGGGTCTTTCAATAATATATAGACTTGAGTAGATCAATGTTGTAGCCCCCAAGGGCCGGGTCATTATACCAATAATGGGCCGACACTTATTGCCTTAATAAATGCAAAAAATGCCAAGTGTAGTGATACGTCCATTTTGCATCATGCTTTTATATTGATATTTATTGCATTATGGGCTGTTATTACACATTATGGTACAATACTTATGCCTTTTCTCTCTTATTTTACAAGGTTTACATGAAGAGGGAGAATGCCGGCAGCTGGAATTCTGGACTGGAAAAGGAGCAAATATGAGAGACCTATTCTGCACAACTCCAAAAGTCCTGAAAAGTTACGGAGAATTATTTTGGAATATATAAAAATATTGGGCGAGAGAAATACCAGAGGGGACCCACCAGGAGGTCACAAGCCAGGGGGCGCGCCCTACCCCCCTGGGCGCGGCCCTGTGGCTTGTGGCCCCCCTGGCAGGCCTCCGGTGCCCATCTTCTGCTATATGGAGGGTTTTGACCTGGAAAAAATCAGAAGAGAGCTTTCGGGATGAAGCGCCGCCGTCTCGAGGCGGAACTTGGGCAGAACCAATCTAGGGCTCCGGCGGAGCTGTTCTGCCGGGGAAACTTCCCTCCCGGAGGGGGAAATCGAAGCCATCGTCATCACCAACGATCCTCTCATCGAGAGGGGGTCAATCTCCATCAACATCTTCACCAGCACCATCTCCTCTCCAAACCCTAGTTCATCTCTTGTATCCGATCTTTGTCTCAAAACCTCAGATTGGTACCTGTGGGTTGCTAGTAGTGTTGATTACTCCTTATAGTTGATGCTAGTTGGTTTACTTGGTGGACATATGTTTAGATCCTTAATGATAATTAATACTCCTCTGATTATGAACATGAATATGCTTTTTAAGGACATGGGATAAGTCTTGTTATAAGTAATCATGTGAATTTGGTATTCGTTCGATATTTTGATGAGATGTATGTTGTCTCTCCTCTAGTGGTGTTATGTGAACGTCGACTACATGACACTTCACCATTATTTGGGCCTAGGGGAAGGCATTGGGAAGTAATAAGTAGATGATGGGTTGCTAGAGTGACAGAAGCTTAAACCCTAGTTTATGCGTTGCTTCGTAAGGGGCTGAGTTGGATCCATATGTTTCATGCTATGGTTAGATTTATCTTAATTCTTCTTTCGTAGTTGCGGATGCTTGCGAGAGAGGTTAATCATAAGTGGGAGGCTTGTCCAAGTAAGGACAGCACCCAAGCACCGGTCCACCCACATATCAAATTATCAAAGTAACGAACGCGAATCATGTGAGCATGATGAAAACTAGCTTGACAGAAATTCCCATGTGTCCTCGGGAGCGCTTTGCTTTAAATAAGAGTTTGTCCAGGCTTGTCCTTTGCTACAAAAGGGATTGGGACACCTTGCTGCACCTTTGCTACATTTGTTACTTGCTACCCATTACGAATTATCTTATCACAAAACTATCTGTTACCGATAATTTCAGTGCTTGCAGAGAATACCTTACTGAAAACCGCTTGTCATTTCCTTCTGCTCCTCGTTGGGTTCGACACTCTTACTTATCGAAAGGACTTCGATAGATCCCCTATACTTGTGGGTCATCAAGACTCTTTTCTGGAGCCGTTGCCGGGGAGTGAAGCGCCTTTGGTGAGTGGAACTTGGTAAGGAAAAATTTATATAGTGTGCTGAAATTTACTGTCACTTGTTACTATGGAAAATAATCCTTTGAGGGGCTTGTTCGGGGTATCTTCACCCCGACCGGAAGCACAAAGAGATGCTCCTCAACCTACTGCACCTACTGAAAATATTTGTTATCAAATTCCTTCGGGTATGATAGAGAAACTGCTAGCTAATCCTTATGCAGGAGATGGAACACTACATCCTGATTTGCATCTAATCTATGTGGATGAAGTTTGTGGATTATTTAAGCTTGCAGGTTTGCCCGAGGATGATGTCAAGAAGAAGGTCTTTCCTTTATCTTTGAAGGAGACGGCATTGACATGGTATAGGCTATGTGATGATATTGGATCATGGAACTACAACCGATTGAAATTGGAATTTCATCAGAAGTTTTATCCTATGCATCTGGTTCATCGTGATCGGAATTATATTTATAATTTTTGGCCTCGTGAAGGAGAAAGTATCGCTCAAGCTTGGGGGAGGCTTAAGTCAATGTTATATTCATGCCCCAATCATGAGCTCCCAAGAGAAATTATTATTCAGAATTTTTATGCTCGACTTTCTCGTAATGATCAATCCATGCTCGATACTTCTTGTACTGGTTCCTTCATGAAGAAAGATATTGAATTCAAATGGGACTTATTGGAAAGAATTAAACGCAACTCTGAAGATTGGGAACTCGACGAAGGTAAGGAGTCAGGTATGAACCTTAAGTTTGATTGTGTTAAATCCTTTTTAGACACCGATGCTTTTCGTGAATTTAGCACTAAATATGGGCTTGACTCTGAGATAGTAGCTTCTTTTTGTGAATCTTTTGCTGCTCATGTTGATCTCCCTAAGGAGAAGTGGTTTAAATATCATCCTCCCATTGAAGTGAAAGTAGTTGAACCTATTAAAGTTGAAGAAGAAACTATTATTTATAATGTTGATCCTATTATTCCTACTGCTTATATTGAGAAACCACCCTTCCCTGTTAGAATAAAGGAACATGCTAAAGCTTCAACTGTGGTTCGTAAGAGTTATACTAGAACACCTACACCCCCTGAACAAATCAAAGTTGAACCTAGTATTGCTATGGTTAAAGATCTCTTGGTTGATAATATTGATGGGCATGTTATTCATTTCTGTGATGAAGCTGCTAGAATTGCTAGACCTGATACTAAAGATAAACATAGACCTATTATTGGCATGCCTGTTGTTTCTGTTAAAATAGGAGATCATTGTTATCATGGCTTGTGTGATGTGGGTGCTAGTGTGAGTGCAATTCCCTTCACCTTATATCAAGAAATTATGAATGATATTGCACCAGCTGAATTAGAGGAAATTGATGTTACCATTAAGCTTGCTAATAGAGATACTATAGCACCAGTTGGGATTGTTAGAGATGTTGAAGTCTTGTGTGGGAAAATAAAGTATCCTACTGATTTTCTTGTTCTTGGTTCCCCACAAGATGATTTTTGTCCCATTATATTTGGTAGACCTTTCTTGAATACTGTTAATGCTAAGATAGATTGTGAGAAAGAAACTGTTACTGTAAGTTTTGGGGATGTGTCTTATGAGTTCAATTTCTCTAAATTTCGTAGACAACCCCATGACAAATAATTGCCTAGTAAAGATGAAATTATTGGTCTTGCTTCTATTGCTGTGCCTCCTACTGATCCCTTAGAACAACATTTGCTAGACCATGAAAACGATATGCATATGAATGAAAGGAATGAAATAGATAAGATTTTCTTTGATCAGCAGCCTATTTTGAAACACAACCTGCCTGTTGAAATACTTGGGGATCCTCCTCTATGCTTATCTTGATGAAAAGGAGATATATCCTGTTATTATTAGTGCTAACCTTTCAGAGCATGAAGAAAAGAGATTATTGAAAACTCTGAGGAAGCACCGTGCTGCTATTGGATATACTCTTGATGATCTTAAGGGCATTAGTCCCACTCTATGTCAGCATAAAATTAATATGGAGCCTGATGCTAAACCAGTTGTTGATCACCAACGATGGTTAAATCCTAAAATGAAAGAAGTGGTAAGAACTGAAATACTAAAGCTTCTGGAGGCAGGTATAATTTATCCTATTGCTGATAGTAGATGGGTTAGTCCCGTTCATTGTGTTCCTAAGAAAGGAGGTATTACCGTTGTTCCTAATGATAAAAATGAATTGATCCCGCAAAGAATTGTTACAGGATATAGAATGGTAATTGATTTTAGGAAATTAAATAAAGCTACTAGGAAAGATCATTACCCTCTACCTTTTATTCATCAAATGCTAGAAAGACTATCCAAACACACACATTTTTGCTTTCTAGATGGTTATTCTGGTTTCTCTCAAATACCTGTGTCAAAAGAGGATCAAGAAAAGACAACTTTTACTTGTCCTTTCGGTACCTTTGCTTATAGACGTATGCCTTTTGGTTTATGCAATGCACCTGCTACCTTTCAAAGATGTATGACTGCTATATTCTCTGACTTTTGTGAAAAGATTGTTGAGGTTTTCATGGATGATTTTTCCGTTTACGGAACTTCTTTTGATGATTGCTTGAGCAACCTTGATCGAGTTTTGCAGAGATGCGAAGAAACTAATCTTGTCTTGAATTGGGAAAAGTGTCACTTTATGGTTAATGAAGGTATTGTCTTGGGGCACAAAATCTCCGAAAGAGGTATTGAAGTTGATAAAGCTAAAGTTGATGCTATTGAAAAAATGCCGTGTCCTACGGATATCCGAGGTATAAGAAGTTTCCTTGGTCATGCTGGTTTCTATAGGAGGTTTATTAAAGACTTCTCTAAGATTTCTAGGCCTCTCACTAATCTTTTGCAAAAAGATGTTCCATTCTTTTTTGATGATGATTGTGTAGAAGCATTTGAAATTCTTAAGAAAGCCTTGATTTCTGCACATGTTGTTCAACCACCTGATTGGAACCTACCCTTTGAAATTATGTGTGATGCTAGTGATTATGCCGTTGGTGCTGTTCTAGGACAAAGAGTTGATAAGAAATTAAATGTTATCCATTATGCTAGTAAAACTCTAGACAGTGCTCAAAGAAACTATGCTACCACTGAAAAGGAATTTTTAGCAGTTGTGTTTGCTTGTGATAAGTTCAGACCTTATATTGTTGATTCCAAAGTTACTGTTCACACTGATCATGCTGCTATTAAATATCTTATGGAAAAGAAAGATGCTAAACCTAGACTTATTAGATGGGTTCTTCTGCTACAAGAATTTGATTTGCATATTATTGATAGAAAGGGTGCTGAGAACCCCGTACCAGACAACTTGTCTAGGTTAGAAAATGTTCTTGATGACCCACTACCTATTGATGATAGCTTTCCCGATGAACAATTAGCTGTCATAAATGCTTCGCGTAATGCTCCATGGTATGCTGATTATGCTAATTACATTGTTGCTAAATTTATACCACCTAGTTTCACATACCAACAAAAAAAAGTTCTTCTATGATTTAAGACATTACTTTTGGGATGATCCACACCTTTATAAAGAAGGAGTAGATGGTGTTATTAGACGTTGTGTACCTGAGCATGAACAGGAACAAATCCTTCACAAGTGTCATTCCGAGGCCTACGGAGGACACCACGCTGGAGATAGAACTGCACATAAGGTACTACAATCTGGTTTTATTGGCCTACTCTCTTCAAGGATGCTCGTAAGTTTGTCTTGTCTTGTGATGAATGTCAAAGAATTGGTAATATTAGTAGACGTCAGGACATGCCTATGAATTACTCACTTGTTATTGAACCATTTGATGTTTGGGGTTTTGATTATATGGGACCTTTTCCAAAGTCTAACGGGTATACTCATATTCTAGTTGCTGTTGATTATGTTACTAAGTGGGTAGAAGCTATTCCAACTAGTAGTGCTGATCATAACACTTCTATTAAAATGCTTAAAGAAGTTATTTTCCCTAGATTTGGAGTCCCTAGATATTTAATGACTGATGGTGGTTCACACTTTATTCATGGTGCTTTCCGTAAATTGCTTGCTAAGTATGATGTTAATCATAGAATTTCATCTCCTTATCATCCTCAGTCTAGTGGTCAAGTAGAATTGAGCAATAGAGAAATTAAATTGATCTTGCAGAAGACTGTTAATAGATCCTGTCGTGGTTTTGTCACGGCAGATGCCCGAAGGCTTAGGTTCGGAGTCAACGCCATGGAAGTGGACTCAAAGGGGTTAAGCGGGACAAGGGACACGGGTTTACCCAGGTTCGGCCCCTCACGGTGGAGGTGAAAGCCTACGTCCTGCTTAAGCTGTATTAACTGGTATATCGAGTACAAGGGGCGGCTTGCTTGCCCTAACTCTCAATTGCTTGATCTCTCTCGCTGTAAGGCTTGTCTGTCTTTTTCCCCCCTAACCTGCCGCAGGGGCTCACCTTTATATACACAGGTCGAGGCCCTGGGCTTACAAGAGTCTGGGTCGGGTTACACAACGTAACCGACCCTGGTTCTACTTTCCTAGTCTTACAAGGTAAGTCTTCACGTGGCGGCTCACCCTCTTAGGCCTTGAGTCGCCACCAGGCCTTGTGCCTTCAAAGGGCCCGCCTGTTAACCGTCGTCTTCATGTCTTGCCTTCCTGGGCTTGCTTGGGCTCTTGCTCCATGAGTCGCCAACCGTTATAACCCGGCCCCTTAAGGGCGGGTCACACCGTGGGGTTATATCCCCAACATTAGGCTCCAAATTGATTTGAACATGTTCATGTCAATTTAAATCCTTCCGTTGGCGAGTCTTCTTTAACTCTTCTGAAATTTAATCTTGGACTGGTCTTTCATAACCCGCCATATTCAGCAGTGTGACATCACCGCGAATCTTCGCCTTAACCCGCCATTCCGGAAATCGAGGCGCCTCCTCAGTCACGATAATTACGTCGCCTCGATCTTCGGGCTTGCCGTTTCACTGTCCCTTCTCCTTATAAATGGGCGCGGGGGTTTCTCCTTTTCCACTTACCCCGTCACCTCTCCTCCTTCTTCTTCCTCGCGCCAGCTACAGTGTACACCGCAGCAGCCTGAAGCTCCGCCGTCGTCGTTCCTCATCGACAGCCTCGACTCGGGCTGTTGCATCAACCTGACTGGATCAGAGCCCAGCGGCGCATCTCTGCTTTCCGATCAGACGTCCAGGTAATGTCCTTTCCCTTCCACGGATTCACATTAGATCCGGTCTGTTCATCGAGCTCGCCGGAGTTCTTTGCCTGTTCTTCGTGTTCCTCGTGCCAAAAGTGATGCTTCAATCCGAATCAAGGTAGAAAATATTGCGGCAGTAGCTAGCTCCCCCTTTGTACCTTGTATGGATCGATTCTGCTTCGGCATTAGCGAGTTGCTGATTTATCCGTTCTTCCACTATCTGTTAGGGTTGATAATTTTTCCCCTTTCTAGATTGCCTGTAGATCCGAAAAAATTGCTACGGATTGTGAAACTTGTTTGTCCAACACTTAGTGAAATTCTGGCCATCCTTGGATGCACTGATAACTGACCCGCCCTTCACCCTTTGGGCGGCTTAGCACATATTTTGTAACTTGCCATAAAGTCTTATTACTGCTTCTTTTACGTAACCCGCCAGTCTGCCGCCGGCTCTTAATTTCAGAGATTAACCCGCCAATATGTCAAGCGCAACATCGTCTTGTGACTGGGTCCAATCCGGAGTTACCGAAGATCTACTGTTAGACTATGTGAAGATAGGCGTGTTACCGGCTCGGGACGTCATTCAGTGGCGGGCTCCCGGGTTAGAGAAAAGACCCAGACCTCAAGACGGAGAAGTCATTGTTTTCGCTGACCACCTCGTCCGCGGCTTCAGCCCGCCCGGGTCTAAATTCTTCCGAGATGTTCTGCACTTTTTTAAGCTTCACCCTCAGGACATAGGCCCCAATTCAGTCACCAATATCTGCCAATTCCAAGTCTTGAGTGAGGTGTATCTGCAAGAAGAACCTTCTGTAGACATTTTTCGTGATTACCATTATATCAACCGCCAAACTGAGAAAGCAGGCGGCTCAAGTTTGGAACTCGGTGGCGTAACTATCCAGAGGCGGAGAGATGTGCCTTACCCATCTGCTACCCTGCCAAGTCATCCTAAGAACTGGAACAGGACATGGTTTTATTGCAAAGACACTTCTCCGGAGGGTGAAAATCCGCTGCCGGGTTACCGCCCTACCCGGCTTCCCAGCTCCGGAGAACTTCCCGACAGGCTATCCATTACTGAAAGAGCGAAGTATGCCACTTCCATTGCCAAGATCAAAGCTTTGATTGCCAACGGATTAACTAGTGTTGACCTGACCCGCTGCTGGGTCAGTTGGCAAATATCGCCCCTGAGCCGGCGTGATCGGCTTATGTTTGAATACACGGGTGAACCCAATGACCCCCTCTGCTTCTCAAACGCCCAATTGTCCCAACAGGAAATCAGCAATAGCGTTAAAAATCTTCTCGGCGAAAAACAGGAGACTTGTGATAAAATTGGGCTGAGACCCTTCTATGCCCAGAACCCGGCTCCGCCTGTAAGAAAAACTTCTGGAAACCTTACAATCTTCGTCTTGCTCGTTTTAATTTGCATCTTTTAACCTTTCTGGCGGCTTGTGCGCAGGCCGGCTCCGATTTCTGGAAGAAAAAACTCAACCCGCCCGTGAGGAAGCCCAAGGCGGGTAAAACCCTTGCTCATAAAAGGAGAACCACCGCCTCCTCCATTCCCGAGTCTAATGATTCAGAGGTAAAGCTTGACTTCTTCTAACCATCTCTTTATACAGCTTACTGATGATATTTATTTCACAGGTTGAACCAGAGACCAGCCGTGTGGACGCTCCTGAGGTAACCAATATTTCCTCCGATTTAGAAAATTCTCCCCCAAAGAAGAAACGGCGGGTTATCCGAAAAGTCCCATTCTCTCATCCTCTTGCTTACTTGGACTGCCATTTTCTTTTGAAAAAGCAATAGCACACCTCCAGGCGTCAGACCCGGAGTGCCGGCTCTGAGGAGCTGATGGGCGGCTTACCCAACTCCCCGGCTTCCCGGAAGCGTCCTGCAGAGGTACTTTTTACCCAAGTCTGATCATCTTAACATTCTTGTCTTGCAACCTTACTTTTCCTGAAGAACTGTAACTTTTCCAGGACTCGCCCCCTTCGTCTGGCGACTCAACGGCCACTAAGCTGCCTCCATTGAGAATCAACCCAGAGTATGCATTTTTCCTTTGCACTATATTTTTCTTCAATCTTGTCTTTTATTTGACAATGGTTTTTGCTCTCTAGGGCTCAAGCGAAGCGGAAGAAAACCGGCCGGTCTGAAGCCGCCCCCACTGTCCAAGAACCGGAGAAATCCAAGCCGGCTTCCCCAGTACCTCATGCTGAGCCCACAGAAGCTATAAAAGAAACACCTGCCGATGATCCTCAGCCCCACGAGCCGGCTGTTCATGATACGGTCGCTCCTACGAGCCCTCCACGAACTGACTTCCAAACGCCGAGCTCTCCAGTTACCAAAAACGTCGCTCTTACTGGGGCGGGTTATCAATGAACCTCTCATGTGCTGACAAGACACACCGGCAAGGCTAAAGAGAACTCGCCAGAAAGATTCAACTTTGCATTGCCCTCGTTGGAAAAGATGTCTACAGATGATCTTCATGCCGGCTATTTAAATCGCCTCAACGCAAGCCACAACATGGAGCGAAAACTTGTTAGCCTTATGAAGTCCAAATTTGAGGTACTGCTCCTTTCTTGCTTTCCTTATATCCTTATGTAGCCCCCAAGATCCGGTTTAGTCTTGCAAAATAGTAGACCGGGTCTTATACTTCTTGTCATACTTCAAATTATAATACCTGTAGCCCCCAAGTATCGGGTTAATACTGATATTGAGCCGGTACTTAGTTGAAAGGGTTGATCCAAATGTAGCCCCCGAGTTCGGGTCATGACGATGAGCCAGAATTCCATTGTAAACTTTGGAGAGCTCTGTGTAGCCCCCAAGTGCCGGCTTAACTTTAACAAAGATGAGCCGGGACTGCCATGTAGACTTTAGAGAAAAACACAGGCATTAGCCCCCAAGTGTCAAGTATATTGCTTGCAATCTGCTTGAGACTTATAACACAATAGTTTCACCAATGTGCGAATCATATCCTGACTGAAAACTTTTGAAACTGTCTTTTGCGTAACGCAGGAAGCTTTAGCAACTGCTGAGTCGAATTTCGCTGTGCAACAAGCCGCCAGGGCTGAGGCGGACAATAAATGGCGAGTTGCCGTGACAGAGCTGGAGAAAACTCGGGCTGAACTCGCTGCTTATCAGAAGACGGCTGAGGCGGAAAAAACTGCTATAACCCAACGAGCCAACGACACTGAAAACCGGCTTAAGGTTGTGTCCGATGAGCTACAAACTCTCAAAGACCATATCTCCAGAATGACCTCTGCGATCTTTGGTAAGTGCCAAGCACTTGAAAATTACCTTGTCTTGTTGAATAACTCATACAGGCGGCTTATAATACTTGACTATCTTGCAGGTGAACGGAGCCGCCAACTCGCTTCTGATAGCGTGATTAAGCTGAAAGCCATTTACTCCTTAACCGAACAGTTATATTGCGGGACCCTCTGCACCATGAAGGCGATGCTGACCGAGAAATGCATCCCAAAGCATATGAAGGGGGTGATAGAACTTCTATCCACCCTGCCCAAACAGGTTGGAGAACTCAAACGGTCAGCCGCCAGGCAGGGAGCCATGGCTGCTTTAAGCCGGTGTCTTGCTTTTGCCCCGGAATTAACTACAGCGGAAATGACGGACGGGTTCCCAGCCAAAAAGGTCGGCGGCTCAGATTTCACAGAAGCCGACTACGTCAAATGTATGAAAGATTCCCGGGTGCTGGCTTCAAGTCTTGCCAATGAGTTAGACCTTTCCACATACTAGGCGGCTTATGACGCGGAAAACAAACGCGTGCGTGGCCCAACCTTTGAATCGAGGAGCTTGACTCCCGCGCGTCGTAAGCAGCTCTTCGCTCCTGACCTTGATGCATCTCCCTTCTTCGACCAGACCCAATTTGAGGTCTTAACACGCTGCAACTGGGATGTCGACAATCTTCAGATCGAAGAGGTCGAAGACCCGGCGAAGGATGACTAGCCAGCGAGCTGTACTTTCGGCTGAAACTGATAACTCGACCTGTCTGAGCCGCCAAGGCTGTCTTTTGTAAAAAAACTTTTAATCTTTACTCCATTGGGAGCTTTTGTAATAGCTGTGGAGATATCTGAAATGCCTGAGTCGTGCCACCTCTTCTCCAATGGCTTTACGTCTCTCTTCGTTAAACCACCGGAGGAACTGTTTAACCGGCTTAAACTTAGGATCCACATTAAGATGGTGCTCAGCGAATTCTCTCGGTACACCCGGCATGTCAGAAGGCTTCCATGCAAAGATGTCCCGATTCTCACGGATGAATTCGATGAGCGCGCTTTCCTATTGGGGGTCCATATTGGCCCCAATAGTGAACTGCTGTGATGAGTCGCCCGGTTTAAAGTCCACCAACTTAGTATCTTCTGCCAAAAACTTGAGGGGCGGCTTAGATTCCGTGTTGGGTTTCTTCAGAGAGGTCATATCTGCCGGGTCGACATTCTGCTTATAGAAATTAAGTTCTGCCTCTGCACAGTTTGTCTCTGCGTAAGCCGCATCACCTTCCTCACATTCCATAGCCGTCTTCAGATCACCATGTACAGTAATCGTTCCTTCCAAGCCGGGCATCTTGAGCTGCAAATACACATAACAAGGTCTGGCCATGAACTTCGCGTAAGCCGGCCGTCCAAAAATAGCGTGGTACGGGCTCTTGATCTTGACCACCTCAAACCATAGAGACTCCACCCTGTAGTTGTGTTCATCACCAAAAGCCACTTCCAAAGAGATCTTCCCGACTGGGTAAGCCGACTTTCCTGGTACCACACCGTGAAAGACTGTTGAAGAAGGCTTAAGATCCTTGTCAAGTAAGTTCATCCGGCGAAAGGTGTCATAGTACAAGATGTTGATGCTGCTGCCGCCATCCATAAGTACTTTAGTGAACTTGTATCCTCCCACTTGGGGGGCAACTACTAAGGCTAGCTGCCCCGGGTTATCAACACGTGGCGGGTGATCCGCCCTGCTCCAAGTGATGTCATACTCAGACCACTTGAGATACTGTGGGAGAGCCAGCATGACCGCGTTAACCGCCCGTTTGTGTACCTTCCGTTCCCGTTTGTCAAGGCTGGTTGTGAAGACGTGGTACTGACCCCCGCTGAGCTGCTTCGGGTTACTCTGATACCCTGACTGGTTATTCTGCTGCTGGCCTCCGCCACCAGACTGTAGGTTATGACCTCCTTTGTTGCCTTGACCCTGGCCGCCCGGCCCTGAGCCGCCCGACGGGCCATTACCGTTGTTACGATGCTGCTGAATGCTGTAGTTCCGGAAATCCCGCATAACGCTGCAATTTCCCCATGTATGATCTGCTTGCTTGCCATTCCGGCTGTGCTCTGGACAAGGTCTATTAAGCATCTCCTCTAGAGGAATCTTACCTCTGTTAAAAGGCTGTCTATAATTCCCATTGCCCTTAGCACGGTTATTCCCAGTGTTGGTATTAGCCACTAGCTCTGACTCGCCTTCCGGGTGTTTCCGCTTTCCAGCGTTGTTACTTCCAGCCGTACCCGGCTGCTGACCCTTGCCATTGTTACCCTTTTTCCCCTGACCTGATTTCTCCTCATCAGAGCCCGGGTCTTTCGTATTGTCAGAATCTGCATACTTGGTGAGAGCCGCCATGAGCTCCCCCATGTCTTGACATGACCGCTTGAGCCGGCCAAGCTTCTGCTTTAGAGGCGTGAAGTGACAGTTCTTCTCCAGAATTAAAACCGCCCGAGCCGCCGTAATCTGCTCCGAAGAGTGGATGATAGTAGAGACCCGCCGGACCCAGTGATGAGCCGACTCGTCCTCACGCTGTACACAATGGTCCAAATCCACAATCGTCATGGGCTGCTTGCATGTTCCCTTAAATTTTTTGATGAATCTCGCCCTTAACTCGGCCCAGGAGTTAATGGTGTTGGGTGGCAAACCCTTCAGCCATGTGCGAGCCGGCCCTTCCAGCATCATGATGAAATACTTGGCGCATACCTCATCGCTAACGTCCAGCATCTCCATGGCTAGCTCATAACTTTCAACCCAGGCCTCTGGAGGTAAATCAGCAGTGTAATTGGGCACCTTACGAGGACCCTTGAAATCCTTCGGCAGACGCTCATTCCGCAGAGCCGGTACCAGACACGGCACCCCCACAGCCCTGGAAGTCAGCCCCGCTCCTCCTGAAACGGAAGGGGCGACTGTGCGTTCCTGAGACGCCGCCGCTGCCTGAGCCGCCTCTTCTCGCCGTGCTCTCGCCTTATCCACCAATGTTTGAGCATCCAGAGCCGCCCGATCCGCTTGCAACGGGTTACGATGTCGTTCGCTGCTAGAAACCGCCGGCGACTCATAACGCCGGCTATAACTACGGCTGTGGATGGGCGTTGAGTGCACGCGACTCCGGCTGTAATTATACTTCTCTTGCTGAGCCATCGCCGTGCGCAGGTATCCGATGGCGTTCCGCACCTCTTCTGCATAAGGCGCCTCATCGGGGATCGGAATTGTATCAAGCCTGGTTGCTGCTGCTACCATGTTCTCCGCCGGGTTAGAATAATGACCCGGCGGTGTCGGATAAAGCAGTGGCGGGTTTTGGCCCCGTCGTGGCGGGTCTTGACGCTGAACCACCGCCCGGCTCCTAGGTATTTCCGCCGTCCGGGTTATGGCCAAAGGCACACCTCGTCCCGTTCCTGGCGTGTTGAAGAGATTCCTAGCTTCATACTGCTCCGGCAAGCGGGACTGATGTCTCATCCGCTAAACCGCCGCGGCCGACTGTTGCTCTATCTCGAGGCAAAGAGCATCCGCCTTAAGGCGCTCTGCCTCAGCATCCATCTGAGCCTTCAGCTCGTTAACTTCTTGCTGGACCACGGCCATCCGATCCTTCAACCTAGTGATTTCTGCTTTGCGGGCCGCTTGGTTCGCAACAGTGACCTCAGTTGCCATCAAGGTTGTAAGCTCGTTCATCAGATCCATGAGAACTTGAGCCGGGGGCGCGCCTGACCCGGACACGGTCGCACCAGCAGGTGTACTGCCCTGAGCCGCCGCTGAACCGGCCATGAAGACGGCTGCATGACTTGGCGGCTCATAACCCTCCGGCTCATGGTATTCTGACTCGGGGTAAGGCTCGTCGTAGCCCCCAAGCCCTCTATCGTGAAGCTGATAGATCGATTCCGTCTCCCCACATGAAGATTCCTCCCCGGAGTAGTCATGAGTTTCTTCCTCGGACACAGAACCCTCAAGTTCTACGCCCTGAGTGAAGCCGACGAAGACATGCTTCCTGCCCGGGTCAGAACGGGCGGATTGCATGCTCCGGGCGGGTTGCTTGCGCCGGGCCGGCTCGACGATGTTGGTGCAGATGTCCGGCCCGGGTTCAGATCCGCCAATCTTGCCGATGAAGACATGGATTCCACCGAAGGGGACCCGGAAGCCGTACTCGATTGAGTCAGCCTCAGGACCCCAGCTGGCGTCGTCGATGTAAAGCTTTCCGCGGCGGCTCTTAGTCATCTCGCCGACCACGTATCCCTCGCCCCCGAGGAGAGCACCCTTTGAAGACTCAACACCACCCAGCGCTATCCCCACGGTGGGCGCCAACTGTCGTGGTTTTGTCACGGCAGATGCCCGAAGGCTTAGGTTCGGAGTCAACGCCATGGAAGTGGACTCAAAGGGGTTAAGCGGGACAAGGGACACGGGTTTACCCAGGTTCGGCCCCTCACGGTGGAGGTGAAAGCCTACGTCCTGCTTAAGCTGTATTAACTGGTATATCGAGTACAAGGGGCGGCTTGCTTGCCCTAACTCTCAATTGCTTGATCTCTCTCGCTGTAAGGCTTGTCTGTCTTTTTTCCCCCCTAACCCGCCGCAGGGGCTCACCTTTATATACACAGGTCGAGGCCCTGGGCTTACAAGAGTCCGGGTCGGGTTACACAACGTAACCGACTCTGGTTCTACTTTCCTAGTCTTACAAGGTAAGTCTTCACGTGGCGGCTCACCCTCTCAGGCCTTGAGTCGCCACCAGGCCTTGGGCCTTCAAAGGGCCCGCCTGTTAACCGTCGTCTTCATGTCTTGCCTTCCTGGGCTTGCTTGGGCTCTTGCTCCATGAGTCGCCAACCGTTATAACCCGGCCCCTTAAGGGCGGGTCACACCGTGGGGTTATATCCCCAACAGATCCAGAAAGAATTGGTCTAAGAAACTTGATGATGCATTATGGGCTTACAGAACTGCTTACAAAAACCCTATGGGTATGTCTCCGTATAAAATGGTTTATGGTAAAGCATGTCACTTACCTCTAGAACTAGAACATAAAGCTTATTGGGCAATTAAAGAGCTCAACTATGATTTCAAACTTGCTAGTGAGAAGAGGTTATTTGACATTAGCTCACTTGATGAATGGAGAGCCCAGGCCTATGAGAATGCCAAGTTGTTTAAAGAAAAAGTTAAGAGATGGCATGATAAAAGGATACAAAAACGTGAATTCAATGTAGGTGACCATGTCTTGCTATACAATTCTCGTTTAAGATTTTTTGCAGGAAAACTTCTCTCTAAATGGGAAGGGCCTTACATTATCGAGGAAGTATATCGTTCCGGTGCCATCAAGATCAACAACGCCGAAGGCACAAATCCTAAGGTGGTAAACGGGCAATGAATCAAACATTATATTTCAGGTACTCCCATAAATGTTGAAACCAATATTATCAATACCATGACTCCGGAGGAGTACATTAGGGAGACCTACCAGAACGTTTCAGACTCCGAAAAGGAATAGGTATGTGTTACGGTAAGCAAACCGACTCCAAAACTTTTCCAATAGCAATTTTATCCGTTTTGGAATATTTAATAAATTAGGAAAATTTGAAGTAGTCTGAAGAGTGCACAAGGAGGCGACAAGCCAGGGGGGCGCGCCCTACTCCCCTGGGCGCGCCCCTGTGGCTTGTGGCCACCCCGTGTACCCTCCGGACTCCGTTTTCTTGTGGTATACTCCTTTAGGTCGGTAAAAATTCATTATATAATCTCCCGAAGGTTTGGACCTTCGTATCACGACAATATCTCCTGTTTTTGTTTCGAGTTGTTTTCCGGACAGATTTAGATCGACATGACGTCCCCAAGTGCTTCGAAGGACAAGTTCTTCGAGAAGGTCATCAACCCCTACCTTGCGGAGGTGCTGCGACACCCTCAAACCATTGAGATGCATGAGGGGGTGCTGCACATCCGTGATGTTGAGGGGCCAAAGAAGACCGGAAGCGTGGAGACAAGGCTCGAAGCAATGGAGCAACAAGTCTTCAAGTGCCAAGGGATGGTGGAATGCGGACTCGATGCCAATCACATGATGATCGCGGAGTTTGCCCATAAGCACAAGCTGGACGCCAAGGACATCGGGGAGCACATCTTCAAGCTTTACGAGAAAATCGAGCATCTCCAAGCCCAGATCTATGACCTGCAAAACCAAAACTGTGAGTATGAATACAAATTTAAGAGAATGAGTTTGGCTGCAGATTTGAGGATCCCGGAGACCCGTTCATCCTTTTACGATGGTGAGCCTATGCCTTGGAAGACGGAGGACAAGCTTCCAACCTCATCAACAACTCCAACATCACCACCTCCGAAGAAAGACAACTAAACACATGGGTATGGGCACTCCCCTTGGCTTGTGCCAAGCTTGGGGGAGGTGCCCCAGTATCGTATCACCATCACATCTTTTACTTTTATCATTTTTCTTAGTTTGATCCTTTTGGTTATATCTTGATCTCGTAGAATAAAGTTTTTAATGTGATCTAGTTTTGATTTTTGCCTTATGTTCCCCCTATGTAAGCGAGTCCGAGAGTTATATAATAAAAAGTAGTTTTGAGTTGAGGGCTTTGCTTGCTTGCTATGATCTTGAGAAAAAGAAATAGAAAGAAGTATAAAATAAAAGCAAAGAGTATATATGATAATCTTATGGGGGGGGGGGGGGTGATGACTTCACATATAAGAAGTATGTCGACTGAAATTTGTTGTGAGTTGACAAACATAGCGATTGGTCATTGTTGCAATTAAAAGGAAGTAATAAAGAAAGAGAGGTTCACATATAAATATATTATCTTGGACATCTTTTATGATTGTGAGCACTCATTAAAATATTATATGCTAAGAAGTTGATGTTGGACAAGGAAGACAACATAATGGGTTATGTTTGCTTATTTCCGAATAGAAGTTATATGGTTATAGATCCTTTAACATGTGACGCTTGCTTCCACCCCATATCAGCCAAAACTTCCGCACCAAGTAGAGATACTACTTGTGCATCCAAACACCCTTAACCCAGTTTTGCCATGAGAATCCACCATACCTACCTATGGATTGAGTAAGATCCTTCAAGTAAGTTGTCATCGGTGCAAGCAATAAAAATTGCTCTCTAAATATGTATGATCTATTAGTGTGAGGAAAATAAACTTTATACAAACTTGTGATATGGAAGAAATAAAAGCGACAGACTGCATAATAAAGTTCTTTATCACAAGGGGCAATATAAAGTGATGTTCTTTTGCATTAAGGGATTGCGCATCCAACTATAAAAGCGCATGACATCCTCTGCTTCCCTCTGCGAAGGGCCTATCTGTTACTTTTACTTTCTAGTACTTACCTTTATGCAAGAGTCGTGGTGATCTTCACCACTTCCTTTATTTCGCCTTTATCTCTTGGCAAGCATCATGTGTTGGGGAATGATCTAGACACATATATCCACTCGGATGTGGGTGATCATGAGTTATTTCTGTTGACATTACCCTTGAGGTAAATAGTGGGGAGGCAAAACTATAAGCCCCTATCTTTCTCTGTGTCCGATTGAAGCTTTGACCTCATATGTACCGCGTGAGTGTTAGCAATTATGAAAGACTAAAAGATGATTGAGTATGTGGATTTGCTTTACAAGCTCTTATATTAATTCTTTCCTACGTTATGATAAATTGGAATTGCTTCAATGACTAAGATCATAGTTTGTTGGTTCTCAATAGAGTTCCGGATTCATACTTTACCTTGTGAATGAATTGTTACTTTAGCATAAGAAATTATATGTCAATATATGTTGCTGTTCTAAAGATGACCATGATGCCTTCATGTCCGTATTTTATTTTATCGACACCTCTATCTCTAAACATGTGGACATATTTATCGATTTCGGCTTTCGCTTGAGGACAAGCGAGGTCTAAGCTTGGGGGAGTTGATACGTCCATTTTGCATCATGCTTTTATATTGATATTTATTGCATTATGGGCTTTTATTACACATTATGGTACAATACTTATGCCTTTTCTCTCTTATTTTACAAGGTTTACATGAAGAGGGAGAATGCCGGCAGCTGGAATTCTGGACTGGAAAAGGAGCAAATATGAGAGACCTATTCTGCACAACTCCAAAAGTCCTGAAAAGTTACGGAGAATTATTTTGGAATATATAAAAAATATTGGGCGAGAGAAATACCAGAGGGGACCCACCAGGAGGTCACAAGCCAGGGGGGCGTGCCCTACCCCCCTGGGCGCGCCCCTTTGGCTTGTGGGCCCCCTAGCAGGCCTCCGGTGCCCATCTTCTGCTATATGGAGGGTTTTGACCTGGAAAAAAAATCAGAAGAGAGCATTCGGGACGAAGCGCTGCCATCTCGAGGCGGAACTTGGGCAGAACCAATCTAGGGCTCCGGCGGAGCTGTTCTGCCGGGGAAACTTCCCTCTCGGAGGGGGAAATCGAAGCCATCGTCATCACCAATGATCCTCTCATCGAGAGGGGGTCAATCTCCATCAACATCTTCACCAGCACCATCTCCTCTCCAAACCCTAGTTCATCTCTTGTATCCGATCTTTGTCTCAAAACCTCAGATTGGTACCTGTGGGTTGCTAGTAGTGTTGATTACTCCTTATAGTTGATGCTAGTTGGTTTACTTGGTGAAAGATCATATGTTCAGATCCTTAATGATAATTAATACTCCTCTGATTATGAACATGAATATGCTTTGTGAGTAGTTACGTTTGTTCCTGAGGACATGGGATAAGTCTTGTTATAAGTAATCATGTGAATTTGGTATTCGTTCGATATTTTGATGAGATGTATGTTGTCTCTCCTCTAGTGGTGTTATGTGAACGTCGACTACATGACACTTCACCATTATTTGGGCCTAGGGGAAGGCATTGGGAAGTAATAAGTAGATGATGGGTTGCTAGAGTGACAGAAGCTTAGACCCTAGTTTATGCGTTGCTTCGTAAGGGGCTGAGTTGGATCCATATGTTTCATGCTATGGTTAGATTTATCTTAATTCTTCTTTCGTAGTTGCGGATGCTTGCGAGAGAGGTTAATCATAAGTGGGAGGCTTGTCCAAGTAAGGACAGCACCCAAGGACCGGTCCACCCACGTATCAAATTATCAAAGTAACGAACGCGAATCATGTGAGCATGATGAAAACTAGCTTGACAGAAATTCCCATGTGTCCTCGGGAGCGCTTTGCTTTATATAAGAGTTTGTCCAGGCTTGTCCTTTGCTACAAAAGGGATTGGGCCACCTTGCTGCACCTTTGCTACATTTGTTACTTGCTACCCGTTACGAATTATCTTATCACAAAACTATCTGTTACCGATAATTTCAGTGCTTGCAGAGAATACCTTACTGAAAACCGCTTGTCATTTCCTTCCGCTCCTCGTTAGGTTCGACACTCTTACTTATCGAAAGGACTACGATAGATCTCCTATACTTGTGGGTCATCATGTAGCCCCCAAGGGCCGGATCATTATATAAAGAATGAACCGGGACTCTTTGTAGACCTGATGTTAGACTTGTAGAGCAATGTGTAGCCCCCAAGGGCCGGGTTATCTTCATGAAGATGATCCGGGTCTTATTTGTATTGTAGAAATTTGAAAGAACTGATACATATTAGCCCCCAAGTGTCAAGTATATTGCTTGCAATCTGCTTGGGACTTGCAAGAATTCTCTGCCGTGCTTCTAAACACCATTGTGAGCCGGACTGGCGGCTTAAGACTGATAATCTTGCTGTGCTATGACTTGTCATTTGTAGGAATCTTTAAGTGTGGCTGAATCCAGCATGACAGGCCTTAAGAAAAGTTTTGCCTTGCAACAAGAAGCCCGAGCTGAAGCCGACACAAAGTGGTGGCTCTCCTTGCCAGAGCTGGAGAAGATCAAGACGGAACTTGAAGCATACAAAAAAATCTGCTGAAGCCAGCCAAGCCGCCCTGACCAAACACGCCGAAGACGCCAAGGGCCGTCTTACACCCGTGACTGAAGAGCTGACCAGCCTGAAGCGGCATATAAACCAGATGACCAAAGAAGTCTTTGGTAAGCACTGTTGACTTTACTTATGATTATGCTTGAAATGATCCTATGGAGACTCGCTCGGTGACTTACAATCTCAAACTGTTTAACAGGCAAGCGAACTCGCCAGCTTCCGGATGACAGCTTGTTGAAGCTGAAGGCTTTATACGCCTTCACCGAACAACTATACGCCGGAAGCCTCTTTACCATCAGGGCAGTCTTTGGTGAAAAAGGTGTGCCAAAGCTGATCAAAGACGTGCTAAAGTGCCTCTCCACCGTCCCTCAACACTTCGAAGAAATGAAGAAATCAGCCGCCCGCAAGGGCACGATATCTGCTCTGAGCCGGGCGTTGGCATATGCGCCGGAGCTTAACCCGGAGGAGATGACGGGGGGCTTCCCACAGTTGAAGGATGATGGGTCGTGTTGGTTAATGTCAGGGTCTCCGAGATACATCTTTGACCAGTACATTCTATCCTAGCTAATACTATATTTCCCTGAAAAAAAGCTAATACTATATTTAAAAACAACATGAGTTGATATATGGTTGTTAAACATATCAGGCAATCACACTAACTATTGTGACACAGGTGTGAGGGTTTCAGTTCTTTTCCATATTCAAGGCATGTGGCTGAGCTATTTTCTATCCAAATTTGTAGTTGTTGCGTAAATAATTTGGGTTAATTATAGGATAATATATTCAAATACCATGCATTTTGTATCATACTTTTTTTGCAGGTAATCCAAAATTCATCTTTAACCAGTAAATTATGTCTAGATATACTTATAAAGCAAGTTATCTATCTACTTTTTCAGGATATATTGGTTATCACAGAGTAGAACCGAGTATCTGATTGTAGTACAAAACTTCAAATACACCACACTAAATATTTGCGGCATAACAGTAAGAAACTACTTTTGAGTTCTGTCTTGGAATAAACCTCGGTATCAACAAAAAATAAACACATGTATATTGAAAATTCAAAAAAATACATTGCCACTTCGTAATGAAAAATTCAAAAAGTATCGAACATTAAACTACAAATAGAAAGGCACCTATAAAGTCCGATAATTGTTCTTGATCCCAGTTTGTGACAGACGGGATTATTCAACATAATAGGTATATACGATTTCCATTTTTAAATGGAAAAAAATGAAATATCGTATGTGCTATTAAAATAAAAGTAGTCAAAATATATTTAAATAATTCTGGAATCACTATTATATAAATTTATATGTATGAAATTTTCAAACTTCTAGCCCGTGCCGAAGCACGGGTTGACGACTAGTTATCCTCTAACTCTGGCTGGAGTGGCAAATGGGGACGATCAAGTGCATACACATTCTTCTCTAACTTGGAGTTAATGAGCATCTGAATGTATGGTGCATATCCACATGATCTCTTCTGGTCTGCAGCTGTCCTCCTCACTGTTTCTACAATCAAGTCCATCACTCTTATCCTGGTGTGGGAGTCTATGTGATGCAGCATGTTGATGGAGTACCCCCTTATCATCTTATCATCTCCAGATTTGGGCATCAAGGTATGCCTCAAAATGGTGTTAATGGTGGGTAGTCCTGCTTGCAGGAAATAGACAGACCCAAGCTTATGTTAATGCACATGTGAAGCAGGGATTTCCTTGTACATATTTGCCATGGAGTTGTGGTTCATCTTGGATTCAGAGTAGACATCCAAATCTCCCTCCTGTACCTGTGGAGCTCCTAAGATGGTAGCCCACTCATCAACTATTGATTGGTACCTCTCTCCTTCTGTCATCCAAACAATCCTGCCATTTGGATAAAAGTGTGTAGTGGAATAAAACTGCATGACCATCTCATCATTCCATGCTGAAAATTCTCTGCCAACAAAGTTTGCAAGATCAATGCACTAGAAGTTGTCTCTGACACTGGGACAGAAATCTTCATTGTCCTTGATGTAATCCCAGTCGACATATCTCATGTCACTGACAGCTGGGCTCTTGTCCAATAGGACAGTCTCATAAAAGTCCTGCTGTTCCTTGGTGTCAAATCTGGCATCCGCAACAGTCCTTCTTCTGGAGGCATAGGGAACAACATCTCTCCATGTCCTCAGCCCTGAGTCTTTCCTCTTCTTCATATCTTCTGCAACTGGGTGATTGATAACCCACAAGTATAGGGGATCGCAACAGTTTTGGAGGGTAGAGTATTCAACCCAAATTTATAGATTCGACACAAGGGGAGCCAAAGAATATTTGAGAGTATTAGCAGTTGAGTTGTCAATTCAACCACACCTGGAGATTAAATATCTACAACAGAGTGATCAGTAGCATAGTAGTATGATAGTTTGATAGCAGTAGTAACAGGAACAGTAACGGTAGCAGTGATAGAAATAGTTTTGTAGCAATTGTAACAGTAACAACATCAATAGTAACTTAGCAAGAGCAATGAGTGGAAAACTCGTAGGCACTGGATCGGTGAACTCGTTGGATGATATAACAATCATAACCAAGGGCGACACATAACTAGCTCCAGTTCATAAATGTAATGTAGGCATGTATTCCGTAAATAGTCATACGTGCTTATGGAAAAGAACTTGCATGGCATCTTTTTTCCTACCCTCCCGTGGTAGCGGGGTCCAAAAGGAAACTAAGGGATATTAAGGCCCCCTTTTAATAGAGAACCAGAACAAAGCATTAACATAGGGTGAATACATGAACTCCTCAAACTACAATCATCACCGGAAAGTATCCCGACTATTGTACACTCCGGGGTTTGCGGATCAGAACACGTAATAGGTGCGTATGACTAGCAAGATCGGATCAAGAACATAGATATAATGGTGACAACATAAACGGTTCAGATCTGAAATCATGGCACTCGGGCCCTAGTGACAAGCATTAAGCATGGCAAAGTCATAGCAACATCAATCTCAGAACATAGTCGATACTAGGGATCAAGCCCTAACAAAACTAACTCGATTACATGATGAATCTCATCCAACTTGTCGTGGTTTTATCATGGCAGATGTCCTGGTGTAAGGACTTGGGGGTGAGGCCATCGTGACGGCGGTTAACTCGAAGGGGTTGATCGGGACGAAAGACACATGTTTACCCAGGTTCGGCCCCTCTCGATGGAGCTAATAGCCTACGTCCTGCTTTGAGTTGTATTGATTGAGTATCGATTACAAGGGAGCGGATTCGCTTGACCTAGTACTCGATCAAAGGTTTTCGTGCCCTAAGCCGCCCAGGGAACCCGCCTTTATATACACAGGTCGAGGCCCTGGGCTTACAAGAGTCCGGGCCGGGTCATACTTAGTAACCGACCTTGCCCCTAACTACCCTTGCCTTGTCTGGCAAGCTGCCACCGGCGGCTTACGCCACCGGGTCACACGTTGTCTTCCGCTACTGGGCCTCCTCCAGGCCCACCAGCAATTCACTTCCTGGCCTTACTGCTAAGCCGCCAACCTCATGACCCGACCCCTCTTGGGCGGGTCTCACCACAGATTGATATCCCCAACATTAGGCCACATATTGATTTGAAATGGTTCATGTCAATCTTCAAGTCTTCTGGTTGGCGAGTCTTACATTCCTTTCTGACAAATATTCATGATCCGCCATGTGAAAATGGGTGATGTCATCTCTGACCAATCTTCGTGACCCGCCATGCGGAAATGAGTGACGTCATCTCTGAAAAATCCAAAAGATCTGGATGACGTCATAACGGATCTTTTCATTAACTGGTCAATCCGAGAATCGAGGCGTTTTCTTGGTCAATCATCACTTTGTCTCCTCGATTCCCACGTGAGACTATTGTTGTTCCATCCTCCTCATAAATAGGCATGTGGGGTCCTTATCTTTTCACTTTTCGCCATCGCCGCCTCCCTTCTTCTTCTTCCTCCAACCGTTCACGCAGCTGAAGCTCCGCCGCGCCGCTCGAACCTCACCGTCGCCATCACCAAGGCCGCTGCATCACCCTGAATCCGTCCAGAGTTCGCTGTCGCTCGCCCGCATCTTCTACGCATCTCAGGTTCCATCTTCTTCCTCCTCTGGATCTGCATTAGTGCATCGAGTGTTCTTCGGGTCCGCCGCCGTTCACCGGCGTCCTTGCCGTAGATGAGGGAGAGAGACGCTCTTAGGCTTCCAATCGCTAGCAAGAACCCACAGCGCTCCGCCGGATGCGGTTTCCATGCTTATCACAGATCTCCTTTCACGGGAAACTCATGTATGAACCATCTGTTCTTTGCGGTCGTTTTAGGTTTAGGAATTATTTTCCTTTTCTTCTTGTCCGTAGATATTAAAATGATAGCGGTAGTTGTAGGAATATGTTTTTCCACACTTAGCAATTTTTCCAACACTCGCTGGCAAAATTGACCCGCCATCATGCTACCGGCTCTCATTGTCATGCTTCGTTGCTGTAATGATCGGCAGTTCATAATTTAGTACCGACCCGCCAAGTACTATCATCATCTAGAGTCATAGATGTTTTGATCATGCCGCGTTGTTAACCTGGCACAAAATCATGTTTTTTCACAACCCTTTAAGCCGCCGTCATGGCTAAAGCTCCTGCCTCTTGCGACTAGGTAAGATCCGGGGTAACTGAGGAATCGCTCAACGATTTTGTCGTCATGGGAGTTTTGCCGGCTCAGGATGTTATCCACTGGTGGGTTCCAGGCAATGAAACCACTCCCAAACCCGAGGATGGGGAAGTCATTGTGTTCACAGACCATCTTCTCCGTGGCTTCATCTAATTGTATCAGGAAACTCATGCTTATATTTGTATTTCTGCATATTAGTCTTGTGCTGTTATTTACTCATATTGCTTCATCTAATTGTATCAGGAAACTCCTCCTTCGTCTGGCGACTCAACCGCCTCCAAGCTGCCTCCCCTTGTTATCAACCCGGGGTAAATTTTCTTATATCCTTTCCCTGCTTACTACTATACTGTCCTTGCATGTAACTGATAATGAAGTCCGTGTTTTGCAGGGCTCACGCCAAGAAAAGGAAATTGAGTGGGTCATCTTCCCATCCAGATGTTTTAGAACGAGAAGATCCAAAGCTTGACACTGAAGCTCAAGTGAAACCATTCGATGCTGACCCGGGTGCTCATGACAACACTCCCCAGCCCAACGAACCGGTGGATGCTGACGTTGTGATTCCTGAAGCTTCTCTGGAGACGGATCCTAAGCCGCCCAGCCCCCTGCCAACAACTCAAGAGGTGCCGGCTCAGGAAGAAGAGGTCACTATCACCGGCTCAGCTTATGCCGCTCCGGCCCCCTCCAACGTGCTAACCAAGCACATCAGCAAGGCTGAAACACCTTCACCTGAGAAGGATAAAAACAAGCTTGATCTGCCCAACTTGGAGAAGCTGACTGCTGACAAGCTACACTCAGGTTATCTGAGTCGCCTGGCCGCTAGCCGGGACATGGAGGCCAAGCTAGTGGATATGATGAAGAGGAAATATGAGGTATTCCACTTTTCTGCTTTCTGTATACCCTTACGTAGCCCCTAAGGGCCGGCTTATATTCTCGAAAATAAGCCGGGTCTTTCAATAATATATAGACTTGAGTAGATCAATGTTGTAGCCCCCAAGGGCCGGGTCATTATACCAATAATGGGCCGGCACTTATTGCCTTAATAAATGCAAAAAATGCCAAGTGTAGCCCCCAAGGGCCGGATCATTATATAAAGAATGAACTGGGACTCTTTGTGGACCTGATGTTAGACTTGTAGAGCAATGTGTAGCCCCCAAGGGCCGGGTTATCTTCATGAAGATGATCCGGGTCTTATTTGTATTGTAGAAACTGGAAAGAACTGATACACATTAGCCCCCAAGTGTCAAGTATATTGCTTGCAATCTGCTTGGGACTTGCAAGAATTCTCTGCCGTGCTTCTAAACATCATTGTGAGCCGGACTGGCGGCTTAAGACTGATAATCTTGCTATGCTATGACTTGTCATTTGTAGGAATCTTTAAGTGTGGATGAATCCAGCGTGACAGGCCTTAAGAAAAGTCTGGCCTTGCAACAAGAAGCCCGAGCTGAAGCCGACACAAAGTGGCGGCTCTCCTTGTCAGAGCTGGAGAAGATCAAGACGGAACTTGAAGCATACAAAAAATCTGCTAAAGCTAGCCAAGCCGCCCTGACCAAACGCGCCGAAGACGCCGAGGGCCGTCTTACACCCGTGACTGAAGAGCTGACCAGCCTGAAGCGGCATATAAACCGGATGACCGAAGCTGTCTTTGGTAAGCACTATTGACTGTACTTATGATTATGCTTGAAATGATCCTATGGAGGCTCGCTCGGTGACTTACAATCTCAAACTGTTTAACAGGCAAGCGAACTCGCCAGCTTCCGGATGATATCTTGTTGAAGCTGAAGGCTTTATACGCCTTCACTCAACAACTATACGCCGGAAGCCTCTTTACCATCAGGGCAGTCTTTGGTGAAAAAGGTGTGCCAAAGCTGATCAAAGACGTGCTAAAGTGCCTCTCCACTGTCCCTCAACACTTCGAAGAAATGAAGAAATCAGCCGCCCGCAAGGGCGCGATATCTGCTCTGAGCCGGGCGTTGGCATATGCGCCGGAGCTTAACCCGGAGGAGATGACGGGGGGCTTCCCACAGTTGAAGGATGATGGGTCGGAATGCACTCAAGACGACTACGCCTGCTGCTTCAAAGCGTCTCGGGTGTTGGGCAGCCAGCTAGCCGCAGAAGCTGACCTGAAGACATATCAGGCGGCTTACGATGCCGACAACGCGCGAATCCGGGCGCCTACATTTGAACCAAAGGATCTGACTCCCCAACGGCGTAAGCATATCTTCGCTCCTGACGGTTATCCATCTCCCATCTTGGATGATGATACTGAATTTGAAGCATTACTCAACTGCAACTGGGATGTGGACAACCTTCAGATCCAGGAAAACGAAGACCCGGCGCGGGATGATCCGTCGACAAGCTAGGCGCAAGAAGCCGGTCTTCAAGGATGCTAACCCGGGCGAAGCTGAGCCGCCGGATGATAACTTGTGAAAAACTTGAGCACCATATTTTGGGCCCTGTGAGGTCTTGTAATAGCAGTAGAAAAACTTGATCGCCTGCTCTTGTGCCTTCGTGCACTTTTAAAACTTCTTCAGCCCATATGCCGGCGACTTAGCATGAATGTCTTGATATAATTATCTGACTGCATTAACTCGCTCGGCGGGTTATATTCCATGAGCAATGCTAAGCCGGGGTTACCCAAAAACTTAGAATCTTATCATGAAAAATACCTACAAAAAACAAGCAATAGAATATATATTTGTATATCTCTTTATAAGCCGGCTTTATAGGCACAACAAGACGAGACAGCTCTTGTAAGAAAAATTTATTTTTCCTCAAAGAAGCTAGGCATAAAAGCCTGAAACCTCGTAAGCCGGCTCTCACGTGACATAAATCCGTCATTTAAACCTTAGCATGTTCATGGTCTTTAAAAAGATTGACGCTGCTAATAGTACGAACGGGCCACATAGCGGAGAGACTACAACAGACAAGGCGAGTTTATCCTAGCTCACTGTAAGCCGGCTCTCACGTGACGAAAACCGCCGTTTAAACCTTGACAAGTTCAGGGTCTTATTGCGAGATTGACTAGCAAGTTCAGGGTCTCTGAGCAAGATTGACTATCAAGAGTTCGGCGGGTCACATGGTGGAGTAGCAAGTTGCAAACAGGCAGGTTTAACTCGAATATGGCATATAAAGCCAGTCAAGAGGGTATGAAAGCTAAACCCAGTGGGTTGGAAGCCCCCAAGTGACCTTATGAAGAATCAACTCTTTGCACAAAACGTGGTGCGGAAAAACGGCAGAGGCCCCGAATTATGGGGATGCCAACTTTATTATATCATAAAAGGTGGTATACACAACGATAGAAGTATGTACATTGAGAAGAGTCGGCGGCTCAAGTATAATATGGCCGCAGGTGAGCAATGTTCCACGGCCTGGCAGTCTCTTCTTCGGACGTGCGTGATTTGTCACTCTCCCGTATATCAATGAGATAGTAGGAGCCATTGTTGAGATTCCTGCTGATCACAAACGGTCCCTCCCACGGGGGTGACAACTTATGCATATCTGACTGGTCTTGAATCAGCCGGAGCACTAAGTCGCCTTCTTGGAATGTCCGGGTCTTGACTCTGCAGCTATGATAGCGACGCAGATCTTGGTGGTAAATCGCCGACCGTGCCGCTGCCAGATCCCGTTCTTCATCCAAAGCATCCAAGGCATTCTGACGCGTTGTCTCATTATCAGTTTCAACGTAAGCCGCCACCCTCGGCGAGTCATGACAGATATCACTGGGGAGAACGGCTTCCGCGCCATAAACCATGAGAAAAGGCGTATAGCCTGTTGACCTGTTGGGGGTGGTTCTGATACTCCAAAGTACTGAAGGTATTTCCTCCACCCAACAACCCGGCGTGCGTTCTAAAGGTACCATAAGCCGGGGTTTAATCCCTCTCAAAATTTCCTGGTTAGCACGCTCTGCTTGGCCGTTTGACTGTGGGTGAGCCACAGAAGATACATCGAGGCGGATATGTTCACCATCACAAAACTCCTTCATAGCTCCCTTGGACAGGTTTGTACCATTGTCAGTAATGATACTATGAGAATAGCCAAACCGAAAGATCAGCTTTTTGACGAACTGAACTGCTGTTGCTGTGTCACACTTACTGACCGGCTCAGCCTCAACCCACTTAGTAAACTTGTCAACCGCCACCAGGAGGTGGGTCTTCTTGTCTTTAGACCTCTTAAAAGGTCCCACCATATCAAGCCACCAGACCGCAAACGGCCAGGTGATTGGAATCATCCGAAACTCTTGAGCCGGCACATGGGCCCGTCGTCCGAATTTCTGACATCCACCACATTTACTGACCAAGTCCTCTGCATCTTTGTGAGCTGTTAACCAGTAAAAACTGTGCCGAAAAGCCTTAGCCACCAAAGATTTTGACCCGGTGTGATGACCACAATCGCCGACACGTATCTCTTGCAGGATTTCACGGCCCTCGTCAGGAGAAACACATCGCTGAAAAACGCCTGTCACGCTGCGCCTGTGCAACTCGCCGTTGACAATAGTCATAGACTTGGACCGCCTCATAATCTGTCGCGCCAAGGTCTCATCTTGGGGTAACTCACCGCGAGTCAGATACGCCAGATAAGGCAGCATCCAATCTGGGATTGCGCGGAGAGCCGCCACCAATTGCCCTTCAGGGTCAGGTATCGCAAGATCCTCTTCCGATGGTAATTTAACCGACGGGTGATGCAGTACATCCAGAAACACATTAGGTGGCACTGGCTTACGCTGAGACCCCAGTCCGGATAGTGCATCAGCCGCTTCATTCTTCCGACGATCTATATGATCCACCTGATAGCCCTTAAAGTGACCAGCAATAACATCAACCGCCTGGCGATAAGCCGCCATGCGAGGGTCCTTGGAATCCCACGTGCCAGAAACTTGGTGAGCCACTAGGTCCGAGTCGCCGAGGCATCTGACCCGGCTCAAACTCATCTCCTTTGCCACACGAACCCCATGAAGCAAAGCCTCATATTCAGCTGCATTATTAGTGCAAGGAAACATTAACCTCAAAACATAACATAACTTATCACCTCGTGGGGGAAGTTAAAACAACTCCAGCCCCCGAGCCTTCCAACTGCCTGGAGCCATCAAAATGAATTGTCCAATACGTATTGTCCGGCTTATCCTCGGGTGCTTGACACTCTGTCCAGTCATTGATAAAATCCACCAGGGCTTGAGATTTCACAGCCATCCGGGGCACATATTTCAGATTGATAGGTCCAAGCTCAATTGCCCACTTAGCAATCCTACCAGTGGCTTCTCTGTTCTGAATGATATCTCCCAGAGGAGCAGAGCTGACCACTGTGATTGGATGCCCAAGGAAGTAGTGCTTCAGCTTGCGATTGGCCATGAATACTCCAAACACCAGCTTTTGCCAATGCGGGTATCTCTGCTTGGATTCTGTCAAGACCTCACTGACATAGTAAACCGTCCGCTGGACTGGGTACTCCTTACCCGCCTCCCTGCGCGCCACCACAACTGCAGCACTGACGGCTCTGTTGTTAGCCGCCACGTACAGGAGCAAAGGCTCTATTTCCACCGGAGCAGCCAAAATGGGCGGCTCAGCCAACTGCTTTTTGAGCGCCTCAAACGCCTCATTGGCCGCATCACTCCGAACAAATTCGTCTGTTTTCTTCATCATCTGGTACAAAGGAATAGCTTTCTCACCCAGGCGGCTTATGAACCGGCTTAGAGCGGCAATACGACCCGCCAAGCGCTGGACATCATTAATGCACGCCGGCTTAGACAAAGAAGTGATGGCCTTTATCTTGTCCGGGTTAGCCTCAATGCCGCACTCGGAGACCAAGAATCCCAAGAGCTTGCCTGCAGGCACACCAAACACACACTTGGCCGGGTTAAGCATCATCTTGTACACCCGCAGGTTATGAAAAGTTTCTTTCAAATCATCCAACAGAGTCTCCTTCTTCCGTGACTTGACCACAATATCATCCACGTAAGCATGAACATTGCGCCCGATTTGACCATGAAGACAGTTCTGCACACAGCGTTGATAAGTCGCATGCGCACTTTTGAGTCCAAAAGGCATAGACACATAGCAGAAAGCTCCAAAAGGTGTAATGAAGGATGTCTTCTCTTGGTCTTTGACTGCCATCTTGATCTGATGATAACCTAAGTAAGCATCCAGGAAACATAAGCTCTCGCAACCCGCCGTTGCATCAATGATCTGGTTGATACGGGGGAGAGCAAATGGATCAATCGGACATGCTTATTGAGATCCGTGGAATCTACACACATGCGCCACGTGCCATTCTTTTTAAGCACAAGCACGGGGTTAGCCAACCACTCTGGGTGAAAAACTTCAACGATAAACCCTGCTGCCAAGAGCCGGGCTACCTCTTCTCCAATAGCCTTACGCCTCTCTTCATTGAAACGACGGAGGAACTGTTTGACCGGCTTAAACTTAGGATCCACATTAAGGTGGTGCTCAGCGAATTCTCTCGGTACACCCGGCATGTCATAAGCCGGCCGTCCAAACAAGGCGTGGTACGGGCTCTTGATTTTGACCACCTCGAACCATAAGGTCTCCACCCTGTAGTTGAACCCATCGCCAAAAGCTACTTCCAGGGCAATTTTTCCAACCGGATAAGCCGATTTACCGGGCACTACACCGTGAAAGACTGTTGAAGATGGCTTAAGATCCTTGTCAAGCAGGTTCATCCGGCGAAACGTGTCATAATACAGGATGTCGATGCTGCTGCCGCCATCCATAAGTACCTTAGTGAACACGTAGCCTCCTACTTGGGGGGCCACCACCAGGGCTAAATGCCCCGGGTTATCCACACGCGGTGGGTGATCCTCCCTACTCCAGGTTATGTCATATTCAGACCACTTCAAATACTGCGGGAGAGCCGGCATGGCCGCATTGACCGCCCGCTTGCGCAATTTTTGATCTCGCTTATCAAGGCTTGTCGTAAAAACGTGATACTGGCCTCCATTAAGCTGCTTCGAGTTACTCTGATATCCTGACCGGTTGTTTTGCTGTTGACCACCACTGCCAGACTGCTGGTTATGACCTCCATGGCTCCCTTGACCTTGATAACCAGAACCTGAGCCGCCTGCACCGAAGCCAGACTCATGAGAGCCGGATCCTGACCCGCTGGGCGGACCATTGCCGTTGCCTTGATGCTGGCTAAGACTGTAATTCCGGAATTCCCGCATAACCCAACAATCTTTCCAAGCATTAGTGGATGGTTTATTGGGCAGGCAATGCTTCGGGCAGGGGTCATTAAGGACTGCTTCCATGTTGAAAGGCTTATTTTTGCCGAAAGGCGGCTTACCGTTCCCCTTGCCACGGTTGTTCCTAGTATTAGTATTGGCTACCAGATCTGACCCCCCATCTGGGTGCTTCCGCTTACCGCCATTGCCTGGATTGTTATTTCCTGCCCCATTCTGCTGCTGACCCTTGCCATTACCATTCTTCTTACCCTTAGCCGATTTCTCCTCATCAGACCCAGGATCCTTGGTGCTATCAGAATCTGCATATTTGGTGAGAGCCGCCATGAGCTCCCCCATGTCCTGGCAAGAACGCTTGAGCCATCCGAGCTTCTGCTTGAGGGGCAAAAAATGACTATTCTTCTCCAGAATCAGAACCGCCTGAGCCGCCATGATATTATCAGACGAGTGGATAATGGTTGAGACCCGCCGGACCCAATGATGGGCCGACTCATCCTCTCGCTACACGCAATGATCCAAATCCACAATCGTCATAGGCTGCTTGCACGTTCCTCGGAAATTTTTGATAAATTTCGCCTTCAACTCGGCCCAGAAATTAATGGTATTGGGCGGCAAACTCTTCAACCACGTACGAGCCGGTCCCTCCAGCATCATGATGAAGTACTTAGCACAGACCGCATCACTGACGTCCAACATCTCCATGGCTAGCTCATAACTCTCGATCCAAGCTTCTGGAGGCAGATCAGCGGTATAATTAGGCACCTTACGCGGACCCTTGAAGTCCTTCGGCAGGCGCTCGTTTCGTAAAGCCGGTACTAAACACGGCACTCCCACGGCTCTGGAGGTTACTCCGGCTCCCACCGAAATGGAAGGCGCTACTGTGGGCGATTCTTGATAAGCCGCCGCGGCCGCTGCCGCCTCACGCTATGCTCTTGCAAGATCCACCAGCGCCTTAGCGTCGACAGCGGGCGGGTCATCACGAGGCGGGTTCCGGCGTCGGTCACTACTAGAAATCACCGGTGACTCTAAACGCCGGCTGTAACTACGGCTCGAGATGGGGGTCGATTGCACACGACTCCGGCTGTAAGTATACTTCTCCTGTGGCGCCACCACTGTCTAAAAGTATCCAATGGCATTCCGGGCTTCCTCAGCAAAGGGCGTACCATCAGCCAGGGGGAGCACGTTGAGTCTGACTGCTGTTGCTACCATGTTTTCCACCGGATTAGAAAAATGACCAGGTGGTGTTGGAAAATGCTGTGGCGGGGTTTGGTTCCTGCGGGGCGGGTCTGGCTGCCGATGCTGAGCCGCCGTCCTACTCGCAGGTACTTCCGCCATTCGGGCCACGGTCAGAGGCGCGTTCCGTCCCGATCCTGGCGTGTTAAAAAGATTTGTAGGCTCATACTGATCCGGTAGGCAGGTCTGGTGCGTCATCCGATGGACTGCATCTGCGGTTTGTTGATCCAGGTCAAGGCGAAAAGCTTCTGCCCTGAGGCGCTCCAACTCAGCATCCATCTGAGCTTTCAGCGTATTGATTTCCTCTTGGGCCTCGGTCATCTGGTCCTTCAACCTCGCAATCTCCGTATTACGGGTTGCCTGGTTTTCCGCCATGACCTAGGTTCCCATCAGAGTTGTTAGCTCATTCATCAGATCCAGTAAAACTTGAGCCGGGGGCCTGACTGACCCGGCCCCTGCTGCCCTGGCCGCCGCCGTCCCAGCTGCTGTGCTGCCAGAAACCGGCACCGATCCGGCCATGAAGACGGCGGCTTGACTCGGCGGCTCATAAGGCTCCGGAAAGTCATTACCATCAAAGTAGCCCCCAAGCCCGCCGTTATGAAGCTGGTAGATCGATTCCGCCTCTCCGCTCGAGGATCCATCCTCTGAGTAGACGAGGGTTTCCTCCCGCGACATAGAGACTTCCTCAAACTCCACGCCTTGGGTGAAGCCGACGAAGACATGCTTCCGGCCCGGGTTGATCCAGGCGGGTTGCGCGCGCCGGGCCGGCTCGACGAGGTCGGTGCAGACGTCTGGCCCGGGCTGAGATCCGCCAATCTTGCCAATGAAGACGTGAATTCAGCCGAAGGGGACCCGGTACCCGTACTCAACTGAGTCGGCCTCGGGGCCCCAGCCGGCGTCGTCGATGTAGAGCTTGCCGCGGCGTCTCTTAGTCATCCTGCCAACAACGTATCCCTCGATCCCTGGGAGAGAGCCCTTCGAGTACTCCAAACCACCGAGCATCTGCCCCATGGTGGGCGCCAACTGTCGTGGTTTTATCACGGCAGATGTCTTGGTGTAAGGACTTGGGGGTGAGGCCATCGCTACAGCGGTTAACTTGAAGGGGTTGATCGGGACGAAAGACACAGGTTTACCCAGGTTCGGCCCCTCTCGAAGGAGGTAATAGCCTACGTCCTGCTTTGAGTTGTATTGATTGGGTATCGATTACAAGGGAGCGGATTCGCTTGACCTAGTACTCGATCAAAGGTTTTCGTGCCCTAAGCCGCCCAGGGAACCCGCCTTTATATACACAGGTCGAGGCCCTGGGCTTACAAGAGTCCGGGCCGGGTCATACTTAGTAACCGACCTTGCCCCTAACTACCCTTGCCTTGTCTGGCAAGCTGCCACCGGCAGCTTACGCCACCGGGTCACACGTTATCTTCCGCCACTGGGCCTCCTCCAGGCCCACCAACAATTCACTTCCTGGCCTTACTGCTAAGCCGCCAACCTCATGACCCGGCCCCTCCTGGGCGGGTCTCACCATGGAGTGATATCCCCAACACAACTCCTCACCGACCAGCAAGCCTACGAAGGAATTACTCACTCCCGGTGGGGAGCATCATGGAATTTGACGATGGAGAAGGGAGAAGGGTTGATGATGACGAAGACCGAAGATTCCCCTCTCCGGAGCCCCAAACAGGCTCCAGATCTGGCCTCCTGATGAAGAACAGGAGGTGGCGGCGGCTCCGTATTGTAAAACGTGATGAAACTTTCTCTCTGATTTTTTTCTCCAAAAATAGGATTTTATAGCATCAGAATTAGGGTCAGTGGGGCCACGAGGTGGGCACAACCCACCAGGGCGCGTCGGGGGGGGGGGGGGTGCTGGTGTGCCCTGGTGCCCAGCCAGCCCCCCCTCTGGTGGTTCTTGGCTCTAGTATTTTTTATTTATTGTAAAATAAATCTCCAAAAAGTTTTGTCCAGTTCCGAGAACTTTTATTTCTGCACAAAAATCAACACCATGGTAGTTCTGCTGAAAACAACGTCAGTCCGGGTTAGTTTCATTCAAATCATGCAAATTAGAGTCCAAAACAAGGGCAAAAGTGTGAGGAAAAGTAGATACGATGGAGACGTATCAACTCCCCTAAGCTTAACCCATTGCTTGTCCTCAAGCAATTCAGTTGATAAACTGAAAGTGATAAAGAAAAACTTTTACGAACTCTTTTGTTCTTGTTTACATATATATGCTTAAGTAGCACCCAGGTTTTCAGCAAAGATTATGACTAACCATGCTAGCAATAACTCTTAGAAATTATATTAACTCATATCATTGACATAAGCAACTAGCGAGCAATAATAAAATATCTCAAGCGCCAACACTTTGTCAAAACAATCGTGATATAATGTGACAATAGTGGTATCTCGCTAGCCCTTTCTGAGAAAGAAAACATAAATGCAGAGCACCTCCAAAGTTCAAGCAGCGACTAAGTATTGTAATTCATGGTAGAAAAGATCTAGTCATGCTGCACCCAACATCAACTATACACAATGCATGAGGATGACAATAGTGCTCTCAGGTCTGGCGCTTATTTGAGAAGGTGATGACTCAACATAAAAGTAAATAGATAGTCCCTTCGCAAAGGGAAGCAGGGATTTGCATAGGTGCCAGAGCTCAAAGCTTAAAATAGAGATAGATATAATTTTGGGAGGTACACCCTTCCTGTTAATGTTACGACCAAGAGTTATCAATATCTTCCATGCTAAACACATTAGCGACGGTTCCCAAGCGGTAAAAGTAAAGGTTTACTCCCCCTCCACCAACAATCACACTCCACGGCTAGCCGAATCCACGGGTACCGTCCAAACCAACAACTTTCCTGGGGGAGTTTTGTTTAATTATTTGTAATTTTTGATTTCGGGACTGGGAATCCCTATTACCGCCCCTCTCGTGCAAGGACGAGTGAGTAAACACTCATCATGAGAATAACCCGCTTAACATGGAAGATACTGATCACCCCCTGTCGCTCCATGAGAGGTCCACGCACACAAAACATATGTTCATTTGAATTTTTAGAGGTGGCACAGGCAAATTTACTTGGAACGGCAGGGTAATACCGCATATAGGTAGATATAGTGGACTCATCTCGAATAACTTTAGTTTAAGGATTTTGATGCACAAGCAGTATTCTCGCTTAGTATAGGCAAAGGCTAGCAAATAGATTGAGAAGCGGCCAGCTAGAGAGCGAAAACGGTCATGAACATGCATTACGAATAATCCACATTGAATACTAGCATGAGTAGGATATGGACACCATGAACATAAATATCATGAAGGCTATGTTGGTTTTGATTCAACTACATGCGTGAACATGTGCCAAGTCAAGCCACTTGAAACATTCAGAGGAGGATACCATATCATCATACCACATCACAATCATTTTAATGCATGTTGACATCCAAGACAAATCATTATCCACTCCTAGCTACTTAAGCATGGCATGGGCAACTATAATCTCTAATTGTCATTGCAAACATGTTTTATCATAATATGCTGAATCAAGGATACTAGGCTAAACATATTTACAAAAACAAAAACAAGTTGAGTTCATACCCACTTTTCTCTGCCACAGTCAATTCATCAAATATCGTCATTATTGCCTTTCACTTGCACGACTGAATGATAAGAAAATAATAATAGTGCAAGAGTGCCGTGGACTAAGCTGGAATCTGCAAACATTTTATTCAAGAGGAGAAGACAAAGTAACATGGGCTCTTTGTTAGATAACAATAGTGCATGTGAGAGCCACTCAACATTTTCATCGTGGTCTTCTCCTTGGTACGACTCAAATAAAAGGAAAAGAATTTCAGAGAAACACACTGAAATATTTTTGGAGTTTTTGGTTTTTCTTGAAGAAAGCAAATTAAAGAGGGAAAAACAAAAACAAGAAAAACTATTTACACGGGAGAGCTCCCAACAAGTAAAAGAAGAAAGGAGAAATCTTTTTGGATTTTCTTTTGATACTACAATTAAACTAAGCTAGAAAGAAAAACTGAAAAGAAGTAGGAAATATTTTTGAATTTTCTCAAAGTTTTTCAAACACACAAGAAGAAAGCGAGAAGATAAATCTAACATGGATAATACAATGAAAAAGTATGAACACCGACAACTGGAATGAAATGTGTGAACATGAATGTAATGTCGGTGGAAATACGTACTCCCCCAAGCTTAGGTTTTTGGCCTAGCTTGGTAATCACCATCCATAGTAGCCATCCGGGCCTAAGTCGAAGTGAGGTGGAGGCAGCACCTGAGTGTCCCACTCCTGGGGCTCCTCCTCAGCAGCTGCTAGGTTGTTCCGATAAGCTGTAATGTCATCTGGCATGATCCTGTATCTATTCCTGGCAATAGAATCAAATAGAGGAGGTGCATGCAACGGAATAACATCACGGGTTTCGACGCTGAATACTAAGTTGTAACGAATATTATGGAAAGAATCCGTTGCCTCGATAAATTGGTGATCCTGCAACGCCTTGTGATCTAGATAAACTTGGGGCAATGGATAATCATGTGGGCGAATCTGAACATTAAAGTGTCTCGCTAAGCGAGTAGCATAAATATCGCCATGTATCTTTCCCTTAGTCCTGTTAAATTGTAAGCGGCGTGCAATAATAGCCCCCATGCTAAAGGTGTGATCATTGTACAGTGCACGGCGTAAAATAGCGAAGTCGGGGGCACTGAGTGCACCAACCTTCTCCCTAGCGGTTAAACACTTTGCGATGAACAAAGGAGAGTAATGCACAGAAGGAAACTGCAAACTGGTAGCAGTAGCATTTGACACACCTCTATCTTCACCCACTATTAAAGTGAGTATAAAATCCTCAAACTCCGCTGGTCTAGGTTCTCTTAATTCCCCATCAGAGGGGATCAAGCATTTGTCGCAAAAGTCAGTTAGCGGTATCTTGTGAGTTTCAGCGTAAAGCTTAAACTGCACTTCAGGAGGATTATTTTTTCTCAGAAAATGAAAAATTTGCATAAAGGAATTTGTAAGGATGTGGTGTTGGTCACACTTAGCTGCGAGGAACTCGGTCAGCCCAGCATTTGCAACAAATTGAGAGAACTCTTGGTAGAACCCGACCTCCTCCATGAAGGCATCATGCAGCCATTCGCACGGCCGCACCTCCACCGTTCTCGGAGTGTGGAGGTCATTGTCCAATGATTCCCCAATGACTCCTTTGGCATTTTTCTTGGAGGAAAACTTCCTAAAGAAATACATCTTATTCCAATAATAAAAATTCTGAAAATTTTAGCCTACAATTTTTTTGTCAACAAAACTCTGTAAGATTGATAGCAACTACTCCTAAGGATGCATAGAGGCCATATTAAGCATTAAAACTACTTAGAACTCTAAGAATTCAACATGCAACCTCATCTACAGCAGCACCAAGAGTAGCTAATTACTCTAAAGATAACCCACTAAATCAAAAACTAATTGGAGCAATGGAGGAGTCACATACCAAGTAGCAATCCCTCCAAACAGTTTCGAAAATGGAGCATCGAGCAAAGAGATCGAAATCCGCGGGTTTGAGAGCAAGAACACGGGAATGGAGGCTATGGTGATTTTTTCTGGAGGTAAGGGATGACATGGGTTAAAGGAATAAGTGAGGGGGCCCACGTGGGGGCCACAACCCACCAGGCCGCGCCTGGGGTTGCTGGCGTGCCCTGGTGTCTTGTGGGCACCAGGTGCACCCCCCTCTGATGTTATTTGCACCAGAAATTCAGAAATATTCAGAAAAAAATCTTATCAAATTTTCAGAACATTCTGAGAACTTTTATTTTTGGGTCATTTTTTATTGCACGAAGAAAACAGAAAACATGATAAACATGGCATTTTATTTTATTTGACTAAGTTAAACAGAAAATAAAGGTGGGGACAGAAGATTGTGCCTACTAGATTCATCAACTTCACACCTTTCAAAAATGATTCATTAATAAGGTTGATCAAGTCTTATTAACAACCAATTCTGATTAGCATGAAACCGAACAACTTTCGTAAAACACTACGTTACCTCAATGGGGATGTGCATATCCCCAACAATAAGTATATCATATTTCTTTTTGGCAGTAGGTAGAGGTAATTGAAAACTTCCAATAGTGATTGTCGGAGATTCTTCAATAACATTTATACCATTCACTTGGAATTGCTTTTTCGGAAAGTGCACCGTATGCTCATTACCATTGATATGAAAAGTGACTTTGCTTTTATTGCAATCAATAACAGCCCCTGCAGTATTCAAAAAGGGTCTACCAAGGATAATCGACATGTTGTCGTCCTTGGGCATCTCAAGAATAACAAAGTCCGTTAAGATAGTAACATTTGCAACAACAACGGGCACATCCTCACAAATACCGGTAGGTATGGAAGTTGATTTGTCAGCCATTTGCAATGATATTTCAGTAGGTGCGAGTTTATTCAAATCAAGTCTTTTGTATAAGAAGAAAGGCATAACAATAACACCAGGTCCCAAATCACACAAAGCAGTTTTGACATAGTTTCTTTTAATCGAGCAAGGTATAGTTGGTATTCCAGGGTCTCCAAGTTTTTTAGGTACTCTATCCTTAAAAGAATAATTAGCAAGCATGGTGGAGATTTCAGCTTCAGGTATCTTTCTTTTATTAGTGATGATGTCTTTCATGTATTTTGCATATGGGGCCATCTTTAGGATATCAGTTAAGCGGGTACGCAAAAAGACTGGCCTAATCATTTCAGCAAAGCATTCAAATTCTTCGTCATCCTTTTTCTTAGATGGTTTAGGTGGAAAGGGCATGGGTTTCTGAACCCATGGTTCTCTTTCTTTACCATGTTTTCTAGCCACAAAGTCTCTTTTATCATAACGTTTTTTTAGGTTGTGGGTTATCAAGATCAGCAGCAGGCTCTATTTCAACATCATTATCTGGTTCTTTATCATTGTTAAGTTGAGTATCTTCATGAACATCATCATTATCATTTTCATTATCACTAGGTGGATGTACATTACCAGATTGAGTTTCAGCATCAGAAATAGAGACATCATTATTATCAGGAGGTTTTTGTATCTCAGGTTCACTAGAGGTATGCAAAGTCCTATCATTTTTCTTTTTCTTTTTCTTTTTAGAAGGACTAGGTGCATCTGTATTAATTCTCTGAGAGTCTTGTTTAATTCTTTTAGGATGACCTTCAGGATAAAGTGGTTCTCGGGTCATTCTACCTCCTCTAGTTACTACTCTAGCAGCAAAATCATTCATATTATTATTCATTTCATCAAGCAATTCTTTTTGAGATTTAGCAACTTGTTCTAACTGAGTTTGAACCATAGAGGCATGCTTTCCTACACCTCTAACATCATTACTGAATCTAAATAGCAAGTCACTCAAGCGAGCAATCATATCAGAATTATATTTCAATTGTTTCAGAACATGTGCATCGAAGTGATCTTGCTTCATAATATAGTTATCTGACGTGGCTTGAGACTGCATCGGTATTTCCCCAAAGAGGAAGGGATGATGCAGCACAGCGACGGTAAGTGTTTCCCTCAGTTATGAAACCAAGGTTATCGAACCAGTAGGAGGATCAACACCACCCAATAAGCAGCACCTGCACACAAACAACAAATACTTGCAACCCGACGCGAAAGAGAGGTTGTCAATCTCTTTACGGTAAAAAGATAGATTAGGTAGTGATAGATAGGAGAGATAGATCTCTCAAGAACACAAAATAAAAAGAGCAAATAAAATATGCAGCAATATGTTTTTGGGTTTTTGGTTTTGTAGATCTGAAAAGAAAGATTGCAAAAAGGTAGATCTGAAAGCAATATGTTGGAAAAGTAGACCCGGGGGCCGTAGGGTTCACTAGTGGCTTCTCTCATGAGTATAGCGCACGGTGGGTGAACAAATTACTGTTGGGCAATTGATAAAAAATCGAATACTCATGACGATATCCAAGGCGATGATCATTATATAGGCATCACGTCCAAGATAGGTAGACCGACTCCTGCCTGCATCTACCTCTATTACTCCACACATCGACCGCTATCCAGCATGCATCTAGTGTATTAAGTTCATGGAAAAATGGAGTAATGCAATAAGAACGATGACATGATGTAGACAAGATCTATTCATGTAGGAATAGACCCCATCTTGTTATCCTTAATAGCAACGATACATGCGTGTCTTGCTGCCCCTTCTGTCACTGGGAAAGAAAACCGCAAGATCGAACCCATCACAAAGCACCTCTTCCCATGGCAAGAAAAATCGATCTAGTCGGCCTAACTAAACCAAAAATTTGGAGAAGAAATACGAGGCTATAAGTAATCATGCATATAAGAGATCAAAGAAGACTCAAATAATATTCATGGATAGAAACTGATCATGAACTCAAAATTCATTGGATCCCAACAAACACACCACAAAAGTTTACATCAAATAGATCTCCAAGAGACCATTGTATTGAGAATCATAAGAGAGAGAGAGAGAGAGGAAGCCATCTAGCTACTGCCTACGGACCCGTAGGTCTATGGTGGACTACTCACGCATCATCGGAGAGGCACCTATGAGGAAGATGAACCCCTCTGTGATGGTGTTTAGATTGGATCTCGAGGTTCTGGAACTTGCGGCGGCTGGAATTGTGTTTCGTCGACTCCCCTAGGGTTTTTGGAATATTTGGGAATTTATAGGCATCAGAGGCGGTGGAGAGGGGCCCCGAGGAGGGCACAACCCATCAGGGCGCGCCGGGGCCCCCCTGGCGTGCCCTGGTGGGTTGTGGTCTCCTTGGCCCACTCCCCCGACACTTCTTTGGCCCACTAGGTGTCTTCTGGTCCAGAAAAAATCTCCAAAAAGTTACGTCGCGATTGGACTCCGTTTGGTATTGATTTTCTGCGAAGTAAAAAACAAGCAAAAACAGCAACTGGCACTTTGGCACTATGTCAATAGGTTAGTCCCAAAAAATGATATAAAGTTGTTATAAAATGATTGTAAAACATCCAAGAATGATAATATAACAGCATGGAACAAGCAAAAATTATAGATACGTTGGAGACGTATCAGCATCCCCAAGCTTAATTCCTACTCGTCCTCGAGTACGTAAATGATAAAAACAGAATTTTTGATGTGGAATGCTGCCTAACATGTTCATCTCATATTCTTTTTTTTGTATAGCATGGACATTTGGACTTGTAAATGATTCAAAGCAATAGTCTAGTTTTAACATAATGACTTCAATACTCAAGCATGTCAACAAGCAACCATGTCTTTCAAACTATCAACAGTAAAGAAAGTTATCCCTAGCCCATCATGCTCAATCATTGATCCATTCATGAAACACACTCAAATATTAACTATGCCCAATGCTCAAGTACGATCATAGTGCCCCCTAGTTGGTGCTTTATAAGAGAAGATGGAGACACAAAGCAAAAATAAAAATTGCATAAAGTAAATAGATAGGCCCTTCGCAAAGGGAAGTAGGGATTTGTAGAGGTGCCAGAGCACAAGGGTTAAATTGAAAGATAAAAAATATTTTGGGTGGCATGCTTTTCTTGTCAACGAAAACGACAAAGTAGCTCACAATACTTTCCATGCTAGATATATCATAGGCGGTTCCCAAACAGAAAATAAAGATTATTCCTTTTTCCACCAAACTTTCACTTTCCATGGCGGGCCGTATCCATGGTTGCCTTCCATACCAACACTTTCCAAGGAATTTATTAGTTGACAACATAAAGTAAATATTTTTTTCTTTTTCATTTCAGGAATGGGCATCCCTATTACCGCCGCACTCTCGTGCAATGACAAGTGAATAAACACTCATCTTGAGAATAACACATCTAGCATGGAAAAACAATGGACACTCCCCACCGTTTCATGAGCAGTACGACCACACAAAAGAGAAAATTTATTTTGAAAATTTAGAGATGGCACATAAAAATTTGCTTGGAACGGCATGGAAATACCGCATATAGGTAGGTATGGTGGACTCATAAGGCAAAACTTGGTTTAAGGATTTTGGATGCACAAGTAGTATTTCTACTTAGTACAAATCGAGGCTAGCAAATAGATTGGGAAGCAACCAAACCAAGAAACGAAAATTCACATAAGCGAGCGTTGAGCATAACTAACACCGAATAATGCACCACAAGTAGGATGTAACTTCATTGCATAACTATTGACTTTCTTGCATGCATAGGGAATCACAAACCTTAACACCAATATTCCTACTAAAGCACAATTACTCACTAACATGACTCACATATTACTATCATCATGTTTCAAAACTATTACAAGGAATCAAGTTTAATTTGTCCAATGATCTTCATGAAAGTTTTTATTATATCCTCCTTGGATATCTATCACTTTGGGACTGGTTTCATATATTGCCATTGCTTTTTGGCAAGCTCAAACAAATTTAAGTGAAGCACATGAGCATAAAGATTTCATCTCTGAAAATAGTATAAGTGAAGCATGTGAGGATTTCTTCAAAATTTACCTACTCTCAAATTAATCTAAGTGAATCATGAGAGTATTTCTACAAAAATTTCCAAGCACACCATGCTCAAAAAGATATAAGTGAAGCACTAGAGCAATTCTATAGCTCAAAAAGTTTAAGTGAAGCACATAGAGCAATTCTAACAAGTCATAGCATGATTTTGGATTTCTCAAATAGGTGTGTCCAGAAAGGATACAAGTGAAAAACTAACAAACAAAGCAATCAAAGATACAAGACGCTCCAAGCAAAACTCATGATATGTGACGAATAAAAATATAGCTCCAAGTAAAATACCGATGGTCGTTAGAAGAAAGAGGGGATGCCACTCGGGGGCATCCCCAAGCTTAGTTGCTTGTTTCTCTTTGGATATATCTTGGGGGTGCGGTATCATCCCCAAGCTTAGGCGTTTATCACTCCTTATTCCTTCATCCATCGTGATCTCACCCAAAACTTGAAAACTTCAATCACACAAAACTCAACAAAATCTTCGTGAGATCCGTTAGTATAATAAAGCAAATCACTACTTTAGGTACAGTTGCAAACCCATTCATATTTTATTATTGCATTATACCTACTGTATTTTCACTTTACCATGGCTTATACCCTTCAATATAACCTATAGATTCATCAAAACAAGCACACAATGCAACGAAAACAGAATCTGTCTTAAACATATCAGTCTGTAGTAATCTGTACTCTAACCATACTTCTGTAACTCTAAAAATTCTGAAAAATTAGTAAAACGTAAGGAATTTGTATAGCAACACTGTGTTAAAATTTCAGCTCAATATCACGTTCCAGCAAAAAATGAAAATTCATATACTGGACGCAAAGTTTCTGTTTCAGATTCAGCATCGCTTCTACTCATCCTATGAATATCCTAAAGGCTTTACTTGGCACGAACACTAAATAAACCATAAAAACACAATCATAACAGAGGCATAATTGTGTCAACACTCAAAAACATAAAAGAAAAAGCAAACATTTATTTATTCATTGGGTTGCCTCCCTACAAGCGCTATCGTTTTACGCCCCTAGCTAGGCATAACGCATAGATTCAAGTATTGTCATCTTTGGTTTTCAATTCTTCAATCACACAACTAGATTTATTAAAGGATTTAGCATGCGTATTTTTGATGACAAGACTCCTAGGAATAAAACCAAAAAATGCATTCTTATAAATAGGGTCTCTTATAATTTCAACAAAGTCGGGATGAATACTAATCATTTTAAGATCCCCCTTGTGACTACTAGGCGTAGCAACTTTGTTCTTAGTGACTTGCGTGGTCTTGCCAATCTTTACGGGAGTTTTTTCAATAGTTTTGATAGAAGAAAAAGCTGAACCCAAATTACTAAAAATCTCTTCTATCTTATCAATCCGGTAAGGGCTCTCTTCTACCCTTTCGTTAACTACGTTTTTTTTCCTTAAGTAATTTAAGAGCATCTCCCGCCTTAGACCCAATTTTATTAGCAAGATTATGCATCTTTTTATCTAGATCATCAAGATGTCCTTTAGTAATCATCTTTTTTTTCAATAGCATCTAATCTCTCCATAACATGTTCGAGAGTTAAAGTTGTTTCATTGATCATGATAGGTGGTGATCCCACTAAACTTCCCAAAGCATTAAAAGCATCTAAAGAAGGACACATCAAGAAATTCAGACCGGTAATCGTATCAAGGACGAATCTATACCAAGTGGTGATGCCCACATAAAAGCTACGAAGAAGAACAATGGTAGATTGCTTATGGATAGATCTATTATGAGCATTGCAAATCCTATACCAAGCAGCTTTTAGGTTCTCCCATCCCCTTTGCTTAAAATTAAGAACCTCATTATCGGGAGTACACGCAACAAAGGAAGAACTAGCCATAATGACGAGGCAAGAGATCTGACGAGACAAAGGCAAACAAAAAAAGAGAGCGAATAAAACGGCAAATTGGTGAAGTGGGGGAGAGGAAAACGAGAGGCAAATGGCAAATAATGTAATTGCAAGGAGATGAGATTTGTGATTAGGAACCTGGTAGATGATGATGGAGTCCCCTCGGCGCCTATGATAGGCACGTAGAAGAGACCGCTTCCTCCCCGGCAACGGCGCCAGAAATTCCTTTGACGTGGCTTGAGACTGCGTCGGTATTTCCCCAAAGAGGAAGGGACGATGCAGCACAGCGACGGTAAGTATTTCCCTCAGTTATGAAACCAAGGTTATCGAACCAGTAGGAGGATCACCACCACCCAATAAGCAGCACCTGCACACAAATAACAAATACTTGCAACCCGACGCGAAAGAGAGGTTGTCAATCTCTCTACAGTAAAAAGATAGATTAGGTAGTGATAGATAGGAGAGATAGATCTCTCAAGAACACAAAATAAAAAGAGCAAATAAAATATGCAGCAATATGTTTTTGGGTTTTTGGTTTTGTAGATCTGAAAAGAAAGATTGCAAAAAGGTAGATCTGAAAGCAATATGTTGGAAAAGTAGACCCGGGGGCCGTAGGGTTCACTAGTGGCTTCTCTCATGAGTATAGCGCACGGTGGGTGAACAAATTACTGTTGGGCAATTGATAGAAAATCGAATAGTCATGATGATATCCAAGGCGATGATTATTATATAGGCACCACGTCCAAGATAGGTAGACCTACTCCTGCCTGCATCTACCTCTATTACTCCACACATCGACCGCTATCTAGCATGCATCTAGTGTATTAAGTTCATGGAAAAATGGAGTAATGCAATAAGAACAATGACATGATGTAGACAAGATCTATTCATGTAGGAATAGACCCCATCTTGTTATCCTTAATAGCAACGATACATGCGTGTCTTGCTGCCCCTTCTGTCACTGGGAAAGAACACCGCAAGATCGAACCCATCTCAAAGCACCTCTTCCCATGGCAAGAAAAATCGATCTAGTCGGCCTAACTAAACCAAAGATTCGGAGAAGAAATACGAGGCTATAAGTAATCATGCATATAAGAGATCAAAGAAGACTCAAATAATATTCATGGATAGAAACTGATCATGAACTCAAAATTCATAGGATCCCAACAAACACACCGCAAAAGTTTACATCAAATAGATCTCCAAGAGACCATTGTATTGAGAATCATAAGAGAGAGAGAGAGAGAGAGAGAGAGAGAGAGGAAGCCATCTAGCTACTGCCTACAGACCCGTAGGTCTATGGTGGAATACTCACGCATCATCGGAGAGGCACCTATGAGGAAGATGAACCCCTCCGTGATGGTGTTTAGATTGGTTCTCGAGGTTCTGGAACTTGCGGCGGCTGGAATTGTGTTTTGTTGACTCCCCTAGGGTTTTTGGAATATTTGGGAATTTATAGGCATCAGAGGCGGTGGAGAGGGGCCCCGAGGAGGGCACAACCCATCAGGGCGTGTCGGGCCCCCCCTGGCGCGCCCTGGTGGGTTGTGGTCTCCTCGGCCCACTCCCTCGGCACTTCTTTGGCCCACTGGGTGTCTTCTGGTCCAGAAAAAATCTCCAAAAATTTTCGTCGCGATTGGACTCCGTTTGTTATTGATTTTTTGCGAAGTAAAAAACAAGCAAAAACTGCAACTGGCACTTTGGCACTATGTCAATAGGTTAGTCCCAACAAATGATATAAAGTTGTTATAAAATGATTGTAAAACATCCAAGAATGATAATATAACAGCATGGAACAAGCAAGAATTATAGATACGTTGGAGACGTATCATTATCAAACTTATATAAGCATTGACTAGGATGTTTATTGTAAGGGACGTCACTTTCATCAAACTTTAATAAAGAATTTACCTTTACCACCTGTGGAGGTGGTGGTGTGTCAAGGCCATGTATTTCTTCAATAGGTGGTAAATTCTTAACATCCTCAGCTTTAATACCTTTTTCCTTCATAGATTTCTTTAGCTCTTGCATATCTTTAGGACTGAGAAATAAGATACTCCTCTTCTTCGGAGTGGGTTTAGGCGGTGGTTCTGGGAGAGTCCAATCATCATAATTCTTCAATATGTTATTCAATAGTTCATCAGCTTGTTCAACAGTTCGTTCCCTGAAAACACAACCAGCACAACTATCTAGGAAGTCCCTAGAAGCATCAGTTAGTCCATTATAGAAGGTATCAAGTATTTCATTTTTCTTAAGGGGATGATCAGGCAAAGCATTAAGCAATTAGAGAAGCCTCCCCCAAGCTTGTGGGAGACTCTCTTCTTCAATTTGCACAAAATTAAATATTTCCTGTAAGGCAGCTTGTTTCTTATGAGCAGGAAAATATTTTTCACAGAAGTAGTAAATCATATCCTGGGGACTACGCACACAACCAGGAGCAAGAGTATTGTACCATGTCTTAGCGTCACCCTTTAATGAGAACGGAAATAACTTAAGAATATAGTAGTAGCGAATCTTCTCATCATTAGCAAAGAGGGTGGCTATATCATTCAGCTTAGTAAGATGTGCCACTACAGTTTCAGTTTCATAGCCATGGAAAGGATCAGATTCAACCAAAGTAATTAACTCTGGGTCGACAGAGAATTCATAATCCTTATCGGTAACAAAGATAGGTGAAGTAGCAAACTTAGGATCACAGTTCATTCTAGCATTCAAAGTCTTTTTCTTATACTTGCGTAGCAATTTCTTAAGATCGTTTCTATCCTTACAAGAAAGAATTTCCCTAGTTACCTCCTCATCCATAACATAACCTTCAGGTATCTTAGGCATTTCAAATCTAGGAGAGCCAGGTCTAATAGGTGTTTCATAGTCATCAGTTTCAAAGGCTTCATCAGTTTCAGCAATCTCATCAGTTTCAGTAATTTCATTATCTTTAGCTCTAGCGATTTGTTCATTAAGAAATTCACCTAGTGGCACATTATCATCAAGCATGGTACTAGCATCATCATCAGCATCATTCATAACAGAAGTAGCATCTTCAATAACTTGTGACATATCAGGATCACTAGCATGTGGTGGTGTTGCAAACTTACTCATAACAGAAGGTGAATCCAGTGCAGAGCTAGATGGCAGTTCCTTACCTCCCCTCGTCTTAGAGGGAAAAATCTTGGTCTTTGGATCCTTCAGATTCTTCATAGTGATCAATTGATATAAATCCCAAGTGACTCAACAATTATAGCTATGCTCCCCAGCAACGGCGCCATAAAAAGGTCTTGATAACCCACAAGTATAGGGGATCGCAACAGTTTTCGAGGGTAGAGTATTCAACCCAAATTTATAGATTCGACACAAGGGGAGCCAAAGAATATTTGAGAGTATTAGCAGTTGAGTTGTCAATTCAACCACACCTGGAGATTAAATATCTACAGCAGAGTGATCAGTAGCACAGTAGTATGATAGTTTGATAGCAGTAGTAACAGGAACAATAATGGTAGCAATGATAGCAATAGTTTTGTAGCAGTTGTAACAGTAACAGCAACAATAGTAACTTAGCAAGTGCAATAAGTGGAAAACTCGTAGGCACTGGATCGGTGAACTCATTGGATGATACTCATCATATAACAGTCATAACCTAGGGCGACACAGAACTAGCTCCAGTTCATAAATGTAATGTAGGCATGTATTCCGTAAATAGTAATACGTGCTTATGGAAAAGAACTTGCATGTCATCTTTTGTCCTACCCTCCCGTGGCAGCGGGGTCCATAAGGAAACTAAGGGATATTAAGGCCTCCTTTTAATAGAGAACCGGAACAAAGCATTAACACATGTTGAATACATGAACTCCTCAAACTACGGTCATCACCGGAAAGTATCCCGACTATTGTCACTCCGGGGTTTGCGGATCAGAACACGTAATAGGTGCATATGACTAGCAAGATCGGGTCAAGAACTTAGATATAATGGTGATAACATAAACGGTTCAGATCTGAAATCATGGCACTCGGGCCCTAGTGACAAGCATTAAGCACAGGCTCGGCCCTGGGGGGGGGGGGGGGGGGAGGGGCGGCCGCCCCGGGCCCCTGAGTACGAAGGGGCCCCCGATTGCTTGCTTTCCATACGTGCGTGATGTTAGACCATGTGTAGACAGATTCTAAAGAAACGGGAAAAAGGTAGCAAATCACAATCTTCTCTTTTTGCCGCACGGGCACAATCTTCTGCTTCTAGTCCACTTCCCCAATTGGTAATCAGCCCCAAGGTCTATACTGTGCCCCCGCCTGTATCTTCTACGGAGTATTCGTGATTTTTCTGCTGCTGTCCGTGATTAGTGGAACTTCCTCTTTTTAGATTTCCTGTGGAAGAAGATACCCCGAGTACAGATTTTCAGATTTCAATCAACCTCCTCTTCAGTGCAGATTCCTCTTTTTCTATAGTCTATAGATTGTACATTTGTTTCATGAAGACGAAGATCATCCCCGTACATATCTCTTCTCACACTCCAATTTCTTCCGTTGTTTGGGATTAGAAAAAAAGGAGCTCGGATTTTTTGTCGTGACTAATAAGCAGCAGCAAAATCGTGCAATTTTTAATTTTCTACCATCCAGGTACCCTGTTCCAAGCCTTTGTTCGCATTTTTTATTTTATTGACAGTGTATTTAGTTTCTTGTTTCATATGTATGTGTGCTAATTAGCAAGATGTTATCTAGAAAGTATCCATCTGGTAATGAGTAAATAAAATAAACTTCCTTATGAGTTGATTGATTTTCAGAAAGGAGATATTGACTTTTTTCGAGAACCGAGGCAAGTACATCTACTAGAAATTCTGAAGAATGCCTTTTGTTACCGTTGAAAAAACAACCCAGTGAGAAAATATAGGATGATAATATTAGAGTAGGCACGAACCTAATAGAGCAATATAATTGACAACTGAGAAAAGTGGCCAATTTTTCTGTGAATGCTTATGACCTTTATTTGTTGGATAGTCCACATGACAACGCAACACAAATTATAGTGCATTAAGTATTTAGTTGCAATTGAAATAGAGAAAAATGTGGCTTTAGGGCCCCTCTACGTTGTCTTGCCCCGGGCCCCCAAAATCTCAGGAACGGCCTTGATTAAGCATGGCAAAGTCATAGCAACATCAATCTCAGAACATAGTGGATACTAGGGATCAAGCCCTAACAAAACTAACTCGATTACATGATCAATCTCATCCAACTCCTCACCGACCAGCAAGCCTACGAAGGAATTACTCACTCCTGGTGGGGAGCATTATGGAATTGGCGATGGAGAAGGGTTGATGATGACGAAGACCGAAGATTCCCCTCTCCGGGTTTGGGGCTCCAGATCTGGCCTCCCGATGAAGAACAGGAGGTGGTTCTTGGCTCTAGTGCCTTGTGCCTAGCCAGGGCCCCCCCTCCGGTGGTTCTTGGCTCCAATATTTTTTATTTATTGTAAAATAAATCTCCAAAAAGTTTTGTCCAGTTCCGAGAACTTTTATTTCTGCACAAAAAACAACACCATGGTAGTTGTGCTGAAAACAACGTCAGTCCGGGTTAGTTTCATTCAAATCATGCAAATTAGAGTCCAAAACAAGGGCAAAAGTGTGAGGAAATTAGATACGATGGAGACATATCAGTGATCATCATTATGAATGGGCAAGTGGGGCCTCAACTTCCTCAAAACAGATATGTCCTCCTCTTCTTCTTTTATCATGGTGGACTTCTTGTTCTTAGCAGCACTAGGAATGTCTCTTGTAGACTTCTTAGACTTGGAGGCTGCAACAGTCTTCTTGGGAGCAGACTTGGTGTTCTTTGCTGGAACATCCTTGGGCATAGCATCTGCCATCAATTTCTTCTTCTTATATGGAGGGGCTTTGGCAGCTGGTTCCTCCTCCTCCTCTTGTTCCTCAGCTTCTGCTGGATCTTCATACATAGAAGTTGGTCTGCCAACAACATCCTGATCCTCTTCTTCTCTCCTGCCTTCTTGGGCTTAGAACTCTTTGCTTGCTCAGCAGAAATAGATGTGTTACCCTTGGCACTTTCATGTGCTCTCCTAGCATCAGTGCTAGCATATTCCTCTCTAACAGCTCTCTTTGTAGAAGTAGCCTCTCCAGTTGTGCTCTTGGCAGCTTGTCTTTCTGCTTCTTGGCTAAAATTTCTTCTGGCACAAAATCCGCATCTTCCTCATCTGAGTTCAAATTCTTCCTTGCCCTGGTGGTAGCCTTGGGCAGGTCATGTGAACTAGGCACATCCTCATATGAAGATGAACTTCCTTCGGGGCTTGTGCCTGCATTTATGTCCACATCTCCTTCTCTGAAGTTGTTCTGACTGTCATCTGAACCAGACATGCTGACCCTATGAATAGAGTATAGAAGAGCAGATAGGTTGAGCATCACAAAATATTGGAGTTTTTATCAAAATTTAAACTCAAAATCTTAGTTCTGAATTTCAGCTAAGTGGGTTTCGGTACCACCGAGTTATAAAAATCGGAGCCACCGAGACAGACACTCTCCTGTTACAGGAACTTGGCAGCCCTTTTTGGTGAGACCGAAAAGTGGCACCGGTTCCACCGAGAGCGTTCTCGGTTGCCCTAATTTGCATATCGGTAAGAACGATATTTTCAACTCGGTGTCACCGAGACACACATGGCAGAAACTCAATCCTAAAAATTTCATTCTTCTACCCTAATGGAGGCTTTTCGAGGATGGATCAATCTCATACTATGGCTTATAGATAAAACTACCCTGATGCGCTAGAATCGGATAGGGGAGCGCAAAGGGGATCAGATTCTCACCCTAATTCGGTGAAGAGTCTGCTACGGCGAAGACCGCGGTGAAGATTCTGTCGACGGCGAGGATCCCAACGTCGAGGGCGCACGGGGAGTCAAAGGGCGACGACCAGGGGTCCAGCTGCGGCAACTTAGGGTTGGAGGCACGGACGTATTGAAGATTGGTTTCAAAAGTCGGGTCCGCCTGGTTATATACCCTTGGCTATCGGTGACACCGGTTGAAAATTATCAGTGCCACCGAGTTCCTCAACTGTCAGTTGACAGGGAAACTCGGTGAAGCCGAGAATATGGAATCGGTGTTACCGAGATAGGAAGATCAGATTAACCCTAGTGCATCGGTGAGACCGAGATTTTTGTGTTGGTTCCACCGAGTTGCACTTGGAGGTTTTGGTGGTCAGCTCCTCACACAGAGGGTTCGAGAAGTGCTTGTTCAAGTTTTGTGATGAAGCAAGAATAGAGCTTGAGACAAGACAACATAGATAGCTAGAGAGGGGTCCTAGGCACTCTTGAACATCCAATTGGTCAAAAGAAAAACAAGAACCAAATAGCAACAATTGGATGTCCTCGAATGAGAAAAGATATGCATACCAACATGCTCACACAATAAGATGTCCAATGAAATCATGGCAAACATACAAAACCACTCTAGCATCTAACGAGCACTTTGGCGATGACGGAGTCATCTATATATGAGTATATTGACTTAGGAGTCAAGTAAGAATACTTGATCATAGGTCATACTCAACGTTTAAGCACAAGTGGGGTTACCACTTTTATATAAAGCATTTAATGTTGTCACATTCTTAAGAGATGCTTTAACTCAAGTCTTAGAGTAAAGCTCCCCCTTGATGTGACATCCCCCCTAAGAGGGATAAACTAACCTCGGGTTTTGTCGTAGAAGACTTCATGTGGGTGATGTAGTGGTGGATGCTCATAGTTGATGAAGTTCATCTTGAGTTGGGAGCAATCCTCATTGTTTCTTACTCTTCTCACCTACATGGGTTAGTCTCAAACGAGAGATACATGCAAGGATATCTATGGACATGGAGTGCAATGTATACATGATGATGTCCATGGATTCTTTTGTTACCTTATCTCTTGCTTACCTTTGAGGGAATATGTGACTCCTTGAACTATTGCATAGAGTTGGAGTTGATTGCAAATAGCTCTTGCCAATAATGAATAAGAGTGAATTTCATTGGCGGAGTCACCCCTCAAGAACTTCTCTAGTTCTTCTTCTTGGGGACCCACATCAAGTTGATGGGGATCCTTTGTGTTGTAGTAGTGTTAGTTGAAGTAGAACTTGGAGTAGCCTTGGGAACCCACTTCACCATGGCTAGGGACTCATCTTCAAGTGTGTCAATGTCATCATGAAGCTTGCCCTTGCCCTTGTGGTCTTGTGGAGGAAGGTCATCTTGAGAGCTTGTTCCCTTGGGAGGAGTAGGTTCATACTTCTCCCTTTGAGGAACAAACTTAGGCTTGGGGTATTGACCTTCTTCCCATTCGACTCCATTTGCATTGAAGTAGCCAATGCCATGGTTCTTCTGGTATCCTCCATGCTTGCGTACAATCTCTTCGAATTGCTTACATCCGGCAAGACTTTTGTAGACACCTTTCTCTATAATTCCTTTCAATAAATTGTTTTCTTGCTCAAGTGTAACTTGGCTAAGAGAATAGTTAGTGGAATCAATAAAGCTACTAGAGAAAACATCATTTGATTTATCATTAGATTTGTTGTTACTAGATGGAGAACCTTTCTTGCCTTTGTTACTAGATTTCTTAGTCTCAACTTGTGGAATAAATGTAGACAAGAGTAGTCGTTTGGCTAGATAAGAAGAAGTCTTCTTTCGGAGATCATCATTGATTGCTTTAAGAAACTCATGTTCTTGCTCTAAATTGAGCTTCTCGAAGCGTACCTTCTCATGAGTTCTTACAAGCTCTCTATGATCTTCTAAAGTCGATTCATGAGCTAACTTAAGAGTGTTTAATTCTTTAGTTAGTCGTTCTATTTCCTTCTTATCATCATCACACGACTTATCTTGACTAGCATGATCATTGTCTAGCTCATTTTGACTAATATCACTAGTTTTATCAAATAGCAAGTCATCATCTCCAAGTAAGTCATCCTGATCACTATTGAAGTCAATGTATTCGGGGTGTGATACCTTGGGGCCTTTAGCCATGAAGCATCTTCCACTCCCTTCATTTGGTGAATCAAATATGTCGTAGGAGTTGGAGGTCACGAGTGCAAGTCCGGCAACACCTTCATCTTGACTATAGTCGGAGTTGGAGTGATAGCTTCTCTCGGATTGGTTGTCGGATTCGAAGCCAGAAACCCATTCACCAACATGAGCTTGATGTCTTCTTCTTGTGTAGCTCTTGGTGTGCTTGTCCTTATTCTCCGAGTCCCTACTTATCCTTGAGGGTCTTCGTTCATTACGATCATCTCTACTCCTTCTCTCTCTTCGAGGTGACTCATCTCTAGAGATTTGTCTTCTAGGTGATTCTTCTCTTCTCTTGTGGGGGGCTGTGCACTCATTGGAGTAGTGTCCGGGGCTTCCACCATTGTAGCAATTCCGATCACGACTAGATGAACGCTTCTCTTCATATCTTGAATTGGAGCTTCTCTCTTTGCCTCTACTCTTGTAGAACTTGTTGAATTTCTTGACCATGAGGCTTATCTCTTCATTGGTTACAAGGTTATCACTTGATGTATCGGGAGTGTCGCTTGTAGCTTAGGAAGCACCGCTTGACTTGGTGTGAAGTTCTTCCTTATCTTTGAGTGACATCTCATGAGCAACAATCCTTCCAATGACTTCCGTAGGCTTGAGATCTTTGTAATTTGGCATCATTTGGATCAATGTACCCACGGTGTCATACTTTCCATCCAAGGCTCTAAGGATCTTCTTGATGATGAATTTGTCGGTCATTTCTTCGCTTCCTAACCCGGCAATCTCATTTGTGATGAGAGCAAGCCTAGAGTACATTTCCGCAACTCCTTCACCATCCTTCATCTTGAACTTGTCAAGTTGACTTTGAAGCACATCCAACTTAGATTCCCTGACGGATTCGGTACCTTCGTGCATATCAACCAAAGTATCCCAAATTTCCTTTGCATTCTCAAGACGACTGATTTTGTTGAATTCTTCGGGGCATAGGCAGTTGAATAGAATGTCACATGCTTGAGCATTGTATTGCAACATCTTCAATTCTTCCGTGGTCGCTTCATGATTCAGTTCCTTTCCATTACCAAAGAATTCACCTTGCAATCCAACACGAACAACAGCCCATACGGCGGGGTTATGACCAAGAATATGCATTTTCATCTTATGCTTCCAACTAGCAAAGTTTGTGCCATCGAAATATGGACCTCTACGGTGATAGTTTCCCTCACTAGACGCCATACTCTCCTAGGTTGTGAAACCAATGCAATGGAGACCAAAGCTCTGATACCACTTGTAGGATCCAAAGTATGTCTAGAGGGGGGTGATTAGACTACTTGACCAAATAAAAATCTATCCTTTTCCCAGTTTTAGTTGCGGGCAGATTTTAGCAATTTGCACAAGTCAAATTCACCCTACACATGCATGTCTACGAGTATTGCATAGGAAAGTAAGGACAAGCATATGTAAAAGGATAAGGGTCAGAAGATCAAACGCAATTTGAGGACACGAAGATTTTTCCCGTGGTTCCGATAGGTGGTGCTATCGTATGTCCACGTTTATGGAGTCTTCAACCCACGGAGGGTAGCGATCGCGAGAGTCCACGAAGGGCTCCACCCAAAAGGGTCCACGAAGTATCAACCTTGACTATTCCATAACGGCTTCCGTCCATGAATGACTAGCCTCACTATGGGTAGATCTTCACGAAGTAGGCGATCTCCTTGTCCGTACAAACTTCTTGGTTAACACCACAACACGAAGTAGGACGCTCCCAAGCAACACCTAACCAATCTAGGAGGCACCACCCTCCAAAAGGTAATAGGCTCGATAGTAACAATGAACTCCTTGCTCTTGTGTTTCAAATGATAGTCTCCTCATCACTCAATCACTCTCTCACAGATTTGGCTTGGGTAGAGGAGATTGATTGGATGGAAAGCAACTTGGGGAGGCTAGAAATCAAGATCCATATGGTTGGAGTGGATGACCTTGACCTCAACACAAGGGTAGGTGGTTCTCTCTCAGAAAGTTGGATATGGCAAGTGGGTGTGTGTTCTGAGTGCTTCTCTTGCGAGTAGGACTTGGTGAAGGGGTATTGACGTGGCTTGAGACTGCGTCGGTATTTCCCCAAAGAGGAAGGGATGATGCAGCACATCGACGGTAAGTATTTCCCTCAGTTATGAAACCAAGGTTATCGAACCAGTAGGAGGATCACAACCACCCAATAAGCAGCACCTGCACACAAACAACAAATACTTGCACCCCGACGCGAAAGAGAGGTTGTCAATCTCTCTACGGTAAAAAGATAGATTAGGTAGTGATAGATAGGAGAGATAGATCTCTCAAGAACACAAAATAAAAAGAGCAAATAAAATATGCAGCAATATGTTTTTGGGTTTTTGGTTTTGTAGATCCAAAAACAAAGATGCAAAAAGATAGATCTGAAAGCAATATGTTGGAAAAGTAGACCCGACGGGCGTAGGGTTCACTGGTGGCTTCTCTCATGAGTATAGCGCATGGTGGGTGAACAAATTACTGTTGGGCAATTGATAGAAAATTGAATAGTCGTGACGATATCCAAGGCGATGATCATTATGTAGGCATCACGTCCAAGATAAGTAGACCGACTCCTGCCTGCATCTACCACTATTACTCCACACATCGACCGCTATCCAGCATGCATCTAGTGTATTAAGTTCATGGAAAAATGGAGTAATGCAATAAGAACGATGACATGATGTAGACAAGATCTATTCATGTAGGAATATACCCCATCTTGTTATCCGTAATAGCAACGATACATGCGTGTCTTGCTGCCCCTTCTGTCACAGGGAAAGAACACCGCAAGATCGAACCCATCACAAAGCACCTCTTCCCATGGCAAGAAAAATCGATCTAGTTGGCCTAACTAAACCAAAGATTCGAAGAAGAAATACGAGGCTATAAGTAATCATGCATATAAGAGATCAAAGAAGACTCAAATAATATTCATGGATAGAAACTGATCATGAACTCAAAATTCATCGGATCCCAACAAACACACCGCAAAAGTTTACACCAAATAGATCTCCAAGAGACCATTGTATTGAGAATCATAAGAGAGAGAGGAAGCCATCTAGCTACTGCCTACGGACCCGTAGCTCTATGCTGGACTACTCACGCATCATCGGAGAGGCACCTATGAGGAAGATGAACCCCTCTGTGATGGTGTTTAGATTGGATCTCGAGGTTCTGGAACTTGCGGCGGCTGGAATTGTGTTTCGTCGACTACCCTAGGGTTTTTGGAATATTTGGGAATTTATAGGCATCAGAGGCGGTGGAGAGGGGCCCCGAGGAGGGCACAACCCATCAGGGCGCGTCGGGGCCCCCCTGGCACGCCCTGGTGGGTTGTGGTCTGCTCGGCCCACTCCCCCGACACTTCTTTGGCCCACTGGGTGTCTTCTGGTCCAGAAAAAATCTCCAAAAAGTTTCGTCGCAATTGGACTCCGTTTGGTATTGATTTTCTACGAAGTAAAAAACAAGCAAAAACAACAACTGGCACTTTGGCACTATGTCAATAGGTTAGTCCCAAAAAATGATATAAAGTTATTATAAAATGATTGTAAAACATCCAAGAATGATAATATAACAGCATGGAACAAGCAAAAATTATAGATACGTTGGAGACGTATCAGGTATATATAGGCATCTCCAAAAATCCAACCGTTACAACATTATTGCCCAACTCGGTGAAACATAAGTGAAACTCGGTGGCACCGACTTATTCAAAATGTGGCAACTTTCGGCTTTTTGGTGAGACCGATATAGAATACTCGGTGGTACCGATATGAGTGACCTAGGCAGTTACCAAATCTTGATGAGACCGATTTCTCAAACTCGGTGGGACCGAGTTGGAGAAATGGGTTAACAGAGAGTTGGCCCAATTTCTTGGTGAGACCGATATGCAAAACTCGGTGGGACCGAATCAAGAAAATGGCTAACCAGGAAGTTGGTCACTGGTTTCGGTGGCATCGACAGGAAATGTTGGTAGTACCGAGTAGAGGGTCTTGGCTAGGGTTTCTGTCTCGGTTTTAGACTCGGTGTAGCCGATATGGAAAGTTGGTGACACCGATTTTGAGTGTTAGTCTCTATGACAGAATATTTGTGGGAGAACTTGTGGGTGTTTTTGGTGACTAACATTTGATCACTTGAGCATTTCATTCACCATCATTACCTCACCCCCTTTTGATAGTATTGGCTTTCCTATGGACTCAAAGTGATTTCTCACAAAGTAAAAAGTAGAGTCTTCATGCTTGTAGATTAGCCAATCCTATTCCTTGCATCTTGGGGTCTCCTCACAATCCTTTGCCTATCAAACATTGAACTTTTTCCTGAAATATACTTAGTGGAAACATTAGTCCAATGAAATATATGTTGTTATTAATTACCAAAACCACCTAGGGAGAAGTTGTGCATTCAACCGAGTGTGGGCGGCCGCGGTCTGGGCGTTGACGGCCTCCATCTCGGCTAGGGAGGCTGCCGACGAATGGATGGCTGCCCGAGCGCTCTCGGCGATTGCCAACTCTTCGGACGTAGGTTGCCGACCGGTGTCGTAGAAGGCCGCTGCTATTTCTTTGGTGACTGACACGAGCTGGGCATGGGAGGCCCCGTCATAGGCGTGGGCAGCCACCATTAGGGCTATGGCGGCCACCGATGAACGGACATCTAATGTGCCGTTCTTGCTATTTGCTATCCCGATCGCGAATGTTCTTGCCGCCATCTCAGCTGCAGCAGCTACGCTTTCGGCGGCTACAGCCGCCCTGTCGGAGATTGGGTCCGCGCTCTGGGATGTTGTGAGCGCGCTCATGGCGGATGCAGCCGCGCTCGGGCCGGAGTGGGTCGCCGAAGTTGCCTTCACGTCACGGATCCACGTCCCCATCTTTCACCGGTGACGTTTGAACATTATAGTGGTCTTGGGGAGCAAGTGTGATGATATGTCTCCAACGTATCTATAATTTTTGCTTCTTCCATGCTGTTATATTATCATTCTTGGATGTTTTACAATCATTTTATAACAACTTTATATCATTTTTTGGGACTAACCTATTGACATAGTGCCAAAGTGCCAGTTGCTATTTTTGCTTGTTTTTTACTTCGTAGAATATCAATACCAAACGGAGTCCAATCGCGACGAAACTTTTTGGAGATTTTTTGGGCCAGAAGACATCCAGTGGGCCAAAGAAGTGCCAGAGGGGAGGGTCGAGGAGACCACAACTCACCAGGGAGCGCCAGAGGCCCCGGGAGCGCCCTTATGGGTTGTGCCCTCCTCGGGACCCCTCTCCACCGCCTCTAATGCCTATAAATTCCCAAATATTCCAGAAACCCTAAGGGAGTCAACGAAAAACACATCCAGCCGCCGCAAGTTCCAGAACCTCGAGATCCAATCTAACACCATCACGGAGGGGTTCATCATCCTCATTGGTGCCTCTCCGATGATGCGTGAGTAGTCCACCATAGACCTACGGGTCCGTAGGCAGTAGCTAGATGGCTTCCTCTCTCTCTTTTGATTCTCAATACAATGGTCTCTTGGAGATCTATTTGATATAAACTTTTGCAGTGTGTTTGATGGGATCCGATGAATTTTGAGTTCATGATCAGTTTCTATCCATAAATATTATTTGAGTCTTCTTTGATCTCTTATATGCATGATTACTTATAGCCTCGTATTTCTTCTTTGAATCTTTGGTTTAGTTAGGCCAACTAGATCGATTTTTCTTGCCATGGGAAGAGGTGCTTTGTGATGGGTTCGATCTTGCGGTGTCCTCTCCCAGTGACAGAAGAGGCAGCGAGGCACGCATGTATCGTTGCTATTAAAGATAACAAGATGGGGTCTATTCCTACATTAATAGATCTTGTCTACATCATTATCACCATTCTTATTGCATTACTCCATTTTTCCATGAACTTAATACACTAGATGCATGCTGGATAGCGGTTGATGTGTGGAGTAATAGTAGTAGATGCAGAATCGTTTCGGTCTACTAATCTTGGACGTGATGCCTATATAATGATCATCGCCTTGGATATCGTCATGATTATTTGATCTTCTATCAATTGCCCAACAGTAATTTTTTCACCCACTGTGTGTTATACTCATGAGAGAAGCCACTAGTGAATCCTACGACCCCCGGGTCTACTTTTCCAACATATTGCTTTCCGATCTATCTTTTTGCCGCTTTTGTTTTCAGATCTATTATTCCAAAAATCCAATAATACCTTGCTGCACTTTTTATTTGCCCTTTTTATTTTGTGTTCTTGAGAGATCTATCTCTCCAATCTATCACTACCTAATCTATCTTTTTACCGTAGGGAGATTGACAACCTCTCTTTCGCGTCGGGTTGCAAGTATTTGTTCTTTGTGTGCAGGTGTTGTTTACGTAGTGGTGGTGATCCTCCTACTGGTTCGATACCTTGGTTTCATAAATGAGGGAAATACTTACCATCGCTGTGTTGCATCATCCCTTCCTCTTTGGGGAAATACCGACATAGTCTCAAGCCACGTCAAAGGAATTTCTGGCGCCGTTGCCGGGAAGTAAGCGGTCTCTTCTACGTGCCAAGCTCTGGTGCCGAGGAGACACCATCATCATCTACCAGGTTCCTAATCACAAATCTCATCTCCTTGCAATTACATTATTTGCCATTTGCCTCTCGTTTTCATCTCCCCCACTTCACAAAAATTTGCCGTTTTATTCGCCTTCTTTCTCGTTCCCCTTTTTTTTCTCGCAGGATCTCTTTTTGTTTGCTTGTTTGCTATCTTTGCTTGTGTTTCCATGTGCCTTCTATTTGCAAGCATCTTCGCTTGCTAAAAATCTATTGATATGGATCCTCATCCACTTGCTAATCTTTTCAAAAGACCAAATTATGATGAACCAATTGCTAGTGAGTTGATTGCACTTGATTATCTCCATGAAATTTTGTTTGAAAATCATGAATCTGAAAATTTTGATGAAGTGTTGAAAGAAGAAATTTATAAGGTGATTCATGATAGCTCCTTGAATGAAAAGCTTGTTTGCAATGTTGCTAGTATGAATTATCTAAATATCCATGATGCTAATGATATGCAAAGCCACAAGTTTGGGGATGCTATGTTTGATGGAGATGATATTTTTAGTCCCCCAAGTTTTGATGAGCAAATTTACTATGATGATTGCATGCCTCCTATTTATGATGATGGTGATGACACGAATGCTATAATGAATAATGATAACCATGAAACTTCTCATCATGGTTTTAATTTGCAATGTGGTTATGTCAATCAAGTGTCTCATGATAGTTATTTTGTTGAGTTTGCTCCCACTACCATGGATGAAAAGGAATTTGCTTATGTGGAGAGTGATGAAAATTCTATGTTTGTGCATCATGAAAAGAATGATTTATGTGATGGTTATATTGTTGAATTTCTTCATGATGATACTGAAATTTATTATGAGGGACGAATATATGCTTGTAGGAATCGCAATACTATCAAGTTTCCTCTTTATGTGTTCAAAGTTTTGAAGTTATGCTTGTTTCGCCTTCCTATGCTAGTTGATTCTTGTTCCCATAAATTGTTTGCTCACCAAATCCCTATGCATAGGAAGTGGGTTAGACTTAAATGTTCTTGTCATGAGATTCATGATGCTCTCTTGCATATTTCAATTACTACTTTTTATGTGAGCATCATTGAAATCATCATGCCTAGCTAGGGGCGTAAAACGATAGCGCTTGTTGGGAGGCAACCCAATGAATAAATTTATTTTCTTCTTTTTCTTTCTGTTTTTGAGTGTTGACAGAATTATGCCTCTGTTATGATTGTGTTTTTATGTTTTATTTAGTGTTTGTGCCAAGTAAAGCCATTAGGATGATTCATAAGATGAGTAGAAACGATGCTGAATCTGAAACAGAAACTTTGCATCCAGTGTGCGAATTTTCATTTTTTACTGGAGCGTGATATTGAGCTGAAATTTTAACACAGTATTTCTATACAAATTATTTAAGTTGTACTAATTTTTCAGAATTTGTAGAGTTACATAAGTATGGTTAGAGTACAGATTACTACAGATTGTTCTGTTTAAGGCAGATTCTGTTTTCGTTGCATTGTGTGCTTGTTTTGATGAATCTATGGGTTGTATTGAAGGGTATGAGCCATGGCAAAGTTAAAATACATTAGGTATAATGCAATAATAAAATTTGAATGGGTTTTCAACAGTACTTAAAGTAGTGATTTGCTTTATTATACTAACGGATCTCACGAAGATTTTGTTGAGTTCTGTGTGATTGAAGTTTTCAAGTTTTGGGTGAGATCACGATGGATGAAGGAATAAGGAGTGAAAAGATCCTAATCTTGGGGATGCTACAGCAACCCCCAAGATATATCCAAAGAGAAACAAGCAACTAAGCTTGGGGATGCCCCGAGTGGCATCCCCTCTTTCTTCTAACGACCATCGGTATTTTAGTTGGAGCTATATTTTTATTCGTCACATATCATGAGTTTTGCTTGGAGCGTCTTGTATCATTTGAGTCTTTGCTTCCTTTGCTTTTTAGTTTGTCACTTGTATCCTTGCTGGACACACCTATTTGAGAGAGCCAAAATTATGCTATGATTTGTTAGAATTGCTCTATATGCTTCACTTAAATTTTTTGAGCTATGGAATTGTTCTAGTGCTTCACTTATATCTTTTTGAGCACGGTGTGCTTGGAAACTTTTGAAGAAATCCTCTCATGGTTCACTTAGATTATTTTGAGAGTTAGTAAATTTTGAAGAAATCCTCTCATGCTTCACTTATACTATTTTGAGAGATGAAATCTCTATGCTCATGTGCTTCACTTAAATTTGTGTGAGCTTGTCAAAAGCAATGGCAATATATGAAACTAGTCCCAAAGTGATAGATATCCAAGGGGGATATAATAAAAACTTTCATGAAGATCATTGGACAAATTAAACTTGATTCCTTGTAATAGTTTGAGTCATGATGATAGTAATATGTGAGTCATGTTAGTGAGTAATTATGCTTTAGTAAGAATATTGGTGTTAAGGTTTGTGACTCCCTATGCAAGTACGAAAGTCAATAGTTATGCAATGAAATTACATCCTACTTATGGTGCATTATTCAGTGTTAGTTATGCTCAATGCTTGCTTATGTGAATTTTCGTTTCTTGGTTGGTTGCTTCTCAATCTATTTGCTAGCCTCCACTTGTACTAAGTAGAAATACTACTTGTGCATCCAAAATCCTTAAACCCAGTTTTGCCTTATGAGTCCACCATACCTACCTATATGCGGTATTTCCGTGCCGTTCTAAGCAAATTTGTATGTGCCATCTCTAATTTTCAAAATAAATTTCCTTTTTGTGTGCTCGTACCGCTCATGAAACGGTAGGGGGTGTCCAATATTTTTCCATGCTAGATGTGTTATTCTCAAGATGAGTGTTTATTCGCTTGTTATTGCCCGAGAGTACGGCGGTAATAGGGATGCCCAGTCCCGAAATGATTTTTTTTACTTTATGTTGTAAAATAATAAATTCCTTGGAAAGTGTTGGTATGGAAGGCAATGGATACAACCAGCCATGGATTGTGAAAGAATGGTGCAAAAAGGAATAAACTTTACTTTATGTTTGGGAACCGCCTATGATATATCTAGCATGGAAAGTATTGTGAACTACTTTGTCGTTTTCATTGACAGGAAAGGCATGCCACTCAAAATATTTTTCTCTCTCAATTTAAAACTTTGAGCTCTGGCACCTCTACAAATCTCTACATCCCTCCGCGAAGGGCCTATCTACTTACTTTATGCAATTTTTATTTTGAGTCTCCATCTTCTCTTATAAAGCACCAACTAGGGGGCACTATGATCGTACTTGAGCATTGGGTGTAGCTAATATTTGAGTGTTTTTCATGAATGGATCAATGATTGAGCATGATGGGCTAGGGATAACTTTCTTTAGTGTTGATATTTTGAAAGACATGGTTGCTTGTTGGCATGCTTGAGTATTGAAGTCATTATGTCAAAACTAGACTATTGGTTTGAACCATCTAAAGGTCCAAATGTCCATGCTACAAAAGAAAAGAATATGTGATGAACATGTTAGGCAGCATTCCACATCAAAAATTCTATTTTTAATATTTACCTACTCGAGGACAAGTAGGAATTAAGCTTGGGGATGCTGATACGTCTCCAACGTATCTATAATTTTTGCTTGTTCCATGCTGTTATATTATCATTCTTGGATGTTTTACAATCATTTTATAGCAACATTATATCATTTTTTTGGGACTAACCTATTGAGATAGTGCCAAACTGCCAGTTGCTGTTTTTGCCTGTTTTTTACTTTGCAGAAAATCAATACCAAACGGAGTCCAATCACGACGAAACTTTTTGGAGATTTTTTTGGGTCAGAAGACATCCAGTGGGCCAAAGAAGTGCTAGAGGGGAGGGTCGTGGAGACCACAACCCACCAGGGCGCGCGCTGATGGGTTGTTCCCTTCTCGGGACCCCTCTTCATAGCCTCTGACGCCTATAAATTCCCAAATATTCCAGAAACCCTAGGGGAGTCGACGAAAAACACATCCAGCCGCCGCAAGTTCCAGAATCTCGAGATCCAATCTAACACCATCACGGAGGGGTTCATCATCCTCATTGGTGCCTCTCAATGATGCGTGAGTAGTCCACCATAGACCTACGGGTCCGTAGGCAGTAGCTAGATGGCTTCCTCTCTCTCTCTCTCTCTCTCTCTTTTGATTCTCAATACAATGGTCACTTGGAGATCTATTTGATGTAAACTTTTGCGGTGTGTTTGTTGGGATCCGATGAATTTTGAGTTCATGATCAGTTTCTATCCATGAATATTATTTGAGTCTTCTTTGATCTCTTATATGCATGATTACTTATAGACTCGTATTTCTTCTTTGAATCTTTGGTTTAGTTAGGCCAACTAGATCGATTTTTCTTGCCATGGGAAGAGGTGCTTTGTGATGGGTTCGATCTTGCGGTGTCCTCTCCCAGTGACAGAAGGGGCAGCGAGGCACACATGTATCGTTGCTATTAAGGATAACAAGATGGGGTCTATTCCTATATGAATAGATCTTGTCTACATCATGTCACCGTTTTTATTGCATTACTCCGTTTTTCCATGAACTTAATACACTAGATGCATGCTGGATAGCGGTCGATGTGTGGAGTAATAGTAGTAGATGCAGAATCGTTCCGGTCTACTAATCTTGGACGTGATGCCTATATAATGATCATCGCCTTGGATATCGTCATGATTATTTGATCTTCTATCAATTGCCCAATAGCAATTTGTTCACTCACCGTGTGCTATACTCATGAGTGAAGCCACTAGTGAATCCTACGGCCCCCGGGTCTACTTTTCCAACATATTGCTTTCCGATCTATCTTTTTGCCGCTTTTGTTTTCAGATCTATTATTCCAAAAACCCAAAAATACCTTGCTGCACTTCATATTTTGTGTTCCTGAGAGATCTATCTCTCCAATCTATCACTACCTAATCTATCTTTTTACCGTAGAGAGATTGACAACCTCTCTTTCGCGTCGGGTTGCAAGTATTTGTTCTTTGTGTGCAGGTGCTGTTTACGTAGTGGTGGTGATCCTCCTACTGGTTCGATACCTTGGTTTCATAACTGAGGGAAATACTTACCGTCGCTGTGCTGCATCATCCCTTCCTCTTTGGGAAAATACCGACACAGTATCAAGCCACGTCATGTGACTGTGTGGTTGACGCGCCGGCGGTGGACTATAGTCGATGAAGCTTCCGGCATAAGCCATATATATGATGATTGTCCCAAGATATTTTTATACCACATCACACACGTTTCATGATCAAGAACTGTATGCGATGTACTTGATTTTCATATTGTTTTGAAACACAAAATGAGGTTACATTGGCAATTGAAGGTGTTTGGATTGCAATAACATTTATCTGAAGTGAACGTACAACTATAGGAGTGTCTATTATATATGGAATTATTCAAGGTTGTTTAGGCCTTTTTAAACATTTAAAGAGTTTTTTAGACATTTCATGTGCATAGTTCTTATATGAATTGTAGTTAAGCACATGCTAGCTAGAGGCACCTGGATGGGTTGAAAATCATATATGTGTCACTGGATACATGTTTTGGTCCCATGCAGGAGATGGAAATGAATTTCAAACCTCTCGGTATTTTGGCTCGGCCATAGACATTGAGAATCAGTGTGTTTCAAATTCTAGTAAATCCAAATATCGTCTGAAATTCATGAAACTTTGCATGGTGTCATGTCATGGCTCATGTGTGTTGTGGTAAAAAAAACCCCAATTTGGGACAAGTTTTGGCACAAACCTCTTACAAACTGAAGATTCTCACAAGAAGCCATGTGGTTCCGATAGGGAACGTTCACCTTTTATGTGTGAAACAACATCCGTCGTCTCTTCTCGCCTTGAATTTATTTCTAGAGTCACCATAGAGCAACATGACTGTCGTGCTAAACTATGAAATTTTCCAGGGTTCGTTTGGCCTTTTTAATACATTAATTGAATTTTCTAGTCATTTAATGTGCATAATTCAAATTTAAACTACAATTACAAGGTCCAGCGCATGAAAATAGGTTGAAAAATCATATATGTTTCCTTGGATGCATGTTTAGGTCCCACGCAAGAAATGGGAATGAATTTCAAACATCTCGGCGTCTTGGAACAGCCGCAAACATTGGGAAACTTGGTTTTTAAATTTGTGCAAATCCAAACCTCGTCAGAAATTCATGAAACTTGGGCATGGTGTCATGACCTTGCCTTGTTGTGTGTTGTGGTAAAAAAATCCCAATTTGGGACAAGTTTTGGCACAAGCCTCTTACAAACCGAAGATTCTCACAAGAAAGCCATGTGGTTCCGATAGGGAACGTTCACCTTTTATGTGCGAAACAACATCCGCTGTCTCTTCTCGCCTTGAATTTATTTCTAGAGTCACCATAGAGCAACATGACTGTCGTGCTAACTATGAAATTTTCTAGGGTTCGTTTGACCTTTTTAATACATTAATTGAGTTTTCTAGGTATTTAATGTGCATAATTCAAGTTTAAACTACAATCACAAGGTCCACAGCATGAAAATAGGTTGAAAATCATATACGTTTCCCTCGATGCATGTTTAGGTCCCACGCAAAAAAAGGGAATGAATTTCAAACATCTCAGCGTCTCGGAACAGACTCAAACATTGGGAAACTGGGTTTTTAAATTTGTGCAAATCCAAACCTCATCAGAAATTCATGAAACTTGGGCATGGTGTCACGACCTTGCCCTGTTGTGTGTTGTGGTAAAATATTGCCCAATTTTGGACAAGTTTTGGCACAAGCCTCTTACAAACCGGGGATTCTCACAAGAAAGCCACGTGGTTCCGATAGGGAACGTTTGTCGGATTCAGTGCTCCGCAAACTCCAGAAGGTTCGAACTCTGGGGCGTGTGCGAGGATCCTTCCTAGCTCAAGCCTCGTCGTCGTGCAAGAAGATGGACTCAACGATTTACCCAGGTTCGGGCCACCTTGCGGTATAGAACCCTACTCCTGCCTTTGGTGGATTGGCCTCACGAGGAGGTTTGTGGATGAACTAGTACAGTGGTTGAGCGACTTCGCGAGGGCTCTTGGGTGTGGGTGGATCCGATCCCCCGGTTCGGTGGTGGCGCGTCCCTATTTATAGCGGGCCTTGGTCCTCTTCCCTTATAGCACTGGCGGGAAGGGATCCCACAATGTCCAAATTTGAAAGGGGACATGAGGTACAGCTTATTCTGACTGAAGGTGGTCTTCTCCTGCAAAGCTCCTGCCGTGACGCAGAGGTGGGCTCGGCGATGACATCCGTCCTTCTGAGCCCGTGGTCTTGGTCTCGTTGCACCGGAGTGGAAACCTTTGGGGGGCTCCCTTGGGAACCCGTGTCTGTCCTTGCTTCCTTAGCACGAAAGAGGAAACTGTCTCTGCTGCGCCCGCTGGCTCCCGCCTGCTTTGGTTGTCGTGGCTCACGTCATCGCAGCCTCCTGAGGCTGGGCACTGCATAGGAATCTCCACTCCTCGGGAGGCAGCCTGGGGAGGCCGCTCCCCTGGGAGGTCTTGGCGTCGTCCTCCTCGCGAGGCGGGGGCCCTCATGAGGGTCTTGGCTTGAGGGGTTTGTCGCCAGGCCGTACAGGGCCATCGTGGTGGGCCACGCGTTGGGCCGCAGGCAGGCAGGTCTGGGTACCCCCGATCCCAGAACGCCGATAGTAGCCCCTGGGCCCAAGGCGCGCTCGGGCCGGCTTCCAGGTGACGCAAATGAGTGGAGCCCGAAGCGTCGCGGGCCCCAATCACCTGCGTGCCAATATGCGTGGCATGCGACTGGACACGGGCGCTTTCGCCCCAACACTGCCTCGGCAACTGCCGAGACAGATAAAAGCATGGTACCCGCTGCCGAGCCATTATTGTTTTCCTTCCCTGCGCCCTTGCTTCCTTGCTCAGATCCTCTTTCCCTTGCGAGACACTCCTCCAGATCCCAATGCTGCGCTGCCCTTCCTCTTCTCCTTTCCCTCAGGGACCTTGCAGATGGCGCCCGCTGGGAAGTCGAAGCCCGAGGCTCAAGCCTCGTCCTCTTCTTCCCCTTCGCCGGTGCTCTCGGCCTCCGCCATCGCCAAGGAAGTGGACCTCGACCCCGTGCTCCCGTTTACGGCGGGTGACACCAACGAGTGGGGGGAGACCCTGGTTTGGTGCAGCTCCGCGGAGCCGCGCACCTTGGCGAAGACAGTCCACCCCTTCTTCCTTCACAGCGTCTTCTCCGGGCTTGTCCCGCCCTTCTCAGGGTTCTTCACCGCCATCCTCGAGCATTATGGGATCCAGGCGGTCCACCTTCAGCCCAACTCCATCCTTCTCATGTCCGTCTTTGCCTTCTACTGCGAGGCCTTCGTGGGCATGAGGCCCTCGGTGGCCCTCTTCCGCAACTACTTCAGCATGCGGCTTCACGACTGCGCACAGCGGTCGGCGTGCGCCTCCTTCGTCGCGGTTCAGAGCAGGAACTCGCTCCTGAAGGCCGGGAAGAAGGTGGCAGGCTTCAGGCACCGCTGGGTCTTCATGGATACCCGGGGCCTCAACTCGCGCCTGGAGCTCCCGACGAAGCTGCCCGAGAAGGCCCTCGTGTGGGGTTCCGCAAAAGCTCACCAATCCCCGGGCGAATCCCATCTTGGAACAGATCTCCCGGGACATGGAGGCCAAGCAATTGACCGGGGCGATGACAGTGAAGGAGTTCCTAACGCAGCGCTTGGCGCCGCTCTAGGGCACTCGAAGCCCATGTGGGAGTTCGATGGTGCAAGGGACACCATCAGGCTTCGGTCCGCCAGCCTGACCGGCGAAGACCTGGGTAGGGCCATGGTTACTCTGCTCCATGGCAACCCCGGTGACCTCCCCGAGGCCTACGCCCCGCTGTACCGCCGCGACGACAGGGGGGAGCTGGTTGCCGCCATTCCTGCCTTTGACGAGCGCGGGCTCACGCCTCCCGAGCGCCCCAACTCCCCGGTGCCAGTGTCCTCCGGCAGCGCCAGCGGCGAGGAAGACTCGGAGGAGACCGTGGATGACGGCTTGGAAGAGGCGTCTCCCCCGTTGCAGAGTGTGATCCTTTGCAACCTCGAAGATGACGATGATGCCGACGAGCCCCCGGCCGCGGGCTCCGTGCGCTTCACCAGGGTTCTCAGGAAGCCAAGGCTTGCATCTCAGGCAACACCGGCATCAAGCCGGGCGACCCCGAAGAAACGCGCGGCCGCGCCTTCTTAGGGCGATGCCGCCACCCTTCCGGACGACCATGCCACACCGAGGAGAGGCGGGAGCATCCCGGCCCTCGACGACGTGGAAAGGAAGAGGAAGTGGGTCATGATCGATGAGTAAGTAACTTGCCTCGCCTTTGGTTGATTATAAACTTCACGCATGCTCACGGCCTCTTCTCCTTGGTGGCCAGGGTCGTTGTCGAGCCGAAGAAGAGGAAGGCAGGCGCCGAGCTGAAGGAGCCCCCTGTCCGGAGGGCGCCTTCGGCCTCCAGTCTCACCGCGCCTGAGCTTGCGGGCGTAACGCCTTCTCCTGACGTTGTGGGGATGCCGACCATGCTGTGACCCGACTAGATGGCGAGTCGATCGTAGGCCCAATCTTTCACGGTACTCAACGAAATTGCAAGAACGTCGACGAATGATCGTTGCAACAACAATGTACGTAGAAGTAGTAGAACGGCTCTTCGGATCAAGCAAAGATGCAAGAAGACCAAAGAACAAAATAACTTGCGCAAGAATTCGATCGGATCAAATCCTACGTGTAGCAACTCTGAAATCCCTCCTGGATCAGCAAACACAAGAATATTTGATGCATCCCGACATGATGCGTTTTCTGGTATTTTATTCAACTCCCCCCATACAAAGGCCTCAGCCTGCCTGTTATATAGGCGACACGCATAAGCAAAACGATGGAAACAAACCCAACTACAATCGGACTCTATCCTTTTCCTATTCAAACTAATCAAGATTTAACTAATTAAGTATCCAGCAAGTTGATCACAAAAGTCCAAAACGAACTAGTACTCATGACCCTTCATACTACGTAACTAGTAATACTTGGGAAAAAAACACGCTGGACACTTGACCTTAATCCGTAAACAACACGCATAAGTATTATGCTATGCCAACTTGTACGTAACGTGGAGGTGTCCTGAAGGTCGGCTTAATCTCCTCCGGCTTATGATCTGACAACGGAATTGGCATCCATATTTTTCCAATAAATAAAAACTCCTCTGCCTTGCTCTTCTTAGTTGGTGCCGTCAACAACTCCTTCTGAACATGTATAGGTTGGTTTATTATTCCATGTGAAATATTATTTTCTGTTGCACCCATGGTCACGTCATCCCCTCCTCCTTGAATCGAAGCCGTCCTCGGTTTTAATGTATTTTTCCCCAATTTCTTCTGTAATGAAACATTGCTATCCACCTTGATTGCACTATCAAACATTGGTTGCAGAACACATCGCTTCCTAGCATCCCAAAATGAATAAGTGTTTGTCCGACCTTCATGTGTAGCACTATGATCATACTGCCATGGTCTCCCCAGTAACAAGTGGCATGCATCCATCGGTATGACATCACATATCACCATATCAGTATAGTCGCAAACTTAGAATTGACGCGTACCTTATGAGTAACCTTGAGCTTTCCGGTATGATACATCCACTCGACCCGGTGGGGTTGCGGGTGCTTCCATGCAAGCAACCCCAAAGCATCAACTAACACTTTGCTGACTACATTGGTGTAGCTTCCACCATCTATTATCAGCTTGCATTTGGTGTTGTTAATCCTACACTCCGGCTGAAAAATATTCCACCGCTGCCCCTTATCCTCAATAAGATATTCCTGCACTCGTTGCACCATTAATGATGGGTATGCTTCTGCAGCTTCAAAACTCGCAGTCACTTTTTCCTCATCTTCAGATTTCTCACTAGACGTGTCAATAATTTTTTCTCCATCACTCGCAGACATGTATCCTTGTTCTGTGAGGAGGACTCTCCTCTCATTAGGACACTCAAACTTCTTATGCCCCCTGCCACCACACTTGAAGCACACAATATCACTAGTACGCGAATTAGAAGCACGAGATGATTCAACCTTGGACTGAGATACTTCCTTGGTAGCCGGCTTAGAATCTGATTTGAAACCACCGTTACCACCACCTTCTCGCTGAAAATTACGTCACACTGAATTTACTAAATTATCATGACTTCCATGACGCTTTACCTGCTGCTCTGCCCGAATGGCATGGTGTAACAACCCCTGCAATCCATTATATTCTACCATATCGACACGATCTCGTATCTCTGATTTCAGACCATGCATGAATCGTGCCACTGTACCCTCTTCTTGCTCCTCTGCCCCTGTGCGAATCAACAATATTTCCATCTCCTTATAATATTGCTCAACACTAGAGTTACCTTGTCGAAGTTGCTGCAAGCATGTGTACAAGGTCCTATTGAAGTGCTCTGGAACAAAGCGTCTCTTCATGATATTCTTCATCTGATTCCAAGACTCCGGACGTCCTCCCGCACAACATAGTTGGTTCCACCATATTAAAGCATAACCCGTGAACTCAATAGATGCAACACGAACCTTTTTCTCCTCGGTGTACCGCTGTCCATCAAAAATCTAATCCACGTGCATCTCCCACTCCAAATAATCATCTGGGCTGTCTTTTCCACTGAACGATGGTATAGAAATTTTTATTCTACCAATACCACCATCCTCATAGGCGCGGTGCGCACGTTCATGTCCTCCCACGTGGCGTACACCACCTCCGTGATGGTTATAAGGACGTCGTACAGGCTCATAATAGCTACCAGCCCCCTCGGACTGATGATCTTGATGCTCACCATGGTTTTGAACATGTTCATGTGCCCGCTGTCCAGATAACTGCCGATGACGTCTCGGCGCAACAGACCCATCACTAGGCGGTGATCGTGGTCTCAATCGATGAACGGCCTCAGTCAAATCAGCTATCTTTTTTCCAAGACTTTCCTCGACCTTGTCGATGCGCCTCCCCACTCGATTCAGCACATAGTCACGAGTTGCCTCCAATCCTAGCACGATAGCCGACGCAACACTCGGATCATAGGTGGGCAAGGGCAACTCATCCTCTGCATCTCCTTCATGTGCACCATGCACACTTGAATTTGATTTCTGCGAATTCACCATTGCAGCGACTCAATTAGATCAACTCAAGAACGACAGAGAAAAAATTGTACTGTGATCAAGCTTGCTCTGAATACCACCTGCTGTGACCCGACTAGATGGCGAGTCGATCATAGGCCCAATCTTTCACGGTACTCAATGAAATTGCAAGAACGTCGACGAACGATCGTCGCAACAACAATGTACGTAGAAGTAGTACAACAGCTCTTCGGATCAAGCAAAGATGCAAGAAGACCAAAGAGCAAAATAACTTGCGCAAGAATTCGATCGGATCAAATCCTACGCGTAGCAACTCTGAAATCCCTCCTGGATCAGCAAACACAAGAAAATTTGATGCATTCCAACATGATGCGTTTTCTGGTATTTTATTCAACTCCCCCCGTACAAAGGCCTGAGCCTGCCTGTTATATAGGCTTCACGCATAAGCAAAACGATGGAAACAAACCCAACTACAATTGGACTCTATCCTTTTCCTATTCAAACTAATCAAGATTTATCTAATTAAGTATCCGGCAAGTTGATCACAAAAGACCAAAACGAACTAGTACTCATGACCCTTCATACTACGTAACTAGTAGTACTAGGAAAAAAAACACGCTGGACACTTGACCTTAATCCGTAAACAACACGCATAAGTATTATGCTATGCCAACTTGTACGTAACGTGGAGGTGTCCTGAAGGTCGGCTTAATCTCCTCCGGCTTATGATCTGACAACGGAATTGGCATCCGTATTTTTCCAATAAAGAAAAACTCCTCTGCCTTGCTCTTCTTAGTTGGTGCCGTCAACAACTCCTTCTGAACATGCATAGGTTGGTTTATTATTCCATGTGAAATATTATTTTCTGTTGCACCCATGGTCACATCAGACCGGGGGGGGGCAGCTTCCGGAAGCGTGGAAGTTCACGAAGCGGCGCCCCTCGTCGCGGCCGTGGCGTCTCCAAAGCAGATGGAGGGGGCGACCTCCTGCCCCCCTAACGAAGCCCGCTCCTTGGGACGCCGTAGCACGGCCTCGGGAGGAGCCAGCCCCCGTGCGCCATCAGGCCAAGAAGTTGTCCGCTCCTGCCGTGGTCGAGGGGGGACTGGAGCCTGAAGCGTCCCAAACCAGCCACGCCGCAGCTCCCCCGGACACAGCGCTTGTCGAGGTGCTGGTGCCACCTCCTGGTCAGGCTCTCATGCTCGCGGGCAGCGGTCCTCCGGTCGGGCCCGGCACCTTGGATGAGGCTTACACCGCGCTTGACCGGATCTGGGCCGACCTCCAAGGCGCCGACATGCGCTGTTTCGCAGGGGAACGCCTGGAGCTTATCTCCGGGTGGATCCAGGCTGACGCAGCCATCAAGACGGCCTGGGGCCAGGCCGAAGCTACCGCCGTGGAGGGCAAGAAGGAGGCCGCCGAGGTTGTGGCAGCTTGCGACGAGGCGCTGGCCAAGGCAGCGGATGCCGCGGAGTGCTGCAGTGAGGTGGAAGCCAAACTAAAGGCCCTTCAGGAGGAGCGCGCCGCACACGCGCAACAGCTCCACCAGCGGGAGGAAGACCTTAATGCTCGCGAGGGGAAGCTCACCGACCGCGCCTCCGTGCTGCCCCAGTCGGCCGACGACCAAGCTGCGGAGTGCGAGCGTCTGGCCAAGCTAAAAGATGAGGTAGCTGAGGCTCAAACGTCCCACACCCGGCACGTCTCCGCCACGACGGACCAGCTGGATGCTAGGGAGAACACCCTTGCCGCTGCAGAGGAAAAGGCTGCCGCGGAGCGTGATGCCTTCCCCTTCATTGAGCTCAGGCTTCGTCGGGCTCTGCGCTTCATCTGCAGGGGAGGATTCGGGGAGCTGCTGGCAGGTCCCGAGGGCGATTACGCCAGGCTCTCTTCCAAACTCGCCGAGGCGCTCGAAGGCGCGGTCGCCAAGGTGGACGCCATCCTGGAGAACGAGTGCCGCGACCTTTTCTCCGTGGCCGCGACGCGTGTCTTCAGCCACCTCTACCTCCGTGAACCAGGCTTTGATTTCAACGCGATGATGGCCTCGATTGCCCCTGAGTTCCATTCCTCCGCAGCGGTGGACGTGAAGGATTCCGTGGACGCTCTGACGAAGAAGTTCGGCTGCGTCCCCGACACCAAGCCCCCTGCGGTGAAGGCGAGCAGTTGCGACGAGGGCATCGATGGCGATGTTGACGACGAGCTTGATGTGACCAAGGCGATCGGCGGCGACGACCTTGGTGATGACGGCCCCTCCTCCTAGACTCCGACCTGCGATATTTATCGCGCCTCATGGAGGCGCAAGACTTGTTTGAATTGCAAAACACCCCGTGCCTGTAATAACTTGCTTGAATTCTGTGATTTCCCTTTGCGCCTTGTTTCCTTCCTGCTTGCTGTGAGCTCTGCGTTGGCAGGGCCCAATCCCGCGCATACCTCGACCGCCGTTGGGGCGTCTGGATCACCAGGACGAGACCAAGGGGCAAGGGGCTACGTGACTAGTGAGGCCCCTGGGTCGCGATGCCCAGGGGTCCCCCTTGACGTGCGAGAAACCGTCATGAAGGATACATGGCGACAACGGAGTTGAGTTGGAGCGCCTTGGTGCTCTGCGTCGGCAGGGCCTAATCCCACGCATACCTCGACCGCCGTTGGGGAGTCCGCATCACCAGGACGAGACCAAGGGGCAAGGGGCTACGTGACTAGTGAGCCCCCTGGGTCGCGATGCCCAGGGGTCCCCCTTGACGTACGAGCGGCTCCCATACCTTTCCTCGCCAGCTTTTGTCTGGGAGGGGTGCGAGAAGACTGGGTACCAGGGACCTGGTGAGGCGGCAGGCCCCAGGCGTGGCCTGGGCGTAGCCCCCGTCCAGCCCCCTCACGCGCGCATCCCAGGGAAATGCTACGTGATGGGGCCGAAGGGCCATCCTGAGGTTGGTGCAGCCGCTAGGGCGCCCGCAGTTGTTTATCCACCAGCGCGGAGCATGGGGCTTCCACATTGCGTGGGCATAGTCATTGGAGGACCGTGTCGGTCCGCCAGCGCGGAGCATTGGGCTTCCACTTGGGCGTGGGTGGGGGGCCCTCCGCATCCTCGGGGGACCTCGGGCGTATACACCCCACTCGTTATTACGTGAGAGTGTCACGGGAGAATCTGCAGGAGGTGTATCTGGGCACCCATGAGCCGACACGGGTCTCACGAGGCCCTACCTCAAGCCGGGTTGCGCCTGGGTCTTCTGGCACGGGGCGCGCTTACGAAACATGTGTGATGGGGACAGCCTACGCCGAATGAATCTCCAGAGGCCACCGCATGAGAAGGCTAAACACCAACGACCCCAGGAGGTGACGTGAAAGGAGCCGGGCCGTCAGACAGTGCTCAGCCGTTGGGTTTATCGACGCTGCAGGGACGGACCCGAGCACAGAGCCGTGCCCAGTCTTCTCATGCGATAGATCTAAGGAAAAACACACGGCGCGCGGCTCCCGCGACGACGAAACACCGAATTGCGGTTATATGAACCGGGCCGCGCGCCCTGACTCTCCTACCCCTGATTAGCTCACGCGAGGACGAAGCACCAAGGACCATGGGAGGTGACGTGCACGGGACCGGCCCGCAAGTCAGAGCTCAGTCGCTTGGATTTAGCAATGCTGCAGGGACGGACCCGAGCACAGACGTCGTGCCAGCCCTTAATCATGAGGCGGTCGAGAGCGGGGTTGTTAGGGCGCGGCGACATTCATGGTGACGAAGCACCGGGCAGGCAATTTGAAATACTTAGAAAGCTCATCAAATGTAAAACCAGTTCTGATACATGCGCAAAACGATACGGCTGCTGGGGTGAGTCCTAACAGCCTAAGAATGATGCAGCCCGGGGGGCGCCCTCAAATGAACAAACGAAAAGGTCACCTGGCGAGGATGCTGCTGAAGTGTCGAGGTAGTTGTTAAAGCTTGATCCTCATGAGCTTGAAGACTCCGGAGGCTCGAGGGGCCCGCGAGGCCCAGGTGGCTCGCGAGGGTCCTGATGTCTACTATGCAACCTTCTTCTTGTAGACTCGTGTTGGTCCTCCAAGCGCAGAGTTTTGTAGGACAGTAGCAAATTTCCCTCAAGTGGATGACCTAAGGTTTATCAATCCGTGGGAGGCGTAGGATGAACATGGTCTCTCTCAAACAACCCTGCAACCAAATAACAAAGAGTCTCTTGTGTCCCCAACACACCCAATACAATGGTAAATTGTATAGGTGCACTAGTTCGGCGAAGAGATGGTGATACAAGTGTAATATGGATGGTAGATATAGGTTTTTGTAATCTGAAAATATAAAAACAGCAAGGTAACTAATGATAAAAGTGAGCACAAACGGTATTGCAATGCTTAGAAACAAGGCCTAGGGTTCATACTTTCACTAGTGCAAGTTCTCTCAACAATACTGACATAGTTGAATCATATGTAAATCCCTCACATGCGACAAAGAGTTCACTCCAAAGTCACAAATAGCGGAGAACAAACGAAGAAATTATTGTAGGGTACGAAACCACCTCAAAGTTATCTTTTCCGATCAATCGTATGAGCTATTCCTATAAGTGTCACGAACAGCCCTAGAGTTTGTACTAAAATAACACCTTAAGATACACATCAACCAAAACCCTAATGTCACCTAGATACTCCAATGTCACCACGAGTACCCATGGGCTTGATTATACGATATGCATCACACAATTTTAGATTCATCATGTTCAATCCAACACAAAGAACTTCAGAGAGTGCCCCAAAGTTTTTACCGGAGAGTCAAGATGGAAACGTGTGCCAACCCCTATGCATAGATTCCCAAGGTCACGGAACCCGCAAGTTGATCACCAAAACATACATCAAGTGGATCAATAGAACATCCCATTGTCACCACGGATATCCCATCACAAGACATACATAAAGTGTTCTCAAATCCTTTAAAGACTCAATCCGATAAGAAAAGTTCAAAGGAAAAACTAATTCATCACAAGAAGATAGAGAGGGGAAAACTCCATATGATTCATCTATATTAATAAAGCTCGCGCTACATCAAGATCGTGTCATCTCAAGAACACGAGAGAGAGAGAGATCAAACACATAGCTACTGGTACATACCCTCAGCCCCGAGGGTGAACTACTCCCTCCTCGTCATGGAGACCGCCGGGATGATGAAGATGGCCTCCGGTGATGGTTTCCCCCTCCGGCAGGGTGCCGGAACGGGCTCCCGATTGGTTTTTCATGGCTACAGAGGCTTGCGGCGGCGGAACTCCCGATCTAGGTTTCTTTCTTTAGGTTTGGGTATTTATAAGAATTTTTGGCGTCGGAAACAAGTCAAGGGGGGCCACGAGGCGACGACAAGCCAGGGGAGCGCGCCCTAGGGGGGCGCCCCCTAGGCTTGTGGCTGCCTCGTGGCTCTTCTGGCCCAACTCCGATGCCCCGTGGGTCTCTTATGGTCCATAAAAAATCACCGTAAATTTTTATTCCGTTTGGACTCCGTTTGATAATCCTTTTCTGTAAAACTCAAAAACAAGGAAAAAACAGAAACTGGCACTGGGCTCTAGGTTAATAGGTTAGTCCCAAAAAATAGTATAAAATAGCATATTAATGCATATAAAACATCCAAAACCAATAATATAATAGCATGGAACAATAAAAAATTATAGATACGTTGGAGACGTATCAAACATCCCCAAGCTTAATTCCTGCTCGTCCTTGAGTAGGTAAATGATAAAAACAGAATTTTTGATGTGGAATGCTACCTAACATATTCATCCTTGTAATTTTCTTTATTGTGGCATGAATATTCAGATCCATAAGATTCAAAACAAAAGTTTAATGTTGACATAAAAACAATAATACTTCAAGCATACTAATAAAGCAATCATGTCTTCTCAAAATAACATGGCCAAAGAAAGTTATCCCTACAAAATCATATAGTCTGGCTATGCTCCATCTTCATCACACAAAGTATTAAATCATGCACAACCCCGGTTTTAGCCAAGCAATTGTTTCATACTTTAGTATTCTCAAACTTTTTCAACTCTCACGCAATACATGAGCGTGAGCCATGGATATAGCACTATAGGTGGAATAGAATATGGTGGTTGTGGAGAAGACAAAAATGAAGGAGATAATCTCACACCAACTAGGCGTATCAATGGGCTATGGAGATGCCCATCAATAGATATCAATGTGAGTGAGTAGGGATTGCCATGAAACGGATGCACTAGAGCTATAAGTGTATGAAAGCTCAAAAAGAAACTAAGTGGGTGTGCATCCAACTTGCTTGCTCACGAAGACCTAGGGCAATTTGAGGAAGCCCATCATTGGAATATACAAGCCAAGTTCTATAATGAAAAATTCCCACTAGTATATGAAAGTGACAATATAGGAGACTCTCTATCATGATGATCATGGTGCTACTTTGAAGCACAAGTGTGGAAAAAGGATAGTAGCATTGCCCCTTCTCTCTTTTCTCTCATTTTTTTCCTTTTTTTTCCTTTTTTATTTTGGTGGGCATCTTTGGCCTCTTTTTTTTATTTAGGCTTCTCTGGCCTCTTTTATTTTTTGTAAAGTCCAGAGACTCATCCCGACTTGTGAGGGAATCATAGTCTCCATCATCCTTTCCTCACATGGGACAATGCTCTATTATGATGATCATCACACTTTTATTTACTTAAACTCAAGAATTACAACTCGATACTTGAACAAGATATGACTCTATATGAATGCCTCCGGCGGTGTACCGGGATGTGCAATGATCTAGCGTAGCCATGAAAACATCATGCTAGCTATCTTACGATCATGCTAAGCAATATGACAATGATGGTGCGTGTCATGATAAACGGAACGGTGGAAGTTGCCTGGCAATATATGTCGGAATGGCTATGGAAATGCCATAATAGGTATGTATGGTGGCTGTTTTGAGGAAGGTGGGTTTAATGCACCGGCGAAAGTTGCGCGGTACTAGAGAGGCTAGCAAAGGTGGAAGGGTGAGAGTGCGTATAATCCATGGACTCAACATTAGTCATAAAGAACTCACATACTTATTGCAAAAGTCTATTAGTCATCAAAACAAAGTACTACACGCATGCTCCTAGGGAAAGGGTTGGTAGGAGTTAACCATCGCGCGATCCCGACCTCCACACAAAGGAAGACATTCAATAAATAAATCATGCTCCGACTTCTTCACATAACAGTTCACCATACGTGCATGCTACGGGAATCACAAACTTTAACACAAGTATTTCTACCAATCCACAATTACTCACTAGCATGTCTCTAATATCACAATCTTTATATCTCAAAACAATCATAAGGAATCAAACTTCTCATAGTATTCAATGCACTTTATATGAAAGTTTTTATTATATCTCTCTTGGATGCCCATCATGTTAGGACTAAATTCATAACCTAAGCAAATTACCATGCTGTTTAGAGACTCTCAAAATAATATAAGTGAAGCATCAGAGTTCATCAATTTCTATAAAATGAAACCACCGCCGTGCTCTACAAAGATATAAGTGAAGCACTAGAGCAAAAGACAAACTACTCCAAAAAGATATAAGTGAAGATCAATGAGTAGCCAACAATTAAATAACTATGTGAAGACTCTCTCATTGAAGAATTTCAGATCTTAAGTATTTTATTCAAACAGCAAACTAAACAAAAATAGAACTCCGAGAATAGCACGCATCATGTGAACGAATAAAAATTTAGGCTCAACATAGGCTAACCGATAGTTGAGGAAGAGAGGTGGGATGCGTAGCATCCCCAAGCTTAGATGCTTGAGACTTCTTGAAATATTTACTTCGGGTGCCTTGGGCATCCCCAAGCTTGAGCTTTTGTATCTCTTTCAATCCTCTCATATCATGGTTTCACCTATTCTCAAAAACTTCATCCACACAAAACTCGAAAAGAACTCGTGAGATAGGTTAGTACACATAATAATAAATCAACTCTTTATGTACTGCCAAGACAAGTTGCACAATAATTTTCAAACATCATTTACTGTTTACTATCGTTTCCACAATTTATATCTACCAATATAGGCTATGAAAACCATAGGATAAGTAGATAACAAAACTATGACAGCAATCTGTCCAAACAGAACAGTCTGTGGCAATCTATTAAACCAGTGTACTTCTGTAACTCCAAAAATTATGAAAATTTATAACATGCTAAATAATTTATATGATAACACCGTGTAAAAATTTCAGAAACGTTCCACCTTCCAGTAAAATATGAAAATTCAAACACTACAGCAAAAGTTTCTGTTTTTACACAGCACACATCAAAACATGCAATGCAAGCATCCTAAGACAATTCTTGGAACTTTAAATTGAAAAACAAGATTGTAAATAACACCTAACAGAGAACAACAAAATAAAATGACGCTCCAAGCAAAACTCATATTATGTGACGAATAAAAATATAGCTCCAAGTAAGATATACCGATTGTGTTGAAGACGAAAGAGGGGATGCCTTCCGGGGCATCCCCAAGCTTAGGCGCTTGAGTCTTCCTTGGATATTACCTTGGGGGTGCCTTGGGAATCCCCAAGCTTAGGTTCTTGTCACTCCTTATTCTCCTCATATCGGTGTCTCACCCAAAACTTGAAAACTTCAATCACACAAAACTTAACGGAACTTCGTGAGATGGGTTAGTGTAGTAAAGATAAATCATTCACTTAGGTACTGTCAAGACAAGATTCATAATTGTTCCCACATGATACCTACTGTATTCTATCATTCCCATAATTTATACCACTAAATATAAGCTATGAGAACACTAAAACAAGCAAACTGTGCATGCAAAACAGAATCTGTCAAAAATAGAACAGTCTGTGAAGATCTGTAGTATAACCATACTTCCCTGTCTCTAAAACTTCTGAAAAATTAGGACAACCTGAATAATTTGTATATTAATACTGTGTAAAAATTTCAGATCATTATGACGCTCCAGTAAAAAGTGAAAAATCCTGTACTGGAGTCAAAAGTTTCTGTTTTGGTTCAGCATCAGTTCTACTCATCTTCTGAGTCATCCCAAAGGCTTTACTTGGCACTTTATTGAAACAAAAGCTATAAAACATGATTATACAGTAGCTTAATCATGTGGACACACAAAAACAGTAGGTATAAATATTGGTTTGTCTCCCAACAAGCGCTTTTCTTTAATGCCTTTTTAGCTATGCATGATGATTTCAATGATGCTCACATAAAAGATAAGAATTGAAACATAACAGGAGCATCATGAAGCATATGACTAGCACATTTAAGTCTAACCCACTTCCTATGCATAGGGATTTTGTGAGCAAACAATTTATGTGAACAAGAATCAACTAGCACAGGAAGGCAAAACAAGCATGACTTCAAAACTTTGAATACATAGAGAGGAAACTTGATATTATTGCAATTCCTACAAGCATATGTTCCTCCCTCATAATAATTTTCAGTAGCATCATGAAGGAATTTCACAATATAAATATCAAATAAATCATTATTTTCATGATGCACAAGCATAGAATTTTTATTACTACCCACACAAGCAAAATTCTTCTCATTCATTGTAGTGGGAGCAAACTCAAAAAAATAACTATCATGAGACACTTGATTGACATAACCACATTCAATATTAAAATCATGACGACAAGTTTCATGGTTACTATCACTCTTTATAGAATACATGTCATCATCATAATCATCATATATAGGAGGCATGCCATAATCATAATAAATTTGCTCATCAAAGTTGGGGGACTAAAAATATCATCTTCATCAAACATAGCATCCCCAAGCTTGTAGCTTTGCATATCATTAGCATGATGAATATTCAAGGATTTCATACTAACAACATTGCAATCATGCTCATCATACAAAGATTAGTGCCAAACATTTTATTGACCTCTTCTTCTAACACTTTGGCACAATTTTCCTTTCCATCATTTTCACGAAAGTCATTATAAAGATAAAGTATATGAGGCAACCTCAATTCCATTTTTTTGTAGTTTTCTTTTATAGACTAAACTAGTGATAAAACAAGAAACTAAAAGATTCAATTGCAAGATCTAAAGATATACCTTCAAGCACTCACCTCCCCGGCAACGGTGCCAGAAAAGAGCTTGATGTCTACTACGCAACCTTCTTCTTGTAGACTCGTGTTGGGCCTCCAAGCGCAGAGTTTTGTAGGACAGTAGCAAATTTCCCTCAAGTGGATGACCTAAGGTTTATCAATCCATGGGAGGCGTAGGATGAAGATGGTCTCTCTCAAACAACCCTGCAACCAAATAACAAAGAGTCTCTTGTGTCCCCAACACACCCAATACAATGGTAAATTGTATATGTGCACTAGTTCGGCGAAGAGATGGTGATACGAGTGTAATATGGATGGTAGATATATGTTTTTGTAATCTGAAAATATAAAAACAGCAAGGTAACTAATGATAAAAGTGAGCACAAACGGTATTGCAATGCTTAGAAACAAGGCCTAGGGTTCATACTTTCACTAGTGCAAGTTCTCTCAACAATACTGACATAGTTGAATCATATGTAAATCCGTCACGTGCGACAAAGAGTTCACTCCAAAGTCACAAATAGTGGAGAACAAACGAAGAAATTATTGTAGGGTACGAAACCACCTCAAAGTTATCTTTTCCGATCAATCGTATGAGCTATCCCTATAAGTGTCACGAACAACCCTAGAGTTCGTACTAAAATAACACCTTAAGATACACATCAACCAAAACCCTAATGTCACCTAGATACTCCAATGTCACCACGAGTACCCATGGGCTTGATTATACGATATGCATCACACAATTTCAGATTCATCATGTTCAATCCAACACAAAGAACTTCAAAGAGTGCCCCAAAGTTTCTACCGGAGAGTCAAGACGAAAACATGTGCCAACCCCTATGCATAGATTCCCAAGGTCACGGAACCCGCAAGTTGATCACCAAAACATACATCAAGTGGATCAATAGAACATCCCATTGTCACCACGGATATCCCATCGCAAGACATACATCAAGTATTCTCAAATCCTTTAAAGTCTCAATCCGATAAGAAAAGTTCAAAGGGAAAACTCAATTCATCACAAGAAGATAGAGAGGGGAAAACTCCATATGATTCATCTATATTAATAAAGCTCGCGGTACATCAAGATCGTGTCATCTCAAGAACACGAGAGAGAGAGAGATCAAACACATAGCTACTGGTACATACCCTCAGCCCCGAGGGTGAACTACTCCCTCCTCGTCATGGAGACTGCCAGGATGATGAAGATGGCCTCCGGTGATGGTTTCCCCCTCCGGCAGGGTGCCGGAACGGGCTCCCAATTGGTTTTTCGTGGCTACAGAGGCTTGCGGCGGCGGAACTCCCGATCTAGGTTTCTTTCTGGAGGTTTGGGTATTTATAAGAATTTTTGGCGTCGGAAACAAGTTAAGGGGGGCCACGAGGCGACGACAAGCTAGGGGGGCGCGCCCTAGGGGGCGAGGGAGCGCCCCCTAGGCTTGTGGCTGCCTCGTGGCTCTTCTGGCCCAACTCCGATGCCCCGTGGGTCTCTTCTGGTCCATAAAAAATCACCGTAAATTTTTATTTCGTTTGAACTCAGTTTGATATTCCTTTTCTGTAAAACTCAAAAACAAGGAAAAAACAGAAACTGGCACTGGGCTCTAGCTTAATAGGTTAGTCCCAAAAAATAGTATAAAATAGCATATTAATGCATATAAAACATCCAAAGCCGATAATATAATAGCATGGAACAATAAAAAATTATAGATACGTTGGAGACGTATCAGGTCAGGGTCCTCTTGAAGGATCGCGCGACGTCGGGCTTCGTGCGGCGTGACCGCAACCTGCGCGAGGCTCTGGTACGTGGCACCGGCGTTCACGAGGCCAAAAGGGCATGCAGACGTAGTTGCAGGGGTAGCCCCCAGTACGGCCAACACGCGATGGCCAGAAGAGGCCCCGGGATGCGGCCCTGTTGAGGCCCGAGATGTTGACGCTGACGCGCAGCCTGCCGCCCCCGTCGGGGGCGGCAGCCGCGCTGGGTGGTGTGCGACGGCGCTCGCCACGCATGGCCAACGCCTCCTGAAGCTTCTCGATCGCTTGGGTGACTAACTCTTGCGAGCCTGGCGCCTCGTGTCGTGCTCCTTGCTTGTGGGGGCGCGCGTCAGTGCACGCCTCCAAGTGGTGCCCGAGCACCTCCCTCGTCGCGCCGGTCGGTCCAGAGACTCTCCAGGTGGAAGCCCCCGAGCCCGTCCTGAGGGAAGCAATGGGCGCGCCTTCCTATGCGTGAGGGCGAGGCACCCCCGCGATGGGCGCAGAGCCCGAGGTGCCGCTCTTGAGGGCCTCCGTCCCCTGAAGGCCCTTAGGGAGGAGCTGCTTCTTCTTCTTAGGCGTGTCCTCAGGAGGCAGGATGCCACCCTCGTCATCAGAATTCTCAGCCGCCGCAGCCTGGTACGCACGCTCGAGGGAGCAGACTGCATCCTTTTCGTCACAAGCGACGGTGATAACACCGCCACTCCCTGGCATCTTGAGGATGTTGTAGCCGTGGTGGGTTGCCGCCATGAACTTGGCGAGGGCAGGATACCTGAGGATGGCGTTGTACGGGAGGCGGATGTGGGCGACGTCGAAGTCGATGAGCTCGGTGTGGTAGTTATCACGCTTGCCGAAGGTGACCGGGAGGCGCACCTGCCCCAGGGGAGTGGTGGAGCCATCGGTCACTCCTGAGAAGGGCTTGGTCGGCATGAGCTGGTCGTAGGGCACCTAAAGCGTCTCGAACGTCTCGATGGAGAGGACATTGAGCCCAGCGCCGCCATCGATTAGGGTCTTGGTGACGAGGACGTTGCTGATGGCAGGTGTGCAGAGCATGGGGAGCACGCCTGCGGTGGTCGCGCACTTGATGTGGTCCTTGGAGTCAAAGGTGATGGCGACTTGAGACCACTTGAGGGGATGCGCAGCTTCAAGCTTCGCGAGGGCGGCGTTCACCTCACGAGAGAACTGCTTGAAAATGCGGTTGGAGGCGGGAGCCTGAGCACTGCCCAGGATGCAGGCGATCGCACGGGGTTCCTTGAAGCCCCCAGCCCCATCATCCCACCGGTCGCCGTCGTTCCTCCTTGGTGGCGGCGGCAGCGGAGGGAGGCCATCATTGCCCTGAGGGTGTGCCTCGCGAGGCTGATCGCGCCGGGGTCCGTGACATGGCTCGTCGTGCCAGCGGTCCTCGCGGGGCTGATCGCGCCAGTCCTGGCATGGGCCGCGGTTGTCCCAGCGACCTCCTCCGCGGCCGTAGCTACGGTCACCGCGCTCGGGGCAGTGGCCGAAGCGCTCCTCGCAGATCGTCCTGAGCTCCTGGCAGTCTTCAGTGTTGTGGCTGCGTGTGCAGTGGAAGATGCAGAACGGGCGGCCGCCCTTGGGGGGCTCATCTTGGCCGCAACCGTGCTTCGTCTCGGGCTCGGCCGCCAGCACTGCGGGCCCCTTGCGCTTCGCCTCCTTAGCCTTGGCCTTCTTGTCCTCAGGATCTGCCTTCTGAAGCTCGAGGAGGGAGAGACGACCCTCCTCAGCCGTTGCGCACTTGTTTGTTGGGGAACGGAGCATGAATTTCAAAAAAATTTACCTACGCTCACGCAAGATCTATCCATGGAGATGCATCACTACGAGAGGGGAGAGTGTGTCTACGTACCCTCGTAGACCGTTAGCGGAAGCGTCTCACAACGCGGTTGATGTAGTCAAACAATCCTTCGAGCTCCACCGATCGAGTACCGAACGTACGGCACCTCCGAGTTCTACACACGTGCAGCTCGGTGACGTTCCTCGCCTTCTTGATCCAGCAAGACGTCGAGGAAGTAGATGAGTTCCGTCAGCACAACAGCGTGGCGACGGTGACGGTGAAGTGATTCCGGCAGGGCTTCGCCTAAGCTCTCCGAAAATATGACCGAGGGTGTAAACGGTGGAGGGGGCGCCGCACACGGCTTGGAACAATTGTTGTCTTGTGGGGTGCCCCCTTGCCCCCGTATATAAAGGATGAGAGGGAGAAGTCCGGCCCCCTAGGGGTGCGCCAAGTGTGGGGAGTCCTACTAGGACTCCTTAGTCCTAGTAGGATTCCACCTCCCATACGGAGTAGGAAAGGGGGAAGGGAGAGGGAAAGGAAAGAGGGGGCTGCGCCCCCTCCCCTAGTCCAATTCGGTTTGGGCAAGGGGGGGGGGGGGGGGGCGCGAGCCTCCTCACGTGGCCTGCCTCTCATTTCCCGTATGGCCCAATAAGGCCCATTACTTCTCCCGGTGAATTCCCGTAACTCCCCGGTACTCCGAAAAATACCCGAATCACTCGGAACCTTTCCGACGTCCGAATATAGCCTTTCAATATATGAATCTTTACCTCTCGATCATTTCGAGACTCCTCGTCATGTCCGTGATCTCATCCGGGACTCCGAACAAACTTCGGCCACCAATCACATAACTCATATAATATTAAATCGTCATCGAACCTTAAGTGTGCGGACCCTACGGGTTCGGGAATGATGTAGACATGACCGAGACGACTCTCCGGTCAATAACCAACAGCGGGACCTGGATGCTCATATTGGTTCCTACACATTCCACGAAGATCTTTATCGGTGAACCTCATATGACAACATACGTTGTTCCCTTTGTCCGACGGTATGTTACTTGCCCGAGATTCGATCGTCGGTATCCAATACCTAGTTCAATCTCGTTACCGGCAAGTCTCTTTACTCGTTCCGTAATACATCATCTTGCAACTAACTCTTTAGTCACGGTGCTTGCAAGGATTCTGTGATGCTGTATTACCGAGAGGGCCCAGAGATACCTCTCCGATAGTCGGAGTGACAAATCCCAATCTTGATCCATGCCAACTCAACAAACACTTTCGGAGATACCTGTAGTGCACCTTTATAATCACCCAGTTACGTTGTGACGTTTGATACACCCAAAGTATTCCTACGGTATCCGGGAGTTGCATGATCTCATGGTCAGAGGAACGTGTATTTGACATAGTGAAAGCAATAGCAATAAACTGAACGATCATTTGCTATGCTAACGGTTGGGTCAAGTCCATCACATCATTCTCCTAATGATGTGATCCCGTTATCAAATGACAACTCATGTCCATGGTCAGGAAACCTTGACCATCTTTTGATCAACGAGCTAGTCTAGTAGAGGCATACTAGGGACATAGTATTTGTCTATTATCCACACATGTATTTAGTTTCCGGTCAATACAATTCTAGCATGAATAATAAACCATTATCATGAACGGAGAAATATGATAATAATAAACACTTTATTAATTGCCTCTAGGGCATATTTCCAACAGTCTCCCACTTGCACTAGAGTCAATAATCTAGTTTACATCTCCATGTAATTAACATCCAATCAGTTCTAGGGCTGATCATGTTTTGCTTGTGAGAGAGGTTTTAGTCAACGGGTCTGCAATATTCAGATCCGTGTGTTCTTGGCAAATCTCTATGTCATATGTAGATGCTGCTACCACACTCTGCTTGGAGCTACTCCAAAAACGACTGTCCCACTTTACGTATCCGGTCTGAGACTCATAGTCTTCCGGATCGGTGTTTAAAGCTTACACCGACGTAACCCTTTACGACGAACTCTTTATCACCTCTATTCCCGAGAAATTCTTCCTTAGTCCTTTTCAGGTACTTCAGGATATTCTTGACCGCTGTCCAGTGATCTACTCCTGGATCACTTTGGTACCTTCCCACCAAGATAATAGCGAGGCATACATCAGGTCTAGTACACAGCATGGCATACAAAATAGAGCCTATGGATGAGGCATAGGGGATGACACTCATCTTCTCTTTGTCTTCTGCCGTGGTTGGGCTTTGAGTCTTACTCAATCTCACACCTTGCAATACAGGCAAGAACCCTTTCTTTGACTGATCCATTTTGAACTTCTTCAAAATCTTGTCAAGGTATGTGCTTCGTGAAAGTCCTATGAGGCGTCTCAATCTATCTCTATAGATTTTGATGCCTAACATGTAAAACAACCTTTACCTAGATTTTCAAGTCTTACTCCACTTCACACCAGGCAAGAACTCATTTCTTTGACTTGATCCTATTTTGAACTTCTTCAAAAAACTCATCAAGATGTGTGAACTTTTATCAGGCGTTTTGATCTATCTCCATAGATCTCGATGCCCAATCTGTGGATAACTCAAAAAACAGGTTTTTATTGAAAAACTCCTTTCAATTCTTTATGCTTTCCAAAAATTCTACATCATTTCCAATCAACAATATGTCATCCACATATACTATTAGAAATGCTATATAGCTCCCACTCACTTTCTTGTAAATACAAGTTTCTCCATAAACTTGTATAAACCCAAACGCCTTGATCACTTCATCAAAGCGAGTATTCCAGCTCCGAGATGCTTGCACCAGTCCATAGATGGATCGCTGGAGCTTGCATATTTTGTTAGCACCTTTAGGATCGACAAAACCTTCCGGCTGTATCATATACAATTCTTCCTTAAGGAATCCGTAAAGGAATGCCGTTTTGACGTCCATTTGCCAGATAATCATAAAACGCGGCAATTGCTAACGTAATTCTGACAGACTTTAGCATCGCTACGGGTGAGAAAGTCTCATCGTAGTCAACTCCTTGAACTTGGTGATAACCTTTAGCAACAAGTCAAGCTTTATAGACGGTGATATTACCATCAGCATCCGTCTTCTTCTTAAAGATCCATTTATTTTCAATAGCTCGCCGTTCATCGGGCAAGTCTACCAAAGTCCACACTTTGTTCTCATACATGGATCCAATCTCGGATTTCATGGCCTCAAGCCATTTGTCGGAATCCGGGCTCGCCATCGCTTCTTCATAGTTCGTAGGTTCACCGTTGTCTAACAACATGACCTCCAAGACAGGATTGCCGTACCAATCTGGTGCGGAGCGTGTCCTGGTTGACCTACGAAGTTCAGTAACAACTTGATCCGAAGTTTCATGATCATCATCATTAACTTCTTCTCTGGTCTGTGTCGATGTCACAGAAATTTCTTTCTGTGGCGTACTACTATCCAGAGGAGGTACAATTACCTTATCAAGTTCTACTTTCCTCCCACTCACTTCTTTCGAGAGAAACTCCTTCTCTAGAAAGGATCCATTCTTTAGCAACGAAAACTTTGCCTTCGGATCTGTGGTAGAAGGTGTACCCAACGGTCTCTTTTGGGAATCCTATGAAGACGCACTTATCCGCTTTGGGTTCGAGCTTATCTGGCTGAAGCCTTTTGACATAAGCATCGCATCCCCAAACTTTCAGAAACGACATCTTAGGTTTCTTGCAAACCACAGTTCATACGGTGTCAACTCAACGGATTTAGACGGTGCCCTTGTTTAAAGTGAATGTAGCTGTCTCTAATGCATAACCCCAAAATGATAGTGGCAAATCGGTAAGAGACATCATAGAACGCACCATATCCAATAGAGTACGATTACGACGTTCGGACACACCATTACGCTGTGGTGTTCCAGGTGGCGTTAACTGTGAAACAATTCCACATTGTCTTAAGTGAGTGCCAAACTCGTAACTCGAATATTCTCCTCCACGATCAGATCGTAAGAACTTTATTTTCTTGTTACGATGGTTCTCTACTTCACTCTGAAGTTCTTTGAACTTTTCAAACGTTTTAGACTTATGTTTCATCAAGTAGACATAACCATATCTACTCAAATCATCAGTGAACGTGAGAACATAACGATATCCACCGCGCGCCTCAACACTTATCGGACCGCATACATCGGTATGTATTATTTCCAATAAGTTGGTTGCTCGCTCCATTGTTCCGGAGAACGGAGTTTTAGTCATCTTGCCAATAAGGCACGGTTCACATGTCTCAAATGATTCATAATCAAGAGATTCCAAAAACCCATCTGCATGGAGTTTCTTCATGTGTTTAACACTGATATGACCTAAGCGGCAGTGCCACAAATATGTGGTACTATCATTATCTTTTGGCATTCGTGTTATGAACATATGTATTACTACGATCAAGATTCAATAAACCTTTCATCTTAAGTGCATGATCATCAATGATATTATCCAAATAAATAGAATAACAATTATTCTCTGAAATTGAATAACCGTCTTGCAATAAACACTATCAGATATAATGTTCATGCTTAACGCAAGCACCAAATAACAATTATTTAGGTTCATCACTAATCCTGAAGGTAGAGAGAGCGTGGCGATGGTGATCACATCAACCTTGGAGACACTTCCAATGCATATCGTCACCTCGTTCTTAGCTAGCCCTCGTTTATTCCGAAGCTCCATGTTTCAAGTTGTAAGCAACTGAACAAGTATCAAATACCTAGGTGCTCCTACGAGTACTAGTAAGGTACATATCAATAACATGTATATCAAATATCTTTGTTGACATTGCCAGTCTTATTATCTGCCAGTTACTTTGGGGAAGTTCCGCTCCCTGTGACATTTCCCTTTGCAATGGGAGCACTAAGTCTCGGGTTTGGTTCAGCCTTGGGTTTCTTCGCGTGAGCGGCAACTGTTTTACCGTTCTTCTTGAAGTTCCCTTTTCTTTCCCTTGCCCTTCTTGAAACTAGTGGTCTTATTAACCATCAACACTTGATGCTCCCTCTTTTGATTTCTACATCCGCAGATTGTAGCATCGCGAATAGCTTAAGGATCTTCTATCCCTTGCATGTTTATAGTTCATCACGAAGATCCAGTAGCTTAGTGATAGTGACTAGAGAACTCTATCAATCACCACTTTATTCGGAAGTCTAACTCCCACTTGATTCAAGTGTTTGAAGTACTCAGACATTCTGAGTACATGCTCACTAACGGAGCTGTTCTCCTCCATCTTGTAGCTATAGAACTTGTCGAAGGTGTCATACCTCTCGACCCGGGTGTGAGCTTGAAAAACAAATTTTCAGCTCTTGGAACATCTCATATGCTCCGTGTTGCTCAAAACATTTTTGGAGCTCCGGTTCTAAGCCGTAAAGTATGGCGCACTGAACTATCGAGTAGTCATCTTTTCTTGTCTGCCAGACGTTCATAACGTCCTCAGACGAAGCCGTAGGGGTATTTCACTGAGCGGTGCATTAAGGACATAAGCCTTCTGTGCAGCAGTGAGGACAATCCTCAGATCACGGACCTAGTCCGCATAGTTGCTTCCATCAACTTTCAACTTCGTTTTCTCTAGGAACATAATAAAAACAGGGGAACTACAGCGCGGTCTATTGATCTCAAACATAAATTTGCTAAGACAAGTAAGACTATGTTCATGACAATTGAAGTTCAATTAATCAAATTACTTAAGAACTCCCACTTAGATTAACATCCCTCAAGTTGTCTAAGTGTAACATGATCCACATCAACTAAACCACGTCCGATCATCACGTGAGGTGGATTAGTTATCAATGGTGAACATCTTTCATGTTGATCATATCTACTATATGACTCATGTTTGACCTTTCGGTCTCTTGTGTTCCGAGGCCATGTCTGTACATGCTAGGCTCGTTAAGTTTAACCCAAGTATTTTGCGTGTGTAAAACTGGCTTACACCCGTTGTATGCGAACGAAAGAATCCATCACACCCGATCATCATGTGGTGCTTAGAAGCGTCGAACCTTCGCAACGGTGCATACTAGGGGAGAACACTTATCTTCAAATTTAGTGAAGGGATCATCTTATAATGCTACCGTCGTCCTAAGCAAAATAAGATGCATAAAAGGATTAACATCACATGCAATTCAATATATGTGACATGATATGGCCATCATCGTCTTGTGCTTTTGATCTCCATCAACAAAGCACCGTCATGATCTCCATCGTCACCGGGTTGACACCTTGATCTCCATCGTAGCGTCGTGACACCTTGATCTCCATCGTAGCGTCGTGACACCTTGATCTCCATCATAGCGTCGTGGTTGTCTCGCCAATTATTGCTATTACTACTACTACTGCTAACTCATAGCGGTAAAGTAAAGCAATTACATAGCGTTGGCATTGCATACAATACATACAATAAAGAGACAACCATAAGGCTCCTGCCGGTTGCCTGATAATTTACAAAACATGATCATCTCATACAACAACTTATATCACATCATGTCTTGGCCATATCACATCATCAGCATACCCTGCAAAAACAAGTTAGACGTCCTCTACTTTGTTGTTGCAAGTTTTACGTGGCTGCTACGGGTTGCAAGAACCGTTTTTACCTACGCAAAACCACAACGTGGTGTAGTGATTGCTTTTTGATCTTCTAAAAGAACCCTCTTCATTGAAACCGATTCAACTAAAGTGAGAGAGACAGACACCCGCCAGTCACCTTTATGCAACGAGTGCACATAGCGGTGAAACCTGTCTCGCGTAAGCGTACGCGTAATGTCGGTCCGGGCCGCTTCATCTCACAATACCGCCGAATCAAGTAACAAGTAGTAACGGCAAGCAATATGTATACACCCACGCCCACAACTCACTTGTGTTCTACTCGTGCAAATCACATCTACGTATAGACCTGGCTCTGATACCACTGTTGGGGAACGGAGCATGAATTTCAAAAAAAATTACCTACGCTCACGCAAGATCTATCCATGGAGATGCATCGCTACGAGAGGGGAGAGTGTGTCTACGTACCCTCGTAGACCGTTAGCGGAAGCGTCTCACAACGCGGTTGATGTAGTCGAACAATCCTTCGAGCTCCACCGATCGAGTACCGAACGTACGGCACCTCCGAGTTCTACACACGTGCAGCTCGGTGACGTTCCTCGCCTTCTTGATCCAGCAAGACGTCGAGGAAGTAGATGAGTTCCGTCAGCACGACAGCGTGGCGACGGTGACGGTGAAGTGATTCCGGCAGGGCTTCGCCTAAGCTCTCCGAAAATATGACCGAGGGTGTAAACGGTGGAGGGGGCGCCGCACACGGCTTGGAACAATTGTTGTCTTGTGGGGTGCCCCCTTGCCCCCGTATATAAAGGATGAGAGGGAGGAGGCCGGCCCCCTAGGGGTGCGCCAAGTGTGGGGAGTCCTACTAGGACTCCTTAGTCCTAGTAGGATTCCACCTCTCATACGGAGTAGGAAAGGGGGAAGGGAGAGGGAAAGGAAAGAGGGGGCTGCGCCCCCTCCCCTAGTCCAATTCGGTTTGGGCAAGAGGGGGCACGAGCCTCCTCACGTGGCTTGCCTCTCCTTTTCCCGTATGGCCCAATAAGGCCCATTACTTCTCCCGGTGAATTCCCGTAACTCCCCGGTACTCCGAAAAATACCCGAATCACTCGGAACCTTTCCGACGTCCGAATATAGCCTTTCAATATATGAATCTTTACCTCTCGATCATTTAGAGACTCCTCGTCATGTCCGTGATCTCATCCGGGACTCCGAACAAACTTCGGCCACCAATCACATAACTCATATAATATTAAATCGTCATCGAACCTTAAGTGTGCGGACCCTACGGGTTCGGGAATGATGTAGACATGACCGAGACGACTCTCCGGTCAATAACCAACAGCGGGACCTGGATGCTCATATTGGTTCCTACACATTCCACGAAGATCTTTATCGGTGAACCTCATATGACAACATACGTTGTTCCCTTTGTCCGGCGGTATGTTACTTGCCCGAGATTCGATCGTCGGTATCCAATACCTAGTTCAATCTCGTTACCGGCAAGTCTCTTTACTCGTTCCGTAATACATCATCTTGCAACTAACTCTTTAGTCACGGTGCTTGCAAGGCTTCTGTGATGCTGTATTACCGAGAGGGCCCAGAGATACCTCTCCGATAGTCGGAGTGACAAATCCCAATCTTGATCCATGCCAACTCAACAAACACTTTCGGAGATACCTGTAGTGCACCTTTATAATCACCCAGTTACGTTGTGACGTTTGATACACCCAAAGTATTCCTACGGTATCCGGGAGTTGCATGATCTCATGGTCAGAGGAACGTGTATTTGACATAGTGAAAGCAATAGCAATAAACTGAACGATCATTTGCTATGCTAACGGTTGGGTCAAGTCCATCACATCATTCTCCTAATGATGTGATCCCGTTATCAAATGACAACTCATGTCCATGGTCAGGAAACCTTGACCATCTTTTGATCAACGAGCTAGTCTAGTAGAGGCATACTAGGGACATAGTATTTGTCTATTATCCACACATGTATTTAGTTTCCGGTCAATACAATTCTAGCATGAATAATAAACCATTATCATGAACGGAGAAATATGATAATAATAAACACTTTATTAATTGCCTCTAGGGCATATTTCCAACATTGTTCGCCAGGTTGAACATCTCCAGGGCCGTGCACAATTCATCATGGATGGTGAGCTCCTCCTTCATCTTGACGTCCCTGAAGCCATGGGTAAATGCCAAGATGATGGCCTCGTCCGACGCCTTCGAGATCTTGAGGTGAACGTTCATGAAGCGCTGTATGTATTTGTGCAGGGTCTCTCCTGGCTGCTGCTTTATGCGCCTCAGGTCGTTCACCACCAGAGCGCCGTCGCGCGTGCCCTGGAAGTTGGCGACGAAGCGCTCTCGGAGCTCATCCCAGGAAGAGATCGATCCCTCTGGGAGGTTCAGGAGCCAGGAGAGAGCGCCACCCTTGAGGGCCATGGGAAACCAATTCGCCATGACTTTGTCGTCGCCGCTCGCCGCCTGGATGCTCAGTGCGTAGAGCTGGAGGAACTCCGCGGGGTCTGGGGTGCCATCATGTAACATCCCAAATTTTCAGATTTGGTATGTTAATAGGATCATTCTTTTTCATCATGATTTCAATGCATATTTGAATTTTGTGAGTATTCATAGTTTTTCCAACTCAAGGCAAAAAACTTGGAGTGGAGATAATATGACTTCTCCCCTATTAGATATAGTTGGAAAATGCTAAGAATATTATATTGAGTTCACAGTATTTATTTTGAGATTTTACAAACTCAGATTTATTCTTATATTTGGCATTAGTGCTTTTTATTAGCACCTATTGCATAAAAATATTTTTGCAAACTTTATTCGACTTGGCAAAATGTTCATAGTTTTCTATAGTAGCTATAATATTTTAATTTATGTTGTGGTGTATTTATAAAAACAAACTGGTATTTTTTTTAGCCAAAACATTTGTTGTGTATAAATAGTTTTGTCAAGGGAATAATGTTCATTAGGCTATGCAGTGCACAACAGCCCCTCTGCCTAATTCTATCGCTCGCTCGTGCGCACTAACCAGCTAGCAGGCCCGCCCATTTCTGCAGCAAGCAGAGCCCAGCACCACAGATTCCCTCCTTCTCTTATTTTTTTCTCCTTTCTTCTCCTTGTACCGCTGACGCGCGGGTCCCAGGCTTCATCTCCTTCCTCTCGACGGACTCCCGCACGCGCACGAGATCTCAGCTGTTCCCGATCCAACCCCTTGTTCGAATTCGATCGTTTTTTGACCCCTAGACTACGGGGGCTACCCTATATAAGACCTCCTACTCCTCCTATTTTGATTTTTCGCAAACTTGGAATCGCCCGTGGCCGTTCTGCCTCATCCCGATCTCGCCGGAGTCCGCCGCCCCGCAGCTCCCGTCGCCGTGGATTCCATCACCTCTGGAGGTTTCCAGACTCTGTTCTTACTCCCGTTAGCTTCCCCCAAATCTCCTCTGTCCCCCTCATCTCTTGTTTTGCATAGGGAAGAACCCACTCAAGCACACGAACGTCAACCGGAGCAAGCCGAAGCCGACCTTGACTCTAGCCGCTCACCACCGACGCCAGAGGAAGCCCCGGTCATCCCTCCGGACGTGTTCGAGTTCACCGACGCTCGTGTCACCTTGTCCAATCATTCTCGAGCCCCGCAGCCGTCGGAATCATCGGTTCTGAGCCGCCCCACGTCGTTCTCCTCCAAGCCCAGCCGGTGTCTTCTGTTTCCTTTCTGGTGAGCCACTCCAACCGTCCGATCACACTCTCACGGCCAAGATTAAATCGCCATTTGTCTTAACTGCTGAATCGTTATCTGTTATATGCCATCCGTTCGTCGTATAAGCCACCCAGGGAACACCCTGTGACCATTCACGTTGCGCCACGTGGCAACGCCACAGTGACAGCAGCAACAGTTCAATGTTTTTGGCAGATTTTAGTGAGATTTTCATTTAGTCATATCTCTTGATCCGTATACCCAAATTCATCGATTCTTTTTCCTACATACTCGTATTGATCAGCAGAATCTAGTAGAATCAAAATTTCAATCTTTTGAACTATTCAAATGTGAACTTGTTTAAATTTGATTTTAACCTTCCGGAGGCCATATCTTTCAAACCGTCCACTCAATTTAGTTGATTCTTTTTGCATTGTGATCCTACTAGCATGTAGATAATAAATACCTACTGATATTTTTCTGTTATTGGAGTTTTAATTGAATTGTTAGCTGTTGACTTTATTTTAGTGTTATGTGAGTACGGTTTATTTATCGATGCCTATTTAAACATATAGATTTTCCGGAGTGTGAAGCGAATCAGAATTAGCGTTAGAGTACTTTAGCACCATTCAAGGCAAGTTTCACTTTTCATTATGATCATCCTATATGTCTGCTATGCATTGTTATGATATCTTATATGTTTGTGTGATTCTTTTACTGCTTGTCGCCATGTGCTTGTCCTGTTTGCATTGATCAAGTGTATGCTTGGATTTGCTATGGTAGACGTGGACTTGTATCGAGTGTTTCATGAAAGTGGTGAGTGTGTATAGCTGTAGGCTCGGGACTTTTCATCAGGTGAATGCGTCTTGGCAGAGCGCGCTATTGTCCCTAGAGAATGCGCCATTGACAGAGCGCACTTGAGCTAGTTCGGGATTTAAATCAGGTGAATGCGTCCTTGGTAGAGCGCTCTATGGTCTCTAGAGAATGCACCACTGACAGAGCGCACTTGAGACTTCTGAAGTTCTTGTCATGTTCATTTAGGATCTCCGGGGTTCTCATGCGACGCTCCATTGTATTGAGTAAACCTTGTCTTGAGGTAGGTGAAGTTAGTTTATGCCAACCCAATTTGAGTGTTTTGTTTGTCATACCTTGCTTGTGGATGTAGGTTTGCTATATATCATTATGTGTGATTTGCCAATGCATTCCATGTATTGACCCTTTGTGGGTGCAACTTATCATGTTGTAGGATGTTCAGATGATCATTGAGATACAGTAGGGTCGCGAGTCTTCACTCAACATTTTCACCAGTGGGCATTGATGGGATTCATCATTTATTTATGCTTCATTTCCGCTATTATTATTGAATTAGCTAGCAATATGCTATGAGATTGTAATACTTTATAAATTCTGGATCATATGTTATAGTAAATGATGCACTTGTTACTTTGATATTCTTATGTACTGTGTATGCTAACAAATCGATCCAGGGACTAGCACAATAAGCATAGAGACATCAAATCTTATCAGATTCGGGTCGTTACACATCATAGCGTGGAGGCAGGTCTGACTTGAACTTGCCAGGCCAGTTGACACGACGCAGCTCCGGGGAGAAGGCGCGGCAGGCTGCTCCGCTCACAGGTGCGGCATGTATGAGAGGAGCTGGGTCTTGATGCCCGTGCACGGAGGCCTCTGGCGGCGCACGGTCCTGATGATGGCGCGGGGGTGCGGGGAGCACACGCGCGTAGCCTCGCGGCCTTGGCACCACCCATCCCTCGCCTGCACCGGTACCTCGCGCGGCTGGTTACGCGGACGCGCTTCGCGCCTGGGCTCGGGGTCGACGCCGTGTAGAGTAGGAGGGGGAGGTGCGCCATGAGCCACGTCGCCCGCCTGGGAGGGCGGGGGACGGAGCGAGTGGGTGGGCACCGGGACCTCGCCGGCGACGCTGACAAGCTCGGTGATGCGACCAAGCCAGTCATCATAGCGACCAGGGGCGGGATGATAACGCAGCAGCTCGCACGCCATGAACAGTGCTGCCTGCGCGTTCGCCGGCCCGTAGCGAGCATGAGAGGACGACGCCGAGGCGGGGACGAGGGACAGCATAGTAGTGCGGCCATCGCGCCGTGTGGTGGGTGGCTACGACGCGTCATGTTGCTCATGAACGTCTAGACCAGTGGTAGCGTTTGTTGCAGGAGAAGCAGAGCGGAGCGAGGCATCGCGGCCCACGGGCGCCGTCTGGGCGACGCGGGCGGCTCGGCGCGGACTCGGCGGGCCTCGGCCATGGGAGCGACGAAGCGGAGACGAAGCGGAACGAACGGAACTGGAAGGAATACCTCGACACGCCCCTACCTGGCGCACCAAATGTCGGATTCAGAGCTCCGCAAACTCAAGAAGGTTCGAACTCTGGGGCGTGTGCGAGGATCCTTCCCAGCTCAAGCCTCGTCGTCGTGCAAGAAGATGGACTCAACGATTTACCCAGGTTCGGGCCACCTTGCGGTGTAGAACCATACTCCTGCCTTTGGTGGATTGGCCTCACGAGGAGGTTTGTGGATGAACTAGTATAGTGGTTGAGGGACTTCGCGAGGGCTCTTGGGTGTGGGTGGATCCGATCCTCCGGTTGGGTGGTGGCGCGTCCCTATTTATAGCGGGCCTTGGTCCTCTTCCCTTATAGCACTGGCGGGAAGGGATCCCACAACGGCCAAATTTGAAAGGGGACAGGAGGTACAACTTATCCTAACTAAAGGTGGTCTTCGCCTGCAAAGCTCCTGGCGTGATGCAGAGGTGGGCTCGGCGATGACATCCGTCCTGCCGAGCCCGTGGTCTTGGTCTCGTTGCACCGGAGTGGAAACCTTTGGGGGGGCTCCCTTGGGAACCCGCGTCTGTCCTTGCTTCCTTAGCACGAAAGAGGAAACTGTCTCTGCTGCGCCCGCTGGCGCCCGCCTGCTTTGGTTGTCGTGGCTCACGTCATCGCAGCCTCCTGAGGCTGGGCACTGCATAGGAATCTCCGCTCCTCGGGAGGCCGCCTGGGGAGGCCGCTCCCCTAGGAGGTCTTGGCGTCGTCCTCCTCGCGAGGCGGGGCCCTCACGAGGGTCTTGGCTTGAGGGGTTTGTCGCCAGGTCGTACTGGGCCATCGTGGTGGGCCACGCGTTGGGCCGCAGGCAGACAAGTCTGGGTACCCCCGATCCTAGAACGCAGACAACGTTCACCTTTTATGTGCGAAACAACATCCGCTGTCTCTTCTCGCCTTGAATTTATTTCTAGAGTCACCATAGAGCAGCATGACTGTCGTGCTAAACAATGGAATTTTCCAGGGTTCGTTTGGCCTATTTAATACATTAATTCAGTTTTCTAGCCATTTAATGTGCATAATTCAAATTTGACTATAATCACAAGGTCCAGTGCATGAAAATTGGTTGAAAAATCATATATGAGTCCCTGGATGCATGTTTAGGCCCTATGCAAGAAATGGGGATGAATTTCAAACATCTTAGTGACTTGGCTCGGCCGCAAACATTGAGAAACTTGGTTTTCCAATTCATGTAAATCCAAAACTTGTCAGAAATTCATGAAACTTGTCCTGGTGTCATGACAAGGGCACACATATGCCGTGGTAAAAAATTGTCCAACTTGGACATGTTCTCGCACAAAGCCTATTACAAACAAGAGCTTCTCACAAGCTTTGTGGTTTCGATTGGGAACATTATGCATGTCACATCTGCGGGTGAAATGACATCCGATGCCTCTTCTCTCCTCGATTTTTTATATAAACAACATAGACAAATAGGTGCTAAGTGCAAAAATAAGAATAAATTAAGGGATCATCTCGCTTTTTAATACATCAGTTGAGTTTTCTGTGCATAATTCAAAATTGATCTACAATCACAAGGTCCAATGCACCAAAATGGGTTCAAAAATCATATATGTGTCCCTGGATGCATGTGTTTGGTCCCATGCAAGAAATTGGAATGAATTTCAAACATCTTAGCGTCTTGGCTCGATCGTAAACATTGAGAAACTTGGTTTTCAAATTCCCGTAAATCCAAAACTCGTCAGAAATTCATGAAACTTGGCATGGTGTCATGACAAGGCATGCATATGTCGTGGTAAAAAAATACGAACATGGACATGTTTTGGCACAAGCCTCTTACAAACCGGAGCTTCTCACAATAAGCTACGTGGTTCCGATAGGGAACATGCATGTCACATTTGGTGAAACGACATTCGATGCCTCTTCTCTCCTTGATTTTTTTTCTAGAAACAACATAGACCAATAGGTGTGTACTGCAAAAATATGAAACTATTAAGGGTTTGTCTGGCTTTTTTATACACTAATTGAGTTTTATGTGCATTTAATGTACATAATTCAAATTTGAACTACAGTCACCAGTTCTATATTGGGCAGGGCCTCGTCATATAGCACAAATATGTTGTGGTATTTTTCGTGTCCACTTTGAGAGAAGGCGCAAACATTATTAATAGCCAATAAAGGCATTTTGGAATAAAATCTGTCATGTTACCATCGCAAACGAGCGTATTATTTATAAATCGTGGACGTTCTACTGACCATTTACGTGCGGCCACGTGTCACACTCTGTATTGGCTTGGAGGTAGCATGCGGACACGTGTTTGAGTACACGGGAGGTGTGCGAGCAGTCCTCCGCACGCTCATTTCGGAGGCGTGTCCTTTCACCGTCAGCGCAAATGTTTCAGATTGAATACCTGTGTGCAGACCGAGGGCAATGGTTCCTTTGCTACTAAGCCAAGCCAAAATTTGGCGTGAAGGATTTTTTTCTCATTGCGTCATCGCAAACGGTTATGTATGATGACCCGCGTGCTTAGTACATACAATGAGTTTAGATTTGCATCTATCATATTGGGTAAATTGCCATTTGTCAAATTGGAAACATTGGCATTTGTCGATCTAGTAAAATTGACATTTAACATCATTGTAACACTGTCATTTGTCAAATTTCACAGGAACAAAATCACCATTACGGTGCAATTTTGCAACTGAAATTCAGTACACATAGATTTCATTCATAGATTAAGCAGTGGTCTTTGTACAAAACAGTTCAAGAAGACAGCTGAACCAAACAAACTTTTCCCCAATTGTTGCCAACCACGTACTGAAATAGCTAGTTCAACTATATGTACTAGCTAATTTAAAGTACGTGGTACAATTCAACCATATCTATAGTTAGATGAATTGAACAAAATAGCCCCTAATACTAGTACTATGGAGGGGCTTTGTACTACTTCCAGCAGCCTCTCCTCTGCCGAGCGCGTTCAGTAAGAGGAAGAGGAGGAGGAGCCTATCGACGAGCTGGAGGAGTCGAATCTGTCACCTGCCACTGCTGCCCTCCGCCGCTCCTGACTTGCCTCCTCAAAACGACGGGACTCGGCGTAGATCTCCTCATTCCGCGCCACTACTGCAGCGTCTTCTGCAGCCACGACGGCGGTGAGCCTCATTCAATGCTCGACCTGGCGCTCCTCCTCCTCATGTAGGAAGTTGATGTAGTGCGCAAGGCTGCTGACGCAAAAGCCGAGCAGCTGGGCATTGCCGGCGACCTCCTCCTCCCGCCTTTGGGTCGCGGTGGCGGAGCGGGTGATGACCCCGACGGCTGACGGTGGGGTGGCGGCCAAGGTGGACGATGGTGTGGTGGCGGCCAAGGCGGGCGCTGGTGGGGTGGCGACAACGCCGACTGGCGATAGGGTGGCGGCCACGATGGTCGCCGCCAGCAACTGCCCTCGGGCAACGGTGGCGGATCATGTGGTGGGTCGCGTGCGCACACCCAACAAGAACGCCACGCGCACTACACGCTTTCGGGGACTTCGCCGCCGACGCGGTGCAGCCTCCTAGCTGGAGCTGTCCTCTGGCGAAGAGGCGGAGCGACGACGACGGACGGGTGCCATTGGCGATTGGGGGAGAAAGAAATTAAAGAAGCTACGGGGAGAGAGGAGATGAATGCGGTGTGCAGACGCCGGCCATGAGGGTTTATAAAGTAGGCGACCAAGCATTGGAGGTTTGTGGGATTTCGGCGAACCGGGTGGGAAGATTGCGTGGGAACCTGCGCGGTTGCGCGGGAATGGGAAGGCGAAAAGAAAAGCCTGCATGCTCCCGAAGCGTGCACTGGAATCCTCGCTCGGCAACGCGGTGACAAGACGGGACGGAGGAGGGGGAAATGACAAGTACACAAACGGTTAATAAAAAAACGTTTGCGTTTTATTACATAGCAAACGGCCGTTCTGTACGCACCGTCGCGAACTGCTCCATGCATGAGGCGATCGGTTGAGGCAGCCGCCGCGTGCTCTGCTCCCGTCTGTGTGCGCGCGCTCTGCCAGCATCCCTCCACGTTTGGGGCGCCATATGCATGCGGTTGTGCCACCATGCAGGTATACATGCGCCACCATGCAGTTAAGCGCTGCAAAAACTGCCATGCGGACGTGCCAAAATTCCAGGCCGTCTGGCTCCCACCCATTTATTCCCACGGCCATTTACCTTCATCTCTTACACCTTTCGATTGCGCCACACAACACAAGAAGCACACCCACTATGACAAATAATAGAGAGAGGATGCACATCTCTTCATCGCGTCAACCTTCCCGCGCGGATCCAATGGCGGCTGCCGGGGCCGAGCAGTAGTTCGCCATTATTGTCAAAGTGATTACCCACATCAGGAAGACGGACCTCTCGATGGTGTACACCAATGACCCGGTCATTGTGGAGAACTCCATCAACACGTTGGAGCAGCTGCTTGCTGAGGATGACAAGTACAAAGTGGTCGGCTTCGACCTTAAGTACACCGGCGGTCGTGCCGGGCATGATCACATGGCTGTCGTATCCTAGTTGTGCGTGCGCCATCACGTGCTCGTCTACCACTACCGCCTGGCTAGAAGGCCTTGCGAGCGTTTCGCCAGGTTTGTCAATAGCCCCGATTACAGGTTCGCAACGGTGGACACCACCAATGATCTGAAGGTGCTCAAGACTTCGGACTTGTCCTGCCAGAAGCTTGTCAACATCCAAGGTCAGTACAGGGTCTGGGGCGGGGAGAAGAAGAAGCAGAAGGACTCCCTGGTTGACCTTGCCACGGCTATCATCGACCCCTACTACAGAGACATGAAGGTGAGTGCAACAAGGACAAGTTTGTCTGGCACAAGGCCTGGGTGAATGAACTCGATGAAGATCACATCAAGTACGCGGCCAAGGATGCGTACACAAGCTACGAGATGTACAGGAGGATCGTTGACATGAGGAAGTGCATCCTTCCTGCAGACGGCGAGGGATAGCCACAAGCAGAGTAGTGGCGGCAACCGTCGTTAGAAGAACAATATGATTTGGTGATCGTCTACTTCTTGTAAATTTATATTGAGAAATGTACATGTGTTGTGCAGTCACTTATGTAATTGGATGTTAAAGTTGGTTATGCAACAATAATGTTGGTGTTCTATAGTCAGAGCATAGATGTTGTGCAAACAGAGCAAATTACATCTCATACAGTTGTTTACCAGCAACCGTCTGCCCACAACACACACAACTTGTCAGTATGAATCGTTTGGGTTATTATTGGTCTTCCCACGCAATTCTGATGAATGAACTGTTTGCCTGGTATCACACACACCTTGTTATGGTAACTTGTTTGTGTTCTATCTGGATCAACGCAAACAGTTTGTCCGAATAAACTGTATGTCGTACTTCGCACACATATGTATTTTGTGAACCGTTTGTGTTATCTTGTTTAATCACAAACAGTTCATAAGCACCAACTGTATGCCCTGCATCACACACACTAGTCTAATCTCAAACTTGCCTGATGGACCAGTCATTGCACATAGTTTTCTTTATTGGCGACGGAGCTATAACTATACCGTTTGCGATGGCTCGATCGCACACAGTTTGGGCGAAGGGTCTCTGATTGATGTGTCGTCTTTGGACCTACCTGCAGTAGTGTAAGTAAACTGAAAGAAAAATCTATGAGGGGGAAATGAAATATGATCCTAAGTTTGCTACTTCTCCTATATGCGTTACCGATAAGGACTATGAATTCTCTGTTGATCCTGAGTTCATTACTTTGATAGAATTTGATCCTTTTCATGGATATGAATCTGAAGCTGTTGTGGCACACCTTACCAACTTAAATGATATTGCCACCCTATTTGCTAATGAGGAAAAAATTCACTACTAATATATCCTTAAGCTTTTTTCCTTTCTCACTGAAGGGTGATGCTAAGAAGTGGTTTCATACTATTGCTCCTGGTTGTGTGCGTAGTCCCCGGGACATGATATATTACTTCTTTGGAAAAAAAATCCTTCTCATAAGAAACAAGTCGCATCATAGGAAACATTCAACTTTGTCCAAATTGAAGAAGAGAATCTCCCTCAAACTTGGGGGAGGCTTCTCCAATTACTTAAAGCTTTGTCTGATCATCCTCTTAAGAAAAATGAAATACTTGATATCTTTTAGAATGGACTAACCGATGCTTCTAGGGACTACCTAGATAGTTGTGTTGGTTGTGTTTTCAGGGAACGAACTGTTGGGCAAGTTGAAGAACTATTGAATAATATTTTGAAGAGTGCCAATGACTGGACACTTGCTAAACCACCTCGTGAACCAATTCCAAAGAAGAGAGGTATTCCATTCCTCAGTCCAGAAGATATGCAAGAAGCCAAGAAATCTGTGAAAGAACAGGGTATTAAAACTGAAGACGTCAAGAATTTACCACCTATTAAAGAAATACATGGACTCAATAACCCTACACAGGTAGTAGAGGTAAATTCTCTTCATAGATTTGATGAAGGTGATATACCTTACAATAAAACTACTAGTCAATGTATGGATGAATTTGATAATTACATTGCTAAGCAAGAACATTACAATATGTATGTTAAAGATCAATTAAAACGAAATGCCATGATGATTGATTGCTTGAGTGACTTGATGTTTAGAATTGCTAATGATGTTAGGGGTTTGGATAAACATAACTAACCATGGTTCATACTTAGTTAGAACAAGTTGCTAAGTCACAAAATGATTTGCTTACTGAAATGAATAACAAGTTAAATGATCATGCAGTCAGAGTTATGACTATAGGGGGTAAAATGATCCAAAACCCCTATATCCTGAAGGACATCCTAAAAGGATTGAACATGATTCTCAGAACATTAATAGTGATACACCTAGTTCATCTAAGAATAAAAATAAGAAGAAACATGATAGAACTTTGCATGCTTCTAGTGAACCTCTGGTAGAAAACCCTTCTGAGAATCATAATGATGTTTCTATTTCTAATACTGAGACACAATCTGGTAGTGAACATATACCTAGTGATGATGAAAATGAAGATGCTCATGTTGATGCTCAACCAGATAATGATAAAGAACCTGATAATGAGGTAGAAATAGAACTTGTTGCCGATCTTGATAACCCACCTCCTAAGAATAAACGTTATGATAAGAGGGATTTCATTGCTAGAAACATGGTAGGTAAAGAGAGCCATGGGTTCAAAAACCTATGCCATTCCCTCATAAGCCTTCTAAAAATAAGGACGAGGAAGATTTTGAGCGCTTTGTTGAAATGCTTAGGCTCGTCTTTTTGCGAACACATTTAACTGATATTCTGAAGATGGCTCCTTATGCAAAATATATGAAAGATATTTTCACTAATAAAACAAAGATACCTGGAGCTGAGATCTCCACCATGCTTGCTAATTACTCTTTTGTTGGTGGAGTGCCTAAGAAATTGGGAGATCCAGGGATACCCACTATACCCTTGATAACCCACAAGTGTAGGGGATCGTTTGTAGCCTTTCTCGATAAGTAAGAGTGTAGAACCCAACTAGGAGCTAAAGGTAGAATTAATATCCCCTTCAAGTTCTATCGACCACCGATACAACTCTACGCACACTTAACGTTCTCTTTACCTAGAACGAGAATAAAACTACTTTGTAGGAAGAATTCTAGAACTTAGTAGGTGTAAAAAGATAGGTTTGCAAGATAAAAATGAACAAGTAAATAAAAGTTATGGGCTGTTTAGATAAATATTAATTAAGTTAATTGTTTAGTAGAAAGCTTTTTGTAACACAAGACAAAGATTTGTCCCTAGGCAATCGATAACTAGATCGGTAATCATTATTGCAGTTTTATATGAGGGAGAGGCCACTAGTGCAGGCGCCTGCTATACAAACGGGTTTTAACCCCTTTCCGTGACGTAGTCTCAAACCGTCGCCTTGCATGTGTGGGTGATAGGGGGGCCTACCCCACACGACACGGAAAACCCGTCGGCGATGGCTGTGCCTGGTCGCACACGATGAGCAAAAATATGTCATGTACGATTGGAAGGGCCATCACAAATAGATATATTGGGGAAGTCGTGTGAGATGTGCTTAGCATCCGACACAGTGAATCTTAAACGTACGTTTCCGTTCGTATTCTACATCACACACAATTTTCTACATAACATCGTTTGTGTTAGGGGTGGCCATCACGCACAGTGCCTAGAAGAAACTGTTTGGCATAGGGCTGTCCATCACACACATGTTTTATGTGAAAACGTTTGCGAATGTGTGTTCTAACGCACACTGGCCGGAAGTCGTGTGTGTCTGGTGAGGTCATCGCTCATGGTGTTCTATGACAAACCGTCTGCAATATGAAACCCCAATAATCAGGCATTGCTCTATTATTTATAATCCAGCTAGTAAACAAATTGACACTTCATATCAAGCACACAATATATTTCCTTTCGTATTACGGCAACCAGGATTTCATAATTGAAATACATCAGAGTACAACATCATATAGGCATATACTACCTAGCTACCCAATTACATGACAGGGCCGAGTTTCACATGCAACATCTAAAACCTTTTGAAAAATAGCATCATATACGGTAAATAGACAGATGAATCTCGTCTAGAAAACTATTGAAGCGGAAGGCAAATATTGAGCCTTCGTTGATGTCGAAGGTCCTTGCAACTTTATGCCAGTGCCTATGGGTGGTTCCGGCCCATCCTTCATCCTCTTGAGGAAGACTTCAAGATTATACCGTGGGTGCTGTATGAATACCTTCCTCGCCTCTTGACCATACAAGTGGTTTGAGACATACTCATCGATGAACTGCTTTGGAAAGGACTGGAAACAAAGATATGCATAAATTTCGTTTCGAAAAATTGTAATGTCACGAAGGGAAAAAGACAAGGTAAAAGCGATAGTACCATCCTATAGTTCACTGATGTCTTCTTCATTGTGCAGACAAACAGCTTGTTGTTTTTCGTCGCAAGTTTCTTTATCTTAACAATCTTTCTGAGTTTCTTGATTTGACTGATATTCATGAACACATCATTTCCCCACATGCAGGGTCGAACAGTGGGTCTAAATGTCTTACAGCAGGACCTACATGTGCAAGACCAAATTATTGTTAGAAATCTAAATATTAGAATGGTTCCTGCAATTGCACAATAATGTGATATTAGCCAAAGGATTATGAAAGTGCAAACCTCGATGGTAAACTTCAGTGTCTCCCATTGTCCCCCCCGTAACGCGTTTAAGATAGATATTGATCAGGTTTTAAGTGAGATTTGGCGTGCTATCAGTAAAATATGTTAATGAAAAATAAATGCATTGCAGATCCAACATATTAATTCAAGCCACATGGAAAAACCAAGCGTGCTAAGAACTATGAAATATAGCAATTTTATGTTTCACATGCATAACAAAACAAAATTGTACCAACAATAATCGAACATCACATTGCAGATGATCACCAAAACAAATGAGCCAAACAGTTAACTGAGCATCACATTGCACAATAGAACATACTAGAAGGTCAGATTGCATAGTAGCATTACATTGCATATTTCACTAGAATTTCTTAAGGAAAGGCAGGAGCAGCACATGCAACAGGTAAAGCAAACATGCTTAACAGGTGTAGCTAGCTGAACACAGGTCATTAGTAATTAAGCTTAAAAAGCAAGATATTCCTCGTTGTTGGAGATATCAATAACGATGGGCTTGGACGAGGGCGAGGCCTCCACATCGTGGGTGCCCTCCTCCTAGTGCTGAGTGGCCTCAGCCTGTCCGGGCACCAACCTGTCGGCTCTGGAGTTGATGAAAGCACGGGCACGCTAAGAAAACAACTCATAGTCGTCGTCGAAGGCAACAGCGGAGCCCTCCAGAAAACACAACGAGTTGTTGTTCAAAGCAGCCAACCACGTGGCGGCGTCCGTGCGCGAGGCGTCGATGGTGGCCTCGATGGCGAGGTGCTGCTCCAAGATCTGGGGGTCGGCACGCGTGGCAGCCATCGGGGCCTCATCCGCGCGTGCGGTCGCGATTTGCTTCTCCACTGCCAGGTGCTCCTTGAGATCCTGGCTATACTGCGTGCACCATGTCTTTCTGCAGCGATTATGTGGGGGGGGGCGGTGATTTTGGTGGAATGTGTCGTGCCGGCGGTCGGGGCTTGTGTAATGGAGGAGGAGGGGGTGGATGGGGAGGGGGTATGGGGAAGGTGTGGATTACCTGACTAGATGGAGGAGGGCGAGCAGCAGGAAGGAGCGTCGCTGCAAGGAGTGCAGGTTTGAACTTAGGAAAGGAAGGGGGAAGCAGGGGGATGTGGCTTTTGGTTGGTACGAGGGGCGGGGGAGGTAGATATTTGTGCGGTAGCCCAAAATTTTGTTCGGTGCGGTGAAAAAGTAGCGCGCACTGTCACATCGGACACAGTTGCTTTACCATAACCGCGTGAGATATTCAACAACACAAACTAATCCTACAATTGATCCCATGTGTGATGAGACTGAACGTGGAAATTTTGGTCTCCAAGCTTCCGGCGTAAGATATCGGATACTACATCGCACACGGTACTTGCATTTCATTTTCATTAGGAAGAGAAAATGGGGACACGGCGGCAAATTTTGGTCCGAATTTCCCTCGTTACATTGGTCATCGACGTCATTGCTTAATTTAAAAACACTTGCAAATTTGAGTACTACACAAAAGAGCCTACAACACTGCCCGCGCTTACTTAATCGAGCAACTAATAAAAATTAGTTAGTTGACCTAAACATTACTCTAACAAAAGACCATCGCTCTAGACAGAGACTAATATTCTGCCTGGCATTCGTCGATCTCCGCCGCCTCCTCGATGACTAGCTCCCGCTCGATGACCTCCAGGGTAAGGAGATCCATGGATCCATCGCCACATACTCTAGCACCTCGCATTCTTCGTCCACCATCTCTTTGGATACGGCCACCATGAGCCGGGTGTGGGCGGTCTTGCTCCGGGCATGCACGGCCACAATCTTGGCTAGGGAGGCCGCCGACGAACGGATGCCTGCTCGAGCACACTCAGCGATTACCAACTCATCGGACGAGGGTTGTCGACCGGTGTCGGAGAAGGCAAATGTGATTTGTGTAGTGACCGACAAGAGATGGGCATGGGCGGCCTTGAGATGGGACTGAGCGTCTGCCAGCAGGGCTACGGTGACCGTCGAGAAACTGACAGCTAATGTGCCGTTCTCGCCATTTGCTATACCCGTCGCAGTTGTTGCTGCCGCCCTCTCAGCTGCAGCAGCTGCCCTTTCAATTGCTGCAGCCGCCCTGTCGGAGGTAGCGGCCGTGTTCAAGCATGTTGAGAGAGCGCTCATGGCTGATGTGGTCGCTCTTGGGCAGGAGTGGGTTGCCGGAGTTTCCCTCACGACGGGGATCCACGTCCCCATCTTTCACCGGCGACGATTGAAAAGTAAAATGGTCTGAGGAGTCAGTGCGGTAAACTGGCTGGCGGTGTACCGTAGCCGACGAAGCTTCCGGCCTAAGCCGTGCATTATGAGGATTGGCCCAAGATATTTTGTACTGCATCACACATGATTCATGAACTTGAACTGTTTGTGAAAGACTTGATTTTCAAAATGTTTTTAAAACAAAAAATGAGGTTACTTCGACAAAAGACGGTGTTTGGATTGCAATAGGATTTATCTATAGTGAAAACTGACCAATAGCTGTGTCGTGATAATATATGGAATTATTCAGGGTCCATTTGGCATTTTTATACATTAATTGAGTTTTCTAGACATTTAATGTGTATAATTCAAATTTGAACTATCGTCCCAATTTCCGGTGCATCAAAATGGGATGAAAAATCATATTAGTGTCCATGGCTTCATCTTTAGGTCACGGGCATGAAATTGGAATGAATTTCAATCATATCGGCATCTTGGCTAGGCCACAAACGCAGAGAAACTTGGTTTTTAAATTACTGTAAATCCAAAACGTGTCAGAAATTCTAAAAACTTGGCATGTTGTCATGACATGGCACATATGTGCCATTGAAAAAAATTGTCCAACTTGGGACAATTTTAGGCACAAGTCCCTTACAAACCAGAGCTTCTCACTGCAAGCTTTGTGGTTCCGATAAGGAACATGTCACCTTACGTGGGCAAAACGACATCCACTCATCTTCTCGCCTTGAACTTTTGTTAGAGGCAACACAGACCAGTAAGAGTATCTTGATAAAATATGGAATTATTGAGGGTTCTTTTTGCATTTTCATATGTTAATTGAGTTCTCTAGGCATTTAATGTGTATAATTAAAATTTGAACTAAAATCACAAGGTCTGGTGCATCAAAATGGGTTGAAAAATCATATAAGTGTCCATGGCTACTTTTGACCCCATGCAAGATATGGGAATGGATTTCAAACATCTCGGGGTCTTGGCTCGACCACATACATTGAGAAGCTTGGTTTTACATTCATGTATAAATCAAAAATTGCTCATAATTTCATGAAACTTGGCATGGTGTCATGACATGGCTCATATGTGCCCTGACGAAAAATGTCCGATTTGGGACAAGTTTTGGCACAAGCTCCTTACAAACCTGAGCTTCTCACGGGAAGCTTTTGTGGTTTCTATATGGAACGCGTCACCTTATGTGGGCGAATCGACATCCGCTGCATCTTCTCATCTTGAACTATATATATCTAGAGGCAACATATACCAAAATGAGTGTCGTTCCAAAATATGAAATTATACATGGTTCGTTTGGCCTTTTTATACATTAATTGACTTTTATATGCATTATTTAATGTGCATAATTCAAATTTGAACTACAATCACAAGGTTCGGTGCATCAAAATGGGTTGAAAATAATATAAGTGTACATGCATCTTCAGGATCCCATGCAAGATATGGGAATGAATTTCAAACATCCTGCGGTCTTGGCTCGGGAACACAAACATTGAGAATCTCAGGTTTTAAATCATGTATAAATCAAAAACTCATCAGAAAATTCATGAAACTTGGCATGGTGTCATGACATGCATGGCTCATATGTGCCCTGGTAAAATAATGTCCAATTTGGGACAAGTTTTGGCACAAGCCCCTCACAAACCTGAGCTTCTCACGGGAAGCTTTTGTGGTTTCGATATGGAACGCGTCACCTTATATGGGCGAATCGACATCTGCGCATCTTCTCATCTTGAATTATATATTTCTAGAGGCAACATATACCAAAATGAGTGTCGTGCCAAAATATGAAATTATACATGGTTCGTTTGGACTTTTTAGACATTAATTGACTTTTATATGCATTATTTAATATGCATAATTGAAATTTGAACTACTAACACAAGGTCTGGTGCATAAAAATGGTTTGAAAACCATATTAGTGTGCATGCATCTTTAGGTCCCATGCAAGATATGGGAATGAATTTCAAACATCTCGGGGTCTTGGCTCGGCCATAGAAACATTGAGAAACTCGGGTTTTAAATCATGTAAAACAAAAACTCGTCAGAAGATTCATGAAACTTGGCATGGTGTCATGAACATGGCACATAAATGCGTCATAGCATTTTGTTTTCCTATTTGAGACTCGTTTTTAATATATTTTTTCTTTTAGAGCCAACATTGAGAATATTACGTTAAATTATAGTAAATCTAGAACTCACACAAAATTCAAGAAATTGGGCATGGCATCATGATATAGCACAAATATGTTGCGGTATTTTTCGTGTCCACTTTGGGAAAAGGCGAACACATTAATAGCGAACAAAAGCTTTTTGGAACAAAGAACTGTCACGTTTCCACGCAAACGGTTGCATTATTTTCAAACCGTGGGCGTTCTACTGCCCTTACGTGCAGCCAAGCGTCGCACTCTTTTATTGTCTAGGGCTTAGGAGGTGCAGTGCGAGCAGCTGCTTGAGTTGAAAGGAGGCATGCGAGCTGGCCTCCGTTGCGCAGGCTCACCGGGAGGCGTGCAGGCTGTAAGCCGCAGGCTCACCGGAAAGCGAGCCCTTTGACCTCCATATCCGCCCTCCTCGCTTCCAACCCGTCCATCAATGGTGCCCGAGCCACTGTTTAATAGGCGGCTTTACTGCCCACTCACTCACAATCGTCTCTACATCTTCGCCTCCCATTCCCCTCCATCATTCAGACCTCCAAGGCGACCTACGCGATGGTGCACAAGGATCATATGCCACTACTCTTCCGGTTTGGTGAAGTTGACACCGAGCCGGAAGAGATAGAACATAAAGACGAATGGGACGCCATGGACATGGCCTTGGAAGAGCTGCATGCCGCAGCAGATGCTGCCCCGACGCACTCGCCAGCAACCATCCCCGCGCCCGCGCCAGCAACCATCCCCGTGGCATTGACGGGCTGGTCACCAAGCATCATCGCAGCGCTGGAAACCGCGGGCGTCTGGGAGGTCCCTGCGGACCCGCGTGAGCTTGTGTACGTGCAAGCGCCAGCGCCTCCTCCTGTGCCCGTGCTCGTGCGTGCCCCTACACATGCTACACCGGTACCAGTGCGCGTGCCCGCACCCACGGCGCCCGACCCCGTGCGCGCACCTGCACCCACCGCACCCGTGCCCGTGCATGTGTCTGCACCCATCACAGGCCCCTCAGTGGATTGGGCCGCCGCCGTTGACAGCTTCCTGGCAGTGCCGCTAGTCGCCGCCCCCCGGCCACATGCTCGTCGAGCGCGCGACGACCGGCTCTTTGATTGTGAAGTCCATAACATTCTGGTCTCATTTGAAGAACTGCACTTCTGCGCCCCGAAGCACGAGAATGTCGCCGCAGGACACCGCCGCCGCATCTAGTTTTCTTTATATTGTATCTCGATTGTATGAATGTAATCTATGGTTTGATGAACTAGGTATTTATCTCTGAATTCACATAGCAAACAAAAAACCATCATTGTTTTCTCTGAATAAACACTCATCATAAACGGTTCAGGTTGAATACCCGTATGCAGATCGACAAGTATCTTTCCTTCGCCCATAAGCCAAGTGAAAATATTGGCGCGAAGGATTGGTGTAATGTGACATCGCAAACGTTTCTCTAATATGACATGTGTGCCTAGTACAGACAATCCAGGAAGATTTGCATCTATAATATTGGGTAAATTGCCATGTGTCAAATCGGAAACATTGGCATCTGTCGATCTAGTAACATTGGCATTTGTCAACATTGTAGCACTGGCATTTGTCAAATTTCGCAGGAACAAAATCACAATTAGGGTGTAATTTTGCAACTGAAATTCAGTAAACATGGATTTTATTCATACATTAAGCACTGGTCTTTGTACAATACAGTTCAACTCGACAGCTGAACTGAACAAACTTTTCCCCAATTGTTGCCAACCACGTAAAAAAATAACTAGTACAACTATATATACTAGCTAATTTAAAGTACGTGGTACAGTTCAACCATATCTATAGTTAGATGAACTGAACAAAAGAGCCCCTAAATACTAGTACTACGGAGGGGCTTTGTACCACTTCCAGCAGAATCGAGCGCGCTCAGTAAGAGCAAGTGGAGGAGGAGCCTGCCGACGAGTTGGTGGAGTCGTGTCCGTTGCCTGCCAGTGCTACCCTCCGGCGCTCAAGACGCCCCTCCTCGAAGCGACGGGACTCGGCGTAGATCTCCTCATTCCACGCTGCCTCTGCGGCCACGGCGTCGGTGAGCTTCTTCATGTGCGCGACCTGGCGCTCCACCTCTTTCTCTAGGAAGTAGATGTAGCGCGCAAGGGATGCGACGCAGAAGCCCGGCGGCGGGCCTTTGGCGGCCTCCACCTCCCGCATTCGGGCCGCGGTGGCGGAGCGGGTGATGACCCCGCTGCCTGACGACGGGGTCATGGCAAAGATGGACGACGGTGGGGTGGCGGCCCTGGCGGCTGCCGGCGTGTTGGCGGCCACGGCGGCCACCGGCAGCAGCTGCCTTCGGGCAGCGGTGGGGAGCGTGTAGTTGGTGGCGTGCGCACACCCACCAGGGACGCCACACGCACTACACACTTCAGAGGACTACCGTGCCGATGCGGTGTAGCCTCCCAGCTGGAGTTGTCCTCTGGCGGAGTGGCTGGGCGACGACGAACGGCGGGTGCCAATGGTGATTGAGGGAGAAGCAAACTAGACAAGCTACAAGGAGGGAGGGGATGAAGGCAATGTGGAGTCGTCGGCCATGAGGGTTTATATAGCAGGCCGGCAAGCATTGGGGATTTGGGGATTTCACCGAGCCATGCGGGAAGCTAGAGCCGTACACTACTGCAGGATGCTGCTAACGCGACACATCAATCAGAGACCCTTCGACGAAACTGTTTGCGATCCATCAATCGCAAACGGTATAGTTCTAGCTCCGCCGCCAATGACGAAAACCGTGCGCGATGAAGAACGAGCAAATATGGTCCAAAAAATAGTTGCGTGTGTGATGCGTTGCATACAGTTTGTTCTTATGAACTGTTTGTAATTATGGAAGATAACAGAAACGGTTAACAAACTATATACGTATGTGTAGTGCGGCATACAGTTCACTCGGACAAACTGTTTGCGCTGATCCAGCAGAACACAAACGAGTTAGCCTAAGAATGCGTGTGTGATACCCGGCAAACAGTTCATTCATCAGAATTGTGTGGGAAGACCAATAATAACCCAAACAATTCATCCTGACAAACGTGTGTGTTGTCGGCACCCGACAAACAGTTCATCCATCAGACCTGTGTGGGAAGACCAGCAATAACCCAAACGATTCATCCTAACAACCTGTGTGTGTTGTGGACACACGATTGCTGCCAATAATTGTATGAGATGTGATTTTCTCTGTTTGCACAACATCTATATGCTCTGTCTACAGAACACCAACATTATTGTTGCATAACCAACTTGAACATACAGTTACATAAGTGACTACACAACACATGTACATTCCTCAATATAAATTTACAAAAAGTAGACGATCACCAAATCATACTGTTATTCTGACGACGGTTGCCGACACTTCTCTGCTTGTGGCTATCCCTCGCCGTCTGCAGGAAGGAGGCACTTCCTCATGTCAATGATCCTCCTGTACATCTCGTAGCTGGTGTACACGTCCTTGGTCGCGTACTTGATGTGTTCTTCATCCAGTTCGTTCACCCAGGCCGTGTGCCAGGCAGTCTTGTCCTTGTGGCACTCAGCCTTCATGTCTCTATAGTAGGGGTCGATGATGGCCGTGGCAAGGTCAACCAGGGAGTCCTTCTGCTTCTTCTTCTCGCCTCCCCAGACCCTGTACTGACCATGGATGTTGACAAGCTTCTGGCAGGACAAGCCCAAAGTCTTGAGCACCTTTAGATCGTTGGTGGTGTCCACCGTTGTGAACCTGTAGTCGGGGCTGTTGACAAACCTGGCGAAACGCTCGCAAGGCCTTGTGGCCAGGCAGTAGTGGTAGACAAACACGTGATGGCGCACGCACAACTGGGCGACGGCAACCTTCTGATCATGCCCGGCACGACCGCCGGTGTACTCGAGGTCGAAGCCGACCACTTTGTACTTGTCATCCTCAGCAAGCAGCTGCTCCAACATGCTAATGGAGTTCACCACCACGACCGGGTCGTTGGTGTACACCACCGAGAGGTCCGTATTCCTGATGTGTGTGTCCACTTTGACAATTTTGGCGAACTGCCGCTCGGCGCCGGCAGCCGCCATTGGATCCGCACGGGAAGGTTGAAGCGATGAAGAGATGTGCATCATCTCTGTATTATTTGTCGTCGTGGGTGTGCTCCTTGGGTTGTGTGGCGTGATCGGAACGTGGAAGAGACGAAGGTAAATGGCCGCATCAACCGCATGGCAGTTTTTGCAGCGCTTAACTGCATGGTGGCGCTGGGAGCGACGCAACCGCTTGCATATGGCTCCCCGAACGTGCCTGATCGTTCGCGCGTGGACGTCGGCAGAGCAGGCGTGCACGGACGCGAGCACAGCGCGCCGAGGCCGCATCAACCGCCTCATGCGTACATTCATTCGCGACGGTGCATACAGAACGACTGTTTGCTTTGTAATAAAACACAAACAGTTTTTTATTATTAAATGTCTGCGTACTTGTCATTTCTCCCACCTCCGTCCCGTCTTGTCACCGCGTTGCCGCACGAGGATTCCAGTGCACGCTTCGGGAGCGCACAACGTTTCTTTTGGGCTTCCCGTTCTCGCGCAACCGCGCTGGAACGCGCACAAGCTTCCAGTTCCCGCGCAACCGCACAGGAACGCGCGCAAGCTTCCCGCCCGGCTCGCCTTGTCCGCCTGCTTTATAAACCCTCACGGCCGGCCTCTCCACATCGCATTCATCCCCTCCCTGCCTGTAGCTTCCCAAGTTTGCTTCTCCCCCAGTCGCCAATGCCACCTGTCCGTCGTCGTCGCTCCGCCACTCCGCCAGAGGGCAGCTCCAGCTGGGAGGCTGCACCACGTCGGCGGCGCAGTACCCGTAAGCGTGAAGTGCATGTGGCGTCATTGTTGGCTGTGCGCACGGCACCCACCACACGCTCCTCCACATTTGCCTGAAGGCAGCTGCTACCGGCGACCGCCGTCGCCCCCACCCCATCGTCGGCCGCCGTTTTCGCCACGCCACCAGCTGCCTCCTTGGCCGCCACCACACCAGTGTCCTCCTTGGTAGCCACCCCAGGGTCAGCCGCCGGGGCCATCACCCGCTCCGCCACCGCGGCCCGAAGGCGGGAGGAGGAGGCCGCCGCCGAAGCACAGCCGCTCGGCTTTTGCATCAGTGGCCTAGCGCGCTACTTCAACTTCCTAAATGAGGAGGAGGAGCGCCAGGTCGAGCATGCACTGAGGCTCACCGCCGTCGTGGCCGCAGCAAACGCCGCAGCTATGGCGCGAAATGAGGAGATCTATGCCGAGTCCCGCCGCTTCAAGGAGGTGCGTCAGGAGCGGCGGAGGGCAGCGACAGCCGCCGACGAAGTCGACTCCTCCAGCTCATCGGTAGGCTTCTCCTCCTCTGCCTCTTACTGAACGAGCTCGGCAGAGGAGAAGGCTGTTGGCGGTAGCACTAAGCCCATCCGGAGTAGTATTTCGGGGCTATTTTGTTCAGTTCATCTTACTATAGATATGGTTGAACTGTACCACGTACTTTAAATTAGCTAGTATATATAGTTGAACTAGCTATTTCAGTACGTGGTTGGCAACAAATGGGGAAAAGTTTGTTCGATTCAGCTGTCGAGTTGAACTATTTTGTACAAAGACCAATGCTTGATCTATGAATGAAATCCATGTTTACTGAATTTTAGTTGCAAAATTGCACTGTAATAGTGATTTTGTTCCTGCAAAATTGGACAAATCTCAGTGTTTCCAATTGGACAAATGAAAATTTACCCAATATGACAGATTCGAATCTTACCTGACTCCTGCTGCCAATGCATCGATTGGTGCTTACATGGGGTGCTTAGTGTATTAAATGTCATAGCAACTCAAGTCCATAATGCATTGTTGCTATGGTCCCTTCATTTAATGATTTAGCAACTACATTCTTGCATGCATTGGTGAGTTCTTTCACTTAAGTGTTTTGCCAAGGTTCACGCGCTCGGCATTGTTTCTTCATGTGGTCACCAAACTCATATCTCTCCTTAATTACCTTCCCACATCAGATTTTTTCTTCATGGCAACCTCAGCAGTTAGCAACAGTAGAAGTTGTAGCATCGGGAAGGGCACACGGGTCATCATTCACAACCGTTTGCAATGACGCAATGGAAAAATTCCTTCGCGCCAGATTTTCCCTTGGCTTAGTAGGGAAGGAACAATTGCCCTCGGTTTGCTTACGGGTATTCAGTCTGAAACGTCTTTGACGACTGGCAAAGGACACGCCACCCCGATGAGCGTGCGCAGGACACTGCTCGCACGCCACCCGTCTACTCAAACACCTGTCCGCACACTACCTCCTTGCCAATACACATAGCGACACGTGGCCCGCACATAAATGGTCTATAGAACGTCCACGAATTATAAATAATACGCCCGTTTGCGATGGTAACATGACAGATTATTGTTCCAAAATGCCTTTGTTGGCTATTAATAATGCTTACTCTTTCTCTCAAAGTGGACACTAAAAATAGCACAACATTTTTATGCTTCATATGATGAGGCCCTACCCAACATAGACCTTGAGACTGTAGTTCATGTTTGAATTTTGTACATTAAATGCACATAAAACTCAATTAATGTATAAATAAGCCATACAAACCGTTAATAATTTAATATGTTTGCAGTACACACCTATTGCTTTATGTTGTTTCTAGGAAAAAATAAAGAAGAGAAGAGGCATTGTATGTCATTTTTCACCCGCGGATGTGGCATGCATATATATGTTCCCTAACGGAACCACTGGATGTAGCTTATTGTGTGAGAACCTCATGTTTGTAAGAGGCTTGTGACAAAACATGGCCAACTTGGTATTTTTTTAACCACGGCATATGTGTGCCTTCACATGACACCATTCCAAGTTTCATGAATTTTTGATAGAGATTTGGATTTACAAGAATTTGGAAACAAAGTTTCTCAATATTTGTGGCCGAGCCAACATGCTTAGATGTTTGAAATTTGTTCTCATTTCTTGCATGTGACCTAACACATGCATCCAAGGATGCATATATGATTTTTCAACCCATTTTGCCGCCCTGTACCTTGTGATTGTAGATCAAATTTTAATTATGCACATTAAATAATGCATCGAAAACTCAATTAATGTATTTAAAAACCAGACGATCCCTTAATTTAATCATATTTTTGCACTTCACACGTACATGTCTATGTTGTTTATATAAAGAAAGTCAAGGATAGAAGAGGCATTCGATGTCTTTTCGCCCGCATATGTGACATATAATGTCCCTATCGAAACTACAAAGCTTCTTGTGATGAGCTCCGATTTGTAAGGGGATTGTGCAAGAACATGTCCAAATTGGACAATTTTTTTTACCACGGCATGTGTGTGCCCTTGTCACGACACCATGCCAAGTTTCATGAATTTCTGACGTGCTTTGGATTTACGGGAATTTGAAAACCAAGCATCTCAATGTTTGTGGCCGAGCAAACAGTCAATGAGATGTTAGAAATCCATTCCCATTTCTTGCGTGGGACCTAAACATGCATCCAGGGAAAGGCATGTATTTTTCCAACCTATTTTTCATGTGTTGGACCTTGTGATTGTAGGTCAAAGTTGAATTATGCACATTAAACGACTAGAAAACTCAATTAATGTGTTAAACAGGTCTCACGAACCCTGGAAAAAAAAATCCACAGTTTAGCATGACTGTCAGAAAGTTGCTCTATGGTGACTCCAGAAATAAATACAAGGCCAAAAGAAACAACGGATGTTGTTTCGCACATAAAATGTGAACTTTCCCTATCGGAACACACGACTTACTTGTGAGAACCTTCGGTTTGTAAGAGGCTTTGTGCCAAAACTTGTCCAAAATTGGGCAATTTTTTTACCACAACAAACACACACAGGGCAATTGATGGCACCATGCCCAAATTTCATGAATTTCTGTCGAGGTTTGCATGTACATGAATTTAAAAACTAAGTTTCCCGATGTTTGCGGTCGAGCCAAGACGATGATGATATGTTTGAAATTCATTCCCATTTATTGTGTGGGGCCTAATTAAACATGCAGCCAGGAAAACATATATGGTTTTTCGACATATTTTCATGAGCTGGACCGTGCAGTGATTGTAGTTCAAATTTGAATTATATATGCACATTGAATGCCTAGAAAACTCAATTAATGTACTTAAAAGGCCAAACAAACTCTGTAAGATTCCATTGTTTCGCATGACACATTCGCGTTACTCTATGGAGACTCTAGAAATAAATTCAAGGCGATAAGCGACATCGGATGTTGTTTCGCACATAAAATGTGAACTGTCCCTACCGGAACCACATGACTTCTTGTGAGAATCTTCTGTTTGTTAGAGGTTTGTGCCGAAACTTGTACGGAACTAGGCATTGTTTTTACCACAACACACATGCGCCATGACATCACACCATGCCAAGTTTCATGAATTTCTCACGATATTTGGATTTACTGGAGTTTGAAAACACGGCTTCTCAAAGTCTACGGCCGAGCCAAAATACCGTGATGTTTGGAATTCGTTTAATTTCCATTTCTTGCATGGGACCAAAACATGTATCCAGTGACAAATAGTTGATTTTCAACCCTTTCAGGTGCATTCTAGCTAGTATGTGCTTAATTAACTGTAGTTCAAACTTGAACTCTGCACATGAAATGTCTAAAAAACACTTTAAATGTTTTAAAGGGCCTAAACAACCCTGAATTATTCCATATTTAACACACAGTCCTATAGTTGCAAGTTCACTGCAGATAAATGTTATTGCCATCCAAACACCTTCAATTACCAATGTAACTTCATTTTTCGTCTCAGTGCAGTTTGAAAATCAAATACATCGCAAAAAGTTCTTGATCATGAAACGTATGTGATGTGATATCAAAATATCTTGGGCCAATCCTCTTATATGGCTTATGTCGGAAGCTTTAGTCCACCGCCGGCGCGTCAACCACACACTCACACTTGTTCCCCAAGACCACTATATTGTTCAAGCGCCGCCGGTGAAAGATGGGGACGTGCATCCGCGTCGTGAGGGCAACTTCGGCGACCCACTTCGGCCCGAGCGCGGCTGCATCAGCCATGAACGCGCTCACAAAATCCTTGAGCGCGGCCGCACTCTCCGACAGGGCGGCTGCGGCCGCCGAAAGGGCAGCTGCTGCATCTGAGATGGCGGCAGCAACATCCGCGACCGGGATAGCAAATGGCGAGAATGGCACAGCAGCTGTCCGTTCCTCGGTGGCCGTCGTAGCCCTGTTGGCGGCTGCCCACGCCTATGCCGATGCCTCCCATGCCCAGCTCGTGTCGGTCACCGCACAAATAGCAGCGGCCTTCTCCGACAACGGTCGGGAACCTACGTCCGAAGAGTTGGCAATCTCCGAGAGCGCTCGGGCAGCCGTCCATTCGTCGGCAGCCTCCCTTGCCAAGATGGAGGCCGTCAATGCCCGGACCGCGGCCGCCCACACCAAACTTGTGGCGGCCTTTTCCAAAGAGATGGCGAACGCGGACGGTGAGATGCTTGCAGAGTATGTGGCGATGGATGCCATGGAGCCCCTTCCCCTAGAGGTCGTCGAGCGCGAGCTGGTCATGGAGGATGCAGCGGAGATCGACGAGCGTCAGGCGGAACTATAGTCGTTGTTTAATTGCTCGATTAAGTAAGTGCGGGCTGTGGTGTAGGCTCTTTTGTGCAGTACCCAAATTAGCAATTGATGTTAAATTATGCGACGACGTGGATGACCACTGTAACCAGGGAAATTCGGACGAAAAATTTGCCGCCATATCCCCATTCCATCTTCCAATTGAAAATGAAATTGAAGTTCATCACACACACTCTTTTGGAATGAACCGTGTGCAATGTAGTACCCAATCTTATGTCCGAAGATTGGAGACAAACATTTGCACGTCCAAGTTCATCACACACGGGGTATATCACAGGCTTCGTTTGTGATGTGTTGATACCGAGAACTATTCTGAAAAATTTGCATGTTCAAGTTCATCACACACGGTGTATAACACAGGCTTCGTTTGTGATGTTTTGATATCGCACATGGTTCCGAATAAGGGACTGTTTCTGATGGTGCTTTCCGCGCCAGTTTTTCGCTGCACCGAATGAAAATTTTGGGCTGCCGCAGAAATATCTACCCCCCTCGCCCCCCGGTACCAATCAAAAGCCACATTTCCCCCTTTTCCTCTACCTTTCCTAGTTCGAACCTTCATTTCTTGCTTGCAGCGCCGCCTCCTCACCGGCAACGCTCCTTCCTGCTGCTCGGCCTCGTCCATCTAGTCAGGTAATCGACACCTCCCCAATACCCCCTCACCCCCTCCTCCTCCATCCCACATGGCCCGACCACCGGCGCGACACCTTCCACCCAAATCACCGCCCCATCCTCCAAATAATCGCTGCCGAAAGCCATGGTGCATGCAGTATAGCCAGGATCTCAAAGAGCATTTGGTTGCGGAGAAGCAAATCGCGGCTGCACACGCAGATGAGGCAGCTATGGCTTCCATGCGTGCCGACCCCCAGATCTTGGAGGAGCACCTCGCCGTCGAGGCCACCGTCGATGCCTCGTGCGCTGACGCCGCCACGCGGTTGGCTGCTATAAACGACAGCTCGTGGTCTTTCTCAAGGGCACCGCCGGTGCGTTCGACGAAGTCTTCGATGTGTTTTCTCAGCGTGCACGTGCTTACCTCAACTCCAGAGCCGGCATGTTGGTGCCGGGGCAGGATTAGGCCACTCACCACTACGAGGGGTGCACCCACAGTGTGGAGGCCTCGCCCTCTTCCAAGTTGACGGAGCCCATCATCATCGATATCTCCGACGATGAGGAATAGCTTGTTTTTCTTACCTTTAACACTAAGGACCTGTGTTCACCTAGCTATGCTGGTTAAGCACGTTTCGTTTAGCTATTGCGTGTGCCGCTACTGCCTTTCATTTAGAAATTCTAGTGAAATGTCCAATGTAATGCTACTGCAACCTGAACTTCTAGTATGTTCTATTGTGCAATGTGGTGCTTAGTTAACTGTTTCGTTCATTTGTTGTGGTGATCATTTAACTATTTAATTCAATTCTGAAATGTGATGTCCGATTGTTGTTGGTACAATTTTGTATTGTTATGCATGTGACAAATAAATCGAATTTAGATGTACTAAATACATGTGCAACATATAGAATTGCTACATTTCCTAGTTCTTAGCACGCTTGGTTTAGATAACTGGATTTTCAATGTGGCTCGATCTAATCTGTTGGATTCGCAATGTGTTTATTTTCCATTAATATTTCAGTGATAGTATGCCAAATATCACTTGTAACCTGATCAATATTTGTCTTAAATATGTTGCAGGGGGAAACAATGGGGGACACTGAAGTTTACCATCGAGGTTTGCACATCCATAGTCGTTTGACTAATAGCACATTATTGTGCAATTGCAGAAACCATTGTAATATGAATGTTTTTATTAATAATTTGTTCTTGCACATGTAGGTCCTGCTGTAAGAGGTTTAGACCCACTGTTCGACCCTTTTTGCATGTGGGGAAATGAGGTGTCCTTTAATATCAGTCAAATCAAGAAACTCGGAAAGATTGTTAAGATAAAGAAACTAGCTACGAAAAACAACAAGATGTTTGTCTGCACAATGAAAAAGACATGAGTCAACTATAGGATGGTACCATCTCTTTCACCTTGTCCTTTTCCATTTGAGCCATTTGTTGACACCAGATTTTGGCATGGTCAAAAACATAATTAAGAAGGCCTCAAATGGAAAAGTGCTCAAAGTGAGGAAGTTCCATATCGTCGAAAGGAGAAACTTTGATATTTGGGCCATAGCCATCCGATCTCATCTCTAAGGCCGAAGTTGTGTTCGAAGTACTGAGATTTTGTATCCAGAACACTATTCAGCTGATTAAGCCCCCAAGACGACCTCATATGAGAAAATGATCTACACGGATTGTCTTCGTCTCGCCAAATCCGTCGATTTTGATATAAAAATCGTCTCAATCCGAGATCGTATGCAAAAGTTACAGCCGTTATAAGATGCTGCTATAGCAGAGGGCGGTAGTACCGCTCCCATAAGCGGTAGTACCGCTCTAGCGGTACTACCGCGCTTCTACTACCGCCCTACTACCGCTTAAAAAACACTTCTGGACACCCGCGCGGAAGTGGCGCGGTACTAATACCCGGAAGTACCGCTTGGGCGGTACTACCGTGCCAAGAAGCGATACTACCGCTTGCCGTTCACGCAGATTCGGACAAATTTTGAAGAGTCCGAGTTTGGCTAGTATTTTTGACCCTTTGGACAGAAATTTGGTTCCATGTCTTGTACGGGAAGTCCAACCCCCTCTTAAATAGAAGAGGTGATGGCCGATTGAAACAACACACAATCGAACAAACACATCTACATCTTTTTACCCTACTTTTATCCCTCTCCCTTGTATCTTTCTTCTCGTTCTTCGTTCGTTCTTCTTGTTGCAGGATGGCGAACCTCGAGGCCCTAGGGGCGAGCGAATCGACCTAGGGCAGCCCATCGTCCATCCGTGACTCCTGACGGGTTCCATCCCAGAGAAGCGGTGCGTCGGGTTTCAAAAGCGCCCACCGGATTGCTTGCGTACCGCGCTTCCGGACGGGCCTCCTTCGACGTGAGCTGCGGTGCATCACCCCCGGCGTCGAGGGTACGCGTGACGCGTTCGTGTGTCAACACCATTTCAAATTTTAGAAAAGATATTTATGTGTATGTTTGTTTTCAGTCCTTCTCAAGGCAGTTCATCGATGATTACGTCTCAAACCACCTATATGATCAAGAGGCGATGAAGGTATTCATACCGCACCCACGGTATAATCTCGAAGTCTTCCTTAAGAGGACGAAGGATGGGCGGGCAATCATCCATAGGCACTGGCCTAAAGTTGCCAGGACCTTCAACATCATTGAAGGCTCAGTATTCGTCTTCCGCTTTAACAGTTTTCTAGATGAGATTCATCTGTCTATTTACCATCTATGATGATACTTAATTTCCAAAGGTTTTAGATGTTGCATTTGAAACTTCGTCTTGTTGTGCAATTGGGTAGCTAGGCAGTACATGCCTATATGTTGTTGTACCCTGATGTAATTCAATTATGAAATCCTGGTTGCCGTACTACGAATAAGAAATATATTCTGTGGTTGATATGAAATGTTAATTTTGATTACTAAATGGATTATAAATAATTGATCAATAAGGCTGATTATTGGGGATCCCACTGCAGACGGTTTCTAAGACAACACTGTGGGCGATGACTTGAACAAACCCACACGGTTTCTAGAAAGTTGGCGTGTTGCATCGTTGAGCAATCACACACGAATTCTGGTCGATAACTGTGTGCTTTAGGACACCCAATCACAAACGTTTTCACATAGCTAGTGTGTGTGATGGGCAGCCCAATGCCAAACAGTTTCTTCTAGACACCGTGAGTGATGTTTTGCGTAACGCAAATGATAGAATTATAAGTATCGTGTGTGATGACCACACCTATCACAAACGATGTGATGCAGAAAATTGTGTGTGATCTGCAATGCGAACGGACACGTACCCTTGGGATTCCCTGTGTGGGATGCTAAGCTCATCTCACACGTCTTTCCCAATATGTCTGTTTGTGATGGTCCTTCCAATCGCAAACGATATGTTTTTGTCCATCGTGTGCGACCAGGTGCAGGCATCGCCGGCGGGTTTTGCCTGTCGTGTGGGATAGGTCCCCCTATCGCCCACACATGCAAGGCGACGGTTTAAGACTACGTCACGGAAAGGGGTTAAAAATTGTTTGTATAGCACGCGACTGCACTAGTGGTAGGACGGTTTTGTGCGCGGGAACCTGCGCGGTTGTGCGCGGGAACGGGCTCATCGAGCGGATGCGTGGCCAAAAGTGGTGCCGAAGCGTGCACTAGAATCCTCGGGTGGCAATGCGGTGACAAGACGCGAGAGAGGAGGACTGGGTCATGCGCGGGCACACGGGTCATAATAATAAAATGTCTGTGATATTAATACAGGTAAACGGCACTTCCCAACGTAGTGTCGGTAATGATTTCATCCACCGCTGACAATTGTTTGGCAGCAACCGTCTGCCAACAACCCACACAGCTTGTCAGTATGAATTCTTTTGGTTCTTATTGGTCTTCCCACACAATTTTGATGAATGAACTATTTGCCTGGTATCGCACACACCTTGTTATGGTAACTCGTTTGTGTTCTAGCTCGATCAACGCAAACAGTTTGTCTGAATTAATTGTATGTCGTACTTCACACACATATTTATTTTGAGAACCGTTTGTCTTATCTTGTCTAATCGCAAACAGTTCATAAGCACCAACTGTATGCCCTGCATCACACACGCAACTATTTTATAAATCGTATTTGATGGATCCACCATCGCACACAGTTCGTTGCATTAGCGATGGAGCTTGAACTATATCGTTTGCGATTCATGCATCGCACACAGTTTCGTCGAAGGGTCTCTAATTGATAGGTCGTCTTTGGACCATCCTGCGGTAGTGGGCATACGCTAGCATACTTTCCATACTTGGATCATATGAACTTATGATTGGAACTGTAGCAAGCATCCGCAACTACTAAAGATCATTAAGGTAAAACCCAACCAAAGCATTAAACATCAAGTCATCTTTACTCCCATAAGCAACAACCCCCTTACTTGGGTGTAAGCTTCCGTCACTCTAGCCACCCACTATAAGCGAGTCATGAACGTATTGCAACACCCTATAGTGAGAATCATCCATGTGTGCGCGGCACAGAAGGCACCATAGGACAACACCAAAATAAAACATACAACTCAAACCAATCACGATCATCAATCAACACATAGGACAAAAGAAATCCACTCAAACATCATAGGATAGCCACACATCATTGGATAATAATATATAACATTAAGCGCCATGTTTAAGTTGAGATTACATCGGGGAATACATGTTTTACACCGCTGCATAGAGGGGGGAGAGTTGGTTTGACGGCGGCGAAGTTGTTGGTGTAGATAGCCGTCACAATGGTTGCCCCGGCGGCGCTCCGGCGCCACCGGGAGAGATGGGGAGGGAGCCCCCCTCCATCTTCTTCTTCCTTGGTCTCCCCCTAGATGGGAGGAGAGTTTCCCCTCAGTTCCATGGCCGCCATGGCTCCCGTAGGGCAAGAGCCCCTCCAAGATTGGATCTCTCTCTCTTTCTCTCCTATTTTCGCGACTGTTTTCTGACCCTTTCACCGTTTCTTAATTATTCGGAGATCCGTAACTCCGATTGGGCTGAAATTTGAGGGGATTTTGCGGAGCATCCCACCATCATCCCCATGGAATCTACACCACCACTACAAGCACCAAGTGGACCTATGACTAGAGCTCGAGCGTGTGCCGTCAAAACAAAGGTGAATTCCCTCCTCTTTGAGATACCTGTGGATAACAACGGAACTTGGATGCTACCTCACCACGAAACTCTATGCATCATTAGGAACGAGGAGAGCACCCAAGGAAGGAGAAGGAAGAATGAACAAGGCCAAGAGGAGGAACGTCAAGAAGCATGGAAGACGGAGCCCAAGCTGCAGCCAAGAAGCCCAGCTCCAGGCTACCCCGCGTGCACGGGCCGAGAGGACCCCGTGCGCACGGAGGTACCCGAAGTCCCTGGACACCCCATGCGCACGGGCCCCAAACGACCCCGTGCGCACGGGCCCTCTGTTGTCGACGCTGGACACCCCGTGCGCACAAGCGTGTACCGTGCCCACGAGACCCCCGTGCGCACGGGGTCTACTTAGGCCGTGTGCACGGGCCTTCCAGGCAAGCCCGCGGGTTTCGGACCATCTCGCCTCCACATCGTCCCCTACCTCCTGCTACCTATATATTTGGACCAAGGGTCATTTGTTAGGGTTAGCTTATGCTAGAGATTTGTAGAGCATAGCTCCATTCACTTTCCTCCTCTCTTTGGAGAAGACCTCTCCATGAGAAGATCCTTGTGGATGCCAAGGCCCCTATAAGGGAAGATCCCCTAGTGGATTTGAAGACCCTCCTTTGGAGTGAAAGCTACCGGTACTTGTATCCATTTGTTGAACTCGTTTCGAGGCTCGTGTGTTCTTGTGGATTTAGTGGATGTGTAATTGGAGATTGTGTCTTGAGTGTTTGTGTTCTCTCTTGTGATTTCCCCACGTTTTACTGCGTGTTCTTCGTGTTCATCCCCAAATCCACCTCCAATTCGTGAAAGATCGACACACACGGGCGTGCCTCGTATCATCTTGGTATCATGAGCCACGTTGATCACGAATTTGGAGCCTCCCCTCTTCGTTTTCTAGCCTAATTTTGTTTGATTTTGTCCCAATTCGAAAATCCCCACAAAAATAGCCATACCAATTTGTTTTGCAATTGTTGATTCTCGTGAGTTTTTGTTGGTTTTGATCCATGGAATGTGAGCCTAGCAAGTGGATCTAGTGTTCTATCCAAAAGAATCCCACATTTTTTTCTCCTAGCCACCGATTTCTCGATTTTCCTGGAAATTTGCCGCCACCCTGTGCCCACGGGCTCATCAGACCCCGTGCGCACGGGCCACCCAGAAACCTTCCTGACCACCCCGTGCGCACGAGCCTCCCCGAAACTTCCTGACCATCCCTTGCCCATGGGCTCAATAGACCCCGTGCGCATGGGCCATACAGAGCAGCCACACCATTTTTGTTTTCTTTACCATTTTCATCACCACCACATATACCCTTCCGCCATTGTTCCTAAAATTTTGATTTGGAGATTTGAGTTGCGGTTTCCGTTTCCTAAGGTGTTTCGGCTAATTAGGGACGATATTACTCCGACATCACCGCCACTCATCGCTCCATCCTCGACATCGACTTCAGCCACTTCCACAACTGTAAGCAAGGACGGTAACCTCGATGACATCTTTGTCCATATCTTTCCATTGCATTGATAGCTTCGAGCCTTTTGCGTAGCTTACCCATTGAGACTAGCTTGTTGACAATTGACTGGCCACGTTACTTGTGCACTGTAGTGTGACTTCTTCTAGTACATCTTCATATCTACATTGTGCAATAAGTCTCTCCCGTGCATAAACATCATACTTGTCTCATATCTTGGCTCGAACATCAAACTTGAAAAAAAAATCAAGCAAAGCTTTTAGGCAAAGGAGAAGATACAAGAGAGCTTGTAAGCAATAGAGATAGCATTGAGCCATTTTGCATACTCATTCTCACATAGCATATTTGGGATTGAAGATGGCACGTTACTCTCATAGGTTGGTGCACAAGCGCATATCTAGCCCATTTGAGCAATCAAGCTATTTGTCTCTCTAGTATCCGTGCAACACAAGCTTTCTTTGACATCACATCTAGTGCCCATTCCTTGGTTGCGCGGATCCCATTTATCTATCCATGAGTGTGTTCCTAGTACCACATAGCTATTGATCTATTTGCTTTGCATTGCTATTTTGTGAATCTTTCCCAACATTTACAATACCTTGAATCTCATTTGCTTGAAATTTGAGAGAATAGCCACAATACCATTAGTCAAAACCGAGCTTGCCAAAATAGCATTGGAAAAACCACACTTGCCAAAATACCACCGCCGTTTAGGTTTTTGATGCCACAATGCCACTGCCGTGAGTTGTCAAAGATATCACGGTAGTCAAACTGTGTGGTGCTTATCAGTTTATTTAGAATGCCCAAATTGCCCTCATCTAGACCAAGCGACCGGACCAGACCAAAATTCTCCACAGCCTCATCTCCTTCTCACGACCGACCATGGCGGCGCGCCTGGCCGCCCAATCCCAGCGCCGGCCGTGGCTCTCTCCCCTCTGAATCCCTCCCTCCGCTCCACTCTTGTGCCCGACCGCTGCCTCCCAACGCCGTCGGCGGTTCTATCCCACTCGGCCCACGAGCCCGTCGCGGCAACGCCCGACGCGGGGCTCGGCGAGGAGACCTGCACGGCGACGGGAGGAAAGGCGCCCTCCGCCGCGCCCTGCCGTGCTCGTCTGGCGCGCGACTATCCCCGCCCCTCTCAGCTCTGCCCGACGCCGCACTGCTGCATCCTGTGAGGTATGCTTCTTCCCCTAGGTTTGCAATGTTCAGAGTACTGTTATTCATAGTCTGCACCCAGAAAATTCAGATTTTGCTGTTTGTGTGTTTCAGCGTGAATTGATGGACAATTTCAGTGTAGAAATAGATGTCCAGTCGTACTTGATGAATGTAGATGGCCGAAGAGTGTACCGAAGGGGAAAAACATGGAGTTTTGCAGTGGGTCGGGACTTGTCTGTGGCGCAGATAAAAGCAGCAGTGGAGGAGCAGTTTCAGTGGTCTACTGATCAGAGAATGACCATTTGGTATGGATCCGGACATGACACCGTCCCTTTAATTTCCGAGTCAGAAATAGCAGAATTATTTGATAGATGCAATGAATCAAGGACTTTAAGGTTCGGTGTGACCATTGAAAGCAAAAACAATGAATCTGCTAATGTCAGGGGTGATGAGCAGAATGATGAGCCGGTTCATGCTCCATTCTTTGCTTGGCCGAACCAAGCCTATGCAGGGGAGTATGAGGATGATGAGCCTATGCAATATGAGGAGGAGGAGGAGGAGAAGCCAGTCCATGTGAAGGCTCCTGAAAATGAGCCAGCTGCTATAAGGGTTCCACTGGGAACGCTGGATGTTGACAACTCATATGATGAACAAAATGTGCCTGGGGATGATGAGGGAATAATTGCTAACAATGTGGTTCCCACTCATATCCATGATAGAAATTGTCCTCAAATTCAAGAGAAGAGCACTTTTGTTGATGGAAAAACTTTTAAGGTTGCCTTGAGACAACTAGCAATTAGAGAAGAGTGGTCTTTTAACACGGAGTATAGTGACAAGGAGAGATTCCGTGCTATATGTTCCGATGAAGATTGTCCATGGAGGATACATGCTTCCAAGTTAAAGGGCTGTAACACTTTCATGGTATGAAAATAACTTTTTTATTGCAATCGATATTTATTTGTGCACTTCTTATATCTATTTCTGCACTTCTTATATTGCATTTATGCACTTCTTATATTGACATAAGATATGTGAATAATTGTAGGTAAAGAAACTTCCATTTGCTCATACTTGTGGAAGTGCCAACAAAAGTGATAAGAAGAAAGGCAAAGCAAGAATGGCAAACAAGGATTGGATTGCTGATAGGGGGAAAGCCATCATGCAAGAGGAGGTCACACTAAGTGCAAAGGGTCTTAAAGAGCAGCTGGAAAAGGAGTACAATATGAAATTGGAGTACACCAATGTTTGGAAAGGACGAGCTCGTGCACTGGCTGCTCTGAATGGCACATATCAAGAGAATTTTCAGTTGTTGTGGAGCTTTAAGGTAGAATTATTGGCAGCCAACCCAGGAAGTGTATGTGAAATAGATATCAAGACAGTTCGTAAGAAAGGTGGCATTGTGCACTACTTCAATCGGCTGTTTATTGCCTTCAAGCCATGCATTGATGGTTTTCTGGCAGGTTGTAGACCATATTTGGGGGTCGATTCAACCTTTCTTACAGGGAAGTACACAGGACAGTTGGCTGCAGCTATTGGTGTTGATGGACATAGCTGGATGTTTCCCGTGGCATTTGGGATCTTTGAGAAGGAGAACACTGAAAATTGGGTGTGGTTCATGCAACAACTTAAGCTGTGTATTGGTGATCCAGAAGGTCTCGCAATCCATACAGATGCATGTAAAGGGTTGGATAATGCCATCAATGCAGTGTACCCAAACTGTGAGCATAGAGAATGCATGATGCATCTCATGCTTAACTTCAAGAAGAAGTTCAAAGGTGACATACTTGATAACATGTGGCCTGCAGCCTGGACATACGAAGTTGAGAAACATGAGTCCCTCATGGCGGAGATAGAAGCTGCCAGCCCAGAAGCAATAGCCTACTTAAGGAAGCAACATAATCGTGTGTGGACTAGAAGCAAGTTTTCATCAATAACCAAAGTTGAGTATGTCAGCAATAACTTGGCAGAAGTATTCAATAATTGGATCAGAGAGAAGAAACAACTCGCAATCGTGGAGCTTGCAGACAAATATAGGGAGATGGTGATGCAAATGAGAGGAAAAAGGAGGAAGGTTGCAGATGGGCTGCAAGGTACCATACTACCTAGTGTGGTAAAAGAGTTGAATCAGAAAAGCAAGGGATTACGCTATGGTGAAGTCAGGGCAACACCAACCATAGCCGAGATATCAGGAAATGGATGGAGGCACACAGTTGACTTGGGAAAAAAGGAATGCTCTTGTAGACGCTGGCAGATAGGTGGTAAGCCTTGCACACATGCTCTCCATTTCATATTCTCTAGAGGAGAGAAGGTAGATCAATATGTTGATGATTGCTTCTCGGTAGCCAAGTTCAAAGCTGCATATGAGCCAATTCTCATGCCAATTAGGGGCCAATCTCAATGGCCTAAGGCTCAACCAGACTTTGAAATGATTCCTCCCAAGTTGTCAAGGAGTGCTGGACGTCCAAGAACTAGAAGGTACAAGAACAGTAGCGAGGGTGGAACTGGTAGGAAGCATGTATGCAAAAGATGTGGAGCAACGGGCCATCTTTTGAAAACATGCAAAGAGCCCGAAAAAGACAGCGATGCCGATCGAGATGCAACTCCTCTTCCAAAACGGTATTTTCTTTCACATACATAGATTGTTATTTTGCACATCTCTTCCATGCTAATCTTATGTTTTCATGTAGGCAAAAGACAAACAAAACTGCAACAACCACTACTACCCATCCATGCACGCCAACTAAGCAAGTTTCTCAACCTTCTATTGCAACATCAAGCCCAATGACAAGGTCAATGGCAGCAGCCATGAAAAATGCTTCTTCACCTCCTAGTGCATCTACAAGGAGCAAAAGTACTACAAATAGCCCTCTCAAACAAGTTTAGTCGGTTGTGAGATCTACTTTTGATGTGTTGTTATATGTTGAACTACTAGTGTCATCCTTTTGGCGATCATTGGGACATGAAATTATCATGCTCTATGTTCTTCTATTGTGTGATGTTATGTCCTTGCTGTTGCTCTTATATTGCCGCTGAAAACTGTTGAAAATGCTGTCAAACTGTTAATGTAGTGTTCCTGGAATGCTGTCAATTTGCTTCTGAAAATGTACTGAATGCTGTGAATTTGCTGCTGTCCAAATGCTTCTGGAATGTTGTCATCTGGTGCTGAAAATGTTGCTGAATGTTATTGAACTGCTGCTGTCCAAATGCTTCTGGAATACTGACGATCTGGTGCTGAAAATGTTTCTTACTGTGTGTGAAGAGGCAAGGGCATGTAAGTCTTTTTGTGTGGGTGTTTGTCTCAGTTAGTGCATAATGGTATTTTGGCACAAAAAACCGAGACAGTAGTGGTATTTTGGCATGTTTGATTTTTCCAGTGCTATTTTGGCAAGTTCGGTTTTGACTAATGGTATTGTGGCTATTCTCTCTTGAAATTTTGTGCCACTTGTCCTAACCGAGCCACTCCATAAGCTTTACTTGTGTAGGTGTGAGACGACCAATCTCCGGTACCAATTTACTACTTCCACATTAGCACATTGAGTGCTTGATCGATTTTCAACTTACGGAACGGTACTTGGTATTGTCTTTCACTCTTCCACTTATATCTACTTGAGTGTTATGGATAGGTCAAGCATCCACAACCCGGCATTTGAGGAGCAAGAAGACGACGAAAGCACCTTAGTCACTAAGATGCAATTCTTCGGCGCGCAAAAAGCGATGCGCCAATCGCATGACGCTTTGAACGACCGCATCTAGCACCTCGCCACCGACGTTCGTGAATCCGAAGTGCGTACAAGGGACTACCTCGACACCAAGCTCTCAAGCCAAATGGAGGAAATTCGTGCCTTGATGGTCAAGCGCGCTTCTTCCACATCTACATCGTCAAGGAGGCGCAAATCAAGTTGCCACTCATCGGAGTACTCTTCCGGCGAGAGTCCACCTCGAGCACGTGCTCACCACCGTGATGACCACTCTGGTCCAAGTTCACACCAAGGCCGCCAACGTCAAGCTTCAGAAAATCTCTTCCATGGCAATGGACTACAAGATCAACTTCGCGAGCGTGCTCGGCGTCACCAACAAGAACAAGAAGCATTGGAATAAGAACGCCAACAACAATGCCATGAAGAAGAACTACGCCACCGCAAAGAACAAGCGCTCGAAGCCCAATGAGCACTCTGTGATGCTACTCACGTGTTGGAGGAACGCAACCGTCAAGCACGTCAAGAACAAGAAGAACTTCGCCGCCAACGACAAGAAGAAGCCAATCGTCAAGAGGAGCACCAAACGCGCAATCGAGCGCGTCCAACTCGTCGCCGTCCCCTGGCTCATCGTGACGAATCTGAGGGTGAAGACGAACAAGGACAAGAACATCGTCAACAAGCCCAAGACATTAAGGTCCCACTTCCAATACAAGGATTTCGGCATCACCACCACAATGATGAACAACGCTTCGGCAATCTCAAGTTCACAATGCCAAAGTTTTCCGGAAGCATTGATCCCAAAGATTACTTATCTTGGGCCCTCGAAGTTGACAAGATCTTTCGCCTCTACAACTATGATGAAGAGAAGAAGATTGCCATGTTTTCACTCGAGTTCCAAGACTACGTTCTCATTTGGTGGGAACAAGTGATTGAGCGACGAAGAGAGAAGGGTGAACCACCTATCACCACTTGGGCACAAATGAAGGATCTCATGTGAGCTCATTTTGTGCCTACACACTACAATCGTGATCTCTTAAAGAAGCTACAACAACTCAAGCAAGGCACCAAGTTGATAGAAGGGTACTATCAAGAGATGGAGATCGCAATGATCCGAGCCAATGTCAAGGAAGATGACGAGCAAACAATGGCGCGTTTCTTGAATGGCCTCAACTACCAAGTCAAGAAAATCGCGGACTTCCAACCATACTCCAACCTACTTGAGCTCATGCATCAAGCGACCAAGGCGGAACGACAAGTGCAAGATGACAACAAGTACTCCAAGTTCTCCTCCAAGACCTATGGTTCAAGTGCTCAAGCCACTACGACTACGACGCCTTCAACTACGAAATCGACAACACCTACCCGCGACAAGTCAAGCTACAAGGACAAGACGACTTCGTCAAGCCGACCTACTACAAGAAACTAAAAATCGAGAGCCTCAACCTCTACTCCAATACCGGATGCTACCGCCAAGAAAAGCTCCATCAAGTGTTTCACGTGCCAAGGCCGAGGCCACAAGAGTTATGAGTGTCCAACCAAACGCACCATGATCCTTCAAGACGATGGCACCTATGAGTCTATGAGTGATGGTGAGATGGAAGCATTGGAGCACGTGGCCATGCTTCGTCAAGTCAATGAAGATGAAGATTCGCACAGGTTTTGACACTCTAGTTGTCTCCAAGGTTTTGACGCTTCAACAACATGAAGATGAGGACCAACGTTGCCACATATGCCACACCAAGGCGGGCATCCAAGGAAAGTCCATCAAGGTCATCATCGACGACGAAAGTTGTCACAATTTGGCAAGTGAGGACCTTTGTTCCAAGCTACAATTGGTCAAGAAGAAGCACCCTCGCCCCTACAAAGTCCAATGGCTAAGTGATTCCGGCACCCTCCAAGTTGAACACATCGTGGAAGTTTCCTTCAAGATAGGCACTTATGAAGACACTTTGGAGTGTGATGTGGTTCCAATGTCCATTTGCCACCTTCTACTTGGTAGGCCTTGGCAATTCGACCATGGTGTCATCCACAATGGCCAGACTAATCACTACAGCTTCAAGATGAAGGGCAAGCAATATGTACTCCGACCAATGACTCCAAGTTAAGTCATCGCCGACAAACACGCTTCATCCCACCGTGGAGATAAAAGTGAGAGAGCGATCCACCTTAAAGAGAGTGAGCGCCACAAGCCAAAATTGAGTGACTCCACGATGAGGGACATGAGAGATATAGTTCTTTTAGCCACCAAAAGAGATTTGAGGGATGTGAGTGAGATCCCATCGACCGTTCTTCACTATGTACTTGTGTGCAAAGATGACATCGTTCAGACTAACCCTTCACAACATCTTCCTTTTGTGTTATCTCGTTTGTTGCAGGAATTCCATGATGTTTTCCCCGATGAGCTACCTCTGGGATTACCACCAAAACAAGGGATCAAACACCGCATCGACCTCATCCCCGGAGCACCGCTTCCTAACAAGGCACCCTACCGTGTCAACCCCAAAGAAACAAAGGAAATACAAAGGCAAGTTCAAAAACTCCTAGATAAAGGGCATGTACGTGAGAGTTTGAGTCCTTGTGCGGTTCCGGTGATACTAGTCCCTAAGCAAGATGGTAGTATGCGCATGTGTTTCGATTGCCGCCCTATCAATGTTATAACCATTAGATATCGTCATCCCATTCCTCGCCTAGATGATATGCTAGATGAACTTAGTGGTGCCACTATATTTTCCAAGATTGACTTAAAAAGTGGTTACTATCAAATACGCATACAAGAGGGTGACGACTGGAAAACGGCGTTTAAGACTAAGTTTGGTCTCTACGAATGGCTAATGATGCCTATGGGCTTATCTGAGGGACCGGGTACTTTTATGCATGTTATGCACTATGTTTTGCGACCCCTAATTGGATATTGTGTTGTGGTCTATTTTGATGACATTCTTGTCTTTAGCAAGTTTCTTGAGGAGCATGCTACCCACGTTAGAGAAGTCTTGCAAATTCTTAGGAAAGAACAACTTTATGCAAACATGGAGAAATGCACTTTGGGTGTTGAAAAGGTCGTTTTCCTAGGATTTGTGGTATCTTCGAAAGGTGTCCATGTTGATGAAACTAAAATTGATGTTATTAAAACTTGGCATACACCCACAAATTTGCAACAAGTGTGTAGTTTCCTAGGACTAGACGGTTTTTATCGGCGTTTTGTCAAGGACTTTAGCACTATTGCATCTCCTCTCCATGCTTTGAGCAAGACGAATGCACCATTTATTTGGGGTCCTTCCCAAGACACCGCATTCCATGAATTTAAAAGTTTGCTCACTCCTGCACCTTCGCTTGCTTTGCCCAACTTTGATAAAACTTTTGAAGTTCATTGTGACGCTAGTGGTGATGGAATAGGTGGTGTGCTAATACAAGAGAAGCACCCAATTGCGTATTTTAGTGAAAAACTTTCCAGCGCTCAACTTAACTATCCCATCTATGATAAAGAATTGTACACTTTAGTGAGAGTTTTACATGTTTGGGAACATTATTTGCGACCTCATGAGTTTGTTATTCATACCGACCATGAAACTCTCAAGTACCTTAAGGGTCAAACTAAGTTGAACAAACGGGATGCTAAATGGAGTGAATTTATTGAGTCTTTTCCTTATGTCATCAAATACATTAAGGGTACGGATAACGTTGTGGCGGATGCTCTTTCCCGCAAATGCATGCTAGTTACTCAACTTGAATTAAATGTCATTGGTTTTGAGCATATCAAAGACTTGTATGAGCATGATGTTTCCTTTGCTACCCCATATGCTAAATGTCAAGTGAAACCTTGTTGGGAGAACTACTATATGAAAGATGGCTATCTTATGCGTGCTAACAAACTTTGTATACCCGAGTCTTCTCTTTGTTTGTTGCTTTTGCAAGAGGCTCACGGTGGAGGACTTATGGGACACTTCGTACACGACAATACGTATGCTACACTATCCAACAAGTACTATTGGCCCAAAATGTTTCGTGATGTTGCACGTTTCACCAACCGATGCTCAGCATGCGGCAAAGCTAAGTCTAAAGCTCAATCCCATGGTATTTACATGCCTCTTCCTATACCTTTCCAACCTTGGGAAGACATTAGTATGGATTTTGTGCTTGGATTGCCACGAACAAAAAGTGGCCATGATTCCGTTTTTGTAGTTGTGGATCGTTTTACTAAGATGGCTCATTTCATTCCATGTCATAAGATCGACGATGCTTCACATATTGCAAATATCTTTTGTAGGGACATCTTGCGACTACACGGCGTCCCCAAGACCATCGTCTCGGATCGTGACGTCAAGTTCCTAAGCTACTTTTGGAAGACTTTGTGCGCCAAGCTCGGAATCAAGCTACTATTCTCTTTGGCGTATCATCCACAAACCGATGGCCAAACGGAGGTGACGAACCGGACGCTATCTACTCTCCTACGCGTGTTGATCAAGAAGAACATCAAGGAATGGGAAGAATGCCTCCCCATCGCCTAGTACGCCTACAATCGCGTGCAACACTCCACCACCGGCAAGTCTCCATTCGAAGTGGTCTACGAATTCAACCCTTTGTCCCCATTGGACATACTTCCTCTACCACTCCAATTGCGAGTCAACATGGACGCAAGTGCAAGGGCAAACTACATCAAGAGGATGCATGAAGATACAAGGCGCACGATTGAACGTCAAGTGGAACGCATCACCAACAAGCGCAACCTCAAGAAACACCCCATGGTGTTCAAGACCGGTGATCTCGTATGGCTACACCTTCGCAATGATCGCTTCCCCGCCGAGCGCAAGTCAAAGTTACCACCTCGAGCCGACTGACCTTTCAAGGTGTTGGCACGCTACAACAACAATGCCTCCAAGATCGACATTCCACGCGACAAGTACACCATGAACGACATCTTCAACGTGAAGGATCTATCCCCTTTCCATGGTGATGAAGATCTTGATCCGAGGATGGATCTTCCCCAGGGGGGAGATTATGAGGAGCATCCCACCATCATCCCCATGGAATCTACACCGCCACTACAAGAACCAAGTGGACCTATGACTAGAGCTCGAGCGTGTGCCATCGAAACAAAGGTGAACTTCCTCCTCTTTGAGATACCTATGGATATCAACGGAACTTGGATGCTACCTCACCACGAAACTCTATGCATCATTAGGCACGAGGAGAGCACCCAAGGAAGGACAAGGAAGGATGAACAAGGCCAAGAGGAGGAACGTCAAGAAGCACGGAAGACGGAGCCCAAGCTGCAGCCAAGAAGCCCAGCTCTAGGCTACCCTGTTGGGGATATAACCCCGTGGTATGACCCGCCCAAAGAGAAGGCGTGTTAGGAAGTTGGCGACTCTTAAGGTGAGGCCATAAGCAGGCCGGAAGATCAAGACAAGGCTTGGAAGTAACTTGCCAGATGGGCCGGGCGGAGGCCCAGGGCCGGAAGGCAACGTATGACCCGGAGGCGTAAGCTGCCGAGAGACAGCTTGCCAGACAAGGCAAGAATAGTTAGAGATGAAGTCGGTTACTAGATGTAACCCGGCCCGGACTCTTGTAAGCCTAGGGCCTCGACCTGTGTATATAAAGGCGGGTTCCCTGGGCGGCTTAGGCCACGAAAACCTTTGATCGAGTGCTAGGTCAAGTGTATTCCGCTCCCTTGTAATCGATACCCAATCAATACAACTCAAAGCAGGACGTAGGCTATTACCTCCTTTGAGAGGGGCCGAACCTGGGTAAACCTGTGTCTTTCGTCCCGATCAGCCCCTTCGAGTTAACCGCCGTAGCGATGGCTTCACCCCTAAGTCCTTGCACTAGGACATCAGCCGTGATAAAACCACGACAATTGGCGCCCACCGTGGGGTAGATGCGCGGTGGTTTGGAGTACTCGAAGGGCTCTCTCCCAGGGATCGACGGATACGCCGTGGGCAGGATGACTAAGAGTCGCCGCGGAAAGCTCTACATCGACGACGCCGGCTGGGGCCCCGAGGCCGACTCAATCGAGTATGGGTACCGGGCCCCCTTCGGCGGAATTCACATTTTCTTCGGCAAGATCGGTGGATCTAAACCTCGGCCGGACATCTGCACCAACCTCGTCGAGTCGGCCCGGCGCGCGAAACCCGCCCGGATCCAGCCGGTCCGGAAGCACGTCTTGGTCGGCTTCATCCAGGGCGCGGAACTTGAGGAAGGTTCTGTGTCACGGGAAGAAACCCTCATCTGCTTAGAGGATGGATCCTCGAGTGGAGAGGCAGAATCAATCTACCAGCTTCATAACGGTGGGCTTGGGGGCTACTTCGATGGTGACAGTTTTCCGGAGCCCTATGAGCCGCCGAGCCAAGCCGCCGTCTTCATGGCTGGATCGGCGCCGGCATCCGGCAGCATGGCGGCCGGGACAGCGGCGGCCGGCGCAATAGGATCCGGGTCAGCCAGGCCCCCGGCTCAAGTTTTGCTGGATCTGAAGAACGAGCTGACAACTCTGATGGGAACCGAGGTCATAGCAGAGAACCAAGCAAACCATAACGCTGAGATTGCAAGGCTGAAGGACCAGATGACCAGGGCCCAGGAGGAGATCAATGCGTTACAGGCTCAGATGGATGTTGAGTCGGAGCGTCTCAGGGCTGAAGCTTTTCGCCTTAGTCTGGATCAACAAGCCTCAGAGGCAGTTCTTCGGATGAGGCATCAATCCCGCCGGCCTGATCAGTATGAGCCCAGAAATCTTTTTAACACGCCGGGGGCAGGGCCAAACGCGCCTTTGACCATGACCCGAACAGCGGGAGTACCTGGGAATAGGGCGGCGACTCAGCATCGGCAGCCAGACCCGCCACGCGGGAATCAGACCCCGCTGCAGCATTTTTTGACACCACCTGGTCATTACTCTAACCCGGTGGAGAACATGATAGCAGCAGCTGCCAGGCTCAATGCACTCCCCCTTGCTGAAGGGACGGCTTTCGCGGAAGAAGCACGTAATGCCATTGGATATCTGCAGACGGCGGTGGCTCAACAGGAGAAGTACACGTATAGTCGGAGTCGTGTGCATTCAACCCCCATTCCAAGCCGCAGTTATAGCCGACATTTGGAGTCGCCGGCTGTCTCCAGCAGCGAGCAACGTAGAAACCTGCCCCGTGATGACCCACCCATTGTCGATGCCCAAACGATAGTGAATAATGCTAGAGCTCAGCGGGAGGCGGCGGCCGCGGCAGCTTACCAGGAGCCGCCCCCGATGACCCCCTCAGTTTCGGTGGGAGCCGGAGTCACCTCCAGAGCTGTGGGAGTGCCGTGTTTAGCACCGGCTCTGCGGAACGAGCGCCTGCCGAAGGACTTTAAAGGTCCGCGCAAAGTGCCTAATTATACGGCTGATCTGCCTCTAGAAGCCTGGATCAAGAGTTATGAGCTAGCCATGGAGATGTTAGACGTCAGTGATGCAGTCTGTGCTAAGTACTTCATCATGATGTTGGAAGGATCGGCTCGTACATGGTTAAAGGGTTTGCCACCCTATACCATTAATTCCTGGGCCGAGTTGAAAGCAAAGTTCATCAATAATTTCAAGGGACGTGCAAGCAGCCTATGACGATCGTTGATTTGGATCATTGTGTGCAGCGTGAGGATGAGTCGGCCCATCATTGGGTCTGGCGGGTCTCAACCATTATTCACTCGTCTGATAATATCACGGCGGCTCAGGCGGTTCTAATTCTGGAAAAGAATTGTCAATTTTTGCCCCTTAAGCAGAAGCTTGGGCGGCTTAAGCGCTCTTGCCAGGACATGGGTGAGCTCATGGTGGCTCTTACCAAATATGCAGATTCTAATAGCACGAAGGATCCTAGGTCTGATGATGAGAAATCGGCTAAGGGTAAGAAGAATGGCAACAGCAAGGGTCAGCAGCAGAATGGGTCAGGAAACAACAACCCAGGCAATGGCGGAAAACGGAAGCATCCAGACGGCGGGTCAGATCTGGTGGCCAATACCAACACCTGGAACAACCGTGGCAAGGGCAACGGAAAACCGCCTTTCAGCAAAAATAAGCCTTTCAACATGGAAGCGATGCTTAACGACCCCTGCCCGAAGCATAGTCTTCCCAACAAGCCATCCACTCATGCTTGGAAGGATTGCTATATCATGCGGGAGTTCCGGAACTACAGCCTTAACCAGCATCACGGTAATGGCAATGGACCGCCCGGCGGGTCAGGATCCGGCTCTCATGGGCCAGGTTTTGGTGCAGGCGGCTCAAACTCAGCTTATCAGGGTCAAGGTAACCACGGAGGTCATAATCAGCAGCCTGGCAATGGTGGTCAGCAGCAAAATAATCAATCAGGGTATCAGAGTAACTCAAAGCAGCTTAATGGAGGACAGTATCACGTCTTCACAACGAGTCTTGATAAGCGTGATCAGAAAGTGCGCAAGCAGGCGGTTAATGCAGCCATGCCGGCTCTTCCGCAATACTTAAAGTGGTCTGAGCACACGATATCTTGGAGCCGGGAAGATCACCCGCCGCGCGTTGATAACCCAGGGCACTTGGACCTTGTGGTAGCCCCTCAAGTAGGAGGCTACATGTTCACCAAGGTGCTGATGGATGGTGGCAGCAGTATCAACATCCTTTACTATGACACTTTTCGTCGGATGAACCTGGTTGATAAGGATCTCAAGCCGTCATCCACAGTTTTTCACGGTGTGGTGCCTGGAAAATCGGCTTATCCAGTTGGAAAAATTGCCCTTGAGGTCGCTTTTGGTGATGAATTCAACTGCGGAGTGGAGACTTTATGGTTTGAGGTGGTTAAAATCAAGAGCCCATATCATGCTCTGTTTGGACGGCCGGCTTATGCCAAGTTCATGGCTCGACCCTGTTATGTTTACTTGCAACTCAAAATGCCTGGTCTGAAGGGAACAATTACGGTACATGGTGATCGGAAGATCGCTCTTGAGTGCGAGGAAGGCGATGCGGCGTATGCGGAGTCAAGTTGTGCTGAGGCGGAGCTCAAGTTTTATAAAGACAATGTTGACCCGGCGGATATGACCCCGTTGAAGAAGCCCGGCACGGAATCTGACCCGGCCCTGAAATTTGTGGCAGAGGATACCAAGTTGGTGGACTTTGTTCCTGGCGACTCATCGCAGCAGTTCACTATTGGGGCCAATATGGACCCCAAATAGGAAAGCGCGCTCATCGAATTCATCCGTGAGAATCGGGACATCTTTGCATGGAAGCCTTCTGACATGCCGGGTGTACCGAGAGAATTCGCTGAGCGCCACCTTAATTTCGCTGAGCGTCGTTTCAATGAGTGGTTGGCCAATCCCGTGCTCGTACTTAAGAAGAACGGCACGTGGCGCATGTGTGTAGATTACACAGATCTCAACAAGGCATGTCCGGTTGATCAATTTGCTCTCCCTCGTATCGACCAGATCATTGATGCAACGGCGGGTTGTGAGATTTTATGTTTCCTGGATGCTTATTCGGGTTATCATCAGATCAAGATGGCAGTTAAAGACCAAGAGAAGACGTCTTTCATCACGCCTTTTGGAGCTTTCTACTATGTGTCCATGCCTTTTGGACTCAAAAGTGCGCAGGCGACTTATCAGCGTTGTGTGCAGAACTGTCTTCATAGTCAAATTGGACGCAATGTTCATGCTTATGTGGATGATATTGTGGTCAAGTCAAGGAAGAAGGAGACTCTACTTGACGACTTGAAGGAAACTTTCAATAACCTGTGGGTTTACAAGATGATGCTTAATCCGACTAAGTGTGTTTTTGGTGTACCTGCAGGCAAGCTTCTCGGATTTTTGGTTTCAGAGCGGGGCATCGAAGCTAACCCGGATAAAATAAAGGCCATCACCTCATTGTTTAAGCCGGCATGCATTAATGATGTCCAGTGCTTGGCGGGTCGTATTGCCGCCTTAAGCCGGTTCATAAGCCGCCTGGGCAAAAAGGCTATTCCTTTGTATCAGATGATGAAGAAGACATATGATTTTGTCTGGAGTGATGCTGCCAATGATGCGTTTGAGGCGCTCAAAAAACAGTTGGTTGAGCCGCCTGTCTTAGCTGCTCCCGTGGAAAAAGATCCATTGCTCCTGTACGTGGCGGCTAATAACAAAGCCGTCAGTGCTGTAGTCGTTGTGGAGCGCAAGGAGGCAGGCAAAGAGTACCCAGTCCAGCGGCCGGTTTATTATGTCAGCGAGGTTTTGACAGAGTCCAAGCAAAGATACCCGCATTGGCAAAAGCTGGTGTTTGGAGTGTTCATGGCGAATCGCAAGTTAAAGCATTATTTCCTTGGACACCCAATCACGGTGGTCAGCTCTGCTCCTTTGGGAGATATTATTCAGAATAGAGAAGCCACCGGCATGATTGCTAAGTGGGCGATTGACCTTGGGCCTCTTAATTTGAAGTATGTGCCTCGAACAGCTGTCAAGTCTCAAGCCCTGGTGGATTTTATCAATGACTGGACAGAGTGTCAAGCACCCGAAGAGAAGCCGGACAATACTTATTGGACGATTCACTTTGATGGATCCAGGCAGTTGGAAGGCTCGGGGGCTGGAGTTGTTTTGACTTCCCCTAGAGGTGACAAATTTTGTTATGTATTAAGGCTAATGTTTCCTTGTACTAACAATGCAGCTGAGTATGAAGCCTTGCTTCATGGGCTCCGTGTGGCCAAGGAGATGAATTTGAGCCGGGTTAGATGCCTCGGCGACTCGGACCTTGTGGCTCAAGAAGTCTCGGGCACGTGGGATTCTAAGGACCCTCGTATGGCGGCCTATCGCCAGGCGGTTGATGTCATCGTTGGTCATTTTAAGGGCTATCAGGTGGACCATATTGATCGTCAGAAGAATGAGGCGGCTGATGCATTATCGCGTTTGGGGTCTCAACGTAAGCCGGTGCCACCTAATGTGTTTCTGGATGTCTTGCATCACCCGTCCGTTAAATTGCCTTCTGAGGAGGATCTTGCTATGCCTGACCCGGAAGGACAATTGGTGGTGGCTCTTCGTGCTATTCCCGATTGGACGTTGCCTTATCTGGCGTATCTGACTCGCGGTGAGTTACCCGAGGATGAGACTTTGGCACGAAAAGTCATAAGGCGATCTAAGTCCATGACTATTGTCAATGGCGAATTGCATAGATGCAGCGTCACTGGTGTTTTTCAACGATGCGTTACTCCTGAGGAGGGCCGTGAAATCTTGCAAGAGATACACGCCGGCAATTGTGGTCATCACGCCGGGTCAAAGTCCCTGGTGGCCAAGGCTTTTCGGCACGGTTTTTACTGGTTGAGTATTTGGTCAGTAGATGTGATGGATGTCAGAAGTTTGGACGACGTGCCCATGTGCCGGCTCAAGAGTTGCGGATGATTCCAATCACCTGGCCGTTTGCGGTCTGGGGGCTTGATATGGTTGGACCGTTTAAGAGGTCTAAAGATAAGAAGACCCACCTCTTGGTGGCGGTTGATAAATTTACTAAGTGGGTTGAGGCAGAGCCGGTCAGCAAGTGCGATGCAGCAACAGCAGTTCAGTTTGTCAAGAAGCTGATCTTTCGTTTTGGTTACCCTCACAGTATCATTACTGACAATAGTACAAATCTGTCCAAGGGGGCTATGAAAGAGTTCTGCGACGGTGAACACATCTGCCTTGATGTCTCCTCCGTGGCTCATCCATAGTCTAATGGTCAAGCAGAGCGTGCTAACCAGGAAATTCTGAGAGGGATAAAACCCCGGCTTATGGTTCCTTTGGAACGGACGCCGGGTTGTTGGGTGGAAGAGTTACCTTCAGTCCTTTGGAGCATCAGAACCACCCCCAACAGATCAATAGGCTACACGCCTTTCTTCATGGTTTATGGCGCAGAAGGCGTTCTCCCCAGTGATATCCGTCATGACTCGCCCAGGGTGGCGGCTTACGTTGAAACTGACAATGAGACGGCGCGTCAGGACACGTTGGATGCCTTGGATGAAGAATGGGATCTTGCAGCCGCACGTTCGGCGATTTATCAACAAGATTTGTGTCGCTATCATAGCCGCAAAGTCAAGACCCGGACGTTCCAAGAAGGCGACTTAGTGCTTCGTCTGATTCAAGACCAGACAGATATGCATAAGTTATCACCCCCCTGGGAAGGACCTTTTGTGATCAGCAGAAATCTCAACAATGGTTCCTATTATCTCATTGATGTGCGGGAGAGCGACAAGTCACGCACTTCTGGGGAGGAGACTGCCAGGCCATGGAACATTGCTCATCTTCGTCCTTACTACACTTGAGCCACCGGCTCTCATCAATGTACATACTTTTGTCATTGTATATACCACCCCTTATAATATAATAAAGTTGGCATCCCCATAATTCGGGGCCTCTGCCGTTTTCATGCAACGGTTGATGGTGCAAACAGTTGATTATTCATATGGTCATTTGGGGGCTTCCAACCCACTGGGTTTAGCTTTCATACCCTCTTGATCGGCTTTATATGCCATATTTGAGTTAAACCTGCCTGTTTGCAACTTGCTACTCCACAAGGTGACCCGCCAAACATTTGACAATCAATCTTTTTCAAGACCCTGAACTTGTCAAAGTTAAAATTGCGGCTTATGTCACGTGAGAGCCAGCTTATAGAGAGCGAGGATAAACTCACCTATCTGATGTAGTCTCTCCGCTATGTGGCCCGTTCGTACTCTTAACAGTCAATCTTTTTTAAGACCCTGAACTGGTTAAGGTTAAAATGATGGATTTATGTCACGTGAGAGCCGGCTTATGGGATTATGGGCACTCATGCCTAGCTTTTGTGAAGCAAAAAACTTGAGTTTTCTCAAAAATATATATAAAGGGTTGATCTCTTTTGGGCTGTGCCTTTAAAGCCACCTAAACAATAACAAAAGATATACATATATTTTTTCTGCTTGTTATTTTGCAGGAATTTTCATGATAAGATTCTAAGTCTTTGGGTAATCCCGGCTTAGCATTGCTCATGTATTATAACCCGCCGATGAGAATTGATGAATTGATACTGAGGCATATGGTCATGTCAAGACATTCACACTGTGGAAATTTTTTGAAGCGCCAAAGCTGCCAGAATATGAGTTGTTAAAGCTCACAACGTGCACGAAGGCACGGCACAAGCAATCAAGTTTTTACTACGACTATTACAAGGCTCCAGAGGGCCCAAAATGTGTGGACTTAAGTTTTTTCGCACAAGTTATAACCCGCCGGCTCAGAATGCCCGGGTTAACTTCATCTGAGGCCGGCTCCTCGTCTAACTCGTTGACAGGTCATCCTGCGCCGGGTCTTCGGTCTCCTGGATCTGAAGGTTGCCCACATCCCAGTTGCAATTGATTAAACCTTCAAATTCGGCTTTGTCATGCAAGATTGGAGACGGGTCAACATCAGGGGCAAAGATGTGCTTACAGCGTTGAGGAGTCAGATCCACCGGCTCAAAAGTAGGCGCCCGGATTCGTGCGTCGTTGTTGCCATATGCCGCCTGATAAACCTTCAGGTCAGCTTCTGTGGCTAATTGGCTAGCCAATGCTCGAGATGCTCTGAAGCAACGAGCATAGTCGTCTTATGTGAATACTGACCCGTCGTCCTTCAGTTGTGGAAAACCTCCCACCATCTCCTCCGGGTTAAGTTCCGGCGCGTACGCCAAAGCCCCTTCGGCACCTCTTTGATCACGTTTGGGGTCCCCTTCTCCCCAAAAACAGCCCTGATGGTGAAGAGGCTTCCGGCATACAGCTGCTCAGTAAATGCATACATAGCTTTCAGTTTAAGCAAGCTGTCGTCTGGAAGGTTACGAGTTCGACGGCCTGCAAACAGTTCAATTGTATAAGCCGTCGGGCGAGTCTTTCTAAAAACTGTTTGAAAGGAATGCTTATAACATAGTTAGCAATGCTTACCAAAGATAGCTTCAGTCATCCGAGATACATGGCGTTTGAGACTGCACAGCTCTTCGGAAACGGGCTTAAGCCGGCCCTCGGCATCTTCGGCACGTTTGATCAAGGCGGCTTGGTTGGCTTCAACAGACTGTTTGTACGCCTCAAAATCAGTCTTGATTTTTTCCAGTTCTGTCGCAGAGAGCTGCCACTTTGTGTCAGCTTCAGCTTGGGCGTCTAGCTACAAGGCCAGATTTTTCTTAAGGTTCATCATATTTGACTCGGCCACATTTAAAGCCTCCTGCACAAGACAATGGTCAACAACAAGTTTATCAATTTTAAGCCACCAGTCCGGTTTATAATAGCACTTAGAGGCACTGAAGAAAGTTGAAGCAAGTCCCAAGCAGATTGCAGGCAATATACTTGACACTTGGGGGCTAATGTGTATCAGTTCTTTCAAAGCTTACACTACAAACAAGACCCGGATCATGTTCACGTAGATAACCCGACTCTTGATGGCTACACATTGCTCCTCAAGTTTATATGGTCAGATCTACAACAAGTTCTGGCTCATTATTTACATAATGACCCGGCCCTTGGGGGCTACACTTGGCATTTACTTTATCATACAGTAAGTGCCGGCTCATTATTCGCATAATGACCCGACCCTTGGGGGCTACACGCTGGTCTATTGAAGTCTACATATGGCTGAAGACCCGGCTTATCTTCAAGAAAATAAGCCGGTTCTTGGGGGCTATGTAAGGATATATGGAAGGCAAGAAAGGTTGAGTACCTCATATTTTTTCCTCATCATGCCAACTAAATTGGCCTCCATGTCCCGGCTTGCGGCGAGGCGGCTCAGATATCCGGAGTGCAGTTCATCGGCAGTAAGCTTCTTCAGGTTAGGAAGGTCAAGTTTAACCTTCTCCTTCTCAGGTGAAGACGCCTCATCCTTACTAATGTGCTTGGTCAGCACGTTGGAAGGAGCTGGAGCTGTATAGGCTGTGCCGATGATAGTGATCTCTTCTTCATGAGCAGTTGCGTCTTCAGCTGTCGGCAGAGGGCTGGGCGGCTTCGGATCAGCCTCCGGGTTAGCCTCAGGAATCACAATATCAACATCCGCCGGCTCAGTAGGCTGGGGACTCTCATCGTGGGCGCCTTGAGCAGCCTCAGAGGGCTCGACTTGAACTTCAGGAGTGCCAAGCTTCGGATTCTCCGGCTCTGGGACATCCGGACAGGAAGATGACCCGCTTAGCTTCCTTTTCTTAGCTTGGGCTCTGTGAACAAAGATTTCATTATAAGTCATATACAAGGGGAAAATATTAATAAGCAGAAAGGGGATGCAAAGAAATTTACCCCGGGTTGATAACAAGAGGAGGCAGTTTGGAGGCGGTTGAGTCGCCAGATGAAGGAGGTGACTCCTAAAACAATTAAATTGAGCAATATGAGCAAGTGACAGCATGAGACTAATGAGCAGAAGAAATATAAACAAAGTGATGAGTTACCTCGTTACGGCATTTCCACGGAGCCGGAGTGTCAGGTAAGCCGGCCACTAGATCCTCAGAGCCGCCACTCCAGGTCTGACGCCTGGAGTCATGTTGCTGCTTCTTCAAAAGAAAGTTGGGATCCAAGTGAGCAAGGGGGTGTGAAAACTTTACTTTCCGGATGACCTGCCGTATTTTCTCTCTTAGCAAGGGTTCTGAGTCGGAGGAGATGGTAGTTACCTCTGCTACGCCGGCTTGGCTTGCTTCCGCGTCACCCTGAGAGGATTCAGCGTCAATAAGTTGCATGAAAAGAAGGCCAAGGGAATCAAGTTCTACCTCTGAGTCATCCAATTCAAGCAGATCTTGAGCTGATGGTTTATTCTTACGAGCCGGAGCCCGGGTCTTGGTTCCTATCTTCTTCTTCTTGGAAGTGGAAGTTGTGGTGAGTCTCTTTTTCCAGAAGGGAGAACCGGCCTGCATATAATAAGTGCATTTGCAGAAAGATAAAATAAGGCATAGGAAATGCAGTATCTGAAGAAAGAAGAGCGAAGGTTGAAATACAAAGGTTCACCTCAGGAGCCGGGTTAAGAGCGTAAAAGGGACTTAACCCTGTTTTGTTGCATACTTCTTGAGGTTCTCCCAACAAAGATTTGACGATCAGGTTGAGGTCCTTGTCTATCAGTGGTGTCTGGTTGAAGCGCTGAGGATCATTCACCTCACCAGTGTATTCACACATTAAGCCGTTGCGCCGGCTTAGTGGTAAGATTCTCCAGGAGACCCAGCAGCGGGTCAGATCAACGCCAGTCAGCCCGTTGGCCAATAAGGCTCTCATCTTCAAAAACGTCTGACCGTATTGGGCGCGTTCTACGGCAGACAGCCGGTCTGGGAGCTCGGTGGTGGTGCAGAGCCGGTAGGGACGATAACCCGGCAACGGATTTTCTCCTTTGGGGGAAGTATCTTTGCAATAGAACCAGGTGTGATTCCAATCCTTGGGATGGCTTGGCAGAGTCGCCGCAGGAAAGGACACATCCCTCCACCTCTGAATAGAAACACCACCAAGTTCAAGGCTTGGTCCATCAGCAATCTCTGTTTGGCGGTTAATGTAGAAGAAATATCTGAAGAGGTCAACGAACGGCTCTTCTTGTAGATATGCTTCACAGAAAATTTGAAACTGGCACAAGTTGGTAACAGAGTTGGGGCCAATGTCTTGAGGATGCAGCTTGTAGAAATGTAGGGCGCCCCGGAAGAATTTTGATCCAGGCGATGAGAAGCCACGGATAAGGTGATCTGTGAAGACGATAACCTCCCCTTCTTTGGGTTTGGGAGTGATTTCATCACCAGGGACCCGCCACTGGATGACGTCCTGAGCCGGCAAAACTCCCATGACTACGAACTCATTGAGAATCTCCTCGGTGACCCCGGAGCCTACCCAATCGCAAGAGGCGAGGGATTTAGCCATAATGGCGGGTTAAACGCTGTGGAAAGGCATGGAGACACGGCGGGTTAAGAACGTTGCATGACCAAAACAGCTATGACTCTAAAACGACAACGCTGCTTGGCGGGTCATTATTAAGTTATGAGCCGCCGCCAAACTACAGGAATGAGGCGGATTACAGCGCTACAAGGAGAGCTGGCAACATGATAGCGGGTCAAATAGACATTAAGTGTTGAAAATATTGCTAAGTGTGGACAAACAGGTTCCAACGACTACAGCTACCATTTTAAGATCTACGGAAGGAAATAAAAGGGAAGTATTTTCTAAACCTAAGAACGTCCATGGAAGAACATACAGTTCGTACATGAGTTCTTGTGAATGGTTGATCTACACTAGATATAGAATACATGCTAAGAGAAGCGCCGCGTGATTTAACCATCGCTCCAGAGCCCAAAAGGTATTTTCTTTCCAATAAATGATGAACAAACCGACGAACAGCGACGAACTCGGAAGAACACCGGCGAGCTAATGCAGATCTAAGAGAAGAAATGAAAAGAACCTGAAAGATGCAGGAGATGCGGGCGAGCGCCGGCGACCTCTGGACACGTTCAGGGTGATGCAACGGCCTGGTTGATGACGGGGTGGTTCGGACGGCGTGGTGGAGCTTCGGTCGCACGGGCGTCTGGAGGAAGAAGATGAGAGAAGCGGCGGCGGGGGAAAAGTGAAAAGGCTAGGACCCCCCGCGCCTATTTATAAGGGGGATGGAACTGCAACAGTCCGACGCGGGAATCGAGGAGACAAAATGACGATTGACCAAGAAAACGCCTCGATTCTCGGGTTGACCAGTTAATGCGAAGATCCGTTGTGATGTCATTAAGATCTTTTGGATTTATCAGAGATGACGTCATCCGTTTTCACATGGCGGGTCATGAAGATTTATTTCAGGTCAGGTGATTATGAAAAATGCAAGTCTCACCAATCAGAAGACTTGAAGATTGACATGAACAGGTTCAAATCAATCTGGGGCCTAATGTTGGGGATATAACCCCGTGGTATGACCCGCCCAAAGAGAAGGCGTGTTAGGAAGTTGGCGACTCTTACGGTGAGGCCTTAAGCAGGCCGGAAGATCAAGACAAGGCTTGGAAGTAACTTGCCAGATGGGCCGGGCGGAGGCCCAGGGCCGGAAGGCAACGTATGACCCGGAGGCGTAAGCCGCCGAGAGACAGCTTGCCAGACAAGGCAAGAATAGTTAGAGATGAGGTCGGTTACTAGATGTAACCCGGCCCGGACTCTTGTAAGCCTAGGGCCTCGACCTGTGTATATAAAGGCGGGTTCCCTGGGCGGCTTAGGCCACGAAAACCTTTGATCGAGTGCTAGGTCAAGCATATTCCGCTCCCTTGTAATCGATACCCAATCAATACAACTCAAAGCAGGACGTAGGCTATTACCTCCTTCGAGAGGGGCCGAACCTGGGTAAACCTGTGTCTTTCGTCCCGATCAACCCCTTCGATATAACCGCCGTAGCGATGGCTTCACCCCTAAGTCCTTGCACTAGGACATCTGCCGTGATAAAACCACGACATACCCCATGCGCACGGGCCCAGAGGACCCCGTGCGCACGGAGGTACCCGAAGTCCCTGGACACCCCATGTGCATGGGCCCCAAAAGACCCCGTGCGCACGGGCCCTCTGCTGTCGACGCTGGACACCCCATGCGCACGGGCATGTACCGTGCCCACAGGACCCCCATGCGCACGGGGTCTACTTTGGTCGTGCGCACGGGCCTTCCAGGCCAGCCCGCTGGTTTCGGCCCATCTTGCCTCCACATCGTCCCCTACCTCCTGCTACCTATATATTTGGACCAAGGGTCATTTGTTAGGGTTAGCTTATGCTAGAGATTTGTAGAGCATAGCTCCATTCACTTTCCTCCTCTCTTTGGAGAAGACCTCTCCATGAGAAGATCCTTGTGGATGCCAAGGCCCCTATAAGGGAAGATCCCCTAGTGGATTTCAAGACCCTCCTTTGGAGTGGAAGCTACCAGTACTTGTATCCATTTGTTGAACTCGTTTCGAGACTCATGTGTTCTTGTGGATTTAGTGGATGTGTAATTGGAGATTGTGTCTTGAGTGTTTGTGTTCTCTCTTGTGAGTTCCCCACGTTTTACTCCATGTTCTTCGTGTTCATCCCCAAATCCACCTCCAATTCGTGAAAGATCGACACACACGGGCGTGCCCCTTATCAGGTTTTTATCGCGAAATTATCTTTCTTGCGGCGAAAGAAGGGCTCCAACCGACTTAAGGGGTGGCCACAAGCTAACAGGGCGCGGCCACCCCCTGGCCATGCCCTGTTGGCTTGTGGGGCCCTCAGGCATCGTGTTGCGTTTATTATTCTTCCCAAAATTTGCATATATTCCAAAAAATCTCTGTAAATTTTATCGCGTTCTGACTTCGTTTGATATGGATTTTCTGTGAAACAAAAAACACACAAAAAACAGGAACTGGCATCGGGCACTGGATAAGTAAGTTAGTCCCAAAAATAATATAAAATGTTGCCAAAAGTATATGAAAGTTGTAGAATATTGGCATGAAACAATCAAAAATTATAGATACGACGGAGACGTATCAACATCCCTAAACTTAATTCTTGTTCGTCCTCGAGTAGGTAAATGATAAAAAGATAATTCTTGATGTGGAATGCTACCTAACATAATCTTGAACAAATGTTTAATCATGGCATGAATATTAAGATACAAGTGATTCAAGGCAATAGTCTATCATTTGACATAAGGACATCAATACTCAGGTTTACTAGCAAACAATCATGTCCTTTCAAAATAACAATGCTAAAGAATGATATCCGTACAAAATCATATAGCATGTCATGCTTGGTCTTCCTAGCATAAAGTATAAATCATGAGCACCCCGGTGTCAAACGAAGCAATTGGATTGTACTTTTGTACGCGCTTCAGCATTTTATACCTCACTCAATACATGAGCGTGAACCATGGACATAGCATATAGGTGGAATAAAGTATGGTGGTAGGTTTCGAAGGAGTAAAAATGGAAATAAAGGCTCGCATCAACGGGCTATGGAGATGCCCATCAATCGATATCGATGCGAGGAGTAAGGATTGCCATGCAACGGATGCACTAAGAGCTATAAGTGTATGAAATCTCAAATGAAACTAAGGGGGTGTGCATCCAACTTGCTTGCTCATGAAGACCTAGGGCATTTGAGGAAGCCCATCCTCGGAATATACAAGCCAAGTTCTATAATGAAAACTTCCCACTAGTATATGAAAATGACAAATCAGGAGACTCTCTATATGAAGAACATGGTGCTACTTTGAAGCATAAGTGTGGTAAAGGATAGTAGCAAGTCCCTTCTCTTTTTTCTCTCATTTATTTTTTCTTTTTTTCTTTTTTTCTTTCTTTCTTTTTTTTCTTTTTCTTGGTGGGCTCATTTGGCCTCCCCCATTTTTATTTTTCGTCCGGAGTCTCATCCCGACTTGTGGGGGAATCATAGTCTCCATCATCCTTTCCTCATTGGAACAATGCTCTAATAATGATGATCGTCACACTTTTATTTACTTACGACTCGATATGAAAAACTACTAAACAATATGACTCTATATGAATGCCTCTGACAGTGTACCAGGATGTGCAATGGTCTAGCGTAGCGAAAGATATCAAAAAACGGACAAGCCATGGAAATATCATGCTAGCTATCTTACAATCATGCAAAGCAATATGAAAATGAGAGTACTAGTCATATGATGTAACGGTGGAAGTTGCATGGCAATGTATCTCGGAATGGCTATGGAAATGCCTTGATAGGTAGGCATGGTGGCTGTTTTGAGGAAGATATAAGGTGGCCTATGTGTAGCAGAGTGTATCATGTCGCGGGGTTTTGATGCACCAGTGAAGTTTGCACCAATCCTCGAGTGAGAATGGGCAATGCACGGTACCGAAGAGGCTAGCAAATATGAGGTGGTGAGAGTGCGTACATCCATGGATTCACATTAGTCATAAAGAACTCACATACTTATTCAAGGTTTTATTAGCTCTCGAAGAAAATTACTACTCGCATGCCCCTAGGGAGGAGGTTGGGAGGAGTTAACCATCACGCGCCCCCGATTCAACAGCACAAAGGATTTCAATCAAGGATAAATTATGCTCCAACATCATCACATAACTAGAGACTATACGTGCATGCTTCGGGAATCACAAACCTTAACACCAATATTCTTACTAGACCACAATCATCCACTAGTACCCCCACATATTACTATCTTAATGTCGCAAAACTATTGCAAGGAATCAAACATATCATATTCGGTGATCTACAAGTTTTATGTAGGATTTTATGACTAACCATGTGAATGACCAATTCCTGTTGACTCTCTAAATAGGTATAAGTGAAGCATGAGAGTTTAATTCTTTCTACAAAAGACTTGGACATCCTCTAATAAATATAAGTGAAGCAAAAGAGCATTCTACAAATAATGGTTTTCTATATGTAGAGAAACACGCATCCAACTTCAAATGATATAAGTGAAACACATGAAGCATTCTATAAAGTCATACTCAAAAGATATAAGTGAAGTGCAAAGAGCATTCTATAAATCAACCATGTACTTTCCCATACCAGCATGGTGCATTGCTAAAATAAAAATAAAAGGCACCCGATGCTCCAAGAATTTACGCATATCATGTGAACAAAACAAAAACCGAGACATACCGATAATTGTTGAAGAAGAAAGATGGGATGGCTTCGGGGCATCCCTAAGCTTAGGCCCTTCGGTCTCCTTGAATATTTACTTGGGGTCCCTTGGGCATCCCCAAGCTTGAACTCTTGCCTCTCCTTATTCCTCTCATATCGATACCTGCTCGATCTTCGAACACTTCATCCACACAAAACTTAACAAAACTTTTATTACAAAGGTTAGTACATATAAATATCAAATCCCGTCATGTCCTGTAATAACATTATTGTATAATTATAATCTAACATTACCTACTGTATTCTATCACAATTCTATGGCTCCCAAGTCAATGGGCCTCAACAAGAACTCAAACATAAGCAAACAAAGCAACTATAATAGCAATCTGTGAAAAACAGGACAATCTGTAAAGATGCAGATGAAACCTACACTTCTGTAACTAAAAGAATTCTGAAAATTATAACGTAATAAATTTTTTGCATAACGGTACTATGTAAAAATGTCACAATTTTTTCATGCTCCAGTAAAATATGAAAATTCAAACACTACATAATTTTTTCTGTTTTTATACAGCACATATCAAACAAGTAATTTAAACATCCTAAAGGTAAATCTTGGCAAATTATGTTTATAATACAATGGATTTGTACAAGGGGATAATTATTTTTGTTGAAAAGTTTGGGTAATCAAGATTCACAAAGTTTCCATGGGCATGAACAAAGTTCAAGGCTAGCCCCCACTTCAACGGTGCTCGTCCTTCTCACTTACCCTTTTCTTTTTGAAAAAGTTTTAGGTTCCCCACTTTATTTATTTTTGTTTTTAATTATTTTAAAAGCACACAATAGAAATAAACGACTCTCTAAAACTTCCGGGTTGCCTCCCTAGCAGCGCTTTCTTTAAAGCCATTAAGCTAGGCATATAGTGCTCAAGTAATTGATCCACCCGGATCCCAAGATATATCAAAGCCAATTTTAATTAACAATGATTTGTAATTTAAAGCACAAAGCAACATATATCATGTAACAACGAGGTCTAACTCTCTTCCTATGCATTGGCATGTCATAAAAGAACAATTCATGCACATCAAGTAAAGGCTAATACATAGCATAAGTAGTTTCTTGCAATTTTATCGTATTGGAAACATAGGGAGGAGAAGATTTGGTTCCTCTCTCATAATAAATGCAAGTAGGAGCAGCAAGCACATGCATATTATATTCATCAAAATCATCATGTGTAATATTAGAACGCAACCAATCAACATAGTCCCTAATAAGTGCAAACTTCTCCGATATAGTGTAGTTGGGAGAATTCAAAAAGATAATAGGACTATCATGTGTGGGTGCAATAGCAAAAAAATTTCATGGTTAATATAAGGAACTATAGCAAGTTCATCTCCATAAGCATAATTCATATAGGCATCATGGCCATAAGCATAGCAAGCATCAAGTTCATCAAAAAGGGATATTTCAAACGAATCCAAAGGTTCATAGCAATTATCATAGCAATCATCCTTCGGTATGTCCGAAGGGAAATTAAATGATGTATGAGTTGAAGAGTTACTCTCATTAGAAGGTGGGAACAGGTAGTTAATTGATACGTCTCCAACGTATCTATAATTTTTGATTGTTCCATGTTGATATATTATCATTCTAGGATATTTTTTGGGTCATTATTTACCAATTTATAATATTTTTGAGCACTAACCTATTGACCCAGTGCCTAGTGCCAGTTGTTGTTTTCTGCGTGTTTTTGCCTTTGCAGGTTTACTGTACCAAACGAAGTCCAATTGCCATGAAACTTTTTGATGATTTTTTCTGGACTATATGAAGACCTAGAAGCTTCACAAGGAAGCCGGGAGGCGCACGAGGGCCCCACCACACATCAGGGCGCGCCCTGGGGGGCGCGCCCTGATATGTGGTGTTCCCCTCGGGTACCTCCTGACGTCCCTCTTCGGCCTATAAATTCTCTAATATTCTGAAAACCATGGAGGCAGTCCCGAAACCCTTTTTCTTCCGCCGCAAGTCTCCGTTCCGTCGCTAGGCCATCTAGAGCTCCGTTCCGGCACCCTATCAGAGGGGGGATCGATCACGGAGGGCCTCTTCATCAACCTTGCTGCCCTCATGATGATGTGTGAGTAGTTCACCATAGACCTACGGGTCCATAGCTAGTACCTAGATGGCAATCTCTCTCTCTCTTATGATCTTCAATACAATGGTCATCGCATCTTCGCTTTGATCCATCCGATGTAATCCTATTGTGCGGTGTGTTTGTTGGGATCCGATGAATTGTGGGTTTTTGTTCAGATTATTCATGAAAAGTATTTGAGATGCCTATGAATTATATTATCTCTTAAGTGCATGATCATTATAGCTTCGTAATGCTCTCCGATCTATTGATATGCTTTGGCCAAGTAGATTGATATTTCATCGGTGGGAGTGGTGCGTTGTGGTAGGTTCAACCTGGCGAGTTTCTATATCCTAGTGACAAAGTAGGGGACAAGATGCATCTTTGTGTTGTTGCTACTAAGGATAAAATGATGTGGTTCATTCATATTGTTTGAGTTTACTTTGTCTACATCATGTCATCGTTCTCCAAGCATTACTCTGTTTTACTTAATACTCTAGATGCATGCTGGATAGCGGTCGATGAGTGGAGTAATAGTAATAGGTGCAGGCAGGAGTTGGCCTATTTGCTTATGGACGTGATGCCTATATATACATGATCGTTGTCGCGAACATCTCATAACTATCCGCTTTTCTATCAATTGCCCAACAGTAATTTGTTTACCCACCGTATGCTGCCTACATGAGAGATGTCGCTAGGGAACACTATGGCCCCCGGGTCTATTCACTTATATATTCGCAAACGCTATATTTACCTTGATGCCTTTATTTACTTTTAAATTTTTTTGCAATTTATATTTATCAACAATTATCTGCACAACTCATTTGCTTGCAAATAACGAGATCAAGGGGATTGACAACCCTCTTGCCCGCGTTGGGTGCAAGTTGTTTGTTCATTTGTGTGCAGCCATTGAAGACGGTTGAGGATTGATATTCCTATTGGTTCGATAAACCTTGGTTTCATAACTGAGGGAAATACTTATCTGCTTTGTGCTGCAATTACTCGTTCCTCTTCACGGAAAACCCAATGTAGATCACAAGTATTAGGAAGGATTTCTGGCGCCGTTGCCGGGGAATATCATCATCAACTACCAAGTAACTTCACACAAATTTTCATTCACTTGTTCTTCTTTTTATTTGCTATTATATTTAGCTCGTCACATAAAAATCAAAAATACAAAACTATTTACCTTTGCTTGTTACTAGTTACCTTGTTTGAAGTTATGGCTAGTTCTCCTTCCGCTCACTTTACTCCCAATGATGATGTAGTGAATTTCAAACAAAGGGGAGGAGAAATCTTAAAATATGCATGGTATAGGATTTGCTTTGCTCAAAATAAAGCAACTAAAAAGTTATCCACCACTACCTTGCTTCACAATTTTTATGTTGGTGTGACCACTTGGTATAGGTTCGTGTTTGACACCATCACCGGTGGGAATTTCTTAATGTGTCACAGCTTGGATGCCTACACCGCAATTGAAAATCTTGTAGGTCACCACCTATTGTTGTTAATGAAACAAATTTGACTTTGGAACATGTTATGCAAAGGCTTGATGCTATTGAAAAGAATATGATTACAAACAAACCCATTGAGAAATTGGATAAAAAACTTCATAATCATATCACTCAACTTGGGTCACGGGTAGGAATGACTTTGAAAAACCTTAAAGGAAAAAAGACACCACTATTGACGAGAGGATAGAACAAGGTTTGAATAGAATTGATAAAATGGAAGAGGTCATTGACAAAGTAGGTTCCGCCTTCACTCCTCCTAAAGCTAATACTAGTGCCTCTCGCAACAAAAATACCAAGTTCTGATACATTCCTAAGAGCGTTAGTACACCTCCTACCCAAAGAAACGAGGATCTTAAGATGATTAGTGTTAATCCCAAATTTATAAATTTGATAAAAGATCCTATTATCAAGCCTACTATTTTCCCCACTTTCCATGGTTGTGTTATTGAGGAGCTTGATGACAACACATGAAACTATGCATTATGCCTAGCTAGGGGCATAAAACAATAGCGCTTGTTGGGAGGCAACCCAATAGTTATCTTTAATTTTTTGCTTAGAACTTTCTGTTTGTTTTTAATAGCATGATTACTGCCTCTGTAATGATTATGTTTTTGTGTTTAAATTAGTGTTTGTGCCAAGTAAAGCCTTTGGGATGACTCACAAGATGAGTAGAACCGATGCTGAAACAAAACAGAAACTTTTGACTCTAGTACAGGAATTTTCATTTTTTCCTAGAGCGTGATAATGATCTGAAATTTTTACACAGTGTTGCCATACAGATTTTCAAGGTTGTACTAAGTTTTAAGAATGTTTAGAGTTACAGAAGTATAGGGTCTCTAAAGATTGCTACAGACTGTTTTGTTTTTGACAGATTTTGTTTTTGCTTGCATAGTTGCTTATTTTGATTAAACTATGGATTGTATCGGGGGGTATAAGCCATGGAGAAGTTAGAATACAGTACCTATTATGCATTTATGAAATTTGAATCAATTTACAACAGTACTTAAAGTATGCAATATGTTTCTTATACTAACGGATCTCATGAGGTTTTATTGAGTTTTGTGTGATTGAAGTTTTCAAGTTTTGGGTGTTATCTTGATGGACAAAGGAATAAGGAGTAGCAAGAGCCTAAGCTTGGGGATGCCCAAGGCACCCCAAGGTAATATTTTAAAGGAGACTCAAGCATCTAAGCTTGGGGATGCCCCGGAAGGCATCCCCTCTTTCGTCTCAAATCCTTCGGTATGTCACTTGAAGCTATATTTTTGTTCGTCACATGATATGAGTTTTGCTTGGTGCATCGTTTGCTTTTGTTTTCTTTTACTTTCAGTTTGCCTCAATCATTATTTTCTGGACACACCTATTTAAGGGAGACACATCTTCATCATAATTTTTTAGAATACTCTATGTGCTTCACTTATATCTTTTGAGCTTAGCAGTTGCTCTAGTACTTCACTTATATCTTTTTGAGCACGGTGGCGTGTAGATTTTAAAGAAATGATTTCACTCTCGTTCTTCACTTATATTTGTTTGAGAATTAATAAATAGTGACGGTAATTTGCATGGGTCATACAGACTAGTCCAAAAATATTAGGTATTCAAAGAGTGATAATCAAAACCATCATGTAGCACATATAAAGAAATTGTGGGTTAATGATATTGATGTAGTAATGTGAAATAGGTGTGAGTTCATAATTGTTAAACCGTAGAAGTATCGATATTAAGAGGGGTTGATCTTTTTGTTCATCTAAAAATTAAAGAGGCATGGTGATTATGTGTGAGCATTTCTATTCCTCGTTGAAATCCTAGTGTTGTTTCAGGTCGGAAGCGCGCGATGGTTAACTCCTACCAACCTCTTCCCTCGGGGCATGCGATTAGTAATTTGATCTATGATAAACTAATAATAATTTGCAATAAGTATATGAGTTCTTTATGCTAATGTGAAACCATGGACATACGCAATCTCACCTTTTCATAATTTGCTAGCCTCTTCGGTACCGTGCATAGCCCGTTCTCACCTCGAGGATCGGTGCAACTTTCGCCGGTGCATCCAAACCCCGTGACATGATACGCTCTGTTGCACATAAGCCTTATCATATCTTTCTCAAAACAGCCACCATACCTACCTATCATGGCATTTCCATGGCCATTCCGAGATATATTGCCATGCAAATTCCATCGTCACTTCACATGACTAGTTCGTTCATCGTCATATTGCTCTACATGATCATATAGAGCTGACATAGTATTTATGGCAAAGCCACCTTCATAATGTTTTTGATACATGTCACGCTAGATCATTGCACATCCTGGTACACTACCAGAGGCATTCATACAGAGTCATATTTTCATATCAGTTCTCCATGATGACTTGTAAGTAAATAAAAGTGTGATGATCATCATTGTTAGAGCATTGTCCCAGTGAGGAAAGAATGATGGAGACGATGACTCTCCCGTAAGTCAAGATGAGACTCCTGACAAAAATAAAGATGGGGGAGGCCAAATGAGCCGACCATCCATTCAAAAAAATGAGAGAAAATGAGAGAAGGGACTTTGCTACTATCCTTTACCACACTTGTGCCTCAAAGTGGCAGCATGTTCCTCATGTAGAGAGTCTCATGATATATCAGTTTCATATGCTAGTGGGAATTACCTATTCATTATTTCAAACTTGGCTTGTATATTCCTATGACGGACTTCCTCAAATGCCCGAGGTCTTCATGAGCAAGCAAGTTGGATGCACACCCCATTTATCTTCATTTGAGCTTTCACACACTTATAGCTCTACTGCATCATTTGCATGGCAATCCCTACTCCTTGCATTAACATCTACCGATGGGCATCTCCATAGCCCGTTGGTACGCCTAGTTGATGTGAGACTATCTTCTCCACTTCCTACCCCTTTGATATCTACCACCATACTCTATTCCACGTAAATGCTATGTCCAATGGCTCACGCTCATGTATTGCGTGAAGAATAAAAAGTTGATGCATATTGAAAAAGTACGAACCAATTGCCTGACTTGGATACCGTGGTGCTTAACATTTGTATTAATGTGGTGAAGATGGAGCCATGCCTTGCTAATACAATAAGATGAATGGGGGGGTAAACATTTCTTAAGAATCACATACTTTTAAGAATTAACAATTATGTTTCTTACACTTTGAATATTGCTATGTTAGTATTTGTTGATTCATCTTTTCTCAATGAGCAGACCTGAATAAGATTACATAGTGGATATCATGTCACATCAAAAATTCTGTTTTTTATCATTTACCTACTCGAGGATGAGCAGGAATTAAGCTTTGGGATGCTTGATACGTCTCCAACGTGTCAATAATTTTTTATTGTTCCATGCTGATATATTACCATTCTAGGATACTTTTTGGGTCATTATTTACCACTTTATATTATTGAGCACTAACCTATTGACTCAGTGCCCAGTGCCAGTTGCTGTTTTCTGCATGTTTTTGCCTTTGCAGGTTTACTATACCAAACGAAGTCCAATTGCCACAAAACTTTTTGATGATTTTTTTCGGACTATATGAAGACCTAGAAGCTTCGGAAGGAAGCCGGGAGGCGCACGAGGGCCCCACCACACATCAGGGCGCGCCCTGGGGGGTCGCGCCCTGATATGTGGTGGCCCCCTTGGGCACCTCCCGACGTCCCTCTTCGGCCTATAAATTATCTAATATTCTAAAAACCCTAGAGGCAGTCCCGAAACCCTTTTTCCGCCGCCGCAAGTCTCTGTTCCCTCATGAGGCCATGTGGAGCTCCGTTCCGGCACCCTGCCGGAGGGGGTATCAATCACGGAGGGCCTCTTCATCAACCTTTCTGCCCTCATGATGATCTGTGAGTAGTTCACCACAGACCTACGGATCCATAGCTAGTACCTAGATGGCAATATCTCTCTCTCTCTCTCTTATGATCTTCAATACAATGGTCATCGCATCTTCGCTTTGATCCATCCGATGTAATCCTATTGTGCGGTGGGTTTGTTGGGATCCGATGAATTGTGGGTTTATGTTCGGATTATTCATGAAAAGTATTTGAGATGCCTCTGAATTATATTATCTCTTAAGTGCATGATCATTATAGCTTCATAATGCTATTCGATCTATTGATATGTTTTGGCCAAGTAGATTGATATTTCATCGGTGGGAGTGGTGCGTTGTGGTAGGTTCAACCTGGCGAGTTTATATATCCCAGTGACAAAGTAGGGGAGAAGATGCATCTTTGTGTTGTTGCTACTAAGGATAAAACGATGGGGTTCATTCATATTGTTTGAGTTTACTTTGTCTACATCATGTCATCATTCTCCAAGCATTACTCTGTTTTACTTAATACTCTAGATGCATGCTGGATAGCGGTCGATGAGTGGAGTAATAGTAATAGGTGCAGGCAGGAGTCGGCCTATTTGCTTATGGACGTGATGCCTATATATACATGATCATTGCCGTGAACATCGCATAACTATCCGCTTTTCTATCAATTGCACAACAGTAATTTGTTTACCCACCGTATGCTGCCTATATGAGAGATGTCGCTTGGGAACACTATGGCCCCCGGGTCTATTCACTTATATATTCGCAAACGCTATATTTACCTTGCTGCCTTTATTTACTTTTTATTTATTTTGCAATTTATATTTATCAACAATTATCCACACAACTCATTTGCTTGCAAATAACGAGATCAAGGGGATTGACAACCCTCTTGCCTGCGTTGGGTGCAAGTTGTTTGTTCATTTGTGTGCAGCCGCTGAAGACGGTTGAGGATTGATATTCCTATTGGTTCGATAAACCTTGGTTTCATAACTGAGGGAAATACTTATCCGCTTTGTGCTGCAATTACCCGTTCATCTTCACGAAAAAATCCAACGCAGATCACAAGTATCACTAATCCGCTCTTCCTCCTTTTGTTCTTCGCTCTCCTCATCATCTTTTTCATCTAATGAGCTCACAGTTTCAGTAATTTCTTCTTCCATAGATTCCTGCAAAATATTAGTCTCTTCCAAGGCAGCAGACATTTTCTCAATAAATTCATCAATATAGGCATTGTATTCATAGTTCTCATAGCAATATTTAAGTATGGCAAAATTTTCAGATTAGTAAAGGACAACATCATACTTTTCAATCAAAGAAGCAATTTCATAAGCACCCTTAAAAGCAAGGAATTCTTCTATTTGTTTCACATCATAGTAATCATATATACCATTAGCATAAGAAGCCAAGGTTTCATTATCATTGAATTCACATTGAAAGGGAAGGTGTGGAGCCTCCATCTTAGAGCAACAAGTATAATCACATCTCAAGCATAAATTAAAAGCATATCAATGCAACATTTTAATTTGCTCACGTAAGTGTTTCCCTTTTTGAGTGAAGCGATAATCCCTAAAGTACTCACTTTGATCCAACGTGACTCCCATTATCAAGTTGATTGGGGATTTCTCAGGATTATCAAAGTAGTATTTAATGTTTTCCACATAAGCAACATCGAGGGTTTTAGGAGGTTCCCCATCTCCATGAGTAGCAAGTAAAGCTAAATTTTTTTGGTGTTTCATGTTCCATATCCATAACTAAAAATATAAAACAACTTATAACAGAAAATAAAAATTACTTAGTGATAAAGCAAACAAGCACACACGAGGATATCAACCGCTGTGCTATTGCTCCCCGGCAACGGCGCCAGAAAAAGGTCTTGATAACACACAAGTGTAGGGGATTGTTTGTATCCTTTCTCGATAAGTAAGAGTGTTGAACCCAACGAGGAGCTAAAGGTATAATTAATATCCCAGTCAAGCTCTATCGACCACCGATACAACTCTACGCACACTTAACGTTCGCTTTACCTAGAACGAGAATAAAACTACTTTGTAGGAAGAATACTAACGTGGCTTGAGACTGCGTCGGTATTTCCCCAAAGAGGAAGGGATGATGCAGCACAGCGACGGTAAGTATTTCCCTCAGTTATGAAACCAAGGTTATCGAACCAGTAGGAGGATCACCACCACCCAATAAGCAGCACTTGCACACAAACAACAAATACTTGCAACCCGACGCGAAAGAGAGGTTGTCAATCTCTCTATGGTAATAAGATAGATTAGGTAGTGATATATAGGAGAGATAGATCTCTCAAGAACACAAATAAAAAGAGCAAATATGCAGCAATATATTTTTGGGTTTTTGGTTTTGTAGATCTGAAAACAAAGATTACAAAAACGTAGATCGGAAAGCAATATGATGGAAAAGCAGACCCGGGGGCCGTAGGGTTCACTAGTGGCTTCTCTCATGAGTATAGCGCACGGTGGGTGAACAAATTACTGTTGGGCAATTGATAGAAAATCGAATAGTCATGACGATATCCAAGGCGATGATCATTATATAGGCATCACGTCCAAGATAGATAGACCGACTCTTGCCTGCATCTAGCTCTATTACTCCACACATCGACCGCTATCCAGCATGCATCTAGTGTATTAAGTTCATGGGAAAACGGATTAATGCAATAAGAACGATGACATGATGTAGACAAGATCTATTCATGTAGGAATAGACCCCATCTTGTTATCCATAATAGCAATGATACATGCGTGTCTTGCTGCCCCTTCTGTCACTGGGAAAGAACACCGCAAGATCGAACCCATCACAAAGCACCTCTTCCCATGGCAAGAAAAATCGATCCAGTTGGCCTAACTAAACCAAAGATTCGAAGAAGAAATACGAGGCTATAAGCAATCATGCATATAAGAGATCAAAGAAGACTCAAATAATATTCATGCATAGAAACTGGTCATGAACTCAAAATTCATCGGATCCCAAGAAACACACCGCAAAATTTTACATCAAATAGATCTCCAAGAGACCATTGTATTGAGAATCATAAGAGAGAGAGAAGAAGCCATCTAGCTACTGCCTACGGACCCGTAGGTCTATGGTGGAGTACTCACGCATCATCGGACAGGCACCTATGAGGAAGATGAACCCCTCCGTGATGGTGTTTAGATTGGATCTCGCGGTTCTGGAACTTGCGGCGGCTGGAATTGTGTTTCGTCGACTCCTCTAGGGTTTTCCGAATATTTGAGAATTTATAGGCATCAGAGGCGGTGCGGAACGGGGCCGAGGAGGGCACAACCCATCAGGGCGCGCCGGGCCCCCCCTGGCGCGCCCTGGTGGGTTGTGCTCTCCACAACCCACCTCTCCGGCAGTTGTTTGGCCCATTGGGTGTATTCTGATCCAGAAAAAATCTCCAAAAAGTTTCGTCGCGATTGGACTCCGTTTGGTATTGATTTTCTGCGAAGTAAAAAACAAGCAAAAACAACAACTGGCACTTTGGCACTATGTCAATAGGTTAGTCCCAAAAAATGATATAAAGTTGTTATAAAATGATTGTAAAACATCTAATAATGATAATATAACAGCATGAAATAAGCAAAAATTATAGATACGTTGGAGACGTATCAGCATCCCCAAGCTTAATTCCTACTCGTCCTCGAGTAGGTAAATGATAAAAACAGAATTTTTGATGTGGAATGCTGCCTAACATGTTCATCACATTCTTTTCTTTTGTATAGCATGGACATTTGGACTTATAATGATTCAAAGCAATAGTCTAGTTTTAACATAATGACTTCAATACTCAAGCATGTCAACAAACAACCATGTCTTTCAAAATATCAACACTAAAGAAAGTTATCCCTAGCCCATCATGCTCAATCATTGATCCATTCGTGAGACACACTCAAATATTAGCTATGCCCAATGCTCAAGTACGATCATAGTGCCCCCTAGTTGGTGCTTATAAGATAAGATGGAGACTCAAAGCAAAAAAATGAAAATTGCAGAAAGTAAATAGATAGGCCCTTTGTAGACAGAAGTAGGGATTTGTAGAGGTGCCAGAGCTCAAGGTTTAAATTGAGAGAGAAAAATATTTTGGGTGGCATGCTTTTCCTGTCAACGAAAACGACAAAGTAGCTCACAATACTTTCCATGCTAGATATATCATAGGCGGTTCCCAAACAGAAAATAAAGTTTATTCCTTTTTCCACCAAACTTTCACTTTCCATGGCGGGCCGTATCCACGGTTGCCTTCCATACCAACACTTTCCAAGGAATTTATTATTTGACAACATAAAGTAAATATTTTTTTTCTTTTTCATTTCGGGAATGGGCATCCCTATTACCGCCGCACTCTCGTGCAATGACAAGTGAATAAACACTCATCTTGAGAATAACACATCTAGCATGGAAAAATATTGGATACCCCCCACCGTTTCATGAGCGGTACGAGCACACAAAAGAGAAAAATTATTTTGAAAATTTAGAGATGGCACATACAAATTTGCTTGGAACGGCATGGAAGTACCGCATATAGGTAGGTATGGTGGACTCATAAGGCAAAACTTGGTTTAACGATTTTGGATGCACAAGTAGTATTTCTACTTAGTACAAATGAAGGCTAGCAAATAGATTGGGAAGCAACCAAACCAAAAAATGAAAAATCACATAAGTGAGCATTGAACATAACTAACACCGAATAATGCACCACAAGTAGGATGTAACTTCATTGCATAACTATTGACTTTCATGCATGCATAGGGAATCACAAACCTTAACACCAATATTCCTACTAAGCATAATTACTCACTAACATGACCCACATATTACTATCATCATGTTTCAAAACTATTACAAGTTATCAAGTTTAATTTGTCCTATGATATTCATGAAAGTTTTTATTATATCCTCCTTGGATATCTATCACTTTGGTACTAGTTTCATATATTGCCATTGCTTTTTGGCAAGCTCAAACAAATTTAAGTGAAGCACATGAGCATAAAGATTTCATCTCTCAAAAAGGTATAAGTGAAGCATGAGAGGATTTATTCAAAATTTACTAACTCTCAAATTAATCTAAGTGAAGCATGAGAGTATTTCTACAAAAGTTTCCAAGCACACCGTGCTCAAAAAGATATAAGTGAAGCACTAGAGCAATTCTATAGCTCAAAAAGTTTAAGTGAAGCACATAGAGCAATTCTAACAAATCATAGCATGTTTTTCGCTTTCTCAAATAGGTGTGTACAGCAAGGATACAAAGGAAAAACTAACAAACAAAGCAAGCAAAGATACAAGACGCTCCAAGCAAAACACATGATATGTGACGAATAAAAATATAGCTCCAAGTAAAATACCGATGGTCGTTAGAAGAAAGAGGGGATGCCACTCGGGGCCATCCCCAAGCTTAGTTGCTTGTTTCTCTTTGGATATATCTTGGGGGTGCGGTAGCATACCCAAGCTTAGGCTTTTGCTACTCCTTATTCCTTCATCCATCGTGATCTCACCCAAAACTTGAAAACTTCAATCACACAAAACTCAACAAAATCCTCATGAGATCCGTTAGTATAAGAAAGCAAATCACTACTTTAGGCACTGTTGAAAACCCATTCATATTTTGTTATTGCATTATACCTACTGTATTTTAACTTTACCATGGCTTATATCCTCCAATACAAACCATAGATTCATCAAAACAAGCACACAATGCAACGAAAACAGAATCTGTCTTAAACAGAACAGTCTGTAGTAATCTGTACTCTATCCATACTTATGTAACTCTAAAAAATCTGAAAAATTAGGACAATGTAAGGAATTTGTATAGAAATACTGTGTTAAAATTTCAGCTCAATATCATGTTCCAGAAAAAAATGAAAATTCATATTCGGGACGCAAAGTTTCTGTTTCAGATTCAGCATCGCTTCTACTCATCCTATGAATCATCCTAACGGTTCTACTTGGCACAAACACTAAATAAACAATAAAAACACAATCATAGCAGAGGAATAATTGTGTCAATACTCAAAAACAGAAAGGAAAAAGCAAAAATTTATTTATTCATTGGGTTGCCTCCCAACATGCGCTATCGTTTTACGCCCCTAGCTAGGCATAATGGATAGATTCAAGTATTGCCATCCTTGGTTTTGGATCCATAGGATGCCCTCATGATTGATTCATATGGTGGCTTGATTCTTGTTCTAGGGAAGTATTCCATACCCTTTCTCAAGGGAAATTGAAAACGAATATTGCCTTCTTTCATATCAATCACGGCACCTATAGTGCGTAAAAACGGTCTACCAAGTATAATGGGACAAGACGGATTGCAATCAATATCAAGCACAATACAATCAATAGGCACATAGTTCCTATTTGCAAGAATAAGAACATCATTAATTCTTCCCAAAGGCTTTTTGTCGTGGTTTTGTCACGGCATGATGTCCTCGTGAGAGAACTTAGGCGTGAGGCCATCGCAACTATGTGGCGGCTTGAGAGGGGTTGGTCGGAATCGAGAGACGCGAGTTTACCCAGGTTCGGCCCCTCCGATGGAGGTAAAAGCCTATGTCCTGCTTTGTATCTATATTGATGATGATGATGATCTCGAATACAAGGGTGCGGGATCGCTACCTCTAATCTCGAGACCCTCTAATCTGTCTATGTCAAATGACTTGAAGTTGTCCCTCTAGGGGTGCTCTACCCCTCCTTATATAAGTGGAAGGGGTAGGTTTACATGTAGAGTCCTACTAGAAGTAGGATTAGGACTAGTCTCTCTTGAGTCCTAATCCGGGTCTTGTTTCTCTTGTAAGGGGATCCTTCCTCTCCTTTGAGCCTTCTCTGTGAGCCGCCTCGCGCCGGCTTACACGATGGGCCTTGGGCCTGGTCGTCCTGTGACCCGGTAATAGAGGTGACCTATGAGCCGCCATACGATGGGCCGGGTCATACCTCCTGCCGGGTCATACCTCTTGTCGGGTCACCAATGAGTCGCCAAGCTCGGCTGGCGCAGCAGTGAGTCGCCGAGTCCCGGTCGGGTCATACTTCAGGCCGGGTTATACCGCGGGGTAATATCCCCAACATTAGCCCCCGGGTTAGCTTGAATTTATTCATGGTAAGCTCCTGAAATAAGAATAAATATATTAAGGGACCAACTTGCTCAACTGGCCAGCTTAATTTAATGAAGTAGCTCCTTGAAAATCCGGGTTTCTTCTTCATATTAACGAGCTGTCTTCACAATCATATTGCAAGTCCATGTCCTTTGCAAAATATTGGGAATAAAACACCCATACGCCGTTGAGTCGACCTCCAAGACTTTGGCTTGATGAAAATCTTGGGAATAAGAAATCGTCATGATGTTGAACCGCCAAATGATGGGCCGGGTCATGATCTTTGATAATACTGGGTCATGATCTTTGATAATACTGGGTCATGATCTTTGATAATACCGGGTCAAACAACTGGACACCAATGGACTTGATAAATTTATTGAAAATAAAGAAATTCGTGTGATGCAGAGCCGGTCTTTCAATACTTCATCTCCATGAAGAAAAATGACACCTCTTGCTCATAATTGACATCTTGAAAGTGCTCTTCTATTTTTTATATCCATATTACCTGTAGCCCCAAAGTCTTAAGAGGGGAACGTAGTGATAGCTTTAAGACTTGCCTCAATATAAATGTTCCACATATGTAGCCCCCAAGTACCGGGTTGTCTTGCCTGCAGCAACCTGGGACTTGTAATTGTCTTATACTTTATAAAACTTCAGCTAGTGTAGCCCCCAAGGGCCGGGTCATTATCCAATAATGAGCAGGGACTTCTGCAGAGCTGATTATGTAAACTTGATGAGCAATGTGTAGCCCCCAAGGGTCGGCTCAGTAAAATAATACTGGGCTGAGACTTAGAAAAATGATTGAAGGCTGGCTCATCTCCCTAAGATAACCGGGTTCGTTGGTAATGTGATAGTTGAAAAGCAACTTGCATTAGCCCCCAAGTGCCGTGGTGCATGCTTGCAGCGACATGGGACTTGCATACTTGATATAATCCTTGATTTGAATAACGTAGCCCCCAAGTGCCGGGTCGTATGCCTGCAGCGACTCGGGACTATTCTTTCCATTGCAGAATAAATCATATCCATTATATGGATGATATTGCTGAATGCTTGGCATATCAATGTTGAACCATGCTCCCTGCTGTGAGCTGATATTTTTGGATGAGGGAATAATAGCCATTACTCTGAAGGGGCTTTGAAAACCTCAATCATCCAATATAGGTTATGAAAACCATAATAAAATCCAGCCACATTGGCTATTTAAGATTTGAATAACATAACCCGGTTTGAAAACCTCAATTACTCAATACTGGTTATAACAACCATACTGAAAATCCAGCCATGTTGGCTATTAAGGATTGGAATATGTAACCCGGTTTGACAACCGGTTCCTGCAATATAAACCAGGATATCCATGCATATATGATGCATGATATGACGATGCAATGATGATGCAATGTATGATGATGTATGTGCATGATAACAGAGTATAAAAATGTCGGCTTTCAAGGCTCGAAAAAAAGAGACTAGCTCTGTTCCCTTTTTTGAAAAAACTCAAGGTTTTTAACCTCGTAAGCCGGCTCTCACGTGACATAAATCCGTCGTTTAAACTTTTAGCAAGTTCAGGGTCTTTAAAAGATTGACATTGCTAAGAGTACGAATGGGCCACATAGCGGAGAGATTACGGCAGACAAGGCGAGTTTATCCTAGCTCACTGTAAGCCGGCTCTCTCGTGACAAAAGCCGCCGTTTAAACCTTGACAAGTTCAGGGTCTTTGTGCGAGAATAACTTATAAAAGTTCAGGGTCTCTTATCAAGATTAGCTGTCAAGAGTTCGGCGCGTCACATGGCGGAGTAGCAAGTTGCAAACAGGCAGGTTTAACTCGAATATGGCATATAAAGCTGGCCAAGAGGGTATGAAAGCTAAACTCATAGAGTTGGAAGCCCCCAAGTGACCATATGATGATCCAATAAATCCGGGCACCCATGTTTGAACGGTCGCAACATGGCGGCTCGTCCTCTTGGGCGACTTTAAATCTTCCAGCAATAAGGTAGTGCACCCATGTTTGAACGGTCGCATAATGGCGGCTCGTCCTCTTCGGCGACTTTAAATCTTCCGCCAATAAGGTAGTGCACCCATGTTTGAACGGTCGCAACATGGTGGCTCGTCCTCTTGGGCGACTTTAAATCTTCTTGAGAACTCAAACTTGCGAGATATGGATTCTTCTTGAACCGGATGTTGAACCAGATATTGAGAGGTCAAAACTTTGTGAGAAACAGATTTCCCTTGAGCCGGATTTTTAACCGGACCTTTCTAACTGCCCGGCACTTTTGTGAGCTGGAAATTTTCTGACATCTTTAAACTTTCATCAATGCGGCAGCAGTCTCCAGGACCGGGTGTCTTCCCCTTAAGGACCGAGGTCCCTAAATTTATGACAAAGGCCAATTCTGCCGAGTCATGCCTGTGTAGCCCCCAAATCTTAAGACGACACGAGGAGTTGGCTTGAGATTCTTCATACTTGACCGTGATATAAACCGACATATAGCTGAATAGCAGAATGCTTGGAAAATGTTGAAGCTGGAGGTAAAGTGGCGAGTTACTGCTCTTCGCAACACTCATTGTATATCCTTGGTGTTGATAACACAACATGAACCCGTAGAAGGTTGAGATGGCGGGTTATAAAGGATCCCATATGAGTTTTGTCAGTAACCCGGCAATTGGATCGACCCAGCTGGTTGTTGAAGTTAACCAAACCGTAGTGGCGGCGACTTGTATGCCTGTTCATTGAACCATCTGACGCGAGCAGAAGCTGATATTGTTATTTGCTTCAGAATTGTTGGAATAGACCGGATCGCAGGGCGGCGACTCATGAGAGTCCGTTGGGCGGCTTGAACGAGCAAGCACAACACCAGCATGTCGGTGTAGACCAGACCGCAGGGCGGCGACTCATGAGCGTCCGTTGGGCGGCTTGAACTGGTGTATGCGGCCCCTGGCGTGTTGATGTAGACGTAGAAGTCAGCCGTGCGTTTGAAGACGGCGCGGTCGCGAGAGACGGCCGCGGCGTTGTAAGCCGATGCGGTCGCGAGAGATGGCCGCGGCATTGTAAGCCGGTGCGGTCGCGAGAGACGGCCGCGGCGTTGTAAGCCGGTGCGGTCGCGAGAGACGGCCGCGGCGTTGTAAGCCGGTGCGGTCGCGAGAGACGGCCGCGGCGTTGTAAGCCGGTGCGGTCGCGAGAAACGGCCGCGGCGTTGTAAGCTAGTGCGGTCACGAGAGACGGCCGCGGCGTTGTAAGCCGGTGCGTTCACGAGAGACGACCGCGGCGTTGTAAGCTGGTGCGGTCGCGAGAGACGGCCGCGGCGTTGTAAGCCGGTGCGGTCGTGGCGTCGGAAGCCGGTGCGCGAGTCCGTTGAGTAACGCGACATGGACAAACACCAGTGCGGAATGATGCTGGTGCATGCTCCTCCTTCGTGTTTTAATGCCACTTTGTAATGAAGAATTGTCCTGCGTACAAATATTGCAGGAAAAGTAATTGTTCTCGAAAGAATTTAACATGTACTAATAAAATAAACAGGGTGGATAACACTGGTATTTTTGTCGGATGAGCACGGACGAACGAAGGTGCGCGAGGACCAGATCATACTTTGGCCATGATTTAATCACCCTGATTTCTTTTGGTGAGTCAGCAAAGCTTTTTCTTTGTCTCTGCTTCGGGTAAAAATGTCTTGACCAACAGCCTATTGAGCTCCTCAACGAGATGACCCAACGTATCTTCTACCATATCTTTATAGCCATTTACATCTAGCCGGGTGAACTTGATAAGCTCCGTGTATGTAGTAGCAGCAACAGCAACATGCCCAGGTGCTAGAGCACGAACACACACAACAAACGCAGAGAGCACGCACTCATGCCCAGGTGCCTGAGCATGCATGCACACAGTGCATGCAGAGTACTCACACACACATGCATACCCAGGCACACACACGCGTAGCCCACATGCGCATGGCCGGATGCTAGAGCAAGCACGCACACAGCGCACTCACGCACACAAGCATGCCCAGGCAACACACATCCGCCGACCGGCCGGCTCGAGCGCGGTCGAGCAGAGGCGCGGTCAGCCCGAGGGTGAGCAGGTGCGGCGGAGGGTGCAGGCGAGGCGGGCGGCGACGCAAAACGGCATGGAGGTGAGGCGAGGCAACTCAGAGGCCGCGGCGGCTCGCGGTGCTACCGTTGGCCCGGCGAAAGGGCGACTCGGAGGCCGCGGCGACTCGCGGTGCGGCCGTTGACCCGGCGGCAGGGCGACTCGGAGGTGGAGGCGAAGTGAGACGCGGCGGCTTGCAGGCGCTGTGGCGCGGCGCGGCGGCTGGAGGCGCTGGCCCGCGGCGGCAGCTCAGCCATGGCACAGGCAGGGTGAGGCAAGCTCAGGTCAAAGGCAAGCCACAGCGGAGGCGGGGCGACTCGGTGGCTCGGTGGTGGAGTGAAGCGAAGCGGGTGCAGGGCAGGTCGGAGGCGCGGCGAAGCCGGTGCGCCAACGCGTGGGGGCGACTCACTGCGGGAGAGGCGGCCGGTAGGCGCGGCGGGGCAAGGCCGCGACCGAGGGCTGACTAAGCGAGGTGAGGCGCGGCGCGAAGCCGGCGCAGTGGGGAAAAGCGCGGCGGCGATGAGGTGAGGCAAGGCAGCCACGGCGCGGCGGCTAGGCGAGCGCAGCGGAGCGGAGCAGCGGAACCGGCTGTCCGGCGCGCGGAGGATCAGCCGAGGAGGCGAGGCCGAACTAGCTGGAGGGCGTAGTGCAGCGGCGACGCGAGGCGAAGCCGCGGTCACGTCCGTCTCCGAGTCGTGGTCTGCTTCTTTCTTTTTTCCTCCCCTTTTTTATTTCCTTTGAACTCTCCCTGGACCTGCTTTGACTTTGATTCTTCTTTGTTTTGATTGAAGCTGAGTACAGACGTTGCCGTCTCACAAGGTGGATTTGATCTGTATGACAGCCACGTGAGTTCTCCTTGCGGTTGATGCCCTCGACTTACTGCACTTTGAGTCGGACACGGCCGCTGTACATATTGATACTAAAACGAAAATTCTTGATAGCCTTTGCTCGGTGACTTGCGGCAGCGCCTGGATACGCAAACCTAATTCTTTTTGTCTCAGAAACAACTTGGCTCTGTTTGTACGCGCAGGGCAGTGTTAATGATCAACCCCACGTCCGTATTGGTGAAAAATTGTAGGTGTCCATGTAACCTGTGCTAATGCGGCTGACACTGAAATCTGAATCCTTAACTCTTCGTCATCCAGCCGATCGCGTGTCTCTTGATCTCGACTGATGAACTTGGAGTTGATGAAGATTCTTCCGTGCCGGCTCTTGCAGATCCGGCGAGTCATAAGCTTCTCGATCCCTAGGAGAGATCCCTTCAAGAACACAACACCAACATGCGCTGGCCCCACGGTGGGCACCAATTGTCGTGGTTTTGTCACGGCATGATGTCCTCGTGAGAGAACTTAGGCGTGAGGCCATCGCAACTATGTGGCGGATAGATGGGTTGGTCGGAATCGAGAGACGCGAGTTTACCCAGGTTCGGCCCCTCCGATGGAGGTAAAAGCCTACGTCCTGCTTTGTATCTATATTGATGATGATGATGATCTCGATTACAAGGGTGCGGGATCGCTACCTCTAATCTCGAGACCCTCTAATCTGTCTATCTCTAATGACTTGAAGTTGTCCCTCTAGGGGTGCTCTACCCCTCCTTATATAAGTGGAAGGGGTAGGTTTACATGGAGAGTCCTACTAGGAGTAGGATTAGGACTAGTCTCTCTTGAGTCCTAATCCGGGTCTTGTTTCTCTTGTAAGGGAATCCTTCCTCTCCTTTGGGCCTTCTCTATGAGCCGCCTCGCGCCGGCTTACACGCTGGGCCTTGGGCCTGGTCGTCCTGTGACCCGGTAATAGAGGTGACCTATGAGCCGCCATATGGGCCGGGTCATACCTCCTGCCGGGTCACCAATGAGTCGCCAAGCTCGGCTGGCGCAGCAGTGAGTCGCCGAGTCCCGGCCGGGTCATACTTCAGGCCGGGTTATACCGCGGGGTAATATCCCCGACACTTTTTAATAGTAGAATCCACCAAGTGCAAATTAAGAGAGCATTCTTCAATGTTGGTAAGACCAAGCACATCACATAGAGATTTCGGAATCGTGGAAACACTAGCACCCAAATCACACAAAGCAAAGCATTCATAATTTTTAATCTTGACCTTAATGGTAGGTTCCCACTCATCATGCAATTTTCTAGGAATAGAAATCTCCAACTCCAACTTTTTTTCAAAAGATTTCATCATGGCATCAACGATATGTTTAGTGAAAGCTTTATTTTGCTCATAAGCATGGGGTGAATTCAACATAGATTGCAACAAAGAAATACATTCAATCAAAGAGCAACTATCATAGTTAAAATCTTTGCAATCCAAGATAGTGGGCACATCACTAGTTAAAGTTTTGACCTCTTCAAACCCACTTTTATCAAAAATTTCATCAAGATTTTCACCCTCCAAATTATTGGGACGCCTTCTAGATAAATTGACTCTACTTCAGTCCCTTCATTATCAATTTTAATATTACTAAACAAGGAATCAATAGAAGAAACACCAATCACTTTAAGATCTTCATCGTTTTTATAGCGGCAATCACTAGAAGACGATTTTTCTAAGATTTCTCTTTTAGCTCTAAGCATAGCGGTTCTTTTCTTACTTTCATCCATAGAGACATATAAAGATTTAATAGATTCATCAATCTTAGGCACAAAAGCTTTCAACTTGAGATTTTCAACATCATGAGAAATATTATCAATGCTTCTAGACATATCATCAATCTTATTCAGCTTTTCTTCTATCGTAGTATGGAAAGCCTTTTGCGCATTGATAAATTATTTAATATTACTCTCAAGATCAGAGGTCTTCCTATTATTATTGTAAGAAGAATTACCATAATTATTAGAGGAATTTCCAGGAAAAGGCCTAGGATTAAAATTACCTCTATAAGCATTGTTATTGATATTGTTGCGCGAGATAAAATTCACATCTAAGGATTCACTATTTTGCTCAATCAAAGTAGACAAAGGCACATCATTAAGATCAATAAGAGCATTTTTACTAGCAACCAATTTCATCAAAGCATCAACTTTATCACTCAAAGTACTAATTTCGTCTAACGAATTAACCTTTTTACTATTAGGTGCTCTTTCGGTATGCCATTGAGAATAATTAGCCATGATATTATCTATCAATTTAGTAGCTTCACCCAAAGTAATCTCCATAAAAGTACCACCCTCGGCAGAATCTAAAAGATTTCTATAGACAAAATTCAATCCCGCATAAAAAATTTGTATGATCATCCAAAGATTCAAACCATGTGTAGGACAATTTCTTATCATCAACTTCATTCTTTCCCAAGATTGGGAAACATGTTCATGCTCAAGTTGCTTAAAATTCATGATTTGCGTCCTAAGGGAAATAATTTTCGCGGGCGGAAAATACTTAGTGATAAAAGCATCCTTGCACTTATTCCAAGAATCGATACTATTGCGAGGCAAAGAGGAAAACCAAATTTTTGCACGATCCCGCAAGGAAAAAGGAAATAGTTTCAACTTCACAATATCATTGTCCACATATTTTTTCTTTTGCATATCACACAATTCAACGAACGTGTTTAGATGGGACGTGGCATCCTCATTAGGATTACCGGCAAATTGATCTTTCATGACAAGATTCAACAAAGCGGCATTAATATCACAAGACTCCGCACTAGTGGCGGGAGGAGCAATAGGCGTACTAATAAAATCATTTTTTTAGTATTGGAAAAATCACACAACTTGGTGTTTTCTTGAGTCATCGTGACTACGCAAACAAGATTGCAAGCAAGGAAGAGATCCGGCAAGAAAAAGGGCAAACGAAAAAGAGGGCGAATAAAACGGCAAATTGGTGAAGTGGGGAAGAGGAAAACGAGAGGCAAATGGCAAATAATGTAATTGCAAGGAAATGAGATTTGTGATTAGGAACCTGGTAGATGATGACGGAGTCCCCTCGGCGCCTACGATAGGCACGTAGAAGAGACCGCTTCCTCCCCGGCAACGGCGCCAGAAATTCCTTTGACGTGGCTTGAGACTGCATCGGTATTTCCCCAAAGAGGAAGGGATGATGTAGCACAACGACGGTAAGTATTTCCCTCAGTTATGAAACCAAGGTTATCGAACCAGTAGGAGGATCACCACAATCAAATAAGCAGCTCCTGCACACAAACAACAAATACTTGCAACCCGACGCGAAAGAGAGGTTGTCAATCTCTCTACGATAATAAGATAGATTAGGTAGTGATAGATAGGAGAGATAGATCTCTCAAGAACACAAATAAAAAGAGAAAATATGCAGCAATATATTTTTGGGTTTTTGGTTTTGTAGATCTGAAAACAAAGATTGCAAAAACGTAGATCGGAAAGCAATATGATGGAAAAGTAGAACCAGGGGGCATAGGGTTCACTAGTGGCTTCTCTCATGAGTATAGCGCACGGTGGGTGAACAAATTACTGTTGGGCAATTGATAGAAAATCGAATAGTCATGACGATATCCAAGGCGATGATCATTATATAGGCATCACGTCCAAGATAGATAGACCGACTCCTGCCTGCATCTACCTCTATTACTCCACACATCGACCGCTATCCAGCATGCATCTAGTGTATTAAATTCATGGAAAAACGGAGTAATGCAATAAGAACGATGACATGATGTAGACAAGATCTATTCATGTAGGAATAGACCCCATCTTGTTATGCTTAATAGCGATGATACATGCGTGTCTTGCTGCCCCTTCTGTCACTGGGAAAGAACACCGCAAGATCGAACCCATCACAAAGCACCTCTTCCCATGGCAAGAAAAATCGATCTAGTTGGCCTAACTAAACCAAAGATTCGAAGAAGAAATACGAGGCTATAAGCAATCATGCATATAAGAGATCAAAGAAGACTCAAATAATATTCATGGATAGAAACTGAGCATGAACTCAAAATTCATTGGATCCCAACAAACACACCGCAAAAGTTTACATCAAATAGATCTCCAAGAGACCATTGTATTGAGAATCATAAGAGAGAGAGAAGAAGTCATCTAGCTACTGCCTACGGACCCGTAGGTCTATGGTGGAGTACTCACGCATCATCGGAGAGGCACCTATGAGGAAGATGAACCCCTCTGTGATGGTGTTTAGATTGGATCTCGCGGTTCTGGAACTTGCGACGGCTGGAATTGTGTTTTATCGACTCCTCAAGGGTTTTCCGAATATTTGAGAATTTATAGGTATCAGAGGCGGTGCGGAAGGAGGCTGAGGAGGGCACAACCCATCAGGGCGCACCGGGGCCCCCTAGGCACGCCCTGGTAGGTTGTGCTCTCCATAGCCCACCTCTCCGGCAGTTGTTTGGCCCACTAGGTGTCTTCTGGTCCACAAAAAAATCTCCAAAAAGTTTCGTCGCGATTGGACTCCGTTTGGTATTGATTTTCTGCGAAGTAAAAAAAAAGCAAAAACAGCAACTGGCACTTTGGCACTATGTTAATAGGTTAGTCCCAAAAAATGATATAAAGTTGTTATAAAATGATTGTAAAACATCCAAGAATGATAATATAACAGCATGAAACAAGCAAAAATTATAGATACGTTGGAGACGTATCAAATACTAGAAGTACTTAGTAGGTGTAAAAGGATAGGTTTGCAAGATAAAAGAGAACAAGTAAATAAAAGCTATGGGATGTTTAGATAAATATTAATTGAGTTAATTGTTTAGTAGAAAGCTTTTTGTAACACAAGAGAAAGATGTGTCCCTAGGCAATCGATAACTATATCGGTAATCATTATTGCAGTTTTATATGAGGGAGAGGCATACGCTAGCATACTTTACGTACTTTGATCATATGAACTTATGATTGGAACTCTAGCAAGCAGTAGCAAGTACTAAAGATCATTAAGGTAAAACCCAACCATAGCATTAAACATCAAGTCCTCTTTACTCCCATACGCAACAACCCCCTTACTCGGGTGTCAACTTCTGTCACTCTAGCCACCTACTATAAACGAGTCATGAACGTATTGCAACACCCTACAGCGGGAATCCTCCGCGTGTGCGCGACACAGAAGGCACCATAGGATGGCACCAAAATAAAATATACAACTCAAACCAATCACGATCATCAATCAATACATAGGACAAAAGAAATCTACTCAAACATCATAGGATAGCCACACATCATTGGATAATAATATATAGAATTAAGCACCATGTTTAAGTAGAGATTATAGCGGGGCATAGAGGTTTTACACCACTGCATAGAGGGGGAGAGGGTTGGTGGTGACGGCGGCGAAGTTTTTGGTGTAGATCATCGTCACGATGGTTGACCCGGCGGCGCTCCGGCGCCACCGGGAGAGAGGGGGAGAGAGCCCTCCTCGTTCTTATTCTTCCTTGGTATCCCCTAGATGGTAGGAGAGTTTTCCCTCTGGTCCATGGCCACCATGGCTCCCGGAGGGCAAGATCCCCTCCGAGATTGGATCTCTCTCTCTCTCTCTCTCTCTCTCTCTCTCTCTCTCTCTCTCTCTCTCTCTCTCTTTGTTTCTCTCCTGTTTTCGCGACTTTTTTCTGACCCCTTCACCGTTTCTTAAATATCCAGAGATCCATAACTCCGATTGGGATGAACTTTTGACGGGATATTTATTGCAAAATTATATTTCTTGCGGCGAAAGAAGGGCTCCAACCAACTTAAGGGGTGGCCAAAAGCTATCAGGGCACAACCACCCCCCTGGCCATGCCCCGTTGGCTTGTGGGGCCCTGGGGAATCGTGTTGTGTTGATTATTCTTCCCAAAATTCACATATATTCCAAAAAAATCTCCGTAATTTTTTATCGTGTTTGGACTTTATTTAATATGGATTTTCTGCGAAACAAAAACACACAAAAAACAGGAACTGGCACTGGGCACTAGATAAGTAAGTTAGTCCCAAAAATAATATAAAATGTTGCCAAAAGTATATGAAAGTTGTGGAATATTGGCATGAAACAATCAAAAATTATAGATACGACGGAGACGTATCAACCTTGCTCTATTAAACGAAGTTATGTCAAAACTGTTTTATGTGATCTAGGAGCCGGTGTTAGTGTTATGCCTTTCTCTTTATATAGAAGACTTGATTTCAATAAGCTCACACCTACTGAAATATCTTAGCAAATGGCTGATAAAACCACCGCCATCCCTATTGGAATGTGAGGATGTCCTCGTTGTAGTTGCAAATGTTACTATCTTAACGGATTTTGTTATTCTTGATATGCCCGGGAACGACAACATGTCTATTATCCTTGGTGGACCCTTTTTTAATACTGTAGGGGCTGTTATTGATTGCAACAAAAGCAAGGTTACTTTCCATGTCAATGGTAATCAACACATGGTATATTTTCCGAAGAAACAAAGAGTGGTGCATAATATCAACTCTATTGAGCAAATTGCAATAATCACTATTGGAGAGTTTAAAATTCATCTCCCTACTGTCAACAAGGGATATTATAATCTTATTTTTAAGGAAACGAATATTCCCGTTGAGGTAACCTAGTGTCATACGAAAAAATTCAGTTTCATGTCACTCGAAAACGGTTCGTTAATATGACTTGATCAATCTTATTAATGGATTCTTTTTTAGGAGCATGTGGTCGATAAATTTAGTAAGAACAACCTACTATACCCATATTTTTATTCTCTGTTATTTAAAGTTTTAATAAACAATTTATCATAGTTTTTTGATTTTCTAAAATTTCCATGCAATAAAAAATGACCCAAAAATAAAAGTTCTCAGAATGCCCTGAAAATTTATTATGTTTTTTCAATAATAAATAAGAATTTTTGGCACTGGACACACACAGGGGTGCACCACCTGGCCACGAGCCAAGGGGCGCGCCCACCCCCTAGGGCGTGCCATGCTAGCTCACGGGTCCCACAGGGACCCACTAAGTTAGTGCCCATGTCCACAACCTTCTTCCACCTCCAGAAAAAATCACCATTTTCTCTTAGCATGTGTTCTTCCTCGTTTTCAAGTGATTTTCAATCTCCTTGCTTGGAACTCCGTTTCCGAAACTGTTTTGAGGAATTACTCCTTGGTATGTGACTCCTCCAATGCTCCTCCAATTAGTTTTTGATCTAGTGTTTTATATTTTGTAATATTTTCTACTGTTGGTAACCATGTATATGAGCTTTCATGTTGAATTTGTATGGTTGAAAGTAGTTTTGATGCATGATATGGCCTCTAGACACTCCTGGGAGTAGTTGCTATCAATTTTGTTGAGTTTTGTTCACTTTTATTTTGAGGGACTAAAATTTTGAGAATTATTTCAAAGAAAACTATGATGTTGAAAAGGTTGTTGAGAGGTTCTTCGAGCTGGAGTTCGAAGGAAGCTTCGGAGTAGAAGCCCCGTTACAATCTTCCTCGTTCGCCAGAGGTGCGACCGTGCGAATGGCCATGTGATACGTTCTTGAGGGACGCATGAATATATGAAGACTTTTATTGTTTGGCTGCAAGAGCCGAACTTATGCCATTCCTCGTAGATAAGTGTGATCGGTATCTCCTTCTCACCAATACATTTGTGCAAAACTTTCACTTCCATGCTAGGAAGAATCCACCCACCGTGTTGTTTCATATTTATGATATTTCTATGGAAACTGCACTTGATGAATTCAACCAAATTTGCATGTTTCCTAATGAGCATAACTATGCAGACCCACACCCTGCAAATGTTGAGGATTTTATAGTTGCCGTGACTGTGGGGGAATCGAGAGGAGTTTCTGACGCTAGAGTTGCTAGTTTACATTTTCCCATCATGCGCTATTACTCGTTATTTGCAAGGAGATGTATAACTGGAAGGGGAGAGAGTGGAACACTCAGTGCACCTAACTTAGCTATTTTACACCATGCAATTTACGGTGATAGATCTTTTAGCTTGGGAGCTATTGTTGCTCGACAGTTACACACAAACCGTTCGAAGGGTGCTATCTTCGGTGGTATTTATGTTGCTCGCCTCGCTAGATGTTTTGAGATTCCTATTAGGCACGCGGAGGAGGATCTTTTAGCCGCTAAATATCTCAATTATAGCAGTATGGTTTGGCATAACTTAATTGACTCTGGCGCAATACGGTTCCGTTATAACTTGGTATTTAGTCAGGGTACTTGTGAGAAGATTATTTTCTCTGCCCCCGCTTTGTTCGATGATTCCAATGGTAGGTAGACTATTATGCCTAAGGATATCGACGCATATTCACGCATAGCACCGCCCGCAGCACCGGAGACAGAGCAGTCGCCGGAACCCGAGCCAGAGCCTGAGTGGGAGCCCACACGAGAGTCAGTTTATCAGTGGGATCCTTAGGAGCAACAGCAATACCCTGGATTCGACTATTTTGATCCATGGCCATAGACCAAGTTAGGCCAAAAGCCTAAGCTTGCGAGAGTTTGTATTTCTCACCGACATTACATTTGTGTACCACACATTTCAGTTGTCGGTGTTCACCCTCTTTCATTGTACAATCCATTAGTAGTTTTATTTTCGTTTTCTTTTGTATGTTTGATAAACTTTCAAAAATCCAAAAATATTTCTCGCTTCTTTTCGGATCTTCTTTCTTGTTCAATTAGTTAGCATCATTAAAAGAAAACCCAAAAATATTTCTCGTTCTTCTTCTTACTTGATGGGAGCTTTCCCATGTAAATAGTGTTTCGCGCTTTTCATTTTCCCTTGTTAATTTGCTTTTTTATAAAAACTAAAAAGCTCCAAAAACATTTCAGTGTGTTTCTTTGAAATTCTTTTCTTTTTTTGAGTTGTCATAAGGAGAAGACTATGCTATAATTGTTAAATGGCTCATATGATATGTTGTTGAACTGACAAAGAGCCAATGTTACCTTGTCTTCTCCGTTGAATAAATGTTTTGCCGATTCCATCTTAGTCCACAACACACTTGCACTATTACTATTTTCACATCATTCGGTCATGCAAGTGAAAGGCAATAATAATGATAATTTGATGAAGTGATTGCGGTAAAGGAAGTTGGTATGAACTCTTCTTGTTTTTTCGTTTTTGTAAATATGTTTAGTTCAATCGATCTTGATTCAACATATTATGAGTAAACATATTTGTGATGACAATTAGAGATTATAGTTGCTCATGCCATGCTTAAATAGCTAGGAGTGGATAATGATTCATCTTGTGTGTCAACATGCATTAAAATGATTATGATGTAGTATGTTAGCATGGTATCCTCCTCTGATGAGTAATTCGAGTAGCTTGATTTGGCACATGTGCAAACATGTAGCTAATTCAAAAACCAATGCATCCTTCATGATATTTTTGTTCAGAGTGTTTATATCCTGCTCATGCTAATGTTCAACATTAATCATTCGCAATGCATGATTATGACCGCTGTCGCTCTCATGCTAATGTTCATCCAAGAGGTCTATTTGCTAGTCTTCACCTGTACTAAGCGGGAATGTTGCTTGTGCATCCAAAATCCTTAAACCAAAGTTTTTCCTGACGAGTCCACCATATCTACCTATATGCAGTATTACTCTATCGTTCCAAGTAAATTTGTATGTGCCACCTCTAATCATTCAAATAAACATCTGTTTTTTGTGCTTGTACCGCTCATGAAGCGATGGGGCGGTCAGTATCTTCCATGCTAAGCGGGTTATTCTTATGAGGGGTGTTTATTCACTTGTCATTGCATGAGAAAGGCTGGTAAAAAGGATGCCCTGTCCTGCATAATCAAAAATAAATAAAACAAACTCCCCTGTAAAGTTGAATGTTGGAGGGCACCCGTGGATTCGGTCAGCCATGGCTTGTGTATGTATGGTGGAGGGGCGTAAACTTTACAATTCCGCTTGGGAACCTCTTATAATGTGTTTAGCATGGAAGATACCAAAATCCTTCTCGTGACGTTGACAGGAAAAGCACACCAGCCAAAATTATACTTTCATCCCTATTTTAAACCACAAGCTCTGGCACCTCTGCAAATCAATGATTCCCTCTGCGAAGGGCCTTTCTATTTACATTCAAGTTATTTACTTTTATTGTTGAGTCATCAACTTCTCATTAAAAGCACTAGTCCTGAGAGCGCTATTGTCATTTTTATGCATCGATTCTAGTTAATGTTGGATGTGAGCATTATTGGATCTCTTCTACCCTGAATTACGATGTTTAGTCGCTGCTTGAACCTCAGAGGTGCTCTACATTTATGTTTTGCGGTCTCAGAAAGGGCAAGCGAGATACCATGTTATTATATCATGATTGTTTTGACAAATTGTTGGCATCTGAGATGTCTTATTATTGCTCGCTAGCTGGTTATGTTATTGTCATGAGTAAATGTGAGACCTAAGTGTTATCATTGACATCGTTAGTTCATGATCTTTGCTAAAAACTTGAACATTGAGATAAGCATATATACAACAATGAGAACAAGAGAGTTTGTAAAAGTTTCTTTACCACTTTCAGTTTGTCAACTGAATTTTTTGAGGACAACAATGAGTTAAGCTTGAGGGAGTTGATACGTCCCAAACGTATCTACTTTTACAAACACTTTTGCTCTTGTTTTGGACTCTAATTTGCATGATTTAAATGAAACTAACCCAGACTAACACTATTTTTAGCAAAACTACCATGGTGTTGTTTTTGTGCAGAAATAAAAGTTCTTGGATTGAGCTGAAAATTGACGGGAAATTATTTTGGAATATATAAAAAATATTGGCAAAAGAAGCAGCAGCGGTGGACCCCCAGGGCGCGCCACCCTTGCTCTTGGTCCCCCTGGCAAGCCTTCGACGCCCATCTTATGATATAAGGTATCTTCTGCCCTTTAAAAAAAATAGAAAGAATCATCGCGTTTTATGAGACGGAGCCACCGCCACCTCCTGTTCATCCCTGGGAGGGCTGATCTGGAGTCTGTTTGGGGCTCCAGAGAGTGGAATTCGTCGCCATCGTCATCACCAATCCTTCTGCATCAACAATTCCATGATGCTCACCACCGGGAGTGATTAATTCTTTGTAAGATTGCTGGATAGTGATGGGGTTGGAAGAGATTTGTCATGTAATTGAGTCAATTTGTTACGGCTTGATCCCTAGTATCCACCATGTTCTAAGATTGATGTTGCTATGACTTTGCTATGCTTAATGCTTGTGACTAGGGCCCGAGTGCCATGATTTCAAATCCGAACCTATTATTTTTCTATGAATATGAGAGTGTTTCACATCCTATCTTGCAAGTTGTACGCACCTGTTATGTGCTATGACCCGTAGACCCCAAAGTGACAGAAATTGGGATCATCTCCGGTGATGGTCGTAGTATGAGGAGTTCATGTATTCACTATGTGGTAATGCTTTGTTCCGGTTCTTTATTAAAAGGAGGCCTTAATATCCCTTAGTTTCCCTTTGGACCACGCTGCCACGGGAAGGTAGGGCAAAAGATGTCATACAAGTTTTTATTATAAGCACGTATGACTATATATTGAATACATGCCTACATTACATTGATGAATTGGAGCTAGTTCTATATCGCTCTAGGTTGTGACTGTTACATGATGAATGTCATCCAAATCAAATACCCATCACTGATCCAATGCCTACGCTTTTCGCATATTGATCTCCACTAAGTTACTATTGCTACCACTACTGTTACAATCACTACAAACTGCTACTTTCCGCTGTTCCTGTTACTATTGCTACTGTGCTACTAAACATTTTGTTGTAGAAAGATATTTCCATGTGTGGTTGAATTGACAACTCAACTGCTAAGAATCATAAATATTCTTTGGCTCCCTTTGTGTCGAATCAATAAATTTGGGTGAAACCCTCGAAGACTGTAGCGACCCCCTATACTTGTGGGTTATCATCCATAGCCTCTCCCGACCAGCCATGAACTTGACACTTAATCCCCAACCCGAATGAAGAAAAGAAGTACTATGTATCCCCTTGTTCAAAGTTTCATCCTAGGGGAGAGCAATACTTCGGATCGGTACTGAAATAGTACCCCGTGTATGCAAAAAAACGCAGCCTACAATTTCGAATTGATGCACTTAACAAAAATTAAATTGCCTTGATTCTACCATTTCCTAATAATCCCCTCGTTAATATCTCTCTTACCCTCAATCATATTGACCCCATCGATCCCTTGCAATTTATCTATGACCTTACCTGAATCCCGTTGATTCCTCTCAGTAATCCTCGGATTAGAGGCCAAACTAACCAAATCAACGAGAGACACGCTCAAATCCCCGGAATCCAAGTTAGAAACTCCCACCAAAATCCCCCCTCCAAGGCGCTAAAAAGGAGAGTCTCCCTTTTCTTGCGGATCAAACTTCCTCCCTCCGAATCAGAGAAGATCTCACCTGCGATCGTGAGGAAGATTTTCCCCACTTTCCTTCTCGATCTCTCCAGGCATTGCCCCCGATCTGTGGTTGACCTGAATATTCGCCTTGATCTCACCTTAAAATCGGCCCACGCCCGCGATGAAGAGGCCCTCAAGGGTGCCCACTTCCATACAAGCGCCCCTTGTGAAAGAACATTTGCTCCCTTGGTGGTTTTGGTAATTAATAACAACATATATGTCATTGAACTAATGTTTCCACTAAGCATATTTCAGGAGAAGTTCAATGATAGGGATGGCAAAAAGGATTGTGGAGATACCCCAAGTTGCAAGGATTGGCAAAGCTTCAAGCAAGAGGACTCTACATTTTACTTTGTGAGAAATCACTTTGAGGCCATAGGAAAGCCAATACTATTAAAAGGGGGTAAGGTACTGTTGGTGAACAAAATGCTCATACGTGCACAAGTGATAGTCACCAAATACACCCACAAGCTCTTCCACAAAAGTCTGTCCAAAGTCAAATATCCAAAATCGGTGCAACCAACACTTTCCACTCGGTCCCACCGATTCCCAAACTCAGACAGACCCATGCCAAACCCTAGCCAGTCGGTGCAACCGATTCTGCATCGGTGCCACCGAGTTTAGGTTGCCAACTCTCTGTTTAGCCATTTTCAGTCTTTGGTACCATCGAGATTTGCCAGTCGGTCTCACCGAGTTTCTGGACAACCTCTCTGGATAGCCATTCACAAGAATCGGTGCCACCGAGAATTGTGGATCGGCGCCACCGAGTTTATGGACCAACTCTCTGGTAAGCCATGGTCAAGAATCGGTACCATCGAGATGTGAGAATCGGTGTCACCGAGTTTGCGCAATCTGACCGTTGGTCACCTAATCGGTACCACCGAGTTTTATATATCGGTCTCACCGAGATTCAAAAGTTTTCACCTTTTGGTCACTTCGGTACCACCGAGATTAACACATCGGTGTCACCGAGTTGGTCACTTAAGGTGTAACGGTTGGATTTTTGGGGATGCCTATATATACCCCTTCACCACCACCCACTCGAAAGAGAAGCACTCAGAACTATTACATACTTGCCCCATCCAATTTTCTGAGAGAGAGCCACCTACCCTTGTGTTGAGATCAAGCCAGTCCACTCCATCCATATGAATCTTGATCTCTAGCCTCCCCAAGTTGTTTTCCACCAAATCAATCTCTTCCACCATAGCCAAATATGTGAGAGAGTGATTGTGTGTTGAGGAGTCTGTCATCTTGAAGCACAAGAGCAAAGAGTTCATCGACATTGCCGAGCCTATTACCTTTTGGAGGGTGGTGCCTCCTAGATTGGTTAGGTGTCGCTTGGGAGCCTCCTACTTCGTGAAGATCTACCCATAGTGAGGTTAGTCCTTCGTGGACGGAAGCCGTTATGGAATAGTCAAGGTTGCTACTTCGTGCACCCTAATGGGTGGGGCCCTCCGTGGACTCTCGCGACCGTTACCCTCTGTGGGTTGAAGACTCCATAAACGTGGACGTACGATAGCACCACCTATCGGAACCATGGGAAAAATCATCGTGTCTACAAACTGCCTTTGATCTTCCTCCCCTTCCTTTACTACTCATGCTTGTCTTTACTTTCCGCTGCTATACTCGTAGACATGCATGTATAGGGTGTGCTTGACTTGCTATGAATGCTAAAATCTGCGAATGCTTAAAATTGGGAAAAAGTAGATTTTTATTTAGTCAAGTAGTCTAATCACCCCCCCCTCTAGACATACTTTCGGTCCTACAAGTGGTATCGGAGCTTTGGTCTCCATTGCATTGGTCTCACAACCTAGGAGAGTATGGCGTCTTGTGAGGGAAATTATCACCGTAGAGGTCCGTACTTTGATGGCACTAATTTTGCTAGTTGGAAGCACAAAATGAAAATGCATATTCTTGGTCATAACCCCGCCGTATGGGCTGTTGTTCGTGTTGGCTTGCAAGGTGAATTCTTTGGTGATGAAAAGGAACCGGGTCGTGAAGCGACCGCGGATGAATTGAAGATGTTACAATACAACGCTCAAGCATGTGACATTCTCTTCAACTGCCTATGCCCCGAAGAATTCAACAAAATCAGTCGTCTTGAGAATGCAAAAGAGATTTGGGATACTTTGGTTGATTTGCACGAAGGTACCGAGTCCGTGAGAGAATCCAAGTTGGATGTTCTTCAAAGTCAGCTTGACAAGTTCAAGATGAAGGATGGTGAAGGAATCGCGGAGATGTACTCTAGGCTAGCTCTCATCACCAATGAGATTGCCGGCTTAGGAAGCGAAGAAATGACCAACAAATTCATCATCAAGAAGATACTTCGAGCTTTGGATGAGAGATACGACACCGTGTGCACATTGATCCAAATGATGCCCAACTACAAAGATCTCAAGCCTACGGAAGTCATTGGAAGGATTGTTGCTCATGAGATGACACTCAAAGACAAAGAAGAGCTTCACAACAAATCTAGCAGTGCTTACAAAGCCACAAGTGATGCTCCCACAACTTCAGGCGACAACCTTGTCACCAATGAAGAGATAAGCCTCATGGTCAAGAAATTCAACAAGTTCTACAAGAATAGAGGCAAAGAACGAAGCTCCAACACAAGATATGAAGAGAAGCGTTCGTCAAGTCGTGACCGCAACTGCTACAATTGTGGGAAGCCCGGACATTACTCCAATGAGTGCACGGCTCCCTACAAACGAAGAGAAGAATCACCTAGAAGACGAAGCTCAAGAAATGAATCACCTCAAAGAGAGAGAAGGAGTAGAGATGATCGTTATGAACGAAGACCCTCAAGGAGAAGTAGGGATTCAGAGAAGAAAGACAAGTACACCAAGAGCTACACAAGAAGAAGACATCAAGCTCATGTTGGTGAATGGGTTTCCGGCTCCGACTCCGACAACAACTCCGAGAGAAGCTATCACTCCAACTCCGACTATAGTCAAGATGAAGGTGTTGCCGGACTTGCACTAGTGACTACCAACTCCTATGATCTATTTGATTCACCAAATGAAGGGAGTGGAAGTTGCTTCATGGCTAAAGGCCCCAAGGTATCACACCCCGAGTATCTTGATTTTGATAGTGATGAAGATGACTTACTTTGTGATGACAACTTGCACTTTGATAATACTAGTAATGTTAGTCAAAATGAACTTGATAATTCTCATGCTAGTCAACAAAAGTCATTTGATGATGATAAGATGAAAATAGAACAACTAACTAAAGAATTAAACACTCTTAAGTTAGCCCATGAATCTACTCTCGAAGATCATAGAGAGCTTGTAAGGACTCATGAGAAACTACGCTTCGAGAAGCTCACCTTGGAGCAAGAGCATTGCTACTTCTTGAGCTCGCGTTGGTTTTCCCTTGAAGAGGAAAGGGTGATGCAGCAAAGTAGATAAGTATTTCCCTCAGTTGTTGAGAACCAAGGTATCAATCCAGTAGGAGGTACAAGCTGTTGGGGAACGTTGCATGGGAAACAAAAATTTTCCTACGCACACACAAGATCTATCCATGGTGATGAGCATCTACGAGAGGGAGAGTGAATCTACATACCCTTGTAGATCGCTAAGCGGAAGCGTTAATAAACGCGGTTGATGTAGTCGAACGTCTTCGCGATCCAAATCGCCGAGCGTCCCGCGATCCAATCACGATCCTTCCGATCTAGTGCCGAACGGACGGCACCTCCGCGTTCAACACACGTACGGCTTGATGACGCCTTCACCTCCTCGATCCAGCGAGCGATGGTGAAGTAGTGGTTGAGTTCCAGCAGCACGACGGCGTGGTGATGGTGGTGAGGAACAATCTCTGCAGGGCTTCGCCAAGCGCTACGGAGATTATGACGGAGGAACTAGAGGGCTAGGGTTGCCGGCACACGGCTTGGGAAATCCTGATGTGTCCCGTGTGCTAGCCCTGCCCCTCTATTTATATGTTGAGCCTTGGGGTCTAAACTTGGAGTAAAAGCCTCCTCCAGGTCGGTTTTACCCGCACAAGGTCGGTTTGGCCCGCAGGAAAAGAGTCCAACTCGGATCCCTGCCGAACCGCGCACAGCCGCGCACAAGCGGTAGTACCGCTTCACACAAGCGGTAGTACCGCTTGGGCGGTAGTACCGCTTCACACAAGCGGTAGTACCGCTCGGGCGGTAGTACCGCTTCACACAAGCGGTAGTACCGCTTACGCGGCAGCAAAACTACTTTTGCACTTTCCAATACCTCGTGGGCTTTTATCCCTTGGCCCATATAAAGTGTTGCTGCACCCGAACACTTCGGTAAACATCCGGAACCCCTTCCGGTGAACTCCGGAACTCTTTCGGAGATCAAAACACTATTATCACATATATCAATCTTTACCTCCGGACTATTCCAGAGATCCTCGTCATGTCCGGGATCTTATCCGAGACTTCCGAACAACTTTCGGTCACCAACATAATAACTCAATTATACTAATCGTCACCAAACGTTAAGTGTGTAGACCCTGCGGGTTCGAGAACTATGTAGACATGACCGAGACACCTCTACGGCCAATAACCAATAGCGGGACCTGGATGCCCATATTGGCTCCTACATATTCTACGAAGATCTTTTATCGGTCGAACCTCTATGTCAAGGATTCAGTTAATCCCGTATGCTGTTCCCTTTGTTCTTCGGTATGTTACTTGCCCGAGATTCGATCGTCGGTATCTCTATACCTAGTTCAATCTCGTTACCGGCAAGTCTCTTTACTCGTTCCGTAATACAAGATCTCGTGGCTAACACTTTTAGTCACATTGCTTGCAAGGCTCATTGTGATGTTGTATTACCGAGTGGGCCCTGAGATACCTCTCCGTCATACGGAGTAACAAATCCCAGTCTTGATCCATGCCAACCCAACAGACATCCTCGGAGATACCTGTAGAGCACCTTTATAGTCACCCAGTTACGTTGCGACGTTTGATACACACAAGGTATTCCTCCGGTGTCAGTGAGTTGCATGATCTCATGGTCAAAGGAACAGATACTTGACATGCAGAAAACAATAGCAATAAACTGACACGATCAAATGCTACGTTTACAGTTTGGGTCTTGTCCATCACATCATTCTCCTAATGATGTGATCCCGTTATCAAATGACATCTCATGTCCATGGCTAGGAAACCTTAACCATCTTTGATCAACAAGCTAGTCAACTAGAGGCTTACTAGGGACACAGTGTTGTCTATGTACCCACACATGTATTTGAGTTTCCAATCAATACAATTATAGCATGGATAATAAACGATTATCATGAACAAGGAAATATAATAATAACCAATTTATTATTGCCTCTAGGGCATATTTCCAACAGTCTCCCACTTGCACTAGAGTCAATAATCTAGTTCACATCACTATGTGATTTACATTGTAATGAATCGAACACCCATGCAGTTCTGGTGTTGTTCATGTTTAGCCCTTGGAAGAGGTTTAGTCATCGGATCTGCAACATTTAGATCCGTGTGTACTTTGCAAATATTTATGTCGTCCTCCTTGATGTAATCGCGGATGGAATTGAAACGTCGTTTTATGTGTCTGGTCCTCTTGTGAAATCTTGGTTCCTTGGCTAGAGCAATGGCACCAGTATTATCACAAAACAGAGTCATTGGGTCAAGTGCACTAGGCACTACTCCAAGATCTGTCATGAACTCCTTCATCCAGACACCTTCCTTCGCCGCCTCCGAGGCAGCGATGTACTCCGCTTCGCATGTAGAATCAGCTACCACGCTTTGCTTGGAACTGCACCAGCTAACCGCACCCCCATTAAGAATAAATACGTATCCGGTTTGCGACTTAGAGTCATCCGGATCAGTGTCAAAGCTTGCATCGACGTAACCCTTTACGACGAGCTCTTGATCACCTCCATAAACGAGAAACATGTCCTTAGTCCTTTTCAGGTACTTCAGGATATTTTTGACCGCCGTCCAGTGTTCCATTCCTGGATCACTTTGAAACCTTCCGACCATACTTATGGCAAGGCTGACATCGGGTCTTGTGCACAGCATTGCATACATGATAGAGCCTATGGCCGAAGCATAGGGGATGACACTCATCTTTTCTCTATCTTCTGCAGTCACTGGGCATTGAGTCTTACTCAACTTCACACCTTGCAAAACAGGCAAGAACCCCTTCTTGGACTGATCCATTTTGAACTTCTTCAAAATCTTATCAAGGTATGTGCTTTGTGAAAGTCCTATTAAACGTCTTGATCTATCTCTATAGATCTTGATGCCTAATATGAAAGCAGCTTCTCCTAGGTCCTTCATTGAAAAACTCTTGTTCAAATATTCCTTCACGCTTTCCAACATTTCTATATTGTTTCCAATCAGCAATATGTCATCCACATATAATATTAGAAACGCTATAGAGCTCCCACTCACTTTCTTGTAAATACAAGCTTCTCCGTAAACTTGTATAAACTCGAACGCTTTGATCACTTCATCAAAGCGAAGATTCCAACTCCGAGATGCTTGCACCAGTCCATAAATGGATCGCTGGAGTTTGCAAACTTTGTCAGCATTCTCTGGATCGACAAAACCTTCTGGTTGCATCATATACAACTCTTCCTTAAGGTAACCGTTAAGGAACGCTGTTTTGACATCCATCTGCCAAATTTCATAATCGAAAAAGGCAGCTATTGCTAACATGATTCTGACGGACTTAAGCATCGCTACGGGTGAGAAGGTCTCATCGTAGTCAACTCCTTGAACTTGTGAAAAACCCTTTGCCACAAGTCGAGCTTTATAGACGGTGACATTACCGTCCGCGTCCGTCTTCCTCTTAAAGATCCATTTGTTCTGAATGGCTTTACGCCCTTCAGGTAATACTTCCAAAGTCCATACTTTGTTTTCATACATGGATCCCATCTCGGATTTCATGGCCTCTAACCACTTCTCGGAATCCGGGCCCATCATCGCTTCTCCATAGCTCGTAGGTTCATCGTTGTTTAACAACATGACCTCTAAGACAGGGTTGCCGTACCACTCAGGAGCAGTACGCGTCCTTGTCGACCTACGAGGTTCGATAGCAACTTGATCCAAAGCTTCATGATCATCATCATTAACTTCCTCTTCAGCTAATGTAGGCTCCACAGAAACAATTTTCTGCGCTGCGCTACTCTCAGGTTGAAGTAAAGGTTCAACAACCTCATCAAGTTCTATCTTCCTCCCACTCAATTCTTTCGAGAGAAACTCTTTCTCAAGAAATGTTCCGTTTTTAGCGACAAACACTTTGCCTTCGGATCTGAGGTAGAAGGTATACCCAACTGTCTCTTTTGGGTATCCTATGAAGACGCATTTCTCCGCTTTGGGTTCCAGCTTTTCAGGCTGAAGCTTTTTGACATAAGCATCACATCCCCAAACTTTAAGAAACGACAGCTTTGGCTTCTTGCCAAACCAAAGTTCATTTGGCGTCGTCTCAACGGATTTCGATGGTGCCCTATTTAAAGTGAATGCAGCTGTCTCTAATGCATAACCCCAAAACGATAGTGGCAAATCGGCAAGAGACATCATAGATCGCACCATATCCAATAAGGTTCGATTACGACGTTCGGACACACCATTACGCTGTGGTGTTCCAGGCGGTGTTAATTGTGAAACAATTCCACACTGTCTTAAGTGACTGCCAAACTCATAACTCAGATATTCTCCTCCTCGATCAGATCGTAGGAATTTAATCTTCTTGTTACGATGATTCTCAACTTCACTCTGAAATTGTTTGAACTTTTCAAATGTTTCAGACTTGTGTTTCATTAAGTAAATATACCCATATCTACTTAAGTCATCAGTGAAGGTGAGAAAGTAACGATAACCACCGCGCGCCTCAATGCTCATCGGACCGCACACATCAGTATGTATGATTTCCAATAAGTCACTTGCCCGTTCCATTGTTCCAGAGAACGGAGTTTTAGTCATCTTGCCCATGAGGCATGGCTCACATGTGTCAAGTGATTCAAAATCAAGTGACTCCAAAAGTCCATCAGCATGGAGCTTCCTCATGCGTTTTACGCCAATATGACCTAAACGGCGGTGCCACAAGAAAGTGGTATTATCATTATCAATTCTACATCTTTTGGCATCAATGTTATGAACATGTGTATCATTACTATCGAGATTCAATAAGAATAAACCCCTCACATCGGGTGCATGACCATAAAAGATATTACTCATATAAATAGAACAACCATTATTCTCTGATTTAAATGAGTAACCGTCTCGCAATAAACAAGATCCAGATATAATGTTCATGCTTAACGCAGGCACCAAATAACACTTATTTTAGGTTCATCACTAATCCCGACGGTAATCGAAGAGCGAGCGTGCCGACGGCGATCACATCAACCTTGGAACCATTTCCCACGCGCATCGTCACTTCGTCCTTTGCCAGCCTCCGTCTATTCCGCAGTTCCTGTTTTGAGTTGCAAATATGAGCAACCGCACCGGTATCAAATACCCAGGCACTACAACGAGAGTTGGTAAGGTACACATCAATAACATGTATATCATATATACCTTGTTTGTTGTTGGCCGCCTTCTTGTCAGCCAAATACTTGGGGCAATTCCGCTTCCAGTGTCCAGTTCCCTTGCAATGAAAACACACAGTTTCTGGTTTGGGTCCAGCCTTGGGTTTCTTCACGAGAGGAGCAACTGCTTTGCCACTCTTCTTGGAGTTACCCTTCTTACCCTTGCCATTTTTCTTGAAACTAGTGGTTTTATTGACCATCAACACTTGATGCTCCTTCTGAATTTCAGACTCGGCGGCTTTCAGCATCGCAAACAGCTCGGCGACTGACTTGTTCATCCCGTGCATGTTATAGTTCAACACGAAGCTCTTGTAGCTAGGTGGCAATAATTGAAGAACTCTGTCAGTGATAGCCTCTGGCGGAAGGGGCATCCCTAACTCAGCCAGACGGGTGGAGTACCCAGACATTCTGAGCACGTGATCACTGATAGACCCGTTCTCCTCCATCTTGCAAGCATAGAACTTATCGGAGATCTCATATCTCTCGATCCGGGCATTCTTCTGAAAGATAAACTTCAACTCCTGGAACATCTCATATGCTCCATGACGTTCAAAACGTCTTTGAAGTCCCGGTTCTAAGCCATACAACATTGCACATTGAACTATTGAGTAATCATCAGAACGAGCCTGCCAGGCGTTCACAACGTCTAGAGACTCAACTGGAGCGGGTGGATCACCAAGCGGTGCATCAAGGACATAAGCCTTCTGGGAAGCCGTAAGGATAATCCTTAGATTACGGGCCCAGTCCACAAAGTTACTTCCATCATCTTTCAACTTAGCTTTCTCTAGGAACGCATTAAAATTCAGGGGTGCTACTGCGCGAGCCATGATCTACAACATAAATATAGCAAAGACAACTTAGACTATTGTTCTAGATAATGAGTTTAGTTAATCATATTACTTTAAAAACTCCCACTCAAATTGACATCCCTCCGGTCATTCAAGTGTAACATGATCCAAATCCACCAACTCAAGTCCGATCATCACGTGAGTTGAGGTGGTTTCAATGGTGAACATCTTCATGTTGATCATATCTACTATATGACTCATGTTCGACCTTTCGGTCTCTTGTGTTCCGAGGCCATGTCTGTACATGCTAGGCTCGTCAAGTTTAACCCGAGTGTTCCGCACGTGCAACATGGCTTACACCCGTTGTATGCGAACGTAGAGTCTATCACACCCGATCATCACGGCGTGTCTCGAAACGACGAACTTTCGCAACGGTGCACACTTGGGGAGAACACAATTTATCTTGAAATTTAAGTGAGGGATCACCTTATAATGCTACCGTCGTCCTAAGCAAAATAAGATGCATAAAAGGATTAACATCACATGCAAATCATAAGTGACATGATATGGCCATGAACTTGTGCTTTTGATCTCCATCTCCAAAGCACCGGCATGATCTCCATCGTCACCGGCATGACACCATGATCTCCATCATCTTGATCTCCATCAACGTGTCGCCATAAGGTTGTCGCGCCGACTGTTGCTTCCACGACTATTGCTAACGTTTAGCGATAAAGTAAAGCATTACATAGCGCTTAATGATTGACACGCAGGTCATACAATAATTAAAGACAACTCTATGGCTCCTGCCAGTTGCCGTACTCATCGACATGCAAGTCGTGATATTCTATACAACACATGATCATCTCATACATCACATATATCTCATCATGTAATTGGCCATATCACATCACAACATACCCTGCAAAAACAAGTTAGACGTCCTCTAATTGTTGTTGCAAATTTTACGTGGCTGCTACGGGTTTGCAAGAACCGTTCTTACCTACGCAAAACCACAACGTGGTGTAGTGATTGCTTTTTGATCTTCTAAAAGAACCCTCTTCATTGAAATCGATTCAACTAAAGTGAGAGAGACAGACACCCGCTAGCCATCTTTATGCAACGAAGTTACATGTCAGTTGAAGGAACCTGTCTCGCGTAAGTGTACGCGTAATGTCGGTCCGGGCCGCTTCATCTCACAGTACCGCCGAATCAAATATCAACTAGTAACGGCAAGCAATATGTATACACCCACGCCCACAACTCGTTTGTGTTCTACTCGAGATCTCATCTACGCATAGACCTGGCTCATGATGCCACTGTTGGGGAACGTTGCATGGGAAACAAAAATTTTCCTACGCACACACAAGATCTATCCATGGTGATGAGCATCTACGAGAGGGAGAGTGAATCTACATACCCTTGTAGATCGCTAAGCGGAAGCGTTAATAAACGCGGTTGATGTAGTCGAACGTCTTCGCGATCCAAATCGCCGAGCGTCCCGCGATCCAATCACGATCCTTCCGATCTAGTGCCGAACGGACGGCACCTCCGCGTTCAACACACGTACGGCTTGATGACGCCTTCACCTCCTCGATCCAGCGAGCGATGGTGAAGTAGTGGTTGAGTTCCAGCAGCACGACGGCGTGGTGATGGTGGTGAGGAACAATCTCTGCAGGGCTTCGCCAAGCGCTACGGAGATTATGACGGAGGAACTAGAGGGCTAGGGTTGCCGGCACACGGCTTGGGAAATCCTGATGTGTCCCGTGTGCTAGCCCTGCCCCTCTATTTATATGTTGAGCCTTGGGGTCTAAACTTGGAGTAAAAGCCTCCTCCAGGTCGGTTTTACCCGCACAAGGTCGGTTTGGCCCGCAGGAAAAGAGTCCAACTCGGATCCCTGCCGAACCGCGCACAGCCGCGCACAAGCGGTAGTACCGCTTCACACAAGCGGTAGTACCGCTTGGGCGGTAGTACCGCTTCACACAAGCGGTAGTACCGCTCGGGCGGTAGTACCGCTTCACACAAGCGGTAGTACCGCTTACGCGGCAGCAAAACTACTTTTGCACTTTCCAATACCTCGTGGGCTTTTATCCCTTGGCCCATATAAAGTGTTGCTGCACCCGAACACTTCGGTAAACATCCGGAACCCCTTCCGGTGAACTCCGGAACTCTTTCGGAGATCAAAACACTATTATCACATATATCAATCTTTACCTCCGGACTATTCCAGAGATCCTCGTCATGTCCGGGATCTTATCCGAGACTTCCGAACAACTTTCGGTCACCAACATAATAACTCAATTATACTAATCGTCACCAAACGTTAAGTGTGTAGACCCTGCGGGTTCGAGAACTATGTAGACATGACCGAGACACCTCTACGGCCAATAACCAATAGCGGGACCTGGATGCCCATATTGGCTCCTACATATTCTACGAAGATCTTTTATCGGTCGAACCTCTATGTCAAGGATTCAGTTAATCCCGTATGCTGTTCCCTTTGTTCTTCGGTATGTTACTTGCCCGAGATTCGATCGTCGGTATCTCTATACCTAGTTCAATCTCGTTACCGGCAAGTCTCTTTACTCGTTCCGTAATACAAGATCTCGTGGCTAACACTTTTAGTCACATTGCTTGCAAGGCTCATTGTGATGTTGTATTACCGAGTGGGCCCTGAGATACCTCTCCGTCATACGGAGTAACAAATCCCAGTCTTGATCCATGCCAACCCAACAGACATCCTCGGAGATACCTGTAGAGCACCTTTATAGTCACCCAGTTACGTTGCGACGTTTGATACACACAAGGTATTCCTCCGGTGTCAGTGAGTTGCATGATCTCATGGTCAAAGGAACAGATACTTGACATGCAGAAAACAATAGCAATAAACTGACACGATCAAATGCTACGTTTACAGTTTGGGTCTTGTCCATCACATCATTCTCCTAATGATGTGATCCCGTTATCAAATGACATCTCATGTCCATGGCTAGGAAACCTTAACCATCTTTGATCAACAAGCTAGTCAACTAGAGGCTTACTAGGGACACAGTGTTGTCTATGTACCCACACATGTATTTGAGTTTCCAATCAATACAATTATAGCATGGATAATAAACGATTATCATGAACAAGGAAATATAATAATAACCAATTTATTATTGCCTCTAGGGCATATTTCCAACACAAGCAAGGCCCCAATCTTTGGACCTACACAAACAATCAAACACTTGCACCCAACGCTATAAAGGGGTTGTCAATCCCTTCACGGTTACTTGCAAGGATGAGATCTGGTAGAGATAGATATAAAAGATTGCTAAAAGTAAAACTAAAATAAAAGTAAATAAATTGCAGCAAAGTATTTTTGGTATTTTTGGATTATAGATCTGAAAATATAATATGGAAAATAGACCCGGGGGCCATAGGTTTCACTAGAGGCTTCTCTCTTGAAGGAAAATAATACGGTGGGTGAACAAATTACTGTCGAGCAATTGATAGAAAAGCGCATAGTTATGACGATATCCAAGGCAATGATTATGCATATAGGCATCACGTCCGTATCAAGTAGACCGAAACGATTCTGCATCTACTACTATTACTCCACACATCGACCGACTCCTGCCTTCATCTAGAGTATTAAGTTCATGAAGAACAGAGTAACGCATTAAGTAAGATGACATGATGTAGAGGGATAAACTCAAGCAATATGATGAAAACCCCATCTTTTTACCCTTGATGGCAACAATACAAATACGTGCCTCGCTACCCTTCTTTGTCACTGGGTGAGGACACCGCAAGATTGAACCCAAAACTAAGCACTTCTCCCATTGCAAGAATTACCAATCTAGCTGGCCAAACCAAACCAATAACTCGAAGAGACTTGCAAAGATATGAAATCATGCATATAAGAATTCAGAGAAGATTCAAATAATATTCATAGATAATCTGATCATAAACCCACAATTCATCGGATCTCGACAAACACACCGCAAAAGAGTATTACATCGGATAGATCTCCATGAAGATCATGGAGAACATGGTATTGAAGAACATAGAGAGAGAAGAAGCCATCTAGCTACTAGCTATGGACCCGAAGGTCTGAGGTAAACTACTCACGCATCATCGGAGGGGCAATGGAGTTGATGTAGATGCCCTCCGTGATCGAATCCCCCTCCGGCAGATTACCGGAAAGGCCCCAAGATGGGATCTCACGGGAACAGAGGCTTTTGGCGGCGGAAAAGTATTATCGTGGCTCCTTTTGGTATTGGGGGAATATTCCTGAATTTATAGGCAGAGAATTAGGGTTGGAGGAGCCACGGGGGGGGCCCACAAGCCAGGGGGGCGCCCCCCCTCAGGGGCGCACCCAGGTGGCTTTTGGCCCACCAGTGGATCTTCTGGCCTCTTCTCCAAGTCTCCTGGGTTCCTTCTGGTCCAAGAAAAATCATCGTAGATTTTTATTCCGTTTGGACTCCGTTTGATATTCCTTATCTGCAATACTCAAAAACAAGGAAAAAACAGAAACTGGCACTGGGCACTAGGTTAATAGGTTAGTCCCAAAAATAATATAAAATAGCATATTAATGCATATAAAACATCCAAAACAGATAATATAATAGCATGGAACAATAAAAAATTATAGATACGTTGGAGACGTATCAAGCATCCCCAAGCTTAATTCATGCTCGTCCTCGAGTAGGTAAATGATAAAAACAGAATTTTCGATGTGGAATGCTACCTAACATATTTATCCATGTAATATTCTTTATTCTGGCATGAATGTTCAGATCCATAAGATTCAAAACAAAAGCTCAATATTGACATAAAAACAATAATACTTCAAGCATACTAACAAAGCAATTGTGTCCTTTCAAAATAACATGGCCAAAGAAAGTTATCCCTACAAAATCATATGGTCTGGCTATGCTCCATATTCCCCACACAAAGTATTTAAATCATGCACAACCCCGATGACAAGTCAAGCAATTGTTTCACACTTTTTATGTTCTCAAACCTTTTCAACTTTCACGCAATACATGAGCGTGAGCCATGGATATATCACTATAGGTGGATTAGAATATGGTTGAGGTTGTGAGGAAAAGGAGAAGATAGTCTCACATCAACTAGGCGTATCAACGGGCTATGGAGATGCCCATCAATAGATATCAATGTGAGTGAGTAGGGATTGCCATGCAACGGATGCACTAGAGCTATAAGTGTATGAAAGCTCAAAAAGAAACTAAGTGGGTGTGTATTATAATGAAAAATTCCCACTAGTATATGAAAGTGACAAAATAGGAGACTCTCTATCATGAAGATCATGGTGCTACTTTGAAGCACAAGTGTGGAAAAAACATAGTAGCATTGTCCCTTCTCTCTTTTCTCTCATTTTTTTTATTTTGGTGGGCATCTTTGGCCTCTCTTTTTTATTTGGGCTTCATTGGCCTCTTTTATTATTTGTAAAGTCCGGAGACTCATCCCAACTTGTGAGGGAATCATAGCTTCCATCATCCTTTCCTCTCACGGGACAATGCTCTAGTAATGATGATCATCACACTTTTATTTACTTACAACTCAAGAATTACAACTCGATACCTAGAATAAAATATGACTCTATATGAATGCTTCTGGCGGTGTACCGGGATGTGCAACGATCTAGCATAGCAAATGACATCAAAAAACGGACAAGCCATGAAAACATCATGCTAGCTATCTTACGATCATGCAAAGCAATATGAAAATGATGGTGCGTGTCATAATAAACAGAACGGTGGAAGTTGCATGGCAATATATCTCGGAATGGCTATGGAAATGCCATAATAGGTAGGTATGGTGACTATTTTGAGGAAGGGTATATGGTGGGTTTAATGCACCGGCGAAAGTTGCGCGGTACTAGAGAGGCTAGCAATGGTGGAAGGGTGAGAGTGCGAATAATCCATGGACTCACATTAGTCATAAAGAACTCACATACTTATTGCAAAAGTCTATTAGTTATCGAAGCAAAGTATTAGATGCATGCTCCTAGGGGAGAGGTTGGTAGGAGTTAACCATCGTGCGCTCCCGACCCTCACACAAAGGATGACAATCAATAAACAAATCATGCTCCGACTTCGTTACATAACGGTTCACCATACGTGCATGCTACGGGAATCACAAACTTTTAACACAAGTATTTCGACCAATCCACAATTACTCACTAGCATGACTCTAATATCACCATCTTTATATCTCAAAACTATATGCAAGGAATCAAACTTCTCATAGTATTCAATGCACTTTATATGAAAGTTTTTATTATATCCCTCTTGGATGCCCATTATATTAGGACTAAATTCACAACCTAAACCAATTACCATGCTGTTTAAATACTCTCAAAATAATATAAGTGAGGTACGAGAGTTCAATTATTTCTATAAAATGAAAACACCACCGTGCTCTAAAAAGATATAAGTGAAGAACTAGAGCAAAAATTGCCTAGCTCAAAAGATATAAGTGAAGCACATAGAGTATTCTAATAAATTCACGATTTATGCGTGTCCCTCTCAAAAGATTTGTGAAGCAAGTATGATTGTGGCAAACTAAAAAGCAAAGACTCATATCATACAAGACGCTCCAAGCAAAACACATATCATGTGTTGAATAAAAATATAGCCTCAAGTAAATTTACCGATGGATTGAAGACGAAAGAGGGGATGCCTTCCGGGGCATCCCCAAGCTTAGGCTCTTTGGTATCCTTGAATATTACTTGGGGTGCCTTGGGCATCCCAAAGCTTAGGCTCTTGTCACTCCTTATTCCATAGTCCATCAAATCCTTACCCAAAACTTGAAAACTTCACAACACAAAACTCAACAGAAAACTCATGAGATCCGTTAGTATAAGAAAAATAAACCATCACTTTTGGTACTGTTGTGCACTCATTCTTTATTTATTTTGGTGTAATATCTACTGTATTCCAACTTCTCCATGGTTCATACCCCCCGATACAACCCATAGATACATCAAAACAAGCAAACAACACAAGGAAAACAGAATCTGTCAAAAACAGAACAGTCTGTAGCAATCGGTAAACTTCGAATACTTATGTAACTCCAAAAATTCTGAAAAATTAGGAAAATATGGGAAATTTGTATATAAATCTTGTGTAAAAAAATTAAGACTCATTCGACGCTCTGGTGAATTTATAAAATTCCTGGACTGAGCGCAAAAGTTTCTGTTTTTCAGCAGAATCAAATCAACAATCACCGTAGACCATCCCAAAGGTCTTACTTGGATCAAACACTAATTAAAACACTAAAACACAATTACTACAGAGGTAATAATGTGTAAATCACTCAAAAACAGAAACAAAAAACATAAAACATAAAATAAAATTGGGTTGCCTCCCAACAAGCGCTATTGTTTAACGCCCCTAGCTAGGCATAACGCAATAGATCTAGGTATTGTCATCTTTGGTATGCAATCCATACTCAACCATATCTTCCAAAACCCTTTTTAGCAAATACTTTATTTATTTTCTTTCCTTACTGATAGGAGAACTTAGTTCATGAAAAGGACTTTGATTAGTAACTTTGACATTCATAAACTCATAATCTGGATCATCACCATAAATATCATCATATAAAACGCGTATCTCATTTTTAATGGGTTCCCTGATTTTTTCTTCTAACCAATCATCATTGAATCCTACATAAATGCCCCTAGTGATCCAATCAAATTCATCATAGGTTTCAAGGTAAATAGTTTGGGTAATTTCGGAATAGGGAACTCTTCTTCTAAGATTATCACGGTAAGATTGCTAATCCCTAGACTCAAAGCTACGCAAGGTTTCTTTATCGTGTAGGATTTCTTCAATTGGAGGGTGTTCAATATCCTTTTTATAGAAAGCAAAAATTTCCCTAGCTTCATGTATTATAAAATCAAACTCACGCATAAGGATGATAGTAGCAACCTTTTTGGCCTTAGGATGATTAATTTTGGGAAGTTCATAAAACACCTTTTGCAAAGCGGGATGAACATGCACAAGTTTTCTTTCCAATTTTTCAACGAGCATGACAATAGCATCCACATAAAAATTTGTGTTAAGAAGAATAGAACTCTTATTCATAGGCATTACTCCCGTACAATCAAAGTACTCCTGAATAACACTCTTTCCAATAATATTACCGTCTCCCACTTGAAAAGTTTTAGCTTTATAATTAGGAGGAGGTTCAGTTTCATGATCTAGAGAGCAAGATCCAAAAAATTTCTCAAGATGTGTACTAGCAATACCCTCAAAATTTTCAATGATAACCTTCCCAGATTCAGACATGGTGGCAACGAATCGATCTAGCACACAAGCAAACAAAAAGCAAACAAAAAGACGAACGGAAGAAGGGCGAATAAAAAGGCAAATCTTTTTGGTTTTTTCTGAAAATTGTTTTAGAAGTGGGGGAGAGGAAAACGAGAGGCAAATGGCAAATAATGTAAATGCAAGAGATGAGTTTGTGATGGGTACTTGGTAGGCTTGACTTGCTATGTATCCTCCCAGGCAACGGCGCCAGAAATCCTTCTTGCTACTTCTTGAGCTTGCGTTGGTTTTCCCTTGAAGAGGAAAGGGTGATGCAGCAAAGTAGATAAGTATTTCCCTCAGTTGTTGAGAACCAAGGTATCAATCCAGTAGGAGGTACAAGCAAGGCCCCAATCTTTGCACCTACACAAACAATCAAACACTTGCACCCAACGCTATAAAGGGGTTGTCAATCCCTTCACGGTTACTTGCAAGGATGAGATCTGATAGAGATAGATATAAAAGATTGCTAAAAGTAAAACTAAAATAAAAGTAAATAAATTGCAGCAAAGTACTTTTGGTATTTTTGGTTTATAGATCTGAAAATATAATATGGAAAATAGACCCGGGGGCCATAGGTTTCACTAGAGGCTTCTCTCTTGAAGGAAAATAATACGGTGGGTGAACAAATTACTGTCGAGCAATTGATAGAAAAGCGCATAGTTATGACGATATCCAAGGCAATGATTATGCATATAGGCATCACGTCCGTATCAAGTAGACCGAAACGATTCTGCATCTACTACTATTACTCCACACATCGACCGACTCCTGCCTTCATCTAGAGTATTAAGTTCATGAAGAACAGAGTAACGCATTAAGTAAGATGACATGATGTAGAGGGATAAACTCAAGCAATATGATCAAAAACCCCATATTTTTACCCTTGATGGCAACAATACAAATACGTGCCTCGCTACCCCTACTTTGTCACTGGGTGAGGACACCGCAAGATTGAACCCAAAACTAAGCACTTCTCCCATTGCAAGAATTACCAATCTAGCTGGCCAAACCAAACCAATAACTCGAAGAGACTTGCAAAGATATGAAATCATGCATATAAGAATTCAGAGAAGATTCAAATAATATTCATAGATAATCTGATCATAAACCCACAATTCATCGGATCTCGACAAACACACCGCAAAAGAGTATTACATCGGATAGATCTCCATGAAGATCATGGAGAACGTGGTATTGAAGGACATAGAGAGAGAAGAAGCCATCTAGATACTAGCTATGGACCCGAAGGTCTGAGGTAAACTACTCATGCATCATCGGAGGGGCAATGGAGTTGATGTAGATGCCCTCCGTGATCGAATCCCCCTCCGGCAGATTACCGGAAAAGGCCCCAAGATGGGATCTCACGGGAACAGAGGCTTTTGGCGGCGGAAAAGTATTATCGTGGCTCCTTTTGGTATTGGGGGAATATTCCTGAATTTATAGGTAGAGAATTAGGGTTGGAGGAGCCACGGGGGGGGGGCACAAGCCAGGGGGGCGCCCCCCCCCCCCCCAGGGGGGCACCCAGGTGGCTTGTGGCCCACCCGTGGATCTTCTGGCCTCTTCTCCAAGTCTCCTGGGTTCCTTCTGGTCCAAGAAAAATCATCGTAGATTTTTATTCCGTTTGGACTCCGTTTGATATTCCTTATCTGCAATACTCAGAAACAAGGAAAAAACAGAAACTGGCACTGGGCACTAGGTTAATAGGTTAGTCCCAAAAAATATAAAATAGCATATTAATGCATATAAAACATCCAAAACAGATAATATAATAGCATGGAACAATCAAAAATTATAGATACGTTGGAGACGTATCAAGCATGAGTTTCTTAAAGCTATCAATGACGATCTCCGAAAGAAGACTTCATCTTATCTAGCCAAACGATTACTCTTGTCTACATTCATGCCTCAAGTTAAGTCTAAGCAAACTAGTAACAAAGGCAAGAAAGGTTCGTCATCTAGTAGAAACAATAAAAATGCTAAACCCAATGATGTTGCTTCTAGTAGTTCTATTGATTCCACTAATGATGATTCTCTTAGCCAAGTTACACTTGAGCAAGAAAATGCTTTATTGAAAGGAATTATAGAGAAAGGTATCTACAAGAGTCCTGCCGGGTGTAAGCAATTTGAGGAAATTGTACGCAAGCACGGAGGATACCGGAAGAACCATGGCATTGGCTACTTCAACGCTAATGGAGTTGAATGTGAAGAAGGTCAATACCCCAGAAGTATGAAAATACTCCTCCCAAGGGAACAAACACCCAAGATGACCTTCCACCAAAAGACCACAAGCTCAAGGGCAAGAACAAGCTTCAAGAGGACATTGACTCATATGAAGATGAATCCCAAGCTTTGGTGGAGTGGGTTCCCAAGGCTACTTCAAGGTCAACTTCTACAAGGTCTACTTTAACACCAAGGATCCCCATCAAGTTGATGTGGGTCCCCAAGAAGAAGAACTAGAAAGTTCTTGAGGGGTGACTCCGCCAATGAAATTCACTCACATTCATAGTTGGCAAGAACTATTTGCAATCAACATCAACTCTATGCAATAGTTCAAGGAGTCACACATTCCCTCAACGGTAAGCAAGGGACAAGGTAATCAACAAATCCATGGACATCATACCATATGCTTTACACTCCATGTCCATAGATATCCTTGTATTTGTCTCTTGTGTGTTGGGACTAACCCATGTAGGTGAGAAGAGTAAGGAAACAACAAGGATGCTCCCAACTCATGGTGATCTTCATCAACCTTGAGCATCCACCACTTCATCACCAACATGAAGTCTTCATCGACAAAACCCAAGGTTAGTTTATCCCTCCTATGGGGGGATGTCACATCAAGGGGGAGCTTTACTCTAAGACTTGAGTTAAAGCATCTCTTAGTATGTGACAACATTAAATGCTTTATGTAAAAGTGGTAACCCCACTTGTGCTTAAACGATGAGTATGACCTATGATCAAGTATTCTTACTTGGCTCCCAAGTCAATATACTCATATATAGATGACTCCGTCATCGCCAAAATGCTTGATAGATGCTAGTATGTTTGTGCATGTTTGCCATGATTTCATTTGACATCTTATTGTGTGAGCATGTTGGTCTGCACTTCTTTATCCATTCGAGGATATCCAATTGTTGCTATTTGGTTCTTAATTTATCTTCTGCCAATTGGATGTACAAGAATGCCTAGGACCCTCCTCTAGCTATCTATGCTTTCTCACCTCATATTCTTTTCTTGCTACATCACAAAACTTGAACAAGCACTTCTCGATCCCTCTGTGTGAGATGCACTCGGAGTTCCGTGTTGAAAAGGGCTGCACTCCAAAACCTCCCAAGTGCAACTCGGTGTGACCAACAAACATTTCTCGGTTTCACCGATTGCAGTAGGTTGATCTGGATTTTCAATCTCGGTAACACCGATTCCTTATTCCCAGTTACATCGAGTTTCCCTGTCAGCTGACAGTTGAGAAACTCGGTGACACCGAAAATTTCGAACCGGTGTCACCGACAGCAAGGGGTATATATGCTGTGAACCCGACGCTTTGAAATTCACTCCTCAAACCGTCGCGCTCCAGAACCCTAAGCTGCCAAAAAGGACCCCCCGGTCGTCGCCCTTGCCTCCCCGTGCTCCTCCACCGCTGGGATCCTCGCCATCGACGGGCATCTTCGCCGCCGTCTTCGCCGTAGCGGACCGTCACCAAGCTAGGGTACGGATCCGATCCTCTCTTGCGCTCCATCGTCTGATTCTTGCGCATTGAGATGTTCTTATCTATAAGCCACTGTGTGCAATCCTCCCTATCCACCGGAGTTCTCGTAGATTAGCGAACAATGAAAATTTTAGGGTTAGCTATCCGTAGATTGCATCTCGGTACCACCGAGTTGAAAAAATCGGTTCCACCGATTGTGTTTTAGGGTTACTGAGAACCGTATTAGTGAGACCGAAGCAATCTTTTCGGTTCCACCGAAAAGGCTGCCAGGTCTCTGTTGATGAATATGGTCAGTCTCGGTGACTCCGAAAAATACCACTCGGTGACACCGAAATACCTTCTGCAGAAAGCTAAAACTAATGTCTTCCTTGTTCAAACTTTTGAAAATCTCTGTGTTTTGTGATGCTCAACCCCTCTGCTCCTCTATATTCTCTTCACAGGGTTAGATATGTCAGATGCTAAAGATAGCCAGAATGATCTCAGAGAGCAGAGTATGGATTTGGACTCAGGCACTAGTCCCGATGAGAGTTTTGATGATGTGTCCAGTTCTCCTGATTTTCCCAAGGCTGCTACAAGGACTAGGAGGAAGCTCAATTCCGATGAAGAGGATGAGGACTTCATCCCTGATGAGCTGACTAGGAAAGATGATGCTGCCACTTCTTCCAAGAAGAAGAAAGCTATCAGGAAGGAGTATGCTAGCTCTGAGATATTGAGAGCACCTAAGAGCTCCAGAGCAACCATGACTGTTATGCCTCCCAAGAAGTCTATGCCCAAGAAGGCAGGGGAGAAGAAGAAGAGAGAGAGGACAAAATCTGTCAAGGCTAAAGTTCTTCCATCCACTCCAGAGTATCTTGATGAGGATGAAGAAGAGGAGGTAGAGCCAGCTGCAAAGGCCCCTCCCAAGAAGAAGAAGAAGCTTGTGGCAGATGCTATGCCTAAGGCTAACACTTCCAAGAGCACCAAATCTGCTCCAAAGAAGGCTGCTGCTGCTGATAAGCCTAAGAGGTTTTCCAGAGATATACCAGCTTCCAGCAAGAACAAGACCTCCACTTTCAGGGAAGCTGAGGATGATGATGATTTTTCTACTTTGATGAAGCTCAGACCACACCTTCCAGAGCATAATGCCAACCATCTAATTGCTGAAGATATGAAGAAGAGGAAGGATTCTGGTTTAAGGGCATGGAGAGCTATTGATCCATGTGCCCAGAGAAGGAAAACTGTTGTGGACTATAGGTTTTATACCAAGGAGCAACAGGATTTCTATGAGACAATCTTACTTGACAAGAGCCCAGCTGTCAGTGATATGAGATATGTTGATTGGAAGTATATCAAGGAGAATGAAGACTGCTTCCCAAATGTTCAATACAACTTCCACTGCATTGGCTTAGACAAGTTTGTTGGCACAGAATTCACTGCATGGAACGATGAGATGATCATGCAATTCTACTCCACTACTCATTTCTATGGAGATGGTAGGATTGTGTGGATGACTGAAGGAGCAAGATATGAGTCTACTGTTGAGGAATGGGCTGCTATCTTAGGAGTCCCATATGTGGAAGATGGTGACCTGGATGTCTATTCTCAATCCAAGGAGAGCCACAATGCTATGGCTAACATGTACAATGAGATCCCTGCTGCTCATGTGAAGTCTCACAAGTTAGGATCCATCTACTTCCTCCAGGCTGGCCTCCGTACCATGAACACCATCTTGAGGCACACATTGATGCCTAAGTCTGGAGATGACAAGATGATTCGAGGCTATTCCATCAACATGCTGATCCATCTTGATAGACACACCAGGATAAGGGTGATGGACTTGATAGTAGAGACTGTGAAGAGGGTTGCTGCTGATCAAAAGCGCTCATGCTGCTATGCACCCTACATTCAGATGCTAATCAACTCCAAGCTGGAGAAGCACATCTTTGCTCTTGACAGGCCCCACTTGCCCCTACAGCCAGATCTTGAGGACAACGTCGTGGAGATGAACCCAGATCATCCCACCTCAGCTGCAGCACAGGCAGAGGCAGAGGCAGCTAGAGCCACTAGTGCTCCAGTCCCTAGATCCAGGAACGAGCAAATGGATCTTTTGATCAACACCATTCAGGGCATGCAGAAGGACATCAAGGACATACTGGGGAATCAGAATAGTCTTGTGAGGATCTTTGAGAATAGGATCAAGACCCTAAATGACAAAATGGATGGGCTGGCAAAGACGGTGAATGAGCTGAAGAAGGAAGTTGACAGCGTGCCCAGTCCCGACACTTCAGATGATGAGGATGACTCTCCTCTCAGGCCAGGCACTCCCTTTACTACCCAGGCCAGATCAGCCACAGTGCCAGCTCCAGATTAGAGGCCTTCTTCATCAGCACCTGCTACAGCCTCCTCAGCTCCATCAGCTCCAGTACCTCCCGTTGCTACTCCAACTCCATCCATGACATCAGCAGAGGTCTTCGCCGACGCAGTTCTCTCGACTCCTTCCTCAACAACCGGAGGAGATCAGCCCCAGAAGAGCGCTTAGATATATACCTTTGAACTTTTTGGTAACTTGTTGCCAAAGGGGGAGAAGTTATATATAGATCTTTAGGCTTCGAGTGAGAGAGCGTTTGGTTTTATCGCTTTTTCAAAAACATTTGATCTTTTGGTTGCTTGTGTTAAACTTTTGTTGGTGTTTAATCATATGCTTAATGTGTGTTGCTACCACTTCCTATCATTATGATGCTTATGAGATGATCATTCACCTTTACTTGTTTGTGTTGTGCTATGATGTTCATTCTTGTTACTCTCGCACACCACCAAGTTGTATGTGACATGAAAGAGTGCCCCGTGTACCTAATCGATTGTGCATTTGCATTCAAACGCAAATCTAAAATAATGCACAAATTTAGGGGGAGCTCTTGCTTATCACATACTTCTCAAAGCGACGATTATATTCATTGATTATATCATATGTCGAAGCTTTGATCTATATGTTGTCATCAATTACCAAAAAGGGGGAGATTGAAAGCACATTTGCTCCCTTGGTGGTTTTGGTAATTAATAACAACATATATGTCATTGAACTAATGTTTCCACTAAGCATATTTCAGGAGAAGTTCAATGATAGGGATGGCAAAAAGGATTGTGGAGATACCCCAAGTTGCAAGGAAATGGATTGGCAAAGCTTCAAGCAAGAGGACTCTACATTTTACTTTGTGAGAAATCACTTTGAGTCCATAGGAAAGCCAATACTATTAAAAGGGGGTAAGGTACTGTTGGTGAACAAAATGCTCATACGTGCACAAGTGATAGTCACCAAATACACCCACAAGCTCTTCCACAAAAGTCTGTCCAAAGTCAAATATCCAAAATCGGTGCAACCAACACTTTCCACTCGGTCCCACCGATTCCCAAACTCAGACAGACCCATACCAAACCCTATCCAGTCAGTGCAACCGATTCTGCATCGGTGCCACCGAGTTTAGGTTACCAACTCTCTGTTTAGCCATTTTCAGTCTTTGGTACCACCGAGATTTGCCAGTCGGTCTCACCGAGTTTCTGGACCAACTCTCTGGATAGCCATTCACAAGAATCGGTGCCACCGAGAATTGTGGATCGGCGCCACCGAGTTTATGGACCAACTCTCTGGTAAGCCATGGTCAAGAATCGGTACCACCGAGATGTGAGAATCGGCGTCACCGAGTTTGCGCAATCTGACCGTTGGTCACCTAATCGGTACCACCGAGTTTTATATATCGGTCTCACCGAGATTCAAAAGTTGTCACCTTTTGGTCACTTCGGTACCACCGAGATTAACACATCGGTGTCACCGAGTTGGCCACTTAAGGTGTAACGGTTGGATTTTTGGGGATGCCTATATATACCCCTTCACCACCACCCACTCGAAAGAGAAGCACTCAGAACTATTCCATACTTGCCCCATCCAATTTTCTGAGAGAGAGCCACCTACCCTTGTGTTGAGATCAAGCCATTCCACTCCATCCATATGAATCTTGATCTCTAGCCTCCCCAAGTTGCTTTCCACCAAATCAATCTTTTCCACCATAGCCAAATCTGTGAGAGAGTGATTGTGTGTTGAGGAGTCTATCATCTTGAAGCACAAGAGCAAGGAGTTCATCGACATTGCCGAGCCTATTACCTTTTGGAGGGTGGGGCCTCCTAGATTGGTTAGGTGTCGCTTGGGAGCCTCCTACTTCATGTTGTGGAGTTGAACCAAGAAGTTTGTACGGGCAAGGAGATCGCCTACTTCGTGAAGATATACCCATAGTGAGGATAGTCCTTCGTGGACGGAAGCCGTTATGGAATAGTCAAGGTTGCTACTTCGTGGACCCTTATGGGTGGAGCCCTTCGTGGACTCTCGCGACCGTTACCCTCCGTGGGTTGAAGACTCCATAAACGTGGACGTACGATAGCACCACCTATCGGAACCACGGGAAAAATCATCGTGTCTACAAATTGCGTTTGATCTTCCTACCCTTCCTTTACTACTCATGCTTGTCTTTACTTTCCGTTGCTATACTCGTAGACATGCATGTGTAGGGTGTGCTTGACTTACTATGAATGCTAAAATCTGCCAACGCTTAAAATTGGGAAAAAGTAGATTTTTATTTAGTCAAGTAGTCTAATCACCCCCCCCCCTCTAGACATACTTTCGGTCCTACACCTTGCCCCGAAGGGGCCGCCGATGATGGCGCCACCATCACCCACTCATGTTCTCCATCGCCACCAGATCGCATGCGCGATCACGGAGCACCGTTTTTTTTGCAAAACTGCCTCCTCCGTACTTACTTGCTGGAGTTTGTTCATTCTTCATCATGCGACAAGCCTGTTGCACCACCTGTGCCATGGACTAGGCCTCTAGATGGATACGTAGCCCTCTCTGTTGACAGCTCGTTCACCTCATGACGGCTCAATGGCTGTAGGTATTGTTCTACGCAGGGAGGACGAGACCATGACCTTTGCGGCGTACTGATACTTATGATTTGCGTTGGGTTTTCCGTGAAGAGGAACAAGTAATTGCAGCACAATATGGATAAGTATTTCCCTCAGTTAAGAACCAAGGTTTATCGAACCAATAGGAATATCAATCAATAACCGTCTTCAGCGGCTGCACACAAAAGAGCAAACACTTGCACCCAACGCGGGCAAGAGGGTTGTCAATCCCCTTGGACTCGTTATTTGCAAGCAAGTGAAGTGTGTAGATGATAGTAGATAATTGTAAATTGCAAAATAAAATAAAAAGTAAATAATAGCAGCAAGGTAATGATAGGTTTTGTAAATATATAAGTGAATAGACCCGGGGGGCATAGTTTTCCCTAGCGGCATCTCTCATGAAGGCAACATACGGTGGGTAAACAAATTACTGTTGGGCAATTGATAGAAAAGCGCATAGTTATGTGATATTCACGGCAATGATCATGTATATACATGCATAACGTCCATAAGCAAATAGGCCGACTCCTGCTTGCACCTATTACTATTACTCCACCCATCGATTGCTATCCAGCATGCATCTAGAGTTTTAAGTAAAACAGAGTAATGCTTGGAGAACAATGACATGATGTAGACAAAGAGAAATCAATTAATATGAACTAACCCCATCGTTTTATCCTTAGTGGCAACAATACAAAGACGTGTCTTGTCCCTTTCGGTCACTGGGATATAGAGCACCGCCAGATTGAACCCACTACAACGCACCACTCTTACTGAAGAAGTGTCAATCTAGTTGGCCAAACTATTTCAATAAATCGGAGAGAATTACGAAGCTATAAACATCATGTAAATAAAATACCAGCAAGTATTAAATATATTTTCATGAATAATCTGAACATAAACTCACAATTCATCGGATCCCAACAAACGCACCGCACAAAAGAGTTACATCGGATAGATCAAAGCGAAGATGCGATGATCATTGTATTGAAGATCAAGAGAGAGAGAGAGAGAGAGAGAGAGAGAGAGAGACATCTAGGTACTAACTATGGACCCGTAGTTATATGGTGAACTACTCACACATCATCATGAGGGCAGCAAGGTTGATGAAGAAGCCCTCCGTGATCGATCCCCCCTCCAGCAGGGTGTCGGAACGGAGCTCAGTATGGGATCGCGGCAGAACAGAGACTTGCGGCGGCGGAAAAACTATTTCGGGGTGCCCTCTAGGGTTTTTGGAATATATGTGAATTTATAGGCCAGAGAACGGGGGTAGGAGGTCCACCAGGGAGGGACAAGCCATCAGGGCGCGCCGACCCCCCTGGGCGCGCCTGTTGGCTTGTGCCTCCCTCGTGCGGCCTCAGGTCTCCTCTTGAAGCTTCCAGGTCTTCTTTTGGTCCAGAAAAAATCATAAAAAATCGGGGTAATTGGACTTCGTTTGGTACTGTAAACCTGAAAAGACAAAAACACGCAGAAAACAGCAACTGGCACTAGGCACTGGGTCAATAGGTTAGTGCTCAAAAATAATATAAATTGGTAAATTAATACACAAAAAGTATCCTAGAATGATAATATATCATCATGGAACAATTAAAAATTATAGATACTTTGGAGACGTATCAGCATCCCCAAGCTTAACTCCTGCTCGTCCTCGAGTAGGTAAATGATAATAACATAATTTTTGATGTGACATGCTACCCAATATGTAATCTTTTGCATGTATGCTCATTGATAAATGACGAATTAACAAACATCAACATAGTAATATTTATAAGCACAAGTGAAAGCACATATGCTCCCTTGGCGGTTTTGATAATTCATGACAACATACATTGTCTCTTGGACTAATAGTTTTATCTAGCTTATTTCAAATGAAGTCCACAGAGAGGATTGGCTTAAAGATTGTGTGGAGAACCTCACCAAGGAAAGAAAGGAATAGGATTGGCCATGCTTCAAGATCAAGGACTCTACATTTTACATTTTGTGAGAAATCACTTTGAGTCCATAGGAAAGCCAATACTATTAAAAGGGGATGAGGTAAATATGATGATCTGGTTGCTCAAGTGCTTAGAGGTAGCCACCAAAAATACTCACCCACTTTCCCACACATATCCTCTGTCCAAAGCCTAAAGTCAAAATTCGGTGCCACTAATATTCTCATTCGGATCCGCCCAGTTTATCCAAGATAGAAGCCAAACCAAACCCTATCATCTCTGTACTACCAGTTTTCTTTCGGTGCCACCGAAATTAGTGACCAACTTCCTGGTTAGCCATTTTCTAGATTCGGTCCCACCGAGTTCTGAGAATCGGTACCATCGAGAAGTTGGACCAACTTTCTGTTAGCCCATTTCTCTAAATCGGTCCCACTGAGTTTGAGGAATCGGTCTCACCGAGATTTGGTAACTGCCTAGGTCACCCATATCGGTACCACCAAGATTAGTATATCGGTCTCACCGAAACGCCAAAGTTGCCACATTTTGAACTAGTCGGTGCCACCGAGTTTCTACTTCGGTTTCACCGAGTTGGGCAATAATGTTGAACGGTTGGATTTTTGGAGAAGCCTATATATACCCCTCCACCACCTCTCACTCGCAAGAGAAGCACTCAAAACATACACCCACTTGCCATATCCAATTTTCTGAGAGAGAACCACCTACCCTTGTGTTGAGGTCAAGATCATCCACTGCAACCATATGGATCTTGATTTCTAGCCTCCCCAAGTTGATTTCCATCCAATCAATCTCTTCTACCCATGCCAAATCTGTAAGAGAGTGATTGAGTGTTGAGGAGACTATCTTTTGAAGCAAAAGAGTAAGGAGTTCATCATACTACCACATCTATTACCTTTTGGAGGGTGGTGCCTCCTAGATTGGTTAGGTGTCGCTTGGGAGCCTCCTTCTTCGTGATTGTGGAGTTGAACCAAGAGTTTGTAAGGGCAAGGAGATCGCCTACTTCGTGAAGATCTACCCCGAGTAAGGCTAGTCCTCCGTGGACGTAGTCCATCATGGAATAGACGAGGTTGCTACTTCGTGGACCCTTCGTGGGTGGAGCCCTCCATGGACTCTCGCGACCGTTACCCTCCGTGGGTTGAAGTCTCCATAAACGTGGACGTACGATAGCACCACCTATCGGAACCACGGGAAAAATCTTCGTGTCTCCATATTGCGTTTGATCTTACTATCTCTACTCCCTTACATATGATTGTCTTTACTTTCCGCTGCCATACTTGTTGACTAGCATGTGTAGGGTGCACTAGACATGTTAGAATTGCTAAAATCTGCCAACCAATTAACTTGGGAAAAGGTTAGGTTTTTAATTTGTCAAGTAGTCTATTCACCCCCCCCCCTCTAGACATCCCTTCTAGTGATCCCACAACAAGCAACATAATCATCAATCTTTCAAAGTATACGATCCTAAAAGAATGTTTACCCCCAATCATTTTATCATATTAGCAAGGCATGGCTCCGTCTTCACCACATTAATACAAATGGCAAGCACGAGGGTGTCCAAGTCAGGCAATTGGATCGTACCTTTTCAGTGTGCATCAACTTTTTATTTCTTCACGCAATACATGAGCGTGAACCATGGACATAGCATAATGGTGGAATAGAATATGGTGGTAGATATCAAAGGGGTAAAAAGTGGAGAAGAAAGTCTCGCATCAACTAGGCGTATCAACAGGCTATGTAGATGCCCATCGATAGATATCAATGCGAGGAGTAGGGATTACCATGCAAATGATGCACTAGAGCTATAAGTGTATGAAAGCTCAACTGAAGCTAAGTGGGGTGTGCATCCAACTTGCATGCTCATTAAGACCTTGGGCATTTGAGGAAGCCCGTCATTGGAATATACAAGCCAAGTTTTTAATAATGAAAATAGTTCCCACTAGCATATGAAAATGACATAACATGAGACACTCCATATAAGAACAAGGTGCCACTTTGAGGCACAAGTGTGGTAAAGGATAGTAGCAAAGTCCCTTCTCTCTTTTCACCTCATTTTTTTCATTTTTTAATGGTGGGCTCACTTGGCCTCTCCCATTCTTATTTCCTCACTAGGACAACGCTCTAATGATGATCATCACACTTTCATTTAATTACAACTCAATATGAAAACTTGATATGAAGAACTATGAAACAATATGAATGCCTCTGGCAGTGTACCAGGATGTGCAATGATGTAGCGTGACATGTATCAAAAATGATGAACGGTGGCTTTGCCACAAATACTATGTCAGCTCTATATGATCACGCAAAGCAATATGATGATGAATGAACTAGTCATATGATGTAACGGTGGAATTTGCATGGCAATATATCTCGGAATGGCTATGGAAATGCCATAATAGGTAGGTATGGTGGCTATTTTGAGGAAGATATAAGAGGGCTTATGTGTGATAGAGCGTATCATGTCACGGGGTTTGGATGCATTGACGAAGTTTGCACCAATCCTCGAGGTGAGAATGGGCAATGCACAATACCGAAGAGGCTAGCAAAATATGAGGTGGTGAGATTGCGTATGTCCATGGGTTCACATTACTCATGAAGAACTCATATACTTATTGAAAAGTTTTATTAGTTTTATCACAAATCAAAGCACTACTCGCATTCCCGAGGGAGTTGGTTGGGAGGAGTTAACCATCGCGCGCCTCCAACCCGAAACAACACTAGGATTTTAACGAGGAATGGAAATGCTCAGACATCCCCACCATGCCTTTTTAATATTTAGACAAATGGGAAATTAACACCTCTTAATACCGGTACTTCTAAGAACCAACAATCATGCACTCACACCTTTTCACATTACCACATCAATATCATTAACCCCAAATTTCTCTTTAATGTGCTACATGATGGTTTTGATTATCACTCATTGAATACCTATTATTGGACTAGTCTTATGACCCATGCAAATTACCGTCACTATTTATTAACTCTCAAACAAATATAAATGAAGAACGGGAGTGCAATTATTTCTACAAAATCTATATGCCCCCATGCTCAAAAAGATATAAGTGAAGTACTAGAGCAACTGCTAAGCTCAAAAGATATAAGTGAAGCACATAGAGTATTCTAATAAATTATGATGAAGGTGTGTCTCTCTCAAATAGGCGTGTCCAGAAAAATGATGATTGTGGCAAACTAAAAACAAAAGCAGAAACAAACAAAAGCAAACGACGCTCCAAGCAAAACTCATATCATGTGACGAATAAAAATATAGCTCCAAGTGACATACCGATGGATTGAGACGAAAGAGGGGATGCCTTCCGGGACATACCCAAGCTTAGACGCTTGAGTATTCCTAGAATATTACCTTGGGGTGGCTTGGCCATCCCCAAGATTAGGCTCTTGCCGCTCCTTATTCCTTTTGTCCACCGTGATAACACCCAAAACTTGAAAACTTCAATCACACAAAACTCAACAAAAGTTCATGAGATCCGTTAGTATAAGCAACATATCAAATACTTTAGGTACTGTTATAAATTGATTCATATTTCATTATTGCATAATAGGTACTGTATTCTAACTTTTCCATGGCTTATACCCCCCGATACAATCCATAGCATCATCAAAACAAGCAAACTATGCAAGCAAAAACAGAATCTGTCTAAAACAGAACAGTCTGTAAAGATCTGTAGAGAACCCATACTTCTGTAACTCTAAAAATTCTGAAAAATTAGGAAAAGCTGAATAATTTTTATGGCAATACTGTGTAAAAAATTAAGATCGAAAAGACGTTCCATTAAAATCATAGAAATTCCTGCACTGGACGCTAAAGTTTCTATTTTTGCACCATATCAATTCTACTCATCTCGTGAGCCATCCCAAAGGCTTTACTTGGCACAAACACTAATTAAAACATAAAAACACAACCATTACAGAGGTAATAATCATGTTATCAAAAACAACCAGAAAGTAAAAACGCAAAAAATAAAGATAACTATTGGGTTGCCTCCCAACTAGCGCTATTGTTTTATGCCCCTAGCTAGGCATAGTGCATAATTTCAAGTGTTGTCATCTTTGATATTCTCATCTTGCAGAGGAGGCTTTTCAAAGACAATTTGGAACACATCATTAAGTAATATTTTGGCATTCTTAATACTACTCTCTTCCGTATTTTCTCTCACTATCCAAGAATATTGCTTATTGATAGCATTGAAGACTTGTTGGATAATATGAATAGGAGGAACTTCTTTACTAGTATCACAAAACACACACCTCATCATATATTACTCATTATATAAAATTTCATGCATCACATGATGTTCACAACTCATATTATAGTGTTCAAAGATATCCCTAGCCTCTTGTACAATATAGTCAAATTCATGCATGAGAATGAGACTGGCCATCTTCTTGGCTCTAGGGTCTTTTATGACCGGTAACTCATAAAAAAGTCTTTGCAAAGGGGGATGAGTATGCATAAATATTCTTTTAAGCTTAAGTACAAGAGCAAAAATAGCATCGGCTTAACTTTTAGTTCTTTTAAGGATTGGCGTATCCTTACAAGCTAAAGTACCCGTACAATTAAAGAATTTTTGGATAATGCTTTTCCCTATGATATTCCCCTTCCCCGCAACAAAAACTTTTATATCTCGCTGTGGGGGAGTTTCCTCTTTGGGGATTTCACTTCCATCATCTTTTTCAATAATAAAATCAGCCATGGTAGCAACTTCAAGCAAACGAAACAAGCAAACAAGTAAACTAGCAACCAAAGAAGTAAACTAGTAACTAGCAAAGATAAATATTTTTGTATTTTTGATTTTTTATGAAGCAAACTAAATATAACAGCAAATAGAAAGAAGAACAAGTGAATTATAATTTGTACGAAGTTACTTGATAGTTGGTGATGATATTCCCCGACAACGGCGCCAGAAATCCTTCCTGATACTTGTGATCTGTGTTGGGTTTTCCGTGAACAGGAACGGGTAATTGCAGAACAATACGGATAAGTATTTCCCTTAGTTAAGAACCAATGTTTATCAAAGCAATAGGAATATCAATCAACAACCGTCTTCAGCCGCTGCACACAAAAGAGCAAACACTTGCACCCAACGCGGGCAAGAGGGTTGTCAATCGCCTTGGACTCGTTATTTGCAAGCAAGTCAAGTGTGTAGATGATAGTAGATAATTGTAAATTGCAAGATAAGATAAAAATTAAATAATGGCAGCAAGGTAATGATAGGTTTTTTAAATATATAAGTGAATAAACCCGGGGGCCATAGTTTTCCATAGCGGCATCTCTCATGAAGGCAACATACGGTAGGTAAACAAATTACTGTTGGGCAATTGATAGAGAAGAGGATAGTTATGCGATTTTCACGGCGATGATCATGTATATATACGCAACAATACAAAGACGTGTCTTGTCCCTTTCGGTCATTGGGATATAGAGCACCGCCAGATTAAACCCACTACAACGCACCACTCTCACTAAAGAAGTGTCAATCTAGTTGGCCAAACTATTTCAATAAATCGGAGAGAATTACGAAGCTATACCAATAATGCAAATAAAATAGAAGCAAGTATTCAATATCTTTTCATGAATAATCTGAACATAAACCCACAATTCATCCGATCCCAACAAACGCACCGCACAAAAGAGTTACATTGGATAGTTCAAAGCGAAGATGCGATGATCATTGTATTGAACATCAAAAGAGAGAGAGCCATCCAGGTACTAACTACGGACCCGTAGGTCTGTGGTGAACTACTCACACATCATCATGAGGGCAGAAAGGTTGATGAAGAAGCACTCCGTGATCGATCCCCCCTCCGGCGGGGTGCCGGAACGGAGCTCCAGATGGGATCACGGCGGAACAGAGACTTGCGGTGGCGGAAAAAGTGTTTCGGGGTGCCCTCTAGTGTTTTTGGAATATATGTGAATTTATAGGTGACACGTCTCCAACGTTTCTACTTTTCCAAACACTTTTGCTCTGGTTTTGACCTCTAATTTGCATGATTTGAATGGAACTAACCCGAACTGACGTTGTTTTCAACAAAACTACCTTGGTGTTATTTTTGTGCAGAAATAAAAGTTCTTGGAATTGGATGAAACTTTTTGTGGTTTTTTCTGGGAATTATAATTAATTATGGAGCGAAGACCTGCCGGAGGGAGGCCACCTGTCGGCCACAAGCCAACAGGGCGCGACGCCCCCTAGGCCACGCCCTGATGGCTTGTGGGGCCCACGAGGCTCCTCCGACCCTGATTCCAGTCCTATAAAATCACATCTTCGGAGAAAAAAATCATAGGGAAGTTTTCATCGCGTTTCACGAGACGGAGCCACCGCCACCTCCTATTCTTCCTCGGGAGGGCTGATCTGGAGTCCGTTTGGGGCTCCTGAGAGGGGAAATCGTCGCCATCGTCATCACCAACCCTTCTCCATCAACACCGCCATGATGCTCACCACCGGAGTGAGTAATTCCTTTGTAGGCTTGCTGGACGGTGGTGGGATTGGATGAGATTGATCATGTAATCAAGTTAAGTTTGATAGGGCTTGATCCCTAGTATCCACTATGTTCTGAGATTGATGTTGCTATGACTTTGCTATGCTTAATGCTTGTCACTAGGGCCCGAGTGCCATGATTTCAGATCTGAACATATTATATTACCTCTGAATATAAGATTGATTTGGATCATATCTTGAAAGTTGTATGCACCTATTACGTGTCTTGATCCGCATACCCCAAGGTGACAATAATTGGGATTCTTTCTGATGATTGCCGTAGTTTGAGGAGTTCATGTGTTCACCATGTGTTAATGCTTTGTTCCGGTTCTCTATTAAAAGGAGGCCTTAATACCACTTAGTTTCCAATAGGACCCCGCTGCCACGGAAGGGTAGGACAAAAGATGTCATGCAAGTTCTTATCGCAAGCACGTATGACTATATATGGAATACATGCCTACATTATATTGATGAATTGGAGCTAGTTCTGTGTCGCCCTAGTGTGTAACTGTTACATGATTGATGTCATCTAAATCATTATCCATCACCGATCCACGTGCCTACGCTTTACATATACTGAATCTTGCTAAGTTACTATTGCTACTGCTACTGTCACAACTGCTACAAAATTGTTAATGTCACTACTACTGTTATTTTTGCTATTACTATTTGCCGTGCTACTAAACCTTTGCTGTAGAGAGATATCCTAGGTGCGATTGAATTGACAACTCAACTGTCAAGGCCAATAAATATTCTTTGGCTCCCCTCGTGTCGAACCAATAAATTAGGGTGAAATACTATCCGTGAAGACTGTCGCGATCCCCTATACTTGTGGGTTATCAATAGGCCAGAGAACGGGGGTAGGAGATCCACCAGGGAGGGACAAGCCACCAGGGCGCACCCTGTTGGTTGTACCTCCCTCGTGCGACCTTCGGTCTCCTCACAAAGCTTCCAGGTCTTCTTTTGGTGCAGAAAAAATCATAAAAAAGTTTCGGGGTAATTGGACTTCGTTTGGTACTGTAAACCTGAAAAGACAAAAACACGCAAAAAAAAGCAACTGGCACTGGGCACTGGGTCAATAGGTTAGTGCTGAAAAATAATATAAATAGATAAATTAATACTCAAAAAGCATCCTAGAATGATAATATATCAGCATGGAACAATCAAAAATTATGGATACGTTGGAGACGTATCATATACCGGTACATTTTTAACTGTAACGGTATCACCTAAAGAATAAAACGCCCCAAAAATACCAAAATGTAGAATACTACTTCCGTCCTGGTTTAATAGCCCTCATATTTTGAGTCAAACTTTAACCTTTAGTTTAATAACTACTCTCTTTGTAAAAAAATCTAAAAGCGTTTAGATCACTACTTTACGTAGTGAGTACCAAAAAATAAGTTATTACTAGTACTTAAGTTTGCTATTGCATATTGGGTGAGAGTACCTTAATTTTTTTGCATGGAGAGTTTACCTTAAGGTTGAGATGTGTTGAATATTATTGTATAAGATAAGTTATAGTTGGACTCTGTATGATGTGTAGATAGACTATGGAGTCATGTTTTAATAGGACACTTGTATCTTTTTTATTGAATACAGTACAGACGCAAACGCTCATATATATATGAGCATACACTCATCGCTACGAACGCACACACGCACACCTTACCCCTATGAGCACCTTTGAGAGACCGGGCCGACATATCATCTTTAGATTTACAAAGTCACCTTAGGTGCCTCGTCATCGACGGGAACGTCTCCTCCCACTGAATGTGCATCGCCCGAAATCCTGAAATAAATGCAGGAATAATGCGAGCACCAGGACTTAGAACCCTGGTGGGCTGGGATACTACTGTCCCTCTAATCATCCTACCACGGGTTGATTCACATGACACTTGTATCTTACGCCTCTTATATAACGTGAGATAGACACACGATGTAAGATATACCAACATAATAGCACATACATGTAGAGTGAGCCGGCGGCGTGTGTCCACACCCGGAGCATGGGGTATTATGACAGTGGCATGGAAAGAATCCCCTTAATCAGGCCCCGGAGATGTAGCCAGATCGATGTACCTCGTTAACAAATCTCGGTGTCGTGATCGTGTGATTACTTGGTCCTCGGATGATTGACCATGCGCCTCGGATTAATTCTAACGAGTGGTATCGAAGACCAGGTGCCCGGAATAAATCCCGGGATGGGTTCGTGGGCCGTAAACGATAGTATTAGCGTGCGTGGTATGTGTGTGTGTGGGCGGGTGATTACAGTAATAAAATTAGAGTGAATTCCGGTTTTTATCCCCTATTTTTACATTTTTGACAGTAATTACCCTATTTTGCGGGATTTCATCCGTTTTACCCCACTTAACAAAAGTGTTGTCATAATTTACCCTGTTTAAATTTTTATGAGTGTCCTGACTGATGAGTCCCAATTATAAGGTCCATCTAGGATGCCACATCGACATGTTTTTTCTGATGGTTTTTGTGCATGCCCAACCACATCGCCCTATATTCTCCCGACCGTCCAGACTTGATATGATCGCACCAGACCGGCTCGAGAAACATATACTAACTCTCTACCAGTAAACATATTATATTTGCTACCATGGAAAAAGAAACTTTTAAAGCATCATTTACCTAGTTCATGCTTGACTAGGTATTGAGATATGTACGTGCATCAGAGTCAGTGAAGTAGTATATTTACAACACTTTTAATCTGGTCCACATAATCATGCATACTTAAGGTCGTATATGATAATATTGATGAAAAACATACATGATTCCTGATTATATTTGTAACAATTTTTCCTACAATTTATTCAACAGGAACATACCATGCTAATCAAATACAGTTATCTCATTACAATACTTCTTCGAACCAAAAACAAGGAGGCTAAACCTATCTAATATGCATCCTAAACTGAGAGAATCCAACCACAAAAACATAACCACCCGGGATGAGCAACAGAGGATGCAACCATGCATGGAGGGAAGAAGATTGTCGTATTGGCTGTTGCTCGCTCCGACAATCGCTAGTGGCCATGCCTTGAAGGCTTGCCTGGTGCTTGTTGTCTACGTAGTCCTACCCCGTCCTAACAAACGAGGCAGTGATTTTGGGCCAGGTTAGGGCAATATCGTGCGTGCGATTGGAACGTAAGCGATGTGTGCCGTGAAGAATGGAGGCTAGTGTGGTGCGGGTCGACCATGGCAGACTTGGCCATCCGGCGAGCTGCAGTGATGTGATCATATCGAGCCTGACAGGTCGGAGAAGGTAGGCGATGCGGTTCGACGTGCGGAAAAACCGTGAGAAAAAAAAACCCGCCGATGTGGCATGCCAGCAGGAACTTACAATTGGAAGCCATCAGTCAAAACACTCACAAAATTTTAAACAAGGTAAATTGTGACAACGCTTTTGCTAAATGGGGTAAAACGGATGAAATCGTGCTAAATGGGTAATTAATGTCAAAAATATCAAAATAGGGGGTAAAAACCGGAATTCACTGATAAAATTACGAGCATGGCCTTGAGCTTCTAGAAGGCCCCGGAGTCCGCTCGAAACACATCACCAGCTACCTCCCTTCCTGAGTTCGCTCTCACGGAAACGACGCGTCGACTCTCCTTCCCTCTCCTCCTCCCCCCTCTCTCTAGCAATCGGCGAGCGATGGCGTGGGCGACGCGGTTCCTGTCTGCGGTGTGCTTCTTCGCGGCGGGCGTCCTCTTCGCCCCAGATGTCCTCGTCGGCGGCCGCTCCGGCTCCGGCGCCACCGCCGTCACGGCCGCCAAGGTGTCCCACCTCCTCTGCTTCGCCACCTGCTGGGGCGCTGCGCTCTGGGCTACCTTCATCGGCGGAATCATCATGTTCAAGTAATCAACGGCTTCCCCTTTGCTCAAATTCCCCCAATTTGAAAAAAAAAACGAACGAAATCTCTTGAGCTGATCGATTCGCTTTTGCTGAATCCTCCAAGGAATCTGCCGAGGCACCAGTTTGGGAACCTGCAGAGCAAGATGTTCCCGGCCTACTTCACGCTCATCTCCGCCTGCGCCGCCGTCTCCGTCGCCGCCTTCGCCTACCTCCACCCGTGGAAGGCCGCCTCCGCCGTCGAGCGCTACCAGCTTGGGTTCCTCATCTCCGCGCTCGGCTTCAACCTCTCCAACCTGCTGGTCTTCACCCCCATGACCATCGAGGTAAACGCCCCCCCCCCCCCCCAAGGAGATCTCTTGCTAAATTCCCTGCACGATAAAACAAATGTTACATCCACCCTCTGTAAACTGGACTACATAACTGAAGCCATTGATTGTCGTCTTTGGTCCAAATAAGCAATTGACCGTGGGATTTGTGCCAGGGAGTACTTAGCAGCAGTCAGCCATTTGTCTATCGAACATACTCATCATCTAATTTGCAGTTGCATGCCATATATACTTAGCAGCACAGTAGCATTGCTGTTGAATGTAACATCATGCAAACAGAGCTGATAAAAGTACGTTTACTTTGTAAGTTTTTTTATGTTGGTTCATAGTTTAGTGACATGCTATTCATGTACCAGAGCATAGTGTTAGAAGGTTGCAGTTTGTTGCAAACCTTTATTTTGGGTGGGCTATCTTGATTCTGCCGTTGCATTTTATTTTGGTTGTTCGCAGTACTTCGACCAAATATTTTCTGTAACTTGATGTTAAATGCTAGTCTCAAGCTATCTTTTCATGCAATCATGCATCTTGTAATATTCTGCTCACTGCTATAATCTGTGCCCATTTTTTTCATGTGATTATGCTTTCTATGATATGATGCTTATTTCTAAATCCAATATTTGGTGTAAATATGCCTAATGTATGGTACAATTGTGTGATATAAAACTGTTCTCTGAATTTATTAGTCTCACATTGTGGTTGGGCAGCTTTGTTTATTTAATGGACTATTAATGGTACAGTTTCAGTACTCAATATAGATCTGTCGGGGCACCAACTGCCCTGAAATATAAACATCCAAGTTCAGTGTGCTAGTAGTTGCTGATTGTATCTATAGAGGCCCATACTCAATATAGATCTGTCGGTGCACCAACTGCCCGGATATTAAGAAAACCTGAAGTTTATAAGCAAAATAATTGGCCACATCTTAACATCATTTGTTGGGCCCTTCTTATTCCAAGATTTGCACTCATGCTTAATTGTTAGCTTAATATCAGCATGTGACAATGTCTAGAATGCTGAACTTATATGAAGAAACGCTGATATGAATTGTGAGAGAAGGAACGCATTTTTTGTTGTGTGGCGTGAACCTAGGTGAATGGGAATTGTACTTTGATAAACTAGAACACACACTTTTTCCCTGTTTCCTTGCATTTTCTGGTGTACAGAGCTGCTTGAAATAGTTGTATGCTTGCTCATTGCAGATGATGAAGAAGAGGCACAAGATCGAGAGAGAGCTTAGCATCGGTGACGAGGTCGGGTGGTCGAAGAACGTCAAGACGGCAAAAAGCAACCCTACCCTCGCTGCGATGAACAAGAAGTTTGGGATGATCCACGGTCTCTCATCGCTGGCCAACATCTTGTCGTTCGGCAGCCTTGCCATGCACTCCTGGTACCTTGCCAGCAAGCTTGAGCTGTGAAGCGTACAAGCACCCAGCTTGACCACGAGCACGGTTGAATCTAGTATCATCGCTATATGCCTACACTTCGTTCTAAAAATGGCTACATGTTATGAGCTTGCAAACAGATTTAATTGTATACTTGACTTCGCATTATTGTACTTGAAACAACTTGCTGGAGGAAACGTTAACCCGTTCGAATTTCCACGAATTGAAGACGACTGGTTACTGCTGCCAAATGCTAAGACTACCCATAATGAGAGTAACATAGGTAGTAACATAGATGCCACCTAAGAAAAAATATGATGTGGCAGCTAATTAACGAGAAGAGAGAAATTGAGTAACATACTATGTTACTACTAGTATGAGTAGCATAACACATACCAAGAAAATATGAGTCTATAAGCTAATAAATGAAAGGCTTAATGTTACTACTCCTATGTTACTACCCACTGTGGAGGTAGTAACTTAGACCTCTATGTTACTTCCCATTGTGAGTAGTCTAATAGTATGGGCTTGTCTCGTGAGAACTTTTCCGGATCTCTGAGGGTGTGTTTGGTCTGGAAACAAAGTGAAATGGAATGTCATGGTTCAGTGGGTAGGTGAGTGGGGGAGAACGCGAGAGAGGCGGTCGATTTCAAGGAACAACCCGGTTCGGCATATAGCAGTTATATTCCGAGAGTGGCGTTTTGGCTCCTAGGTGTATATACACCTATTATTAAATACGTATAAAAAACACATTTCAAAATGTTTAAAAAATTCAAGAAAAAATTCCGCGTATACATCCGGACATCCTATGTTTGCACACAAAATTTCGGTGAAAAAGGAAATTTTTTATGGCATGTATAAAAAAGATAAAAATATGCCTCGTGAATAGCTGTATTCAAGCATAAAAATTTGTGTTTTTTACACAAGCCACAAAAAAGTCCTTTTTTATCGAAACTTGGTGCACGCACATATAATGTCTGGATTTACATGCGAGATTTTTTCTTAAATTTTTTTTACATTTTGAAATGTGTATTTAGACAATGGATGCATATAAACCTATGAGCCAAAGTGAATTTTCGTTATATTTCTCCTCCGAGAACCAGTGCGTTCTGTTCCACTTTCGAACCAAACACGAGAATCACCGCTGGGTGCAGGTCCAACACGTTACGTTCCACTATATTACTGCAACCAAACACACCCTGAATTGCTTTGTGTGAAGTTCGTACAAGGTGTTTTAGCTTGGGGAAGTCGCATTCCGATCCGCCCAGTATGGCTCCTGCGGCAGCGGCTTGCCTATACAGAATATAGCACTTTTTGGTTTTTGTTTTGTTCTGCTTTCCTTTTTCGGTTTTTTCTGTTTCTTTTTTCAGAAACTCACAATTTTTTTAAAATATTAAAAATTCAGAACTATTTGATTTTTAAAAAATACAATTTTTTAAAGGCAAGTTTTATAGGACGGCGGTTCGACCCGTAATGTTGTATGGCGCTGAGTGTTGGCCGACTAAAAGGCGACATGCACAACAATTATGTGTGACAAAGATGCATATATTGAGATGGATGTGTGGCCACACAAGGAAAGACCGAATCCGGAATGATGATATACGGGATATAGTTGGGGTAGCGTCGATAGAAGAGAAGCTTGTCCAACATCGTCTGAGATGGTTTGGCCATATTCAGCGCAGGTCTCCAGAAAAGCCCCAGTGCATAGCGGACGGCTAAAGCGTGCTGATAATGTCAAAAGAGGCCGGGGTACACCGAACTTGACATGGGAAGAGTCCATAAAAAGAGATCTGAAAGATTGGAGCATCACCAAAGAACTAGCCATGGACAGGGGTGCGTGAAAGCTTGGTATCCATGTGCCAGAACCATGAGTTGGTCGCGAGATCTTATGGGTTTCACTTCTAGCCTACCCCAACTTGTTTGGGACTAAGGGCTTTGTTGTTGTTGTTGTTAATATTTTTTCGTGTTTTTCAAAAAATACTTGATTTTAAAAAAAAATATGTACAATTTCAAAAAATGTTCATAACTCTCAAAATTGTCCGCATTTTTTTTTGTATTCATGTTAACTTTTTATAAGGAAATAATGAACATTTTCTTATTTCACGTTTTTGAATTCACGAACATTTTTTATAGATTTGCAAACATTTTTAAAATCGTGAACTTTTTTGTATCAACGAATTTTTTTTAATTTAAAAAGTTCATGAAACATTTTTCAAATTTGAGATTTCTGTAAAAAAATAATTATTAATTGGAAATGAAACAACTAAATAGACTCGCTTACACTCGTTCGGTTGGAGATGTTTGCTCTCACTCGCCGGTGGAGACCCACGCGCGTAGGCTAGGACCATGTAGCAGCTGCTAACCCGAGCCACGCGAGAGAAGCGAAGCTGCTCACACGCCATGAACGATATACTACAACTCCCACAGCTGTTGGCAGTAGCTGGCAAGGCACAAGCATCGTGTCGCACTTCATTGGAGGAAACAGGGAGAAAAGCCCATTGGGCAGCATGCGATTAAGTGAAGGGTTGCAACCAGCGGTTCGATATAGGTGTTAAAGCATATTTCTCCATATGTGGTTTTGGTAATTGTTGACAATCACTATGGACTAATGGTTGCCTTGAGTTATGTCGGGCCTTTGGGACTGGGGGTACCCAGGCCCGTCTGCCTGAGGTCCATGATGTGTGGGCCATACCGAACATTGAGTGGCCCCACCCGCACGCCCTGCGGGGCTGGTTCTCGCGAGGGCCAACGCCTCGCGAGGCACAAGGCTGCATCATCATCAAGTGCTCCACGAGGCTTCCCCGCGGAGCCGCCCACGGCACCCTCAGGAGGCGGGGCCGTTTGGGGGTGGTCCAACGAGGCCTCGCCACCCATTGCCCACACATGGGTGGCGCGCGCGCCGTGCCAAACGATGCCAGCGGCCGTGCCAGCGGGCGCGGACAGAGAGGCTTTCCTCTTTGGTGATAGAGGAAAGCCACCAGCTCGCAGGTTCCCAAAGCAACCCTCAAAGGTTGCCGTCCCGGTGGAAGAAGACCAAGACCAAGGGCTCGGTAGGGCGGACGTCACCCCCGAGCCCACGAGCGCGTCACGGCGGGGAACTTTAGCAGACGAAGACCACCTTTTGTCAGGATAAGCTGCAACCTTGTCCCCTTTCAAAGTGGCCGTTGTGGCAACCCTTCCCGCCTAATATTTTGGGGGGAAGAGGACCAGGGCCGATATAAGAGGGAATCGGCCTCTGTAGGAGGAGAGAGGTTTTTCGGCAGGCAAGAACACGCCTTGTACTCGTCTTCCACCTCAAGCAATCAACCAAGCAGGAGTAGGGTTTTACACCGCGACATGGCCCGAACCTGGGTAAACTCTATGTGTCCTTGTTCGTCTTCCTTAGCTCACACCGCTGGAGAGTCGCCTCGTGGGTGCGAAGTAGAGTAGGGCAGGAGAGCAAGCGCACCCCAGTGTTCGAACCTTCTTGGGTCTGCGGAGCCCCGATTCCGACAAGTTATATTCGAAGGATTTGTCCATAGGCACTTCTTGAAGTACATGTGTTGGTTTCAAGGAGTTTATATGGTGACCAAGGTGGTATGTATGGTTTTATCCAAAGATTGGTCATGTGAGAGTTGAGCTCATTACAAGCATGTCTTAAAGAAGAAGATTGTGTGAACATTCATGTTTACCTTCAAGACATCATCTTTGTGAAGAGAGAAGATAAGACACAAGGTTGATCAAGATTAAGACAAAGAATGATTCAAGTTGATCAAGTATCTACTTCATGCATACATTTCTTGCATTCAACCTTTTGTAGATTGCATCATGGCATGAAGTTCTTGATTCATTCTTGTGGTACTTGTTTCCTTTCTCAAAGCATCCCAACGATGATCTCTTGTTGCTAGTTGTGATGTCTTTGATGTTCGTATGCTGGGAGTTCATTTATGTACAATAAGAAAATATTAGGCCATGTGCTATGCTTTCAAGCAAATATCTTATTGGTATATTCATGACTTACTTTTTGGATATCTTGTTTGTAACTTCGTGTAACCATTTTGTGTGTACATCCTTCTTTGTGGATATATCATCATGTATTCTACCTAGAATCTTATACACATGAGATAAGTTACATCTCTAGTTGATATCCTCTTTTCTTTCACGTCCACCGTTGCATTCCTTTTTTTTTCTTGGTGGTTTCGTGAAAGAATTTGTCTTGAGTGCGGATCTTATATCCTTGCATCTTGATGCACTCATTGGTGCTGAAGATTATTTTTGCTTATGCATGTCTTGACGAGGGTTTTGCCATTTCGATTGGTATCCCTCCTCTTGACAAGGCTTTTATCTCTTATCTTCACCATGGGTTGTCACAAGCCTTGGTTTTTAATTTGTTTATTAGTAAGATTGTGAACCCATTTGCTAGTAGTGTGTGTGGGGGGGGGGGGAGGATATGTCTTGCACTTTGTGTCTCATTTCATCAAGACTATGTTGATGCTTAATGTGCATCCTTATATTAGTGTTCTCAAGTGCTTTGCCATGACTCACACACATCTTCTTGGTTGAGCCTATTCTTAAGATTGCCTCTTTTACATGTTGCTCAACCATATGTTTGGTGCAAGTACTATGCTTATTGTCTTATCTACTTGCTTGCACTTGTTGTGTGTTTCTATTGATTCTGGGGGAGTCATGATCCAATTTTGGGCACTTGTATCCAAATACAACAATTCTTAATAGTGCACAAATCATGGGGAGCTTCTCTAGTTTCTTTAAAACACTCCTTTGCCCATATCATAATATCTTTTATTCATGTGACTTGTAGGATCATGTGATTGTTTGCTCCTATTAATATCTTTTGATTGCTTGCTTCTCTTTTGGTATGTCTTTGTGTCATACGATCCTTTTTGCAATCTTTGGGTCCTCAATATAGTTTGTTTTCCTCCAACTACTTATCATTGGATATGTGTATCTCATTGCTCTCATCTTTTAGATATACATACCTTTTGGAGGAACACCTATTATATTGGCTTTCTAAGCCTTTCACCCATTTTTGCAATCGATGCCAATGGGGGAGATGTTTAGAGAGTTTAGTTTGGAGTTGTTTAGAGAGTTTTGCTTTTGATTATCTCACACCCATGCATATGCATTATTGGTTGTTGCTTTGCATGGGTGTGCTTGGTTGTGCTTATTTCCTTATATAAACTCTCTTGAAAGTGATTGTCATCAATTACCAAAATGGGGGAGATTGTTAAAACATATTTCTCCATATGTGGTTTTGGTAATTGTTGACAATCCCTATGGACTAATGGTTGCCTTGAGTTATATTCGAAGGATTTGTCCATAGGCACTTCTTGAAGTACATGTGTTAGTTTCAAGGAGTTTATATGGTGACCAAGGTGGTATGTATGGTTTTATCTAAATATTGGTCATGTGAGAGTTGAGGTCATTACAAGCATGTCTTGAGGAAGAAGATTGTGTGAACATTCATGTTTACCTTGAAGACATCATCTTTGTGAAGAGAGAAGATAAGACGCAAGGTTTATCAAGATTAAGGCGAAGAATGATTCAAGTTGATCAACACACAAAGCATAGAAGATGTACCAAGTGGGATCAAGTGATCTCATGGTATGGTAAGTATTGTCCATTACGCTTTGTGTACTAACCCATGTTCCTTGTGAGCATTCTTTGCGGGGTTAGGTATATTTCCATGGGCTTGCATCAATAGGAAGATCCCATACAACCCATAGAGGATGACATCAAGTGGTGATCGTCATCAAGGTTGCGGTGTGCAAGTTCAAGTGAAGCATCACAGAGAGATCAGGCTTGAAGCTTGCCGTCCATTGTGGTGACAATGGACTTTTGAAGATGTGCTGAAGAGTGGCTCACCCATAGTGGAGTATGGGGGAGCAATCTACTAGTCTTCATCGAGCCGGCGCAATCAAGAAAGGTGGTCCATCTTGAGAAGGACAAGATCGTCATCATCTAGCTCAAGTTGACTATGCACAAGGCAAAGGTTTGGCCTTGATCGGGTTTTCTATTTTACCGATCTCATGGTGGTAGTTGGGAGACCGGGTTATAGGATCGATTGCCGTACTAACAAGGGGGCCTCTGAAGTGAGTAGCTTGATCGTATCGTTCGTTGAGAGCTCAAACCATTTGCAGCATTGCATCATCTTTCTTGGTTCTTGGTTTGTGTTTCTCTTTGTGAGTTTAAGAGCTTATGGTCATCTTCATGACAAGCTCGAGTTCATTGAAAACGGAGTCCATATACATCTTCTATGATGTTTTTTATGTTGGAGTTTTTGCGGGTTCTTCATTCATAGAGGTTTCACATCTCTATATCATTGGCATTTTCTACTACCTCTTCTTGCTATAACTATTCGTTGTTTGGATAGTACTTGTCGTCTGCTATCCAACAAGCTTGAGTTTGCTCAATTCGGAGCTCGTATGCAAAAGTTATGGCTGTTTTTGTCTTATCTATTTTACACTGAGAGGTTGTACCGGTTCTATCAGAGGTTGTACCGGTCGACCGATACAACCGGTGTTTGGAGCGGTTGTACCGCTCCAGAATTGGTCCGGAGGTTGTACCGGCCATGTACCGCTCTACCACCGAACTAGGTTCTGTTTTGGAGCTGTTCTTGGGCGGTTGTAGGCCGGTTGTTCCGATTTAATCGGTATTACCGGTTGTACCGGTGCGCATAGCGGTTGTACCGCTCCTATATTATTCTGTACATAACGGGCAGATTCGTGGGGACCTTTTTAAGGGGGTCTTCTTCCCCAATGGTCCCTATCCTTTCAGCTTGTGTTCTTCCCCCATTGTTGACCTTCTTAGAGCTAGCTAACTCTCAATCCCTCCAATGGTTCTTGCTCCTTTTTGAGGGAAAAGAGAGAGGACATCTAGATCCACATTTCCACGAATCACTTTGTCCTCTATGTGAGTAGAACCCCTTGGATCTAGATCTTAGAGTTCTTTGTGAGCTCCTTTTTCTTCCTCTCATATTCCTCCATAGCTTTTGTTGTTGTGGTGGGATTTGGGAGTGAGGGACTTGACCACTTCATGTGTTCTTGCCATTGCATTAGTTGCATCGGTTTGAGTTCTCCACGGTGATACGTGGAAGTGAAAAGTTGTGAAGCTTATTACTCTTGGGCGCTTGGTACCCTAGAGCTTGTTCCTCTTGGGTGATTTGGTGCCCTAGACGGTTGGTGGTGCCTCGGAGCTCAATCATTATGGTGCAAAGCTTCGGGCAAGCATCGGGGTCTCCAATTAGGTTGTGAAGGTTGCCCCGAGCATTTGAGGTCACCTTGAAGCCACAATCCATTGTGGTGAAGCTTCGTGGTGTTGTTGGGAGCCTCCAATTAAGTTGTGGAGATTGCCCCAACCTTCTTTGTACGGGTTCAATGACCGCCCTCAAGGGTCCCTTAGTGGAATCACAGCATCTTGCATTGTGCGAGGGCGTGAGGAGATTACGGTGGCCCTAGTGGCTTCTTGGTGAGCATTGTGCCTCCACACTGCTCGAAACGGAGATTATCATCCGCAAGGGTGTGAACTTCGGGATACATCGTCGTCTCCGCGTGCCTCGGTTATCTCTTACCCGAGCCCTTTACTTATGCACTTTACTTTGTGATAGCCATATTGTTTCATGTTATATATCTTGCTATCACTTAGTTGTTTATCTTGCTTAGCATAAGTTGTTGGTGCACATAAGTGAGCCTAGTTGTTTTAGGTTTTGTGCTTGACTAATTAAACGATAGTTTTATTCCGCATTTGTTCAAGCCAAAACCGTGATTATTTTAAAGCGCCTATTCACCCCCCCTCTAGGCGACATCCACGTCCTTTCAATTGGTATCAGAGCTAGGTCTCTCATTATTAGGTTTTAACACCTAGAGAGTAAGGATGTCGACTAGGGGATTAGGATTCTGTGACACTCTTAGTTTCGATGGCACAAACTTTGATGTTTGGGTAATTCACATACTTAATCTCTTTAGGGTCATGGACCCAAATTTAGAGAGAATTGTAGATATGGGTTTTTCTTCTCCATAGGATTTTCAACACATATCTTTAGAGGATGAGAAAAACTCTTATCTCAATGCTCAAGCTTCTAATGTGCTTTTTGATGCTTTGAGCAATGTAGTTATATATTTCAACTCATGCCGTTCCGGGATTCTCATGAGTTGTGGACAAAGCTTCAAGATAAATATGGTGTGTCCAAGATTTGTAGGGAGGACTGTTCTCCCTCCACCTCTGGTCGTGTTGTCTTCTCAACTTCATCTACTTCACCTACATCTGGATTGCCACAAGGTAATGATATGGTGAGTAGTGGTGATCATTGTAATGATGATAGTGGGCTTATTGTTGATGATGCTTCATCACTATCTTATTACAATGCTTCATCTTTGGACTTTAACACTTCGAGCACTCTGAATGTGTCACATGCTTGTGTTAATAGTCCTTGCATATCATGTAGAAACTGCTTGACTAAATCTCATGATGATATGCTTGTTGTATCTTGTTGCCATGATAAAAATGTATCTATTTCCTCGAGTTGTTGTGCTAACAATGTAGAGGAAACTCAACACTCCATGGAACAAGATGTGGTCTTCAATGATGCTTCAAAGGATCCTACATCATCATCTATTGTTTTTCACTTTTGCCTTATGGCTAAGGCTTCAAAGGTATCTCCTACCTTGAATCCCAATATATCTCATGATGATGATGTTGATGATAATGAGGATGAGCATAATGATGAAGAGAGTGATAATATTGCTTCCTTAAAAATTAAGGGTGAAATGATTTTTAAAGCTCTTCATAAGAATAAACTTGCTCGTTCCAACTTCATGGAAATCATGTCTATTGCCATTGAGGGCAAGAAATATATTAAGGAGTTGGAAGCTCATCTCGAGGAGCATGAGGCCACCATTGAGAAAATGGAAGGTCATGAGCGTGATTATGCTAATGAGATCGCGGAGCTATCTCAAGCTCTTGAAAATGAACAAACCACCAAGGAAACTCTTGAGGAGACCTTTGATCTAGAATTATTTAGATTAAAGGAATCCCATGATAGAGCTATCGAGGTGGCTAATGATTTTAGAACTAAAAATGATAAGCTTGAAGGTGCACATGCTAAACTCCTTGAGGACTTTGAGCACCTCGCAAATGGCTCAAGGGTCATTAAGAGTTCGCTCATCGAACACACCGAGTCTCATGCCCCACTTAAAGCTTCTTATGCTAAAGATCTTGCCAAGTTGCCTTCTCCTCTTGTTGTTAATGATGATGCTTGTGCTACTAACTATATTTCTTGTGAGCATGCATATTGAAGGAGAATGTTGAGCTAAGGGCTCAACTTGAGTTGCTATCTAGCAATTATGGGAAATTAGAAGAAAGTCATGAAAAGCTTTCTAGCACTCATGGTGATCTTCTAGTATCCCATAATGTGCTAAAGATATCTCATGAGGCTAGTACCACTAAGGTAACATCAAGTGAGCCTCATGTGGACATTAGCACTACTTCTAGTCGAAATGCTTTATTGCCATGTGGCAGTCCTCGTAATTCATCTACTCATAATGTTGATACATCTTGTGATGAATTACTTTCCTTGCCTTGTTGCTCTAACGATGAAGCTTATACTTCCTCTAGTACTTGTGTTCATATTAACCATGTAGAGGAAATCAATGAGCTCAAGGCCCAAGTCACTTCTTTGAAGAAAGACTTGGAAAAGAGTCATGAAGGGAAGTCCACACTCAACAATATCTTGAAAGTGCAAAAATCCCCAAATGATAAAGGTGGACTTGGATTCAACTCCAATAAGAAGAAGTCCAAGGGAAACAAGAAGAATGGCCAAGAACAAGTCAAGAATTCGGCCAGGATTGTTTGCTTCAAGTGCAAAATAGAAGGGCACCATGTTAGATCTTGCCCATTGAAGAAGAAGCCCCATAGTGACAAGCAACAAGGGAAGCGGACACAATCTCATGCTCAACGTCAAGTTGAAGAAAGGCCACTTCCCAAGAAGACCCAAGTCAACGCTCCTCAAGTTGAGAAATCAATTGAGAAGAAAGTAAAGGGTAGATGTTGCTACTTATGTCGTGAGAAGAGTCACTTTGCTTCTTCATGCACTGATGGTAAAGTAACCAACCCAATTATCATTGATGATGTCTATTCTCTTAGGAAGGACAAGGTTGGCAATGTGTTTGCCAAGTTTGTTGGTACTCAAAGTGGTGTCAAGAAAAGAACCATTTGGGTAGCCAAGCCTATTGTGACTAACCTCTTAGGACCCAACTTGGTTGGGGACCAACAAGCTCAAACTTGATCAATAGGTGTTGTTGGAGGGCATTGGTGACTTGGCTACATCATGAAGAATTAAGGGATCTTCATCATTCATATTATCTCAAGCCAAGCCATTTGGATTATCGAGTTTCTATCTTATATCCAGTGTGCCTCCTTACGGTAACTTGTACTTAAATTGTTTACATTGATAGTTACTTGCCCCTTTGCATGTTGTGGTTTTGTACCTTGCATGTGTTTGTATATGTTGTGATTCCTATTTATTTATCTTGAGTAATCAAATATGTATGATGGGTTGCACATCATGTATGTGTGAGTCTTGTGTTGAGCCTTTTTGCATTTTGTTTGTATCTTAGTTGGCTGTTTTGAGAGATTAATGGATTATCCCATTTTGGGGGAGTGGTGTGCTTTGAGCACTTCACGATCCTAAAAATGTATGTACATGAGGAATACCACTTAGTATTGATATTACAAGATTATATAGCTTCTATGTGGTATCTCTTCTCATGAGAAATTCAAATTCTAAATGGTCCATTAATTATCTCTTGTTGGATTTCATTTGCCACTTGTTAATTATTTTGAGTTATCACATTATGGGGGGGTAATATGCTATGTGCATATTACAAGTCTAGAAAATGTGTACATTTGAGGTATTGCCACTTATTGTTGATATTATAAATTATCTTGTTCCTAGGTGGCATGTTAGCTCTACAAGTGTCATTTTCTTGTGATTTAGGTGTAAAGATGATGTTGGGTCTTTTTGCAATCTACCAATGGGAATTATTTCCAAATACTTCTTGTCCTTTGACAATTGGTATTCCTTTTAAGTGGTAGAAATTGCTAATCATCTTTACATTGGATTTTGTTTATCGTTTGTCTTCCCTGCCTCTTGTGGATCGTTTTGAGCGTGTCTAGTGTTTCTATAGATATAGGGAAAGTGATGATCCCATACTGTGCATTTTGTATTCAAATGCAAATTCTATATAATGCACATCTCTTGGGGGAGCTATCCTATTTTCTTTAGAACACTCTCTTTATGTGTTTATCATAAAATCTTTTGATCCTCATCAAGTGTGTTGGTGGGAGGCAAGCCTTTTCCTCATGGTGCTTTGTGCCATCATGAAAATAGAACGAGGCTTTGGTTTGTTTGGAACCTAGCTCTCTTTTGGGAACTTGATACCTCTTGTTTGTTTTCCTTCAGTTGGTATCTTGTTTCCTTCTATTTGGCATGTGTCAATGGTTATGTCATTCCTTGATGTATCTTTTAATTGGTATCCTTCAAGTGTATTTTTTTTGTTTGGTATCTTATTTTCACTTGATACCTTGTCTTTTGGTATCTTATCAACTATGTGTTGATGTGATTCTTGAAAGCCTTGAGCATGCATATTTACTACATGTACTTTCGTTGGCATGCTTTATCTCTTTGAGCCAATATATAGGGGAAACTCCACTATGTCACAAATTGGTTAAAGTGTGCATGAAATTCAATTTCATATCTATATGCACATAGTTATGTGGAGTTTGTCCTATGTATTGTTGGTCCACTAACTCTTTGGTACCAATGAGTGTGGGTACCACTTTGTTTGTGTTGTTGTTCTAGGAACAATTGGAGATACATTGGACGCTCGGCTCACTTACAAGGAAGGTGTCGACACCATGTGCTTATTGGAGCCATGCTAGGATGATCGATGAACCATTATCTACTACATCAATCCAATGCTATCTCGGTAACAAGTATCTACTTCACGCATACATTTCTTGCATTCAACCTTTTGTAGATTGCATCATGGCATGATGTTCTTGATTCATTCTTGTGGTACTTGTTTCCTTTCTCAAAGCATCCCAACGATGATCTCTTGTTGCTAGTTGTGATGTCTTTGATGTTCGTATGCTGGGAGTTCATTTATGTACAATAAGAAAATATTAGGCCATGTGCTATGCTTTCAAGCAAATATCTTATTGGTATATTCATGACTTACTTTTTGGATATCTTGTTTGTTCCTTCGTGTAACCATTTTGTGTGTACATCCTTCTTTGTGGATATATCATCATGTATTCTACCTAGAATCTTATACACATGAGATAAGTTACATCTCTAGTTGATATCCTCTTTTCTTTCACGTCCACCGTTGCATTCCCTTTTTTTATTTTTTCTTGGTGGTTACGTGAAAGAATTTGTCTTGAGTGCGGATCTTATATCCTTGCATCTTGATGCACTCATTGGTGGTGAAAATTATTTTTGCTCATGCATGTCTTGACGAGGGTTTTTCCATTTCGATTGGTATCCCTCATCTTGACAAGGATTTTATTTCTTATCTTCACCATGGGTTGTCACAAGCCTTGGTTTTTAATTTTTTTATTAGTAAGCTTGTGAACCCATTTGCTAGTAGTGTGTGTGTGGGGGGGGGGGGGGGGGAAGGATATGTCTTGCACTTTGTGTCTCATTTCATCAAGACTATGTTGATGCTTAATGCTCATGCTTATATTAGTCTTCTCAAGTGCTTTGCCATGACTCACGCACATCTTCTTGGTTGAGCCTATTCTTAAGATTGCCTCTTTTACATGTTGCTCAACCATATGTTTGGTGCAAGTACTGTGCTTATTGTCTTACATACTTGCTTGCACTTGTTGTGTGTTTCTATTGATTTTGGGGGAGTCATGATCCTATTTTGTGCACTTGTATCCAAATACAACAATTCTTAATAGTGCACAAATCATGGGGAGCTTCTCTAGTTTCTTTAAAACACTCCTTTGCCCATATCATAATATCTTTTATTCATGTGACTCGTACGATCATGTGATTGTTTGTTCCTATTGGTATCTTTTGATTGCTTGCTTCTCTTTTGGTATATCTTTGTGCCATACGATCCTTTTTGCAATCTTTGGGTCCTCAATATAGTTTGTTTTCCTCCAACTACTTATCATTGGATATGTTTATCTCATTGCTCTCATCTTTTAGATATACACACCTTTTGGAGGAACACCTATTATATTGGCTTTCTAAGCCTTTCGCCCATTTTTGCAATCGATGCCAATGGGGGAGATGTTTAGAGAGTTTAGTTTGGTGTTGTTTAGAGAGTTTTGCTGTTAATTCTCTCACACCCATGCATATGCATTATTGGTTGTTGCTTTGCATGGGTGTGCTTGGTTGTGCTTATTTCCTTATATAAACTCTCTTGAAAGTGATTGTCATCAATTACCAAAATGGGAGAGATTGTTAAAGCATATTTCTCCATATGTGGTTTTGGTAATTGTTGACAATCCCTATGGACTAATGGTTGCCTTGAGTTATATTCGAAGGATTTGTCCATAGGCACTTCTTGAAGTACATGTGTTGGTTTCAAGGAGTTTATATGGTGACCAAGGCGGTATGTATGGTTTTATCCAAAGATTGGTCATGTGAGAGTTGAGCTCATTACAAGCATGTCTTGAAGAAGAAGATTGTGTGAACATTCATGTTTACCTTCAAGACATCATCTTTGTGAAGAGAGAAGATAAGACACAAGGTTTATCAAGATTAAGTTAAAGAATGATTCAAGTTGATCAACACACAAAGCGTAGAAGATGTACCAAGTGGGATCAAGTGATCTCATGGTATGGTAAGTATTGTCCATTACGCTTTGTGTACTAACCCATGTTCCTTGTGAGTATTCTTTGCGGGGTTAGGTATATTTCCATGGGCTTGCACCCATGGAGGATGACATCAAGTGGTGATCGTCATCAAGGTTGCGGTGTGCAAGTTCAAGTGAAGCTTGTCGTCCATTGTGGTGACAATGGACTTGTGCAGATGTGCTGAAGAGTGGCTCACCCATAGTGGAGTATGGGGGAGCAATCTACTAGTCTTCATCGTGCCGGCGCAATCAAGAAAGGTGGTCCATCTTGAGAAGGACAAGATCGTCATCATCTAGCTCAAGTGGACTATGCGTAAAGCAAAGGTTTGGCCTTGATCGGGTTTTGTATTTTACCGGTCTCATGGTGGTAGTTGGGAGACCGGGTTATAGGATCGATTGTCGTACTATCAAGGGGGGCTTTGAAATGAGTAGCTTGATCGTATCGTTCGTTGAGAGCTCAAACCATTTGTAGCATTGCATCATCTTTCTTGGTTCTTGGTTGGTGTTTCTCTTTGTGAGTTTTAGACCTTATGGTCATCTTCATGACAAGCTCGAGTTCATTGAAAACGGAGTCCATATACATCTTCTATGATGTTTTTGATGTTGGAGTTTTGGCCAGTTCTTCATTCATAGAGGTTTCACATCTCTATATCATTGGCATTTTTCTACTACCTCTTCTTGCTATAACTATTCGTTGTTTGGATAGTACTTGTCGTCTGCTATCCAACAAGCTTGAGTTTGCTCAATTCGGAGGTCGTATGCAAAAGTTATGGCTTTTTTTGTCTTATCTGTTTTACAATAAGAGGTTGTACCGGTTCTAACAGAGGTTGTACCGGTCGACCGATACAACCGGTGTTTGGAGCGGTTATACCGCTCTAGAATTGGTCCGGAGGTTGTACCGACCATGTACCGCTCTACCACCGGACTAGGTTCTGTTTTGGAGCGGTTCTTGGGCGGTTGTAGGTCGGTTGTTCCGGTTTAATCGTTATCACCGGTTGTACCGGTGCGAATAGCGGTTGTACCGCTCCTATGTTATTATGTACATAACGGGCAGATTCGTGGGGACCTATTTAAGGGGGTCTTCTTCCCCAATGGTCCCTATCCTTTGAGCTTGTGTTCTTCCCCCATTGTTGACCTTCTTAGAGCTTGCTAACTCTCAATGCCTCCAATGGTTCTTGCTCCTTTTTGAGGGAAAAGAGAGAGGACATCTAGATCCACATTTCCACCAATCACTTTGTCCTCTATGTGAGTAGAACCCCTTGGATCTAGATCTTGGAGTTCTTTGTGAGCTCCTTGTTCTTCCTCTCATATTCCTCCATAGCTTTTGTTGTTGTGGTGGGATTTGGGAGGGAGGGACTTGACCACTTCATGTGTTCTTGCCATTGCATTAGTTGCATCGGTTTGAGTTCTCCACGGTGATACGTGGAAGTGAAAAGTTGAGAAGCTTATTACTCTTGGGTGCTTGGTACCCTAGAGCTTGTTCCTCTTGGGTGCTTTGGTGCCCTAGACGGTTGGTGGTGCCTCGGAGCTCAATCATTGTGGTGCAAAGCTCCGGGAAGCGTCGGGGTCTCCAATTAGGTTGTGGAGGTTGCACTGAGCATTTGAGGTCACCTCGAAGCCACAATCCATTGTGGTGAAGCTTCGTGGTGTTGTTGGGAGCCTCCAATTAAGTTGTGGAGATTGCCCTAACCTTGTTTGTACGGGTTCAATGACCGCCCTCAAGGGTCCCTTAGTGGAATCACGACATCTTGCATTGTGCGAGGGCGTGAGGAGATTACGGTGGTCCTAGTGGCTTTTTGGGGAGCACTGTGCCTCAACACCGCTCCAAACGGAGATTAGCATCCGCAAGGGTGTGAACTTTGGGATACATCGTCGTCTCCGCGTGCCTCGGTTATCTCTTACCCGAGTGCTTTACTTATGCACTTTACTTTGTGATAGCCATATTGTTTCATGTTATATATCTTGCTATCACTTAGTTGTTTATCTTGCTTAGCATAAGTTGTTGGTGCACATAGGTGAGCCTAGTTGTTTTAGGTTTTGTGCTTGACTAATTGAGCGGTAGTTTTATTCCGTATTTTTTCAAGCCTAAACCGTGATTATTTTAAAGCACCTATTCACCCCCCTCTAGGCGACATCCACGTCCTTTCAATAGGTGGGTCGGGTGGTGAGGGCTTGGTGGATTTGGATCTGTGTTTGCACATGAGGATAGGTGGCGGCGGATAGATGGGCGCGCCTGCGAGAGATAGAAGCTACGCAATAATAGGAAGCATGCTCATAAGTACATTGGGCTTGGGTGGGCCAATAGACCTCCGCAGCCAAGAGGATGAGCTTGAGGAATGATTGGTTGTCATCCTCATGCATTACTTCTACTATGGATGGGTATTCTCATTGGTACAGTGGGCCTGGCTGGATGCTTGGTTTTGACAAAGGGGAGCAATGGGAGAGTGCGAGAGCAACCCCTCCCCGCTCCCGCTATGGATTTAGGGAGCGACAACTTTAACGCTCAACCTTAGCTAGGGAAATGTCAAAAGCAGGGGGAAGTGGTTGTCGTTGGCACCGGCCACTCCCACCCCCGCTCACTCCTGAGGTGGATCGATAGTTACTGAGGGCGACCTTGAAAGAGAAGACCAAATTGTTGTTGGGGAACGTTGCATGGGAAGCAAAAAATTTCCTACGAAACATCCAAGATCTATTCTATGGAGATGCTAGCAACGAGAGGGAGAGGTGTCTACATACTCTTGTAGACCGAAAGCATTAACGATCTAGAGATCGTGGTTGGCGTAGTCGTACTTGCGTCGTGATCTACGATCCAAGCACCGCACGTGCGTCACCTCTGAGGTTAGCACACGTCCGGCTCGGTGACGTATCCTCCTTATTGATCCAGCAAGAGAGGGAGAATAGGTAGATAATATCTGAACCAACACGACGGTGTGGTGGTGGTGGTGGCAGCGGAATTCCGGCAGGGCTTCACCAAGCGCGTACCGGAGAAACGTGGGAGGAGTTGGGAGAGCCAATGGCCAAGGGTGAAGGGTTGGCTTGCCCCATGCACCTCCCCCATCTATATATATGCTAGAGGGCGGGGTAGGGCGTCCAAAACCCTCCTAGGGCCATCCACAATGGAGAAAACCCTTTAAACATGAAGATAACATCTTATCTCTAGATTCAAGCCTTTAAATTTAGAGATAAGATCTTATCTCTAGATTTAAACGACACGTGCCTCGGGGAATGGTGCAGCCAGCCCATGTGGGATCTAGTCCCACCCCTCAGTCCATGTGGTCCCTTCCCGGGTTGTTGGGCCCCACGGTGGAACCCCCGGAACCTTCTAGAACCTTCCCGGTACTCTACCGAAAAATTCCCGAACTTTTCCGGAACCCTGAATAGGACTTCCCCTACATAAATCTTTACCTTCGGACCATTCCGGAGATCCCCGTGATGTCCCGGATTCCATCCGGGACTCCGAACAACTTTAGGAATTTCCACTATTAATATCTCAACATTACCACCCTATGGGTTCGAGAATCATGTAGACATGACCGAGACAGTTCTCTGGTCAATAACCAATAGCGGGACCTGGATGCCCATAGTGGTTCCTACATATTCCACGAAGATCTTTATCGGTCGAACCACGATGTCAAGGATTCAATCAATCCCATATGCAGTTCCCTTTGTCCATCGATATTTTACTTGCCCGAGATTCGATCATCGGTATCTCCATACCTAGTTCAATCTCGTTACCGGCAAGTCTCTTTACTCGTTCTATAATACAAGATAATGTGACAAACTCGTTAGTCACATTGCTTGCAAGCTTCTTGTGATGTTGCATTACCGAGAGGGCCCAGAGATACCTCTCTGTCATACGGAGTGACAAATCCTAGTCTCGATCCATGCCAACCCCACAGACACCCTCGGAGATACCTGTAGAGCATCTTTATGATCACCCAGTTATGAAGTGACGATTGATACACACAAGGCACTCCTCCAGTGCAAGGGAGTTGCATGATCTCATGGTCGTAGGAACATACACTTGACATGAAGAAAGCAGTAGCAATAAATTTAGTGATACGATCAAATGCTATGCTTACAGGTTGGGTCTTGTCCATCACATGATTCTCCTAATGATGTGATCCCGTTATCAAATGACAACTCATGTATATGGTCAGGAAACCTTAACCATCTTTGATCAACAAGCTAGTCTAGTAGAGGCTCACTAGGGACACGGCGTTGTCTATGTATCCACACATGTATCTGAATTTCCGATGAATACAATTCTAGCATGGATAATAAACGATTATCATGAACAAGGAAATATGATAATAACCACTTTATTATTGCCTCTTGGGAATATTTCCAACAGTCTCCCACTTGCACTAGATTCAATAATCTAGCTTTACATTGTAATGAATCTAACACCCATAGAGTTCTGGTGTTGATCATGTTTTGCTTGTGGAAGAGGTTTAGTCAACGGGTTTGCAACATTCAGATCCGTATGTACTTTGCAAATGTTTATGTCCTCCTCTTTGATATAATCGTGGATGGAATTGAAAAGGCGCTTTATGTGTCTGGTCCTCTTGTGAAACCTGGGCTCCTTGGCTAGAGCAATAGAACTAGTGTTGTCACAAAAGAGATTCAATGGATCCAGTGCACTGGGTACAACTCCAAGATCTGTCATGAACTGCTTCATCTAGACACCTTCCTTCGCTACTTTCAAAGCAGCTATATACTCCGCTTCACATGTAGAATCTGCTACCACACTTTGCTTGGAACTGCACCAGCTAACTGCTCCACCATTCAGAATAAATATGTATCTGGTTTGATACTTAGAGTCATCTGTATTTGTGTCAAAGCTAGCATCGACGTAACCCTTTACAACGAGCTCTTGATCACCTCCGTAAACGAGAAACATCTCCTTAGTCCTCTTCAGGTACTTAATGATATTTTTGACCGATGTCCAGTGTTCCACTCCTGGATCACTTTAAAACCTTCCGGCCATACTTATGGCAAGGCTCACATCCGGTCTTGTGCACAACATTGCATACATGATAGAGCCTATGGCCGAGGCATAGGGGACGGCACTCATCTTTTCTCTATCTTCTGCACTTGTTGGGCATTGAGTCTTACTCAACTTCACACCTTGTAAGACAGGCAAGAACCCTTTCTTGGACTGATCCATTTTGAACTTCTTCAAAACCTTATCAAGGTATGTGCTTTGTGAAAGTCCTATTATGCGTCTTGATCTATCTCTATAGATCTTGATGCCTAATATGTAAGCAGCTTCTCCGAGGTCTTTCATTAAAAAAACTCTTGTTCAAATATATCTTCACGCTTTCCAAAAGTTATATATTGTTTCCAATCAACAATATGTCATCCACATATAATTTTAGAAACGCTATAGAGCTCCCACTCACTTTCTTGTAAATACAAGCTTCTCCATAAACTTGTATGAACCCAAACACTTTGATCACCTCGTCAAAGCGAAGATTCCAACTCTGAGATGCTTGTACCAGTCCATAGATGGATCGCTGGAGCTCGCACACTTTGTCAAAATTTCCAGGATCGACAAAACCTTTTGGTTGCATCATATACAACTCTTCCTTAAGGAAACCATTAAGGAACGTTGTTTTGACATCCATCTGCCAAATTTCATAATCGAAAAATGCAGCTATTGCTAACATAATCCTCGAACTTAAGCATCGCTACGGGAGAGAAAGTCCCATCGTAGTCAACTCCTTGAACTTGTGAAAACCCTTTTGCAACAAGTCATGCTTTATAGACGGTGACATTACCGTCCGTGTCCGTCTTTTTCTTAAAGATCTATTTGCTCTGTATGGCCTTACGATCATATGGTAAGTCCTCCAAAGTCCACACTTTGTTCTCATACATGGATCCTATCTCGGATTTCATGGCCTCTAGCCATTTGTCGGAATCCGGGCCCACCATCGCTTCTTCATAGTTCGTAGGTTCACTGTTGTCTAACAACATGACCTCCAAGACAGGATTGTCGTACCACTCAGGGGCGGTACGAGTCCTTGTTGACCTACAAGGCTCGGTAGTGACTTGATCTGAAGTTTCGTGATCATCATCATTAGCTTCCTCTTCACTTGGCATAGTCGCCGCAAAAACATCTTTCAGCGCCGTGCTACTCTCCAACTGAAGTGACGGTTCAACAACCTCATCAAGTTCTACCTTCCTCCCACTCAATTCTTTCGAGAGAAACTCCTTCTCTAGAAAGGATCAATTCTTGGCAACAAAGACTTTGCCTTCGGATCTGAGATAGAAGGTGTACCCAATTGTATCCTTTGGGTATCCTATGAAGACACACTTTTCCACTTTGGGTTCGAGCTTATAAGGCTGAAACCTTTTCACATAAGCGTCGCAGCCACAAACTTTAAGAAACGATAGCTTAGGTTTGTTGACAAACCATAATTCATACGGTGTCGTCTCAACGGATTTAGATGGTGCCCTATTCAAAGTGAATGCGGTTGTCTTTAATGCATAACCCCAAAACTATAGTGGCAGATCAGTAAGAGACATCATAGATCGCACCATATCTAATAGAGTACGATTACGATGCTCGGGCACACCATTACATTGCGGTGTTCCAGGTGGCGTGAGCTGTGAAATAATTCCATACTATCTTAAATGCATGCCAAACTCATAACTCAGATATTCTCCACCACGATCAGATCATAGAAACTTTATCTTCTTGTTAGGATGATTCTGTACTTCACTCTGAAACTGCTTGAACTTTTCATCGTTTCAGACTTGTGTTTTATTAGGTAAATATACTCATATCTACTAAAATCATCAATGAAGGTAAGAAAATAACGATATCCACCACGCGCCTCAACACTCATTGGAACGCACACATCAGTATGTATGATTTCCAACAAGTCACTTGCCCGCTCCATTGTTCCGGAAAATGGGGTTTTTGTCATTACTATCGAGATTCAACAAGAATAAACCATTCTCATTGGGTGCATGACCATAAAAGATATTACTCATATAAACAGAACAACCATTATTGTCTGATTTAAATGAATAACCGTCTTGCAATAAACAAGATCAAGATATAATGTTCATGCTCAACGTAGGCACCAAATAACAATTATTTAGGTTTAAAACAAATCCCGATGGTAATCGAAGAGCGAGTGAGCCGACGGCGATCATATCAACCTTGGAACCAATTCCAACGCGCATCGTCACCTCATCCTTTGCTAGCCTCCGTTTATTCCGTAGTTCCTGTTTCGAGTTACAAATATGAGCAACCGAACCGGTATAAAATACCCAAGCACTACTGCGAGAGCTAGTAAGGTACACATCAATAACATGTATATCAAATATACCTTTGTTGACGTTGCCACCCTTCTTATCAGCCAGGTACTTGACGTAGCTTGGACTGCGTCGGTATTTCCCCAAAGAGGAAGGGATGATGCAGCACAACGACGGTAAGTATTTCCCTCAGTTATGAAACCAAGGTTATCGAACCAGTAGGAGGATCACCAACACCCAATAAGCAGCACATGTACACAAACAACAAATACTTGCAACCCGACGCGAAAGAGAGGTTGTCAATCTCTCTACGGTGATAAGATAGATTAGGTAGTGATAGATAGGAGAGATAGATCTCTCAAGAACAAAAATAAAAAGAGTAAATATGCAGCAATATATTTTTGGGTTTTTGGTTTTGTAAATCTGAAAACAAAGATTGCAAAAAACGTAGATCGGAAAGCAATATGATGGAAAAGTAGACCCGGGGGCCGTAGGGTTCACTAGTGGCTTCTCTCATGAGTATAGCGCACGGTGGGTGAACAAATTATTGTTGGGCAATTGATAGAAAATCGAATAGTCATGATGATATCCAAGGCGATGATCGTTATATAGGCATCACGTCCAAGATAGATAGACCGACTCCTGCCTACCTCTATTACTCCACACATCGACCGCTATCCAGCATGCATCTAGTGTATTAAGTTCATGGAAAAATGGAGTAATGCAATAAGAATGGTGACATGATGTAGACAAGATCTATTCATGTATGAATAGACCCCATCTTGTTACCCTTAATAGCAACGATACATGCGTGTCTTGCTGCCCCTTCTGTCACTGGGAAAGAACACCGCAAGATTGAACCCATCACAAAGCACCTCTTCCCATGGCAAGAAAAATCGATCTAGTCGGCCTAACTAAACCAAAGATTCGAAGAAGAAATACGAGGCTATAAGTAATCATGCATATAAGAGATCAAAGAAGACTCAAATAATATTCATGGATAGAAACTGATCATGAACTCAAAATTCATCGGATCCCAACAAACACACCGCAAAAGTTTACATCAAATAGATCTCCAAGAGACCATTGTATTGAGAATCATAAGAGGGAGAGAAGAAGCCATCTAGCTACTGCCTACGGACCCGTAGGTCTATGGTGGACTACTCACGCATCATCAGAGAGGCACCTATGAGGAAGATGAACCCCTCCGTGATGGTGTTTAGATTGGATCTCGCGGTTCTAGAACTTGCGGTGGCTGGAATTGTGTTTCGTCGACTCTCCTAGGGTTTTTGGAATATTTGGGAATTTATAGGCATCAAAGGCGGTGCGGAAGGGGGCCGAGGAGGGCACAACCCATCAGGGCGCGCCGGGGCCCCCCTGGCGCGCCCTGGTGGGTTGTGCTCTCCACAGCCCACCTCTCCGGTAGTTGTTTGGCCCACTGGGTGTCTTCTGGTCCAGAAAAAATCTCCAAAAAGTTTCGTCGCGATTGGACTCCGTTTGGTATTGATTTTCTGCGAAGTAAAAAAACAAGCAAAAACAGCAACTGGCACTTTGGCACTATGTCAATAGGTTAGTCCCAAAAAATGATATAAAGTTGTGATAAAATGATTGTAAAACATCCAAGAATGATAATATAACAGCATGGAACAAGCAAAAATTATAGATATGTTGGAGACGTATCCGTACTTGGGGCAATTCCGCTTCCAGTGGCCAGTCCCCTTGCAGTAGAAGCACTCAGTCTCAGGCTTGGGTTTCTTCACGGGAGCGGCAACTTGCTTACCACTCTTCTTGAAGTTTCCCTTCTTTCCCTTGATTGTCTTTAAACTAGTGGTTTTATTCACCATCAACACTTGATGCTCCTTTTTGATTTCTACTTCCGCGACTTTCAGCATCACGAATAGCTCGGAGATTGACTTGTTGATCCCTTGCATATTATAGTTCATCACAAAGCCCTTATAGCTAGGTGGCAGTGACTAGAGAACTCTGTCAGTGACCGTCTCAGGCGGAAGCTCAACTCCCAGCTGATTCAAGCGGTTGTAGTACCCAGACATTCTGAGTATGTGTTCACTGACAGAACTATTCTCCTCTATCTTGCAGGCGAAGAACTTATCGGAGGTCTCATACATCTCAATCCGGGCATTTGCTTGAAATACTAACTTCAACTCCTGGAACATCTCATATGCTCCATGGCGTTCAAAACGCTTTTGAAGTCACGATTCTAAGCCGTACAACATGGCGCACTGAACTATTGAGTAGTCATCAGCACGCGCCTACCAGACGTTTACAACATCTGCCGACGACACTGGAGGGTGTTGGAAATATGCCCTAGATGCAATAATAATTTAGTTATTATCATATTTCCTTGTTCATGATAATCGTTTATTATCCATGCTATAATTGTATTGACTGGAAACTCAAATACATGTGTGGGTACATAGACAACACTGTGTCCCTAGTATGCCTCTAATTAGACTAGCTCGTTGATCAAAGATGGTCAAGGTTTCCTAGCCATAGACATGAGATGTCATTTGATAACGGGATCACATCATTAGGAGAATGATGTGATGGACAAGACCCAAACTATGAACATAGCATATGATCGTGTCAGTTTATTGCTATTGTTTTCTACATGTCAAGTATCTGTTCCTATGACCATGAGATCATGCAACTCACTGACACCGGAGGAATACCTTGTGTGTATCAAACGTCGCAACGTAACTGGGTGACTATAAAGATGCTCTACAGGTATCTCCGAGGGTGTCTGTTGAGTTGGCATGGATCGAGACTGGGATTTGTTACTCCGTGTGACGGAGAGGTATCTCAGGGCCCACTCGGTAATACAACATCACAACAAGCCTTGCAAGAAATGTGACTAAAGTGTTAGCCATGGGATCTTGTATTACGGAACGAGTAAAGAGACTTGCCGGTAACGAGATTGAACTAGGTATGGAGATACCGACGATCGAATCTAGGGCAAGTAACATACCAAAGAACAAAGGGAACATCATACGGGATTAACTGAATCCTTGACATAGAGGTTCAACCGATAAAGATCTTCGTAGAATATGTAGGAATCAATATGGGCATCCAGGTCCCGCTATTGGTTATTGACCGTAGAGGTGTCTCGATCATGTCTACATAGTTCTCGAACCCGCAGGGTCTGGACACTTAAGGTTCGGTGACGTTTCGGTATAGTTGAGTTATGTATGTTGGTTTCCAAAGGTTGTTCGGAGTCCCGGATGAGATCCCGGACATGACGAGGAACTCCGGAATGGTCCGGAGGTGAAGATCGATATATAAGACCAAGGGAATCGGAGTCCGGAAGCGTTCCGGGGGTACCGGGTTATGACCAGGAATACCGAAAGGGGTTTCGGGGGGACCCCGGCAAGTGTTGGGGGGCCTCATGGGCCAAGGGGAGGGGGCACACCAGCCCACTAAGGGGCTGTGCGCCCCTCTCACCCCATCTCACGTAACCAGGGGAGGTGGGGCGCCCTCCCTAGGTCAGAAGCCCCCTTTGCCTTGGGGGCCAAGGCTCCTAGGGGGTGGGAGGGCCAAAACCCATCTAGGGTTGCCCATCTAGGCCGCCGGTCCCCTTAGGGGAAACCCTAGGGGCGCCACTCCTCCTCCCTTCCCCCTATATATAGATGAGGAGAGGGAGGGCAGCCGCACCCAAGAAAAGCCACGGGCTGCCTCTCTCTCCCCCTAGTTTGCTTCTCCTCTAGATTTGTTCGGTATAGCTTAGCGAAGCTCTGCCGGATCAGCTCCACCACCACCGCCACCATGCCGTTGTGCTGCTGGAGAACTCATCTACCTCTCCGCCCTCGCTTGCTGGATCAAGGAGGCGAAGATCGTCATCGAGCTGCACGTGTGCCGAACGCGGAGGTGCCGTCCGTTCGGCGCTAGATCGTGATTGGATCGCGGGACGGCTTGCGATTTGGATCGCGAAGACGTTCGACTACATCAACCGCGTTTCTTAACGCTTCCCGCTTAGCAATCTACAAGGGTATGTGGATCCGATCTCTCCTCTCGTAGATGCTCATCACCATGGAAAGATCTTGCATGTGCGTAGGAAATTTTTTGTTTCCCATGCAACGTTCCCCCACAGTGGTATCAGAGCTAGGTCTATGCGTAGATGAGATCTCGAGTAGAACACAAAGGAGTTTGTGGGCGTTGATATTCAGATTGCTTCCCTCCTTAGTCTTTTCTTGATTCATCGGTATTGTGGGATGAAGCGGCTCGGACTAACCTTACTCGTCCACGTACGAGAGACCGGTTCCATCGACTGCCATGTAACTTTGTTGCATAAGATGGCTGGCGGGTGTCTGTCTCTCCCACTTTAGTTGAATCGGATTCGACAGAGGCGGTCCTTGTAGAAGGTGAAATAGCAACTTGTATATCACCGTTGTGGTTTTGCGTAGGTAAGAATCATTCTTGCTAGATACCCATAGCAGCCACGTAAAATATGCAACAACAAATTAGAGGACGTCTAACTTGTTTTTGCAGGGTATGATGTGATATGATATGGCCAGAAACATGATGAGATTATGTGATGTATGAGATGATCATGTTTTGTATAGATTATCACGACTTGCATGTCGATGAGTACGGCAACCGGCATGAGCCATAGGGTTGTCTTTAATTTATTTTCGCCGTTTTTGCTTTACTTTATCGCTATGAGTTAGCAATAGTTGTAGAAGCAATAGTTGGCGCGACAACCTCATGGCGACACGTTGATGGAGATCAAGATGATGGAGATCATGGTGTCATGCCGGTGACGATGGAGATCATGCCGGTGCTTTGGAGATGGAGATCAAAAGCACAAGATCATGGCCATATCATGTCACTTATGATTTGCATGTGATGTTAATCCTTTTATGCATCTTATTTTGCTTAGGACGACGGTAGCATTATAAGGTGATCCCTCACTTAAATTTCAAGATAAATTGTGTTCTCCCCGAGTGTGCACCGTTGCGAAAGTTCGTCGTTTCGAGACACCACGTGATGATCGGGTGTGATAGACTCTACGTTCGCATACAACGGGTGCAAGCCAGTGTTGCACGTGCGGAACACTCGGGTTAAACTTGACGAGCCTAGCATGTACAGACATGGCCTCGGAACACAAGAGACCGAAAGGTCAAACATGAGTCATATAGTAGATATGATAAACATGAAGATGTTCACCATTGAAACCACCTCAACTCACGTGATGATCGGACTTGAGTTGGTGAATTTGGATCATGTGACACTCGAATGACCAGAGGGATGTCAATTTGAGTGGGAGTTTTTAAGTAATATGATTAACTAAACTCATTATCTTGAACAATAGTCTAAACTGTCTTTGCAAATTATGTTGTAGATTACTAGCTCGAACTGTAGCTCCCTTGAATTTTTATATGTCCCTAGAGAAATAGAGTTGAAAGATGATGGTAGCAATAATGCGGACTGGGTCCATGATCTGAGGATTGTCCTCATTGCTGCACAGAAGGCTTATGTCCTTAAAGCACCGCTCGGTGCGCCACCCCCTCTAGCGTCGTCTGTAGATGTTGTGAACATTTGACAGGCACGTTCCGATGACTACTTAATAGTTCAGTGCGTCATGCATTACGGCTTAGAATTGAGGCTCCAAAACATTTTGAATGTCACGGAACATATGAGATGTTATTGGGATCTCAGGCTCGTGCCCGTGTTGAGAGGTATGAGACCTCCAACAAGATTCTTTGCCTGCAAGATGAAGGATAATAGCTCAATCGGTGAGCATGTACTCAGATTGTCTGGGTGCTACAATCGCTTGAATCGAGTGGGAGTTGATCTTCCAGATAAGATAGTGATTGATATAGTTCTCCAAGTCACTGTCACTAAGCTACTAGAGCTTCGTGGTGAACTATAAAATGCCATGGATGGAAATAATGATCCCTGAGCTATTCGCGATGTTTGACACCGTGAAGGTAGAAACAAGAAGGAGCATCAAGTGTTGATGGTTAGTAAAACCACTAGTTTCGAGAAGGGCAAGGGCAAGGAGGGATACTTCATGGATGGCAAGCCAGTTGCTGCTCCAGTAAAGAAACCCAAGGTTGAACCCAAACCCGAGACTGGGTGCTTCTATTATGAGGAGAACGGTCGCTGAAGCGGAACTGCCCTAGATACTTGGTAGATAAGAAGGCTGGCAACGTCGACAGAAGTATATTTGATATACGTGTTATTGATGTGTACCTTACTAGTACTCCTAGTAGCACCTGGGTATTAGATACCGGTTTGGTTGCTAAATGTTAGTAACTCAAAATAAAAGCTACGGAATAAACGGAGGCTAGCTAAAGGTGAGGTGACGATGAGTGTTGGAAGTGTTTCCAAGGTTGATGTGATCAGCATCGCACGCTTTCTCTACCTTCCGAATTAGTGATGAACCTAAATAAATGTTATTTGGTGTTTGCGTTGAGCATAAACGTGATTAGATCATGTTTATTGCAATACAGTTATTCATTTAAGTTAGAGAATAATGGTTATTCTGTTTACATGAATAAAACCTTCAATGGTCATGCACCCAATGAGAATGGTTTATTGAATCTTGATCGTAGTGATACACATGTTCATAATATTGATGCCAAAAGATACAAAGTTAATAATGATAGTACCACATACTTGTGGCACTGCCGCTAAATGTCATATTGGTGTAAAACGCATGAAGAAACTCCATGCTGATGGATCTTTGGACTCATTCGATTTCGAATCGGTTGAGACATGCGGACCATGCCTCATGGGCAAGATGACTAAGACCCCGTTTTCCGGTATGATGGAGCGGGCAAGTAACTTATTGGAAATAATACATGTTGATGTATTCGGTCCAATGAGTGTTGTAGCGTGCGGTGGATATCGTTATTTTCCTACCTTCACTGATGATTTGAGTAGATATGGGGATATTTACTTAATGAAACACAAGTCTGTAACGTTTGAAAATTTCAAACAAAATCAGAGTGAAGTTTGAGATCATCGTGACAAGAAGATAAAATGTCTACGATATGATCGTGGAGGTGAATATCTGAGTTACGAGTTTGGTATACAACTTAAGACAATGTGGAAGTTGTTTCACAACTCACGCCACCTGGAACACCATAGTGTGATGGTGTGTCCGAACGTCGTAGTCGTGCTCTATTGGATATGGTGCAAACTATGATGTCTCTTATCGATTTACCACTATCGTTTTAGGGTTATGCATTAGAGACAACACCATTCACTTTAAAAGGGGCACCATCTAAGTCCGTTGAGATGACACCGTATGAATTTTGGTTTGGCGGAAACCTAAGCTGTCATTTCTTAATGTTTGGGGCTGCGACGCTTATGTGAAAAAGGGTTTTCACCTAATGAGTTCGAACCCAAAGCGGACAAATGCATCTTCATAGAATACCCTAACGTAACAGTTGGGTAAACCTTCTATCTTAGATCCAAGCACAAAGTGTTTTTTGCTAAAATGGGTCCTTTCTCGAGAAAGAGTTTCTTTCGAAAGAATTGAGTGGGAGGAAGATAGAACTTGATGAGGTTGTTGAACCTTTGTTTCAACCAGAGAGTAGCGCAGCGCAGAAAGTTGTTCCTGTGGAGCCTACGTTAGTTGAAGGGGAAGTTAATGATGATGATCATGAAGCTTCGGATCAAGTTACTATCGAACCTCATAGGTCGACAAGGACGCGTACTGCTCCTGAGTGGTACAGCAACCCTGTCTTAGAGGTCATGTTGTTGGACAACGATGAACCTACGAGCTATGGAGAAGCGATGATGGGCCCAGATTCCGAGAAATGGTTAGAGGCCATGAAATCCGAGATGGGATCCATGTATGAAAACAAAGTATGGGCTTTGGAAGTATTACCTGAAGGGCGAAAGGCCATTCAGAACAAATGGATCTTTAAAAGGAAGACGGACGCGGACGGTAATGTCACCGTCTATAAAGCTCGACTTGTGGCAAAGGGTTTTTCACAAGTTCAAGGAGTTGACTACGATGAGACTTTCTCACCCGTAGCGATGCTAAAGTCTGTTGGAATTATGTTAGCAGTTGCTGCATTTTTCGATTATGAAATCTGGCAGATGGATGTCAAAACATCGTTTCCTTAACGGTATCCGTGAGGAAAGGTTGTATGTGATACAACCGGAAGGTTTTGTCAGTCCTAAGGATGCTAAAATGTATGCAAACTCCAGAAATCCTTCTATGGACTGGAGCAAGCATCTCGGAGTTGGAATATACGCTTTGATGAGGTGATCAAAGTTTTTGAGTCTATACAAAGTTTATGAGAAACTTGTATTTACAATAAAGTGAGTGGGAGCACTATAGAATTTCTGATAAGTATATGTGGATGACATATTGTTGATCGGAAATGATGTAGAATTTCTGGAAAGCATAAAGGGTTGTTTGAAAGGAGTTTTTCAAAGAAAAACCTGGAATGAAGCTACTTAAATATTGGGCATCAGGATCTATAGAGATAGATCAAGACGTCTGATAAGACTTTCAATGAGTACATAGCTTGACAAGATTTTGAAAGAGTTCAAAATGGATCAGTCAAAGAAAGAGTTCTTGCCTGATTTGTAAGGTGTGGAGTTGAGTGAGACTATGCCTTATCCATAGGCTCTGTATAGTATGCCATGCTATGTACCGCACCTAGTGTGTGCCTTTCCATGAGTCTGTCAAGGGGAACAAGAGTGGTCCAAGAGTGGATCACTGGACATCGGTCAAGATTATCCTTAGTAACTAGAGGACTAAGGAAATATTTCTCGATTATGGAGGTGATAAAGAGTTTGTCGTAAAGGGTTACGTCAATGCAAGCTTTGACACCTATCCGGACGACTCTGAGTAGCAGTCAGGATACGTATAGTGGAGCAACCATTTGGAATAGCTCCAAGTGGAGCGTGGTAGCATCTGCAGTATCACATATAGATTTGCAAAGAACACACAGATCTGAATGTTGCAGACCGTTGACTAAAGACCTCTCTCACATGCAAAGCATGATCGAACCCCAGAACTCATTGGGTGTTAGATTCATAACAATGTAAATCACATGGTCATGTGAACTAGATTATTGACTCTAGTGCAAGTGGGAGACTGTTGGAAATATGCCCTAGAGGCAATAATAATTTAGTTATTATCATATTTCCTTGTTCATGATAATCGTTTATTATCCATGCTATAATTGTATTGATTGGAAACTCAAATACATGTGTGGGTACATAGACAACATTGTGTCCCTAGTATGCCTCTAATAGACTAGCTCGTTGATCAAAGATGGTCAAGGTTTCCTAGCCATAGACATGAGATGTCATTTGATAACGGGATCACATCATTAGGAGAATGATGTGATGGACAAGACCCAAGCTATGAACATAGCACATGATCGTGTCAGTTTATTGCTATTGTTTTCTGCATGTCAAGTATCTGTTCCTATGACCATGAGATCATGCAACTCACTGACACCGGAGGAATACCTTGTGTGTATCAAACGTCGCAACATAACTGGGTGACTATAAAGATGCTCTACAGGTATCTCCGAGGGTGTCTGTTGAGTTGCATGGATCGAGACTGGGATTTGTTACTCCGTGTGACGGAGAGGTATCTCAGGGCCCACTCGGTAATACAACATCACAACAAGCCTTGCAAGAAATGTGACTAAAGTGTTAGCCATGGAATCTTGTATTATGGAACGAGTAAAGAGACTTGCCAGTAATGAGATTGAACTAGGTATGGAGATACCGACGATGGAATCTTGGGCAAGTAACATACCGAAGAACAAAAGGAACATCATACGGGATTAACTGAATCCTTGACATAGAGGTTCAACCGATAAAGATCTTCGTAGAATATGTAGGAACCAATATGGGCATCCAGGTCCCGCTATTGGTTATTGACCGTAGAGTTGTCTCGGTCATGTCTACATAGTTCTCGAACCCGCAGGGTCTACACACTTAAGGTTCGGTGACGTTTCGGTATAGTTGAGTTATGTATGTTGGTTTCCAAAGGTTCTTCGGAGTCCCGGATGAGATCCCGGACGTGATGAGGAACTCTGGAATGGTCCGGAGGTGAAGATCGATATATAGGACGAAGGGAATCGGAGTTCGGAAGCGTTCCGTGGGTACCGGGTTATGACCAGGAGTACCGAAAGGGGTTTCGGGGGGCCCCGGCAAGTGTTGGGGGGCCTCATGGGCCAAGGGGAGGGGGCACACCAGCCCACTAAGGGGCTGTGCGCCCCTCTCACCCCATCTCACGTAACCAGGGGAGGTGGGGCGCCCTCCCTAGGGCAGCAACCCCCTTTGCCTTGGGGGCCAAGGATCCTAGGGGGTGGGAGGGCCAAAACCCATCTAGGGTTGCCCATCTAGGCCGTCGGCCCCCTTAGGGGAAACCCTAGGGGCACCACTCCTCCTCCCTTCCCCCTATATATAGATGAGGAGAGGGAGGGCAGCCGCACCCAAGAAAAGCCACGGGCTGCCTCTCTCTCCCCCTAGTTTGCTTCTCCTCTAGATTTGTTCGGTATAGCTTAGCGAAGCTCTGCCGGATCAGCTCCACCACCACCGCCACCACGCCGTTGTGCTGCCGGAGAACTCATCTACCTCTCCGCCCTTGCTTGCTGGATCAAGGAGGCAGAGATCGTCATCAAGCTGCACGTGTGCTGAACGCGGAGGTGCCGTCCGTTCGACGCTAGATCGTGATTGGATCGCGGGACGGCTTGCGATTTGGATCGCGAAGACGTTCGACTACATCAACCGCGTTTCTTAATGCTTCCCGCTTAGCGATCTACAAGGGTATGTGGATCCGATCTCTCCTCTCGTAGATGCTCATCACCATGGATAGATCTTGCGTGTGTGTAGGAATTTTTTTGTTTCCCATGCAACGTTCCCCAACAGAGGGGTGGGTCATCAAGCGGTGCATCAAGGACATAAGCCTTTTGCAAAGCCGTGAGGATAATCCTTAGATTACGGACCAGTCCGCATAGTTACTTCCATCATCTTTCAAATTAGCTTTCTCTAGGAACGCCTTAAAATTCAGGGGAGCTACTGTGCGAGCCATTGATCTACAATATAATTGGCAAAGATAACTTTAGACTATGTTCATGATAATGAGTTTAGTTAATCATATTACTAAAGAACTCCCACGCAAATCAACATCACTCAGGTTGTCTAAGTGTGACATGATCCAAATCCACCAACCCAAGTCTAATCATCACGTGAGATGAGGTGGTTTCAATGGTGAACATCTCCATGTTGATCATATCTGCTATATGACTCACATTCGACCTTTCAGTCTCTTGTGTTCCGAGGCCATGTCTGTACATGCTAGGCTCGTCAAGTTTAACCCAAGTATTCCGCATGTGTAAAACTGGCTTACACCCGTTGTATGCGAACAAAGAGTCTATCACACCCGATCATCACGAGGTGCTTCGAAACGACGAACTTTCGCAACGATGCATACTTGGGGAGAACACAATTTTATAATGCTACCGTCATCCTAAGCAAAATAAGATGCATAAAAGGATAAACATCACATGCAAATCATATAAGTGACATGATATGGCCATCATCATCTTGTGCTTTTGATCTGCATCTCCAAAGCACTGGCATGATCTCCATCGTCACCGGCATGACACCATGATCTCCATCATCATAATCTCCATCATCGTGTCGGCATGTGGTTGTCGCGCCAACTGTTGATTCTACAACTATTGCTAACTCATAGCGATAAAGTAAAGCAAATGGCACAAATAAATTAAAGAAACCCTATGGCTCCTGCCGGTTGCCGTACTCATCGACATGCAAGTCATGTTAACTATAAAAACAAGATCATCCCATACATCACATATATCAAATCACGTCTTGGCCATATCACATCACAACGTACCCTGCAAAAACAAGTTAGACGCCCTCTACTTTGTTGTTGCAAGTTTTACGTGGCTGCTATGGGCAACTAGTAAGAAACGTTCTTACCTACGTAAAGCCACAACGGTGATATCAAGTTGCCTTTTAACCTTCTACAAGGACCGCCTCTGTCGAATCCGATTCAACTAAAGTGAGAGAGACAGACACCCGCCAGCCACCTTTATGCAAACAAGTTGCATGTCAGTCGGTGGAACCGGTCTCTTGTGCGAGGACAAGTAAGGTTGGTCCGAGACGCTTCATCCCACAGTACCGCCGAATCAAAATAAGACTAAGGACGTAAGCAATTTGAACATCAACGCCCACAACTTCTTTGTGTTCTACTCGTGCAAAACATCTACGCATAGACCTAGCTCATGATGCCACTGTTGGGGAACGTTGCATGGGAAACAAAAAATTTCCTACGAAACACCCAAGATCTATTCTATGGAGATGCTAGCAATGAGAGGGAGAGGTGTCTACATACCCTTGTAGACCTAAAGCGTTAACGATCTAGAGATCGTGGTTGGCGTAGTCGTACTCGCATCGCGATCCAATCCGATCAAAGCACCGCACGTGCGGCACCTCCGAGTTTAGCACACGTCCGGCTCGGTGATGTATCCTCCTTCTTGATCCAGCAAAGAGGGAGAATAGGTAGATGGTATCTAAACACACAGGACGGTGTGGTGGTGGTGGTGGTGGCAGCGGAATTCCGGTAGGGCTTCGCCAAGCGCGTACCGGAGAAACGTGGGAGGAATTGGGAGAGCCAATGGCCAAGGGTGAAGGGTTGGCTTGCCCCATGCACCTCCCCCATCTATATATAGGCTAGAGGGAGGGGTAGGGCGTCCAAAACCCTCCTAGGGCCGTTCACAAGGGAGAAAACCCTTTAAACATGAAGATAACATCTTATCTCTAGATTCAACCCTTTAAATTTAGAGATAAGATCTTATCTCTAGATTTAAACGACATGTGCCTTGGGGAATGGTGCAGCCGGCCCATGTGGGCTGTAGACCCACCCCTAGGTCCATGTGGGCCCTTCCCGGGTCGTTGGGCCCCACGGTGGAACCCCCGGAACCTTCTAGAACCTTCCCGGTACTCTACCGAAAAATTCCCGAACTTTTCCGGAACCCTGAATATGATTTCCCATATATAAATCTTTACCTCTGGATCATTTCGGAGCTCCTCGTGATGTCCCGTATCCTATTTGGGACTCCAAACAACTTTCAAAATTTCCAATTAACATCTCAACATTACCCTAGCGCTACCGAACGTTAAGCGTGCGACCCGACGGCTTCGAGAATCATGTAGACATGACCGAGACACTTCTCTGGTCAATAACCAATAGCGGTACATGGATGCCCATATTGGTTCCTACATATTCCATGAATATCTTCATTGGTCGAACCACGATGTCAAGGATTGAATCAATCTCGTATGCAGTTCCCTTTGTCCATCGGTATTTTACTTGTCTAAGATTCGATCATCGGTATCTCCATACTTAGTTCAATCTCGTTACCGGCAAGTCTCTTTACTCGTTATGTAATACAAGATCTCGTGACTAACTCCTTAGTCACATTGCTTGCAAGCTTCTTGTGATGTTGCATTACCGAGAGGGCCCAGAGATAGCTCTCCGTCATACGGAGTGACAAATCCCAGTCTCGATCCATGCCAACCCCATAGACACCCTAGGAGATACCAGTAGAGCATCTTTATGATCACCCAGTTACGATGTGACATTTGATACACATAAGGAATTCCTTTGGTGTAAGGGAGTTGCATGATCTCATGGTTTTAGGAACAGATACTTAACATGAAGAAAGCAGTAGCAATAAACTTAGTGATATGATCAAATGCTATGCTTAAGGTTTGGGTCTTGTCCATCACATCATTCTCCTAATGATGTGATCCCATTATCAAATTACAACTCATGTATATGGTCAGGAAACCTTAACCATCTTTGATCAACAAGCTAGTCTAATAGAGGCTCACTAGGGACACGATGTTGTCTATGTATCCACTCATGTATCTGAGTTTCCTATCAATACAATTCTAGCATGGATATTAAACGATTATCTTGAACAAGGAAATATGATAATAACCACTTCATTATTGCCTCTAGGGCATATTTTCAACAGTTGTGAGCGTCAAAGCAGACACATGTGTGCGGCCGGAAGAGCACCGACCCAAGGAGGATGAGCTTGATCCAGGATAGGGTGTCATCCTCATACATTATTCTTCAATTATGGGAATGCTCATATGCACAGTGGGCTTGGCTGGCTGCTTGCTTTCGACAAAGTGGAGCAATGGGAGGATGTTAGAGCAGAACTCCCCCGCTCAGCTCGATCCCATAGTGGACGAAGCGCTGCGAACATTCTTACAAGAAAACTGGGACATCTTCACCTGGCACCCCTCTGATATGCCCGGAATCCCACGGCGGCTGGCCGAACATAGCCTAAACATCATCAAAGGCTCTAAACCCGTCAAGCAGACCCTGCGCCGCTTTTCAGAACCCAAACGACAGGCTATGGGTGAAGAACTAGCTAAATTACTAGAGGCCGGATTCATTCGGGAGATTAAACACCCCGAATGGCTGGCAAACCTGGTTATGGTACCGAAGAAAGATAAATCCTGGCGGCTATGTGTCGACTTTAAAGACCTCAACAAGGCCTGCCCTAAGGACCCTTTCCCCCTACCACGCATAGACCAGATTATTGATGCCACAGCCGGACACGACTCATTGTGTTTCCTCGACGCTTATTCCGGGTATCATCAGATTAAAATGAAGGAATCCGATCAAGCGGCAACAGCATTCATCACCCCCTATGGGCCATTCTGCTTCAACACCATGCCCTTCGGGCTAAAAAACGCTAGGGCTACGTACCAGCGCATGATCCAGACTTGTCGCGCAAAACAAGTCGGTAAAACAGTCGAGGCATACGTAGACGATGTGGTAATCAAAACCAAACACGTCAGCCATCTAAATGATGACCTAAGGCAAACCTTTGCTAGCCTACGCGAGTACGACATACGACTCAATCCGGAGAAATGCGTATTCGGAGTTCCCGCTGGTAAACTGCTCGGATTCATCGTCTCCCATAGAGGAATAGAAGCGAATCCGGCTAAAATCCGCGCCCTATCAGAACTTGCAATTCCCACAGAGCTAAAGCACATCCAGCGGTTGGCTGGTTGCGTGGCGGCGCTAAGCCGCTTTATTTCCCGTCTCGGTGAAAAGGCTTTACCGCTCTTTAAATTGCTGAAACGGACCAATAATTTCGAATGGACCGATGAAGCAAAAGCCGCGTTAGAAGAAATTAAGACACTCCTGGCAAGTAACCCCATACTCACAGCACCAGGCGCGGGTGAGCCCATGTTATTATACATATCGGCCACCAACCAAGTCGTTAGCGCAGTGCTCGTCGTCGAACGAGAGGAGGAGGGGCACAAATTCCGGATACAGAAACCGGTCTATTATGTGTCAGAAGTACTAACGCAGTGCAAGTCCAGATACCCGCACTACCAGAAGATAGCCTACACAGTATTTATGGCATCACGGAAACTCAGGCACTACTTTCAAGAGTGCTCGGTTACGGTGGCATCCGAAGTACCCCTCAATGATATAATCAACAACAGGGACGCCACCGGCCGAATAGCTAAATGGGCTATTGAGCTCCTTCCCTTTGAAATCGCTTACAAGCCAAGACGAGCTATCAAGTCCCAAGTATTGGCAGATTTCCTCGCCGAATGGACAGAGGCCGAGCTCCCAAGGGAATATAGTACATACTCCCACTAGACAATGTACTTCGATGGTTCTAAAACTTTGGCCGGACTGGGGGCTGGGGTCATCCTCACATCCCCCATAGGCGACAACGTCCGATACGTGTTGCAGATCATGTATGCCGATTCCAACAATGCAGCCGAATACGAAGCACTATTGCACGGTCTTCGGATGGCAGCATCAATGGGTGTACGCCGACTGGAGGTACGGGGAGACTCCAACTTGGCCATCTCCCAAATCAACGGCGAATTTGATGCCAAAAACCCGAAGATGGCAGCCTACAGAAACGCTGTCCTCAAGATATCCGCACGGTTCGAGGGGCTGGAATTTCAGCATGTCACTAGAGACAACAACCAAGCCACCGCCATATTGGCTCGCCTGGGGGCTAAACGCGACCCCGTCCCAAAAAACACTTTCCTGGAACGGCTCTTTAAGCCATCAGTGGTTTGGCAGGACGATGATAAGGGCGCCGATCTAACTAGTGCGGACGAAGTTGTCCCCCCTATAAATGAACCAGACGATCAAATCATTGGCGGCTCCGTAATGGACGAAACACCTTCGGCTCACGAGGTCATGGCAGTAATCGCGCCATGGACCGAGCCCTTCCTCGCCTACCTTCTTCGCAAAGAACTCCCCGACTATCAGACGGAGGCGCGGTGCATAGTCCGGCGATCCAAAGCATACAAAGTACATGAGGGTGAGCTATATAAGAAAAGCACCACCGGAATACTACAGCGGTGCATATCTGAGGAAGAAGGTCGGCAGCTTCTGGCCGAAGTCCACGCAGGGATGGGCGGTCATCACGCCGCAGCAAGAGCCTTAGTTAGCAAGGCATTCAGGGCTGGATTTTTCTGGCCCACAGCTCGGACGGACGCCCAGTCGCTTGTCAAACATTGCGTGGGGTGCCAACTTTTCGCAAATCAAAGTCACATGCCCCCGACAGCTCTTCGGACTATTCCGATTACCTGGCCCTTTGCGGTCTGGGGGCTGGATATGGTCGGACCACTTAAAGGGGGGACCAAGAAGAATAAATACCTACTGTTCATGGTGGACAAGTTCACCAAATGGATAGAGGCAAAACCTGTCAAGTCAGCCAAGTCCGGACCAGTAATCAATTTTATATCCGGTGGGGTACACCGTTATGGTGTTCCGCACAGTATAATAACGGACAATGGATCCAATTTCACGGCCCAGGAGGTCAAAGACTGGTGCGCAAACATGGGCATTAAGCTCGATTACGCATCGGTTTATCATCCACAGACCAATGGACAAGTCGAATGAGCAAACGACCTCATTATGAGCGGCATTAAGCCACGTTTGGTCCGGTCTCTTCACGAGTCCGACTGTCATTGGGTTGAGGAGCTCGACTCCGTTCTATGGGGCCTGCGCACCACCCCGAACAGAACAACGGGATACACACCGTTCTTCATGGTCTATGGGGCAGAAGCAGTCCTCCCCTGTGACATTATTCACGACGCGCCAAGGGTGCGCATGTACGAGGAAAGGGAGGCCGAGTTAGATCGGCAGGACGACCTGGACGCCCTAGAAGGAGAGCGCGACATACCTCGGGCTCGTTCCACTTTTTACCAACAGCAGGCTTGACGTTACCAAAGTAGGGAGGTTAGGGCCAAGGCGTACAACGTGGGTGAGCTCATCTTACGACTTCCGGAGAAGCAGAAGCATAAACTCAACCCCAAATGGGAGGGCCCCTTCATAATCGATGAAGTGCTCACGGGAGGGGCCTACCGTCTGCGAGACCCGTCGGATAATTGCCTTGAACTACACCCATGTAACGCAGCTCGTCTTCGGCGCTTCTACGGTTAAACCGGTGTCGTCACACTCTTTCCCCTTTATTTCCCTTTTCTTTTCTTCTTTTTTATTTTTCTACTTTCCCTCCCATCTTGATTTTTGGCAGGTTTGATTCTCTTCCTTCCCAACTCTATGTTCGGCTCAACCGATCTTGTACTAAGATTTTCGGCCCACACCTTTAAGTGTTAAAACCGAACACAACACCTGGGGGCTTCTTTACGAAGCCAATGATTTTATATTATAAGCGCTTATTCACATTTATTGTGTACGCATACTTTCCTTGTCGTTTTTACGCCATCATATGCATCAATTCGAACTAAGAATTTGCCAAGCTGGGTTGCCTCGCTCATGTGCTTACCCTCTACGTTCCCGATAGTTCGGCTAGAGGGTAAAGGGAGCACCTCTGCGATTGCTATGACCGGGTCATCCAGATACGTACCTCAGATGGGTGAAGCCAAAAGCTAGCTATCTTTAGTAGACAATTGATCGGCTACGACGGATTCAACTAATAAGATTATGGTCGTCATGACCATTACTCGGGCTTCTTCTCTCACACAAGCCCTTAGCCGCATACTAACAGTATACGGCCTTTTTCCTACGATTTACGTAGTACCCTGAAGAAAGGTATCGATAAGGTTACTATTTTCTTGGGAAGATGTTTCTTACGCAAAGCAGTAATATAACATATCTCCCTGTGTGCTTTTTGTCTGTTCGTACCACATGGCCGGATTGCCTGGTTCCCCGAACATAATCCCCTCCCTCTAGGGTGATAATTTACAAGGAACACTCCCAAGCTCTTAGCGCGGGAGGGTGAAGCCGATGGCCGGTTAAGACAAAGTTCACAACACAGTCGGAGCAATTCTTCGATTATTAAGTACATAGCTACATATAATCATACATCTGGCTGCCGATCGAGATTATCGATTATGGTGTCCAGGGAGCAATCTTCTTGTGAGAGACGGGCGGCAGGCATCACTTGGTCGTATACCAGGTGGAGCGGCACCTCTTGTCCATCTGACCCTACTGGCCCAACCTGAGCCATGCGCTCGGGGTTAAGTCCGGTATAGCGGGTCTTGATCATCGCCCACGCCTCTCGTGCTCCCTCCCGACAAGCCGATGTCTTCCACAGCTCGAACCTAGTTCGGGCTCCCTTGAAGCGATCGACCAGTTCGGTCATCCCCTCCGGAGGTTGCTCGGCATGCCACAGTGCTTTCACCATGCTCTTCATGGCCTTCCGAGCCCGCTCATGAAGGGCGGACAGCTCCTTCAGAAGATTTCCCTGGTAGGATCCGATTTCCTCTTCGGGTCGCCCAGACAGGAGACCTGCACATGAGTCACGGCATGCATATCACACCTCATTCATAAGAGATACCTTCCGATGTTAGAATCACACTTACCGAACATGCCTCTCTGTAATTTCTGGTTTTCTCTTTGGGCCTGGGCCAATTGAGCCTTTAAGCTCTCAATCTCTTCGGCTTGCTGTTTGTTCTCCTCCTGCAGGCGGTTCTTCTCTTCAAGGTGCCGTTGTAAAACACGATGGCCAGCCTCCTGCTGGGACTCGGCATATTGCTGAGATTCTCGGGCTACATCCAAATCTTTTTGTAGTTGCCCTATTGATTCAGCTGCTACATAGTACCCTCGCGTAAGCATGGGGATATACTAAGATCAGCAGAACAGATATACTCACCATGTGCCTCCCGAGTAAAGCTCTTCACTTGCTCCAACTCGGCCTTCACAGATTCGACATGTGTTCGGCTGGCTTCCAGTTCCTTGGCCAGTTGCTCACACTGTTGCTTAGACGCCTGCATTACCAGTAAATTACTACGGGGATCCTTTATTCGGTCGTGCCGACCAATTCAACGAGGGCTACTAGGTTTACACGAGTGTTCGGACTTTAATAACCGACTACTCACCTGCAGGTTGGACGATATCAATTTCACGGCCTCCCCGAACCCAGCTCGGGCGGCTCCGAGGTGTGCATCCGCCATGCGCAGAGCACCGAACTCTTGTTCGGAAAAGGCCGGATGACGCAGGGCTTCTCATCGCCGCCGATGATGCATAGCACTCCCAACCTCTGATTTGGTGACAGATATGGCGTCACCAGAATCGGCTGGGGCTGGATTGACAGTGGGGGCCCCCGCAACAGGATCAGCATGGGCGGAAGGCCTGGAATCTTGAGCACCGCCGGACGTCCTGGCGACGTCCTCGGCGGGTGACGGCCGAACCCTTTGCCTGAATATTTTGACAAAGAGGTCTCTTGTGAGACTTTATCAATCATAATACTAAATCAAACGATCAAATGAAATACCTTTGGGACGAACTCGTTGGCGGACTCGCCCCCACGACCAGCTCATTTGCCGGATCCTTGTTACTTTCCAATCCAGGCACTGCCGCCGCTGCCGATGTATGTCGCGCGGATCTACGGCGCTTGGGTGTAGGAGCCGGCGCGTTGGGGTCACTAGAGGATACTTGCCTCTTGCGGGACGGCTTCTTCTTCTTGCTTGTCGCAGGGGAAGAGAAGGATCCAGGGTAATCGGCAATGATGGCCACCTTGGAGCCGTCAAGGCCCTCCTGATAGAAAACCCCGTCTTCAAGATCAATTGACAGGTCTGGGTCTTCATGATAGCCCGGATCATCATCGCGGGAATAGTCCTTGGGCTGAGGGGCCGGACAGTTGACTGTCTCGATAAAGCTCCTCCATTCCTGTTCACATAAAGATAAAAGACTTCGGTCAAGAGGGGACAAATCGAGAACCCGAATTATGGTCACAAGGTTGAAAGGCTCACCCATTCGATGGGATTGTGGCTTGAGTATCCCTCCTTGGTCGATCGCCAAATAAAATCTTCTTGCTCCCCTTTGTATAGGTCGGCAAGTGCGGCGGCCAACGTTGTTTGATCGGCAGGACCCAGTCTTCGGGAGCGAGTAGTATCGCTTGTCCCGTTGTAACACCACAAGGGGTGTATCCTCTGTTGGAGGGGTTGGACGCACCGGGTGATGGCGGCGGCCATGACGTCTATCATGGTCAGCTTATGATGGGCTAGTACCCTCACATGGGCTGCTAAGCGCTGTACCTCAACGCTGTCCTCTTGGGACAGGCTCTTCGGGCACCGGCTGTATCTTTTCTTCAAAGGGGCATCGGAGTATTCGGGCAGACCCCTCCGAGCTGGTTCGAATAAAGGGACGTCCTTGATATAAAACCATTCCGAAGTCCATAGTTCAGACTCCTTCGGTGTCCCCACGGGGTATCCCGTCCCCGCTATGCGGCATACTTCAGCTCCACCGACCTAAAAAATTGTCTTGTCTCGAGTGCGAGGGACGAAGCAAAAGTATTTCCTCCACAACTCGAAGTGTGCCTCGCAGCCCAGGAACATCTCGCAAAGGGCGACGAAGCCCGAGATATGCAGAATAGACCCTGGGGTGAGATGGTGGAGCTGGATCCCATAAAACACCAGTAACCCTCTCAGGAACGGATGAATGGGAAACCCGAGACCTCGCAGGAGGAATGGCACAAAGCATACATGCTCCCCCTTTTGTGGATGGGGGAAATTCTCCGCGAGGGCCTCGCCGTTGAATGACGACAAACCGGCACGGACGGCTGTCAGATCCGAGGAGGGAAGGTATCCTTGGGTCTCAAGGTTGCGGAGTCGTAGAAGCGACACGGAGCAGCTAGTCCAGTCCCCGGGACGGGATCCGTAAGGATTGGAGGAGGAACTGGGGGCGCTCGCCATTTTTGGTGGAAACCTTTCGCTGGAGGTTTTTTCCGATGGGGGAGAAGGAGATGCGGTTTGGATCACGATTCAGTTTGTTTAAATGGTTGGTGCCTCCTTTGTGGGAGGGGTATTTTTGGAAAAAGCTACTGAACCGCTCGTCTCCCCACGATGCGCGAAAACCAAGAAACACTATTACTGTGGACCCAGCAATCCCGCGACGTTTGGGATTTCGCTGATGATAGGATGGTTGCCGAACAAGAAGGGATGGAGGGACTCGCCTCGCAAGCCGAAGACATACAAGATTGTCCGAATATACCTCGGCGTTGGAGGCTAGTCCGGGGGCTACTGAGGGAGTCCTGGTTTAAGGGGTCCTCGGATAGCCGACCTGTTTCTCATGGGCCGGACTATACGGGCCACTGGATGGGCATTAGAAGATCAGGGGCCCGATCGCCAAGGTGGAAGTTTCAAGGAGCCATGGCGTGTCCTCCAAGATGTCGACAGTAGATAGGCATGTTTTTCCCTTTGATGTGCAACCGACTATGTGTAAACCCTAGGTACCCTCGGCGTCTATATAAGCCGGAGGGTTTTAGATTGTAGAACAACAGAACTCATCTAGGGTTTTAGATACTTGATCTCGAGGTAGATCAACTCTGTAATCCTCATACCATCAATATAATCAAGCAGGACGTAGGGTATTACCTCCATAGGAGGGCCCGAACCTGGGTAAAACCTTGTCCCCTTCGTCTCTTGTTACGATCGATCCAAGTCTCACAGCTCGGGACCCCCTACCCGAGATCCGCCGGTTTTGACACCGACAGTCGGTGCGTTTTCTTTGCTCTTGTCCGATCATATTTAAGCATAGCCCTCTAGTTTCTTTCGCTCATGTTGAATACTTGCAAATCTTAATCATATAGGCGGCGTTCATGTCGACGATGATCAATGGGAATGAAGATCCGACCCAATTGGAGGTCACCACCGCTTTTGAAGTTGGGAACACATCCGATCCCAATCCGAGCAAGAAGAAGAAGGCCAAGACCGCGAAGGCAAGAGGTCTGGCATTCTCAAGACACGAGGACATCTTGTTGGTCAGAGCTTGGTTGGCCACAACGATGGATCCAATATGCGGCACGGAGCAAAAGGGGAGCACCTATTGGACGAAGATTTGGAAGGAGTATCACGAGCTAAAGGAGTATGTGGAGCCGCATCCTATCGTGAGCACTCGCAATGTGGCATCTCTCCAACATCGTTGGGGGATCATTCAAGGGGAAGTGAACAAGTACGTCGGCTACTATGCACAAGTGACCAAACGCCCTCAAAGTGGGTTCGGAATCGCAACTCACGTAAGCTCGATTGCCTCATCTTCTCGTCCATTGCATATGCTTATTGTGTTTGCATTCTCGTGCTCATACAAATGTTGTTCGCTAGACGGCGGTGGCGGCCACTTTGTATCACGAGGTGGAGAAGAAGCCTTTTGCTTTTAGCCATTGTTGGCTCATGTTGAATGGCAAGCCGAAGTGGACCCAACTTGTGGCCGACATCAAGTCCGGCAAGAGGAGGAATGATGGCTCAAGCTCCAACCAATCAATTGGGTTGGACGATGAAGAGGATGATGTTGTCGTGGACGAGAACGGAAAAGCCACCATGCCAAAGGAGAACCGCCAAGTCATGGGAAACAAGTGGGAGAAGGCACGTCTCGCCCGTGATGCCGCGGCTACCAAAATGTCGTCAACATGGACGGGCATTTTTTCGGCTAGGGAGAGCGAGAAGGAGGAGAGGTACAAGCTCCTCATGGAAGCGCAAAAGGAAAGGATGGAGTGGGATAGAACTAGGGTGGAGAAGAAGCTTGCAATTGAGAGGGAGAAGATCGAGTTGGAGAAGCGCGAAGCGGTGATCAAATGGGAGCTCGAGAAGGCCAAGACATTTGCCGATATGGATTTTGAGAAGGAGAAGTAACTCGCACGAGACGCGGAAGATGCGAAGATCATGTTGGCGGACGAGACCGGCTTGGATGACCATGCAAAGAAGTGGCTTGCGGACAAGAAGAAGGAGATCAACGCCCGGAGGGCGGCTGCGGCGGAGGAGGCAGCCCGGATGCAGGCGGAGGAGGCAGCAAGGATTCAGACGGAGCAGCATGCCCGGATGCAGGCGGAGCTGGCAGGCCGGATTCAGGAGGAGCAGGACGCACTCCTCTTCTCGCAGAAGCCGCACAGCGAGTGATCGGAGGCCATCGGTCATGCTCGGACATTGATTTGATTTTGGCATGTCCGGTTTGTTGAACTATGATTTGCTTTGCTTTGCTTTCTTTCGAACTTTGGCATTCGGACATTTTGTTTCGTATGATCGACGTACATGGATTGCATGGATTTGAGGTTCCGATTTTGCTATATGTGGATGTGCGGCGTAACATTTGAGGGGTGTCCAGTCAGTGCCCATGGGCGCGTCCGCGGGCGTTTGAGGGGCCGGATTTGCCAAGTCCGGCTGTAGATGCTCTAACCAACGTAGGAGTACCATCATTTGGTTGGCTATCTTATCTTGCACGATAATTTCTGAGAGCTCAAAGGACCTATGGTTCTGAAAGAGCTCAAAGGACCAAAGCCCGCAATATCTGAATTTTCTTGTTGATATGCAAATTAACACCCGATTTTGTGGGACTCAGCGCAGTTGGAGGTTCTGCTGATACAATGAGGCGCACATCTTCCAATTCAATGTTATCAAAAGGATATTTGTGATCTACATATATATATATATATATATAACTGGAAATGCTGGAACTTAGTGTGTTTGTATCTTGGTCCACAATCATTAGAACTGTATCCAAATTCATACCAGGGGGCAACCACAAAATTCATCAAATAACTCAATTATTTTTTGTTTGAAAAATCATCAAATAACTCGATTTTGCAACCACTATAAGTCTCTTTCGAGCCAAATCTGCAAAATAATTACCTAAATTTATTTCCATGGAGAACCGCTCTTCATTTGCTCCTATTAATAGAATGGCAACAATTCGTCCCATTTCAATCCATGAATTGCAACAGCTTTTTATTTAAAGAAGATATTTCGGGCCCCTGGCATTAGAACTCAAACCCTAAGCTCAAATTACCACTTCCATGTATATTGACTTGGAATCATATACGTAATGACCGGAGGAAGTGATTAACGCAGATTCGATGAGATACGCATTTTTGTGGGTTACTTGCTAGAAGCCGGCAAGTCCATCTCGTCGGAGCAAATTTGTTGCCCCATCGCAACCGATTGTTTCGGATCGCTTCGGTGTCGTCAGAGAGTGTCTTTTTGCAAACTTTCATGACGATGGTTGAGGCTGGTGAGCCCCCTATCGCCATGGCTGCTGTCAACGTGCCACTCTAGCCGGTACGAAGACGCTCGGAGAGAATAAAAACTTTGTTAAGTACTCCCTCTGTCCTATAATCTAAGACGTCTTATATTATGGAATGGGGGAGTAGCTTACTTCAGAAATGGACCTGGACCGACAATTTCAAAGAACTAAGGCCAATTTGACACTTCCAAAAAAGATAGGACCTCAAATGCATTGAAGTGCCGCCACAACAGTACTCATGTACCAACCAAGTGGCAATTGCTCCCGTCCTAGTCCAGGTCCAGCAAAGCAAGAGTACCACCACTACAGTTCATACAGCATCTGCACGCCTTCCACCTTATCCTGCATCATCCAAACCGTGGTTCCAGATTCCCGGTGACATGTCTCCATTTTTTCATTGACGAATGCATGTCTCCGTTCTCTTACCCCCAAAAGGATGTGCTACTATTCAGTGAACAGGGTAAAGAAAAACATATCCATAGTTCCCAGATCTCTTGTGTTCAGCACAAAGAAGCTGCCACTGTTCCCCGTGCGGCGCAGGTCCCATTGCGGTGCCATGCATTCGTCGGCCTTTTTTGTGCTGAAATCACAGAATGGAGAAAGAAGAGAGATCATTCTGCATCCGTCCTTTTCTACCGCAGTGATGATGATCATTCACCAGCTTTGTTCAGGTTCTGCAGATGAAAACACTTGGGAGTACCTCAAAAGTTTCTTGCACCTGTAGTTCTGAAGATCTGTCGACCATGGTTAAAGCCTCCTTTGTTTATAGGGGTTTTGTAAGAATGCAACAGGATATCCAGTTTCTGCTGCGCCCCAGAGACAGCCGAACCCGAGCCCCGCGTCGCTCCCCGCGAGCGACTCGGGCGCTAGCCCTAGCCGCCGGGCACCGCGGCCACACACCAACACCTCCTCTCCCGCCGCCGCCGGCGAGCGCCGCCGGGCAAAGCCCGTGTGGTGCCGGCGGCGGCGGGCTCTTCCTCTCCCGCACGCGAGGTGGGCTGCGCGGGGTAGCTGCGCCAAGCGGAGGCGCGAGGCGCTGCGGCGTGTGTCTGAGCGCGAGCCGACGCTGCTCGGCACGCCATGGCAGAGAGGTGGTGTGCGCGCGCCGACGGCGCGAGGAGGCCACAGGCGGCGTGGGAGCTGTTGGCGCGGCGACTGGGCCAGATCTGGGCTCGGGCAAGCCTGCGACCGGGAGTGCCCGCGTGCTGCGAGGAGGCTGGTCGCGAGAGCAGCGTGGGAGGAGGAGATGCGTCCTGGGCGTTGCAAGGTGCGGAGTTCGTCGGTGCCGGTCCCGATCTGGGGACTCGGTGGTCCTGCGACAGATCTCGACGCCAAGGGACGGCGCATGATGGCCGCTGCAGGGCGCGACGCAGGGACGACTGCCAGATCCGGGGAGGCGCAGGGGCATGGTGCTCAAGCGTACCTCCTCGCGCGGATCTGCAGCCTGCCGGTCGCGGGAGGCGTGCGGACGGCGCCCCCAGCGCGGATCTGCTGGGTGGCTGCCTAATGGCTCCGATGGACTGGTCGGTGGCCCGGATTGGCAGCCCTGCGGGCGGGCGGCCGGTTTCGTGCTGCCTCCAGTGCTTGCTTGGAGATGTTCTGCGCGAGGAGATGCCTGCGGTTGCTCCGGGGTTGTCGGTGGCGTGAGATCAGTAGGCGGCAGGACCCGGTCTGGTGGTGGTTCGGGAAGCTCGACGTTGCTGCGGGTAGGAGGTCGAGATGGCAGTGGCTGGAGGGAGACGAATGGCGTCGCTGCGGTTGTTGCATCCTTCGTCGGGAGATGAATGGCCCGCAGGCGTTGCATCCTCGAAGACGAATGGCGTTGTGCTTGGTTGCATCCTTTCGATGGGAGACGAATGGCGCCGCGCGGGGGTTGCATCCTCTGTCCAGTGGGGAATGCGGATGCAAGGTTGGAAGCTCGTTGAGACTACCGGGGAGGTGCGGTTGGCCGTGGAGGCAGAGGTAGTGGTGTCGAGTGTAGGCTGATCGGATCCGAGGCTCGGGCTATGCAGGTGAGACTGCTGGCAAAAGTCGTATTCTGGTTCTGGCCGGAGTCGTCGATGGCGACGCCTTCTGGCATCGCTCCCTCGTTGGAGGCATCGATGTAGCTGCTTTCACCTTGCCTTTCCCGATGTGTTCCGGGGGAAACCCTTGATCTAGTTTAGATCGGACGATGGCGGCGCTATTCCGGCGTCGCGTTCTCTCTTGGGGGCATCGTGATGGAGATGGATCCGGTCAGAGTGGCTCGTGTGGTTGTGTGTGTTGTATGTCGAAAGGTGTCGTTTGTAAGGTTTTCTGGTCCGGTTTCCCTCATAAACTGGACCAACCCTTCTTCTCCTGATCAATGAATTTGGTAGAACAACTACCAACATTCAAAAAAAGAATGCAACAGGATAGGTTTTTTTTAGGAAATATCTTTCCTTTGAAAATTGAGATACATACCATACTATTTCCTTTGACTTTTCTATTTCTATAATGTCTTCATCCTATGAACCAAAAGGGACCTATGAGAGGAAGCAAGAACAGTTAAAAATATTGCTGTAAATCATTTTTATTTGCAGTGAATTAGTCTTATCCTTCCGGTTTTCTCTCATCCCGGTGCTATGATTATGTTACTAAACCCAAGAAGCAACAGGATAAGAAAGAACTGTCATTTCCACTCACCTGTCCCAGCCCTTAATTAAAGCACCAATGTAGGAGCAGTTCACAACAGCATCATTACATGGGCTGGAACACCAACAAAGCTTGCCTAAATTTAATTACTACTGCTCTTTCAGTTCTCATTCGTTTCAACCTGGTTCTTGGAGAAGCTCACCAACAAATGTGTGCATCATTTTTCTTCGAGTTATTGCAAAAATCTCCCGTGCAAGCTCAAAACAGAAAATTGCTGTTGTTGAAGTAAACATGATCCTTGCTGTTCCCTGCTGTTACTCACTGCTCATATTTATGATGTAAAAAAACATAAATTTGAGAATGTAAAAATAAATTACTATTACCCTAGATACATAAACATTGACTTTGGTTTTTGGCTTCCTGGAACCATAAACATTGAGAACTATGATAAGAAAAACAAGGAGCATTCGGGGTATATAAAACACCAATTTTGTTCTTCAGAATTCCACACTTACATCAGCATAAAATTACTAGTACAAAAGAGATCAATAATCCCTTTTCTATACACAAGTCAACCTTCTTTTTCCACTTCATGGCTTCTTGCCACTACAATACTTTACAAGGGAAGTTACTAGTATTGTTTGTTTTGACACTGGTGAGCTAGTGGAGTCCATGGAGGCGTCGGCGGTTTGGGCGTCAAGGCCTACCTCGACTTGGCGGTGGTGGCGGCGGCGAAGCCGTGCATGGCGCTGTAACCGCGGGGACCAAACCCGAGGCAGCCGAGAAGCAGCGCCTGCCGGTACGGCAGGAACGTGCGCCGCCGCATATCCTCCGCCTCTGCCCGCCTCGCCTCGTAGAGCCGCTCATGCGCCGAGCTCCTCCTCCCGCGCTTACCCGCCGCCGGGGTGGGGTTCTTGGTCGGAGCTGCCAGCGAGGAGTTCGTCTTGGGGCGCGCTGGCGTTGGCGGACGTTGGTGCTTGGCGCCGTCGGACTTGTTCGGATGGATGAGCTTCTTCAAGAACCGCCACCGGCCGCAGCTTTTCGAGGTCGAGGAGGACCCGGACGACGCCGTCGATGACGAGGACGACGACCGTGACGCTGATGTCGGCGTCCGCACAGATTCTTTCGCCGGGGAAGGCGAAGATAACGGTGACATCCAGTGTGCCCGGAATGGCGAGGCTGAGCGGGACCTGCGGTGCACTGACCGGCTCCGGAAATGGCCGCGCTCGTCCAATGGCGACGATGCCTCCAGAGGCGGCTTCCGATCACCATTGGGGCGGTCGGCGGTGGGCGGGAGCGCCTGCGGACGGAGGAGGAACGAGGAGAGCCGCATTGGGCGGATCTGGCCGTTGTGGAAGAGCTCGTCGGCTGAGGACATCGCGGCGGCGGCCGGGGACGGAAACTGCGAGGAGAAGTCGAAGTCGAAATCGTAGTCGCAGTCACCGGGGCCTCGTGCGGGGCTCGCCGGCGCGCGGAAGCAGTAGGCGGCGGCGGCGTGGAACGACGGGTCGCGGGCGGGGCTGGACGGTGCGCTGACGAAGGGGGTGGAGCACGTGCTGCCAACGCTCACGCCGCAAGCGCTGGCAAAGTGATCGCCGGAGCTGGTGTCGGTCGTGGCGGCGGCCATTGCGCAGGCGAGTGGGGGTGGTGGGGATAGTGAGATGGGAGGGAGAGAGAGGCTCTTCTTATTTAGAGGTTGGTTCTGGACGCTTTGCATTTTAGCCCTTGATAAATACTCGTATGAATGAACTAGATTAAGCACATCACTGATTTTGGATGCATAGTTATTGGGTCACAAATTATTAACATATATAAAAAATATCTTAAAATAAATCCATCTCAAGGAGCAGAGCCAATGATGGCTTCAATTGTTCGCTTCATGCTTCTAGTCATCGCTAAATGGTCTATGAATATGGATGTAATTTTGGTTATTTATGTATTCTTTGTACTAACATGGCATTAAGAATATATTGAAAGTTTCCTTGCCCAAAAAAACATCTACAGCCAGATTGGGCAAATTCGCCCTATAAACATTTGTGGTGCGTCCCCTAACAGTGTCAGACGTCTCCTCATTTGTTCTCTCAAACAACCACACTAATCAACGCATGTCCATCATATATAGTACAAATTCATCCCCAATTCAACAATTCAACTCATTCGACGCTCACATTGCGCACATTTATCTTCTTCTTCGCCCGAGGCCACGTCTTGCCGTCGGATCCAAGAGGAAAGCGTAGGTCAACATGATCCTCGAATCCTCCGTGTCCCGAGCTAGCTGCATCTCTCTTTTTGGAGCTCAGTTGATCCAAAAGTCTTTGTCTTCTCGAGCTCCTGTTTTTACATACGCCTCATGCTTCTTCAATTCAATCCTCTCCTTCCGAGGCTACGACTTGTTGTTCACCCTCTAAAAGGGCATTCCCTCCCTGAGTGGTTTTGGTGTTGATAACAATGCAATCTTGCGTTCTAATCGTGTGCATAAGCTACACATGTATATTCGAAAGTGGCACAAGACGGTTAGGTTCCCCTCTAGAAGGAAAAGAGGACAATGTTCCAACAATTTTATTTTCTTTGGGTCATAGAAAAATCGTATTATTAAGAGGGGCCCGTATGGGAAGGTATGGGTGTAATCAAAACACGTACACGAAATCATATTTGCACCCACATTACCGTCCCATCTTATCGAGGAGATCCTCAGATTCTGCCAATGTCCAGGTTTGTACCTACCCGATAGCACAACAATAGAGGGCGGTAGTACCGCTCCCCTCGTGGGAGCAATACTACTATTGTCTGCTCCAGGCCAGTAGTACCGCGCACGAGGCCGGTAGAACCGCTCCCCTGTTGGAGCGGCACTACATGACCAAGTTTTTGACCTACTACCGCAACGAAGTGATTCCCAACTGGTCTGGCAGCAGTACTAGTGCAACACTGCTACGACAATATTGGCCATTTTATTTTAGCCGGTACACCAGATGCCTGAGCAGTTGTACCTCTTAGGATTTGCAGTGCAGCTCGTTAGGGGGCTATAGTTGTACCACTCTTAGGAGCAATACTACCCCCTAGGCATTTCAATGCACTCTATGGACAGCAGTAGTATCGTTGTCCAGATCGGTAGTAATGTTTAGTGCAAAACTCGCATAACGGTTGGATTTGGGGATTGACTGTAAAAGGGGGCCTTCTTCCCCAAGTGGACTCACCTCTTTGCTCTTTGTCTCTCTCCCCAATTGTTCCCGAAAGCTTTATCTTGCCCGATCTCTCTCCCTAGCCACTAAAGCTTGTTGATCTAGGATTTGGGAGAGAAGACCTAGATATACACTTCTTCCAAAGGAAATTTGATTCTCCCTACTTTCTCTTGTGGATCATGTTACTCTTGGGTGTTTAGGCACCCTAGAAAGAGGTCACCTTAGAGCTCAAATCCATTATGGTGAGACTTCGTGGTGTTGTTGGGAGCCTCAATTAAGTTGTGGACATCACCGCAACCTTGTTACTTAAGGTCCCGGTTTCCATCTCAAAGGGCACCACATGGAATCGTGGCACCTTGCATTATGTGAGGGCACGAGGAGGATATATAAGGTGAGCCATAGTGGCGCTCGGTGAGCACCGTGTTGCTACACCTCTCCAACGAAGACATACCTCCCCCGAAGAAGAGAACGTCAGGAACTACATCATCGTCTCCACTTGCGGTTACTTCTTTCCTTCACTTACTTGTTGTAAGCTAGCCTTATTGTGTATTTTATCTAGCTTGTTTTCTTATGAGCTTGGCATATAGGTTATCCATCTAGTTGCATATCAAGATAACCTATATTCTTGTTGATCCTTTAAAATTGGAGAAGAAGTTAAAAATTGTTAGTTTCCTATTCACTCCTCCTCTAATCGACCTACCGATCCCTCCAATTGGTATCAGAGTCTTGTCTCTTTTAAAGGCAATCTCCAAACCTTCATAGACTTTTTCTTCGGCAAACCACAATCATTCTTGGTTGTTCAGACCGACTGTTGGGGAACGTTGCATGGGAAACAAAAAAAATTCCTACGCACACGCAAGATCCATCCATGGTGATGAGCATCTATGAGAGGGAGAGTGGATCTACGTACCCTTGTAGATCGCTAAGCGGGAAGCGTTAAGAAACGCGGTTGATGTAGTCGAACGTCTTCGCGATCCAAATCGCAAGCCGTCCCACGATCCAATCACGATCCGTCCCGATCTAGCGCCGAACGGACGGCACCTCCGCGTTCAGCACACGTACAGCTCGATGACGATCTCCGCCTTCTTGATCCAAAAAGAGGGAGCGGAGAGGTAGATGAGTACTCCGGCAGCACGACGGCGTGGTGACGTTGGTGGTGGATCTAATCCGGCAGGGCTTCGCCAAGCACCGTCAAACTAATCTAGAGGAAAAACTGTATAGACGGGGGGAGAGAGGGCTGCACCGTGGCTTGGGGTGCGGCTACCCTCTCTCCCCTCCAATATATATAGGAGGGAGGGGGAGGGGCTGGCGCCCTAGGGTTTCCCCCTAGGGTCGGCCGAACCAAGGAGGTGGAGGAGTCCACCTCCAACTAGGAGGTGGGCGTGGGAGGAGTCCTCCTCCGATTAGGACTCCTCCCCCTCTCCTCTTTCCTGCGCATAGGCCCATAGAGGCTGGCCGCCCAGCCCATCAGGGGCTAGTGCGCCACCTCTAAGGCCCATGTGGCCCCTTGGGGTGTGTGGGCCCCACTTGGTGGACCCCCGGAACCCATTCATCACTCCCGGTACACTGCCGGAAATGCCCGAAACTTTTCCGGATTTCAAACACCACTTTCCTATATATCAATCTTTACCTCCGGACCATTTCGGAGCTCCTCGTGACGTCCAGGATCTCATCCGGGACTCCGAACAACCTTCGGTCACCACCATTCATAACTCAATACTACCGAAACGTCACCGAACGTTAAGTGTACAGACCCTGCGGGTTCGAGAACTATGTAGACATGACCGAGACACCTCTACGGTCAATAACCAATAGTGGGACCTGGATGTCCATATTGGTTCCTACATATTCTACGAAGATCTTTATCGGTTGAACCTCTATGTCAAGGATTCAGTTAATCCCGTATGCTGTTCCCTTTGTTCTTCGGTATGTTACTTGCCCGAGATTCGATCGTCGGTATCTCTATACCTAGTTCAATCTCGTTACCGGCAAGTCTCTTTACTCGTTCCGTAATACAACATCCTATGGCTAACTCTTTAGTCACTTTGCTTGCAAGGCTTATTGTGATGTTGTATTACCGAGTGGGCCCTCAGATACCTCTCCGTCACACGGAGTAACAAATCCCAGTCTTGATCCATGCCAACTCAACAGATACCCTCGGAGATACCTGTAGAGCATCTTTATAGTCACCCAGTTATGTTGCGATGTTTGATACACACAAGGTATTCCTCCGGTGTCAGTGAGTTGCATGATCTCATGGTCATAGGAACAAATACTTGACATGCAGAAAACTATAGCAATAAACTGACACGATCATATGCTACGTTCATAGTTTGGGTCTTGTCCATCACATCATTCTCCTAATGATGTGATCCCGTTATCAAATGACATCTCATGTTTATGGCTAGGAAACCTTGACCATCTTTGATCAACGAGCTAGTCTACTAGAGGCATACTAGGGATACAGTGTTGTCTATGTAACCACACATGTATTTGTGTTTCCAATCAACAATTATAGCATGGATAATAAACATTTATCATGAACAAGGAAATATAGTAATAACCACTTTATTATTGCCTCTAGGGCATATTTCCAACAGTCTCCCACTTGCACTAGAGTCAATAATCTAGCTCACATCACTATGTGATTTAGATTGTAATGAATCTAATGCCCATACAGTTCTGGTGTTGATCATGTTTAGCCCTTGGAAGAGGTTTAGTCAATGGGTCTGCGACATTCAGATCCGTGTGCACTTTGCAAATATTTATGTCCTCCTCCTTGATGTAATCGCGGATGGAATTGAAGCGTCGCTTTATGTGTATGGTCCTCTTGTGAAACCTTGGTTCCTTGGCCAGAGCAATGGCACCAGTGTTGTCACAGAACAGAGTCATTGGGTTCAGTGCACTGGGCACTACTCCAAGATCTGTCATGAACTCCTTCATCCAGACACCTTCCTTCGCCGCCTCCGAGGCAACGATGTACTCCGCTTCGCATGTAGAATCAGCTACCACGCTCTGCTTGGAACTGCACCAGCTTACCGCACCCCCATTGAGAATAAATACGTATCCAGTTTGAGACTTAGAGTCATCCGGATCAGTGTCAAAGCTTGCATCGACGTAACCCTTTACGACGAGCTCTTGATCACCTCCATAAACGAGAAACATGTCCTTAGTTCTTTTCAGGTACTTTAGGATATTCTTGACCGCCGTCCAGTGTTCCACTCCTGGATCACTTTGAAACCTTCCGGCCATACTTATGGCAAGGCTGACATCGGGTCTTGTGCATAGCATTGCATACATGATAGAGCCTATGGCTGAAGCATAGGGGATGACACTCATCTTTTCTCTATCTTCTGCAGACACTGGGCATTGAGTCTTACTCAACTTCACACCTTGCAATACAGGCAAGAACCCCTTCTTGGACCGTTCCATTTTGAACTTCTTCAAAACTTTGTCAAGGTATGTGCTCTGTGAAAGTCCTATTAAGCGTCTCGATCTATCTCTATAGATCTTGATGCCTAATATGAAAGCAGCTTCTCCTAGGTCCTTCATTGAAGAACTCTTGTTCAAATATTCCTTCACGCTTTCCAACATTTCTATATTGTTTCCAATCAGCAATATGTCATCCACATATAATATTAGAAACGCTATAGAGCTCCCACTCACTTTCTTGTAAATACAAGCTTCTCCGTAAACTTGTATAAACCCGAACGCTTTGATCACCTCATCAAAGCAAAGATTCCAACTCCGAGATGCTTGCACCAGTCCATAAATGGATCGCTGGAGTTTGCAAACTTTGTCAGCATTCTCTGGATTGATAAAACCTTCCGGTTGCATCATATACAACTCTTCCTTAAGGTAACCATTAAGGAACGCTGTTTTGACATCCATCTGCCAAATTTCATAATCGAAAAATGCAGCTATTGCTAACATGATTCTGACGGACTTAAGCATCGCTATGGGTGAGAAGGTCTCATCGTAGTCTGAACTTGTGAAAAACCCTTTGCCACAAGTCGAGCTTTATAGACGGTGACATTACCGTCCGCGTCCGTCTTCTTCTTAAAGATCCATTTATACTGAATGGCCTTTCGCCCTTCAGGTAATACTTCCAAAGTCCATACTTTGTTTTCATACATGGATCCCATCTCGGATTTCATGGCCTCTAACCATTTCTCGGAATCCGGGCCCACCATCGCTTCTCCATAGCTCGTAGGTTCATCGTTGTCCAACAACATGACCTCTAAGACTGGGTTACCGTACCACTCAGGAGCAGTACGTGCCCTTGTAGACCTAGGAGGTTCGATAGCAACTTGATCCGAAGCCTCATGATTACCATCATCAGCTTCCTCTTCAACCGATGTAGGCTCCACAGAAACATCTTTCTGCGCTGCTGTACTCTCTGGTTGAAGTGATTGTTCAACAACCTCATCAAGTTCTATTTTCCTCCCACTCAATTCTTTCGAGAGAAACTCTTTCTCGAGAAATGACCCGTTCTTAGCAACAAACACTTTGCCTTCGGATCTGAGATAGAAGGTATACCCAACCGTCTCTTTTGGGTATCCTATGAAGACGCATTTCTCTGCTTTGGGTTCCTGCTTTTCAGGCTGAAGCTTTTTGACATAAGCATCACATCCCCAAACTTTAAGAAATGACAACTTTGGTTTCTTGCCAAACCACAGTTCATATGGCGTCATCTCAATGGATTTAGATGGTGCCCTATTTAAAGTGAATGCAGCTGTCTCTAATGCATAACCCCAAAACGATAGTGGCAAATCGGCAAGAGACATCATAGACCACACCATATCCAATAAGGTTCGATTACGACGTTCGGACACACCATTACGCTGTGGTGTTCCAGGCGATGTCAATTGTGAAACAATTCCACATTGTCTTAAGTGACTGCCAAACTCATAACTCAGATATTCTCCTCCTCGATCAGATCGCAGGAATTTAATCTTCTTGTTACGACGATTCTCGACTTCACTCTAAAATTGCTTGAACTTTTCAAACATTTCAGACTTGTGTTTCATTAAGTAAATATACCCATATCTACTTAAGTCATCAGTGAAGGTGAGAAAACAACGATATCCACCGTGCCTCAATGCTCATCGGACCGCACACATCAGCATGTATGATTTCCAACAAGTCACTTGCCCGTTCCATTGTTCCAGAGAACGGGGTCTTAGTCATCTTGCCCATGAGGCATAGTTCACATGTGTCAAGTGATTCAAAATCAAGTGACTCCAAAAGTCCATCCGCATGGAGTTTCTTCATGCGTTTTACACCAATATGACCCAAGCGGCAGTGCCACAAGAAAGTAATGCTATCATTATCAACTCTACATCTTTTGGCATCAATGTTATGAACATGTGTATCATCACTATCGAGATTCAATAAGAATAAACCCCTCACAATGGGTGCATGACCATAAAAGATATTACTCATATAAATAGAACAACCATTATTCTCTGATTTAAATGAGTAACCGTCTCGCAATAAACAAGATCCAGATATAATGTTCATGCTTAACACATGCACTAAATAACAATTATTCAGGTTCATCACTAATCCCGATGGTAATCGAAGAGCGAGCGTGCCGACGGCGATCACATCAACCTTGGAACCATTTCCCACGCGCATCGTCACTTCGTCCTTTGCCAGCCTCCGTCTATTCCGTAGTTCCTGCTTTGAGTTGCAAATGTGAGCAACCGAACCGGTATCAAATACCCAGGCACTACAACGAGAGTTGGTAAGGTACACATCAATAACATGTATATCATATATACCTTGTTTGGTGTTGGCCGCCTTCTTGTCAGCCAGATACTTGGGGCAGTTCCGCTTCCAGTGACCAGTTCCCTTGCAATGAAAACACTCAGTTTCTGGCTTGGGTCCAGCCTTGGGTTTCTTCACGGGAGGGGCAACTGCTTTGCCACTCTTCTTGGAGTTACCCTTCTTGCCCTTGCCATTCTTCTTGAAACTAGTGGTTTTATTGACCATCAACACTTGATGCTCCTTCTGAATCTCAGACTCAACGACTTTCAACATCCCAAACAGCTCGGCGACTGACTTATTCATCCCTTGCATGTTATAGTTCAACACGAAGCTTTTGTAGCTAGGTGGCAGTGATTGAAGAACTCTGTCAGTGATCGCCTCTGGCGGGAGAACAATTCCCAACTCCGCCAGATGGTTGGAATACCCAGACATTCTGAGTACATGTTCACTGACAGACCCGTTCTCCTCCATCTTGCAAGCATAGAACTTATCGGAGGTTTCATACCTCTCGATCCGGGAATTCTTCTCAAAGATAAACTTCAACTCCTGGAACATCTCCTATGCTCCATGACGTTCAAAACGTCTTTCAAGTCCCGATTCTAAGCCATACAACATTGCACATTGAACTATTGAGTAATCATCAGAACGTGCCTGCCAGGCGTTCGCAACGTCTGCAGACTCTATTGGAGCGGGTGGTTCACCGAGCGGTGCATCAAGGACATAAGATTTTTGGGAAGCCGTGAGGATAATCCTCAGATTACGGGCCCAGTCTACAAAGTTACTTCCATCATCTTTCAACTTAGCTTTCTCTATGAACGCATTGAAATTCAGGGGTGCTACTACGCGAGCCATTGATCTACAACATAAATTTTGCAAAGACAACTTAGACTATTGTTCAAGATAATGAGTTTAGTTAATCATATTAATTAAAAAACTCCCACTCAAATTGACATCCCTCAAGTCATTTGAGTGTCACATGATCCAAATTCACCAACCCAAGTCCGATCATCACGTGAGATGAGGTGGTTTCAATGGTGAACATCTCCATGTTGATCATATCTACTATATGACTCATGTTCGACCTTTCGGTCTCTTGTGTTCCGAGGCGATGTCTGTACATGCTAGGCTCGTCAAGTTTAACCCGAGTGTTCCGCATGTGCAACACTGGCTTGCACCCGTTGTATGTGAACGTAGAGTCTATCACACCCGATCATCACGTGGTGTCTCAAAACGACGAACTTTCGCAATGGTGCACACTCGGGGAGAACACAATTTTATCTTGAAATTTTAGTGAGGAATCAACTTATAATGCTACTGTCGTCCTAAGCATAATAAGATGCATGAAAGGATTAACATCACATACAAATCATAAGTGACATGATATGGCCATGATCTTGTGCTTTTGATCTCCATCTCCAAAGCACCGGCATGATCTCCATCGTCACCGGCATGACATCATGATCTCCATCAACGTGTCGCCATGAGGTTGTCGCGCCAACTATTGCTTCTACAACTATTGCAAACTCATAGCGATAAAGTAAAGCAAAAACGGCAAAAATAAATTAAAGACAACCCTATGGCTCCAGCCGGTTGCCGTACTCATCGACATGCAAGTCGTGATAATCTATACAAAACATGATCATCTCATAGATCACATATATCTCTTCATGTTTCTGGCCATATCATATCACATCATACCCTGCAAAAACAAGTTACACGTCCTCTAATTTGTTGTTGCATGTTTTACGTGGCTGCTATGGGTATCTAGCAAGAACGATTCTTACCTACACAAAACCACAACGGTGATATACAAGTTGCTATTTCACCTTCTACAAGGACCGCCTCTGTCGAATCCGATTCAACTAAAGTGGGAGAGATAGACACCCACCAGCCATTTTATGCAACATAGTTACATGTCAGTCGATGGAACCGGTCTCTCGTATGCGGACGAGTAAGGTTGGTCCGAGCCGCTTCATCCCACAATACCGCTGAATCAAGAAAAGACTAAGGAGGGAAGCAATCTGAATATCAACGCCCACAAACTCCTTTGTGTTCTACTCGTGATCTCATCTACGCATAGACCTAGCTCTGATACCCCTGTTGGGGAACGTTGCATGGGAAACAAAAAATTTCCTACGCACACGCAAGATCTATCCATGGTGATGAGCATCTACGAGAGGGAGAGTGGATCTACGTACCCTTGTAGATCGCTAAGCAGGAAGCGTTAAGAAACGCGGTTGATGTAGTTGAACGTCTTTGCGATCCAAATAGCAAGCCGTCCCGCGATCCAATCACGATCCGTCACGATCTAGCACCGAACGAATGGCACCTCCGCGTTCAGCACACGTACATCTCGATGACGATCTCCGCCTTCTTGATCCAGCAAGAGGGAGCGGAGAGGTAGATGAGTACTCCGACAGCATGACGGCGTGGTGACGGTGGTGGTGGATCTAATCCGGCAGGGCTTCGCCAAGCACCGCCGAACTAATCTAGAGGAAAAACTGTACAGAAGGGGGGAGAGAGGGCTGCACCGTGGCTTGGGGTGCGGCTGCCCCCTCTCCCCTCCAATATATATAGGAGGGAGGGGGAGGGGCTGGCGCCCTAGGGTTTCCCCCTAGGGTCGGCCGAACCAAGGAGGTGGAGGAGTCCACCTCCAACTAGGAGGTGGGCGTGGGAGGAGTCCTCCTCCGATTAGGACTCCTCCCCCTCTCCTCTTTCCTGCGCATAGGCCCATAGAGGCTGGCCGCCCAGCCCACCAGGGGATGGTGCGCCACCTCTAAGGCCCATGTGGCCCCTTGGGGTGTGTGGGCCCCACTTGGTGGACCCCCGGAACCCATTCGTCACTCCCGGTACACTGCCGGAAATGCCCGAAACTTTTCCGGAGTTCAAACACCACTTTCCAATATATAAATCTTTACCTCTGGACCCTTCCGGAGCTCCTCGTGACGTCCAGGATCTCATCCGGGACTCCGAACAACCTTCGGTCACCACCATTCATAACTCAATACTACCGAAACATCACCGAACGTTAAGTGTGCAGACCCTGCGGGTTCGAGAACTATGTAGACATGAACGAGACACCTCTACGGTCAATAACCAATAGCGGGACCTAGATGCCCATATTGGTTCCTACATATTCTACGAAGATCTTTATCGGTTGAACCTCTATGTCAAGGATTTAGTTAACCCTGTATGTTGTTCCCTTTGTTCTTCGGTATGTTACTTGCCCGAGATTCGATCGTCGGTATCTCTATACCTAGTTCAATCTCGTTACCGGCAAGTCTCTTTACTCGTTCCGTAATACAAGATCTTGTGGCTAACTCTTTAGTCACTTTGCTTGCAAGGCTTATTGTGATGTTGTATTACCGAGTGGGCCCTCAGATACCTCTCCGTCACACGGAGTAACAAATCCCAGTCTTGATCCATGCCAACTCAACAGATACCCTCGGAGATACCTGTAGAGCATCTTTATAGTCACCCAGTTACGTTGCGATGTTTGATACACACAAGGTATTCCTCCGGTGTCAGTGAGTTGCATGATCTCATGGTCATAGGAACAGATACTTGACATGCAGAAAACTATAGCAATAAACTGACAAGATCATATGCTACGTTCATAGTTTGGGTCTTCTCCATCACATCATTCTCCTAATGATGTGATCCCGTTATCAAATGACATCATCTCATGTCTATGGCTAGGAAACCTTGACCATCTTTGATCAACGAGCTAGTCTACTAGAGGCATACTAGGGACACAATGTTGTCTATGTAACCACACATGTTGAAAGGACGTGGATGTCGCCTAGAAGGGGGGGGGTGAATAGGCGCTTTAAAATAGTTACGATTTAGGCTTGAATAAATGTGGAATAAAACTAACGTTTAATATGTCAAGCACAAAACCTAAAACAACTAGGCTCACCTATGTGCACCAACAACTTATGCTAAGCAAGATAAACAACTAAGTGATACCAAGATATATAACAAGAAACAATATGGCTATCACAAACTAAAGTGCACAAGTAAAGGGCTCGGGTAAGAGATAACCGAGGCACGTGGAGACGATGATGTATCCCGAAGTTCACACCCTTGCGGATGCTAATCTCCGTTCGGAGCGGTGTGGAGGCACAATGCTCCCCAAGAAGCCACTAGGGCCACCGTAATCTCCTCACGCCCTCGCACAATGCAAGATGCCATCATTCCACTAAGGGACCCTTGAGGGCGGTCACCGAACCCATACAAATGGCAACCCTTGGGGGCGGTCACCGGTACCCGTACACGTTGGCAACCCTTGGGGGCGGTCACCGGTACCCGTACAAATTGCTCGGGGCAATATCCACAACCTAATTGGAGACCCCGACGATTGCCCGGAGCTTTACACCACTATGATTGAGCTCCGAGGCACCACCAACCGTCTAGGGCGCCAAGGCACCCAAGAGGAACAAGCTCTAGGGTGCTCAAACACCCAAGACTAATAAGCTTCTCAAACTTCACTTCCACGTATCACCGTGGAGAACTCAAACCTATGCACCAAATGCAATGGCAAGGGCACACGGAGTGCCCAAGTCCTTCTCTCCCAAATCCCACCAAAGCAACTAATGCTAGGGAGGAAAATTAGAGGAAGAACAAAGAAGAACACGAAGAACTCCAAGATCTAGATCCAAGGGATTCCCCTCACATAGAGGAGAAAGTGATTGGTGGAAATGTGGATCTAGATCTCCTTTCCCTTTTCCCTCAAGAACTAGCAAGAATCATTGGAGGGATTGAGAGATTGTAGGACTGAAAGTATGTCTAGAGGGGGGGGGGGTGATTAGACTACTTGACCAAATAAAAATTCTACCTTTTCCCAATTTTAAGTATTGGCAGATTTTAGCGATGATAGCAAGTCAAGCACACCCTACACATGCATGTCTAAGAGTATATCAGCGGAAAGTAACAACAAGCATGTATAGTAGAGGGTAGGGATGAAGATCAAACGCAATTTGTAGACACGAAGATTTTTCTCGTGGTTCCGATAGGTGGTGCTATCGTACATCCACGTTTATGGAGTCTTCAACCCACGGAGGGTAACGGTCGCGAGAGTCCACGAAGGGCTCCACCCATAAGGGTCCACGAAGTAGCAACCTTGACTATTCCATAACGGCTTCCGTCCACGAAGGACTAGCCTCACTATGGGTAGATCTTCACGAAGTAGGCGATCTCCTTGCCCATACAAACTTCTTGGTTCAACTCCACAACACGAAGTAGGAGGCTCCCAAGCGACACCTAACCAATCTAGGAGGCACCACCCTCCAAAAGGTAATAGGCTCAGCAATGTCGATGAACTCCTTGCTCTTGTGCTTCAAGATGATAGACTCCTCAACACACAATCACTCTCTCACAGATTTGGCTTTGGTGGAAGAGATTGATTTTGTGGAAAGCAACTTGGGGAGGCTAGAGATCAAGATTCATATGGATGGAGTGGAATAGCTTGATCTCAACACATGAGTAGGTGGCTCTCTCTCAGAAAATTGGATGGGGCAAGTATGGAATAGTTCTGAGTGCTTCTCTGTCGAGTGCGTGGTGGTGAAGGGGTATATATAGGCATCCCCAAAAATCCAACCGTTACACCTAAAGTGACCAACTCGGTGACACCGATGTGTGAATCTCGGTGGTACCGAAGTGACCAAAAGGCAGTAACTTTTGAATCTCGGTGAGACCGATACATAACTCTCGGTGGTACCGATTAGGTGACCAACGGTCATATTGCACAACTCGGTGACGCCGATTTTCATATCTCGGTGGTACCGATTCTAGACCATGGCTTACCAGAGAGTTGGTCCAGAAACTCGGTGGTACCGATTCACAATTCTCGGTGGTACCGATTCTTGTGAATGGCTATCTAGAGAGTTGGTCCAAAAACTCGGTGAGACCGACTGGCAAAACTCGGTGGTACCGAAGACTGAAAATGGCTAAACAGAAAGTTGGCAACTGAACTCGGTGGCACCGATGCAGAATCGGTTGCACCGACTGGCTAGGGTTTGGCATGGGTCTGTCTGAGTTTGGGAATCGGTGGCTCCGAGTGGGAATTGTTGGTTGCACCGATTTTGGATATTTGACTTTGGACAGACTTTTGTGGAAGAGCTTGTGGGTGTTTTTGGTGACTATCTCTTGTGCACGTGGAGCATCTTGTTCACCAACAGTACCTTACCCCCTTTTTTGGCTTTCCTATGGACTCAAAGTTTTTTCTCACAAAGTAAAATGTAGAGTCCTCTTCCTTGAAGCTTTGCCAATCCATTTCCTTGCATCTTGGGGTTTTCCACAATCCTTTTGCCATCCCTATCATTGAACTTTTCCTGAAATATGCTTAGTGGAGACATTAGTTCAATGACATATATGTTGTTATTAATTACCAAAACCACCAAGGGAGCAAATGTGCTTTCAGAGATAGCAAGCTCAAAGAAGGTCAACAATGGGGGGCAAAAACGAGCTCAAGAGCTAGAGAGCAATGGGGAAGAAGACCCTCTTTTATAGGCTTCCCCAAATCCAACCGTTATGTGCACAGGTCGTGCACAAGCGGTACTACCGCTCGGCTGAGCGGTACTACCGCCCGCGCGGTAGTTTTGGGGAAAACGTGCAAAACGGCAGAAACCTCGAGGCGGTAGTACCGCCGGAGTGGTACTACCGCCCTACGCAGCGGTACTTCCGCTGGGATGTAGTAAGATGCCAGACCCAAGAAATAAGCGGTAGTAGAAGCGGTACTAGAGAGCGGTAGTACCGCGCGGGCGGTACTACCGCCCTACTACCGCCCACTACTACCGTCCAGAAAACCACCCTGACCAGAGAACAAAATATAAGCGGAAGTAGCAGCGGTAGTACATAGCAGAAGTACCGCCCAAGCGGTACTACCGTGGTACCGAGCAATAACTAAAACTGCTCTAGCACTAAAACTGCCATAACTATCGCATACAAGCTCCGAATTGAGCAAACTCAAGCTTGTTGGATAGCACACGACAAGTACTATCCAAACATCGGCAAACCGGCAAAAATGCCAATGGTATAGAGATGTGAAACCTCTATGAATGAAGAACCGGCAAAAACTCCAGCATCGAAAATATCATAGAAGATGCATATGGACTCCGTTTTCCATGAACTTGAGCTTGTCAGGAAGCTGACCATAAGCTCAAGAACCCACAAAGAGAAAAGCGAACCAAGAAAGATGATGATGCCAAGAATGCAATGGTTTGAGCTCTCAACGAACGATACGATCAAGCTACTCACTTGAGAGCCCCCCTTGATAGTACGGCTATCGATCCTATAACCCGGTCTCCCAACTACCACCATGAGACCGGTAAAATAGAAAACCCTATCAAGGGCAAACCTTTGCCTTGCGCATAGTCCACTTGAGCTAGATGATGATGATCTTGTCCTTCTCAAGATGGACCACCTTTCTTGATTGCGTTGGCTCGATGAAGACTAGTTGATTGCTCCACCATACTCCACTATGGGTGAGCCACTCTTTGGCACATCTTCACAAGTCCATTGCCACCACAATGGACGGCAAGCTTCAAGCATGATCTCTCCGTGATGCTTCACTTGAACTTGCACACCACAACCTTGATGACGATCACCACTTGATGTCATCCTCCATGGGTTGTATGAGATCTTCCTCTTGACGCAAGCCCATGAAAATATACCTAACCCCACAACGAACTCTCACGTAGACCATGGGTTAGTACACAAAGCGTAATGGACAATGCTTACCATACCATGGGATCACTTGATCCCACTTGGTACATCTTCCACGCTTTGTGTGTTGATCAACTTGAATCATTCTTTGCCTTAATCTTGATCAACCTTGTGTCTTCTCTTCTCTCTTCACAAAGATGATGTCTTGAAGGTAAACATGAATGTTCACACAATCTTCTTCTTCAAGACATGCTTGCAATGAGATCAACTCTCACATGACCAATCTTTGGATAAAACCTTACATACCACCTTGGTCACCATATAAACTCCTTGAAACCAACACATGTACTTCAAGAAGTGCCTATGGAAAAATCCTTCGAATATAACTCAAGGCAACCATTAGTCCATAGGGATTGTCATCAATTACCAAAACCACACATGGATAAATGTGCTCTTACACATGTATTTGTGTTTCCAATCAATACAATTATAGCATGGATAATAAACATTTATCATGAACAAGGAAATATAATAATAACCACTTTATTATTGCCTCTAGGGCATATTTCCAACACCGACACCTAATTGTCTAGTGGCTGTGCAGCTCACAAGATTAATAGGCACAAGTTTCGTCTCAATCTAGTTCTTCGTGATGCTCTGGGTTTTCTCTTAGCAAAATCTCTCAACAGAGGGGTTGCTCATTCAAACTATTGTCAGATCAAACGGAGAAGCCAATCGGTGAAGGTTGGGTGGTGTGGCTATTTATAGTCGAGCAATCCCGTGGTGTGAAATGACCAATCGGGGACTATGCCTTGCAACGGTCAACCTACACGCATCCAACGATCGGATTTCAAACTCATGTAACAACTTTACTTGCGAATCAAGTTATGTCGACTCCACTAACCGCGATTTCCTCTCAATATCTAGAAGAACTTTGTCTCGGACTTTGAGGAAAAATATGTAGCCCGAAGAAATTTCTCTCGACTTCACTCGACGATAGGTTTATGATTGAGCATTCAAAAAATATCTAAATCTCAACTAACTTGGATCCCCCTTAATATTACGGTTTTCCCTATGACTCAATTGAAAGAAATGAAAGTAGAAAAAGAACTATGTCTTCTCTCTATCTTCATTCTTCTCACTGCATTCAATCCTAACCTGGAACATCATGACGAACCCATTGCTCTCAGTAACTATTTTTAGGGGCCGTCTCCCACATGCAATCTTCTCAATAAAATATCCCTCAAATGGTCAGCAAATACTCTATGAAGATATAGCAATATTCTCTACAACTCTGGCAATCTTCTCAAAAGATTTAGCAATCTTCTCAATAACTCTAGGGACTTTTTACTCCGTGTGCACTAGCAAACACATTAGTCTGTCAACTTTTTTGTCCAACAATATCCAAAACACTACGCGGGGCACTAGATGCACCTACAATAATCTTATTTCTCAATGTCAAAATGCTTTCATAAAGTTTGAAGCATTCACGACAACTTCGTGTATGTGCAGTCCATGGCAAAGATGCTCAGCCAAAAAAATACCATCAATTATGTTCAAGTAGGGCCAAGGCCTTCAATTTTGTGACTTGGGAGTTCTTTCTCAGCTTGATGGAGTTGAGATAGTTTGGGTCGAAGTGGAGGGAGTGGATTTCTAATCTTTTCCTTACTTCCTCCATGAAGGTCTTGGTTAATTTGGTGCTTACCGATCAAATTCTGCATCGCAAGGGGCTTCGACAAGGGGACCCCTATCCCCCCTTCTATTGTCTTTATGGTTGATTGTATTGGTAGATTTATGGATACTCAACAAGTTCATGGTGGCCACACTTGCTACACAGAGTGTTAGACATTTTGCTTCCATTTATGCCAATGATGTGATTATGTTTAGCAAACCACTACTCTATGAGATTGGTTGTGTCTCTCCAATTCTGAACCTTCCTCTGGAAATGACACTAGTCTAAAGACTAATATGGTCAAAAGAAAAATCATTCCCATCCAGTGCAAGCACATCGACCTCTCCGACATTTAGGCTGCCATGTGATGTGAGCTTGATAGTTTCCCTTGTACTTAGCTTGGGATGCGTTGTCTGATAGTAGTATCAAATGGCAAGATCTATAGCTTCTCATTTAAATATTATAAGAAAATTGTTGGGTAGAAGTCTCGGTGGATTGCTACTCATGGGAATGTCACACTTGTAAGATTTGTGCTCTCCACCATGCCCATATTCCAATTGCTCGTTGTGGCCTAACCCAAATAGTGTTTCAAGCAAATTGATAAATTGGGAAGGGCTTTCTTATGGGCTAATTTAGAACTGGTTAGTGAAGGAAAATGTTTAGTGCAGTGTTTGCTGATTTTCTCTCCCCTGGTCCTGGTGGGATGGGAATTCATGACTTGTACAAACAAAGCAAGGCTTTAAAGGTCAGATGGCTTTACCAGACTACTTGCTATCCTGAGAAACCTTGGCATGTGAATACCCCTACCTATTGACAAGGAGGTCAAGAATCTTTTTTGTGCATCTACGTGATGTCTACTACGCAACTTTATTCTTGTAGACTTTGTTAGGCCTCCAAGCGCAGAGTTTTGTAGGACAGTAGCAATTTTCCCTCAAGTGGATGACCTAAGGTTTATCAATCCGTGGGAGGTGTAGGATGAAGATGGTCTCTCTCAAACAACCCTGCAATCAAATACAAGAAATCTCTTGTGTCCCCAACACACCCAATACGATGGCAAATTGTATAGGTGCACTAGTTCGGCGAAGAGATGGTGATACAAGCGCAATATGGATGGTAGATATAGGTTTTTGTATTCTGAAAATATAAAAACAGCAAGGTAGCAAGTAACAAAAGTGAGCACAAACGGTATTGCAATGCTTGAAAACAAGGCCTAGGGTCCGTACTTCCGCTAGTGCAATCTCTCAACAATGCTAATATAATTGGATCACATAACCATCCCTCAACGTGCAACGAAGAATCACTCCAAAGTTCTTATCTAGCGGAGAACATAAGAAGAAATTATTTGTAGGGTACGAAACCACCTTAAAGTTATTCTTTCCGATCGATCTATTCAAGAGTTCGTACTAAGATAACATCAAGTTATCCTTTCATTTCGATCTATCTAAGAGTTCGTACTAGAATAACACCATATGATACGCATCAACCAACTCTAATGTCACCTAGATACTCCAATGTCACCACAAGTATCCATGAGTTAATTATATGATATGCATCAAAAAATTTCAGATTCATAATACTCAATCCACAAAAAGAACCTCAAAGAGTGCCCCAAGATTTCTATCGGAGAAAGTAGGACAAGAACGTGTATCAACCCCTATGCATAGATTACCCCAATGTCACCGCGGGAATCCGCAAGTTGAGTACCAAAACATATATCAAGTGAATCAATAGAACACTCCATTGTCACCACGGGTATCCGCATGCAAGACATATATCAAGTGTTCTCAAATCCATAAAAGTATTCAATCCGGTAACGAAATCTCAAAGGGAAAACTCAATTCATCACAACTAGATAGAGAGGGAAACACATCATATGATCTGACTATATTAGCAAAGCCCGCGATACATCAAGATTGTGACATCTCAAGAACACGAGAGAGAGAGAGAGAGAGAGAGAGAGAGAGAGAGATTGAACACATAGCTACTGGTACATACCCTCATCCCCGAGGGTGGACTACTCCCTCCTCGTCATGGCCTCCACCGGGATGATGAAGATGGCTATCGGAGATGGATTCCCCTCTCCGGCAGGGTACTGGAACGTCTCCATATTGGTTTTTCATCGATACAGAGAGTTGCGGCGGCGGAGCGGAGAGTCTAGGGTTATTTCTGATGGTTTCTATATTTATAGGATTTTTGGGCGTCAGTTTCACAACAAGATGGGCCACGAGGAGGGCACGATACACCAGGGCACGCCTGGGCCCTCTGGCGCGCCCTGGTGGGTTGTGCCCTCCTCATGGCTCTTCTCCGGTGGTTCTTCGATCCAATATTGCTTATTTGGTCCAGAAAAAATCACCAAAAAGTTTCGGGCGATTCTGAGAACTTTCATTTTCTGCACGAAAACAACACCACGGTAATTCTGCTGAAAACAGCGTCAGTCTGGGTTAGTTCTAAATAAATCATATAAAGTGCATCAAATGTAGGATATATGCCCAAGAGGCAATAATAAATGTTATTATTTATCCCCATGTTCCTAATTAAGTTTATATTCCATGCAATAACTGCAATGATTCTCGAGTCTGCAATATCCACGAGGCCCGGAGGGAAACTCATATGCACGTGTGATGTCTACTACGCAACCTTCTTCTTGTAGACTCGTGTTGGGCCTCCAAGCGCATAGTTTTGTAGGACAGTAGAAAATTTCCCTCAAGTGGATGACCTAAGGTTTATCAATCCGTGGGAGGCGTAGGATGAAGATGGTCTCTCTCAAACAACCCTGCAACCAAATAACAAAGAGTCTCTTGTGTCCCCAACACACCCAATACAATGGTAAATTGTATAGGTGCACTAGTTCGGCGAAGAGATGGTGATACAAGTGCAATATGGATGGTAGATATAGGTTTTTGTAATCTGAAAATATAAAAACAGCAAGGTAGCAAGTAACAAAAGTGAGCAAAAACGGTATTGCAATGCTTGGAAACAAGGCCTAGGGTTCATACTTTCTCTAGTGCAAGTTCTCTCAACAATACTAACATAGTTGAATCATATATAAATCCCTCACGTGCGACAAAGAGTTCACTCCAAAGTCACAAATAGCGGAGAACAAATGAAGAAATTATTGTAGGGTACGAAACCACCTCAAAGTTATTTTTTCTGATCAATCTTATGAGCTATCCCTATAAGTGTCACGAACAGCCCTAGAGTTCGTACTAAAATAACACCTTAAGATACATATCAACCAAAACCCTAATGTCACCTAGATACCCCAATGTCACCTCGAGTACCTGTGGGTTTGATTATACGATATGCATCACATAATTTCAGATTCATCATGTTCAATCCAACACAAAGAACTTTAAAGAGTGCCCCAAAGTTTCCATCGGAGAGTCAAGACAAAAACGTGTGCCAACCCCTATGCATAGATTCCCAAGGTCACGGAACCCGCAAGTTGATCACCAAAACATACATCAAGTGGATCAATAGAACATCCCATTGTCACCACGGATATCCCATCGCAAGACATACATCAAGTGTTCTGAAATCCTTAAAGACCCAATCCGATAAGAAAACTTCAAAGGGAAAACTCAATTCATTACAAGAAGATAGAGAGGGGAAAACTCCATATGATTCATCTATATTAATAAAGCTCGCGATACATCAAGATCGTGCCATCTCAAGAACACGAGAGAGAGAGAGATCAAACACATAGCTACTGGTACATACCCTCAGCCCCGAGGGTGAACTACTCCCTCCTCGTCATGGAGACTGCCGGGATGATGAAGATGGCCTCCGGTGATGGTTTCCCCCTCCGGTAGGGTGCCGGAACGGGCTCCCGATTGGTTTTTCATGGCTACAGAGGCTTGCGGCGGCGGAACTCCCGATCTAGGTTTCTTTCTGGGGGTTTCTCGATTTATAGGAGTTTTTGGCGTCGGTCTCACGTCAACGCGGTGCCCGAGGAAGTCACAAGCTAGGGGCGCGCCCTAGGGGCGGGGGGGGGGGGGGCGCTCCCCAGGCTTGTGGCCTCCTCGGTCACTTCCTGGCCCAGCTTTTTGCTCCAGTATTTTTTATATTTTCCAAAAATATTCTCCGTAAATTTTCAGCCCATTTCGAGAACTTTTATTTCTGCACAAAAACAACACCACGGTAGCTCTGCTGAAAACAGCGTCAGTCCGGGTTAGTTCTAATCAAAACATACCAAAAGCATATAAAATTATTGTAAACATGGCATGAATACTTCATAAATTATAGATACGTTGGAGACGTATCAACGTGTGGTATAATAAACGGTAAAATGTATTCCTAGTCTTGCCTCTAAGACTGGCTCAAGTATTGCATGATGATCCTGTTTTCCTGATCATGGGCATGGCTATGCCGGCAATTTTGAGGGCACAATGTTAGAAGAACATTTGTGTTGAATCGACCCGAATTGGTGTTATGCTATGAGATACTTTCGTCACAAGTTAATGGTTAATAACACAGAGAAGTTAATGTTTGCATAATTCCTTAGACCATGAGAGTATCGAGTTTCTTCATACTTGCTTCATGAACTTTGGGGTTTGTTAAACGTCATCCATAAATGGGTGGCTATTACTGCGGCTTACGGGTTCATGGAAAAGTGTGTCAAGTAACTTGATAGCTCAAGATTGGGATTTGCTCCTCCGATGATGGAGAGATATCTCTGGGCCCTCTCGGTATTATGGTATCCATCATCGTCTGGCCAGACACAGGGTGATTTGATCACAGGGATGCCGGAACACGGTAACGAGAAAAGAGAACAATACCGGTAACGAGGTCACACGCTTAAGGGTCATCTATCTGCTGAATACTAGACAGGGAGTCTGAGAGAAAGTCTCCGGAAAAAGTTTCGGAGACAGCGGAAAAGTTCCGAAGAGAGAGGTCACCGGATGAGTTCCGGTAAAACTGAAAAGTTGTTTCAGGGGATACCATTAAGTCAAATTGGTTTCGGCACACGCTTAATAATTCTTGAAGGGTGCCAGAATCATTCTGGAAACTTCTGGGAATTTTCCGGAAGAAAAACCGGAAATGTTCCGGAGCTGCCGGAACCGCTTTGTTTGCTTTGCGCAGATGAAAATCACTAATCCGGAATTGTTTCAGAATGCGTTGAAAATTATTTTAGTGGGTACTAGAAATGTTCTAGGTCCACATAAATATTTTTGGTTCGAACGAACACTGAAAAATGTCGTCGTGAATAGTGAAATCAGCTTTATGGTTACTTTTTGGAAAGCCACCTTTTTGGGCTTTTGCTCCAAAATATCTTGGAGATGACATGGATGGATGTGGCTGAAATTTCAGCCCCTCCACCCCTCCTTCTCCTATAAATAGAGGTGGAGGGGGCTTCCCAAACTCACTCTTTCTCACATACAAGTGCCATGCATGATCTGGCTTTCTCTCTCCCTCCCAGCGAAATAGTTTCGTAGAGCCGAAAGACTGTCTGGGTTCCGGTGGGAACTAGTTCTAGACGGCAAAGCCCTGCCGGATAGATGACCCCGTATGTGTGCAACTCTGTAGAGAGATCGTAGTTTCGGTCTTAGTTCGAGAGTGCCTCCCGAAGGGCTGTTCGTGTGACCGTCCGAGTTTCGGAGGTCCTCCCGAAGGGCTGTCCGCGACACCATCCGGGGGACTGTCCGACCGCCTCCCGGAGGGCTGTCCGAGGGGCAGATGAGGGTATACATCCTCGCGGTTGGGAGGTTGTAAATCCTAGCTGCGGGGATTTGCACCGCCGATCGTCATCGACTCTACTTCCGCTGCGCTACGAGTCGGTAACGATAAAGATCAAACCTTGTATGCAGTCTCCATAGTGGTCCTGGGCTGGTGCGTTGGTCAGAAATTTTTGTTTTCTGCTACGTTCCCCTACAGTGGCATCATGAGCCGTGCTATGCGTAGATGCAGGTTGCGATCTAGAATACATAGAGATGTATGGGTGTTGCACAATATAATTAGGTAGTAGATGAGTTCTATTACTGAAAATTATTTGTGTAGGTAGCAGATGAAATCTGTTACCCGATGTTCTTGTTGCTTCCCTGGGATTTGCATATTTCTGATCTTGATAACAGCATGGTGGAGTTTCAATGTTCTGGCAATCCGCGATCCTGATTGATCAACGAAGTGCTAACAGTTCATTGAATTCCACTGTAGTTAAAAAGAAAGATGAAATTTCGCATACGAAAGGGCAATGCAGATATGATCTGCACGGGGGTCATGCGTATGACGAAGTTCAGTATGGGGCTTGAGATTTTATTATCTCGTGTTTCATATACCCCGCAAAGTTAATCTAGCAACTTGAATTATCATACTTGATGATGGACGTTGGTAGCTTCGGTTTGTTTCGAAACCTTAGAAGCCACGAAAAACAAGTTCTTGCATAAACCGATTAGAGGCGTCTAACTTGGTTTTGCAGGAGGGTTTGCATGAGCATGTGATGTGGTATAGCAATGCTCATATTAATTTGATTATGTATGAGATGACTATATGATGTAAATTAACATGACCCGCGTGTCATGATTCGGCATGATGGCTGGAGCCACATGATTGTCACTTTAATGACCTACGTGTCAACCTTGAGTAATGCACTTATTTTATTAGCTATAGAGATAGCAATATTATCTGATGCATCAACAAGGTGGTGGCAATCTTCGTGAAGGTGAACACCGACGCAAATGCCGAAGACGAAGAAATGTTTGACTTCTCCGTCAGAAGGGGCTATACCATGTCATGCTAATTATGAATTGCCTGAGATGTTTATCCCTTATGATGCACCCATCTTGATTGCGCGATAGTCGCTTTTTATTAGGGTGATCTCTCACTTTAATAAATATCAAAGTAGTTAGTGTTCACCCAAGGGTAGCACCGTCTGAAATTCGTATCTTTTCGGGGTGCGCCATGTCCACATGGGTACGAACGAATCGAGAGGAATGAGGCGGGTGAGGTCAGACCTCGCAGCAAGATCACTTGGTTGTCTTTGACGTTCAGGCAGGATAGTCCTGAGCTCGGAACACACCCATCGAAAGATGAACAAGAGTCACATAAAGATGTGATTGGCAAGTTTGCCTACCGATTAAAATTCCCGTCATCAGTGATGTCCACATCAATGGCGTTGAATTGAAATGCGGATCTTGAATCACTCACAATCAATTATGAGAGATATTGATTTGAGTGGGAGCGCACTTTAGAATTAATTCTTTTAATTCTTAGTGCAATTAATTTTGAACACTGTCTAAGTGTGATTTGCATAATAGTTGTAGAATAATGGCTCGCGTTTCCACCTTCCCTATTAAAATTGAATAAGTTGTTATTTATCTGGTTAAAACTTTATGATTGATAACGTAATGTGAGGATTGTCCTCAAGAGTGCCGAGAAGGACTTGGTCCTATCGCATGCTTTCGGTATTCTCCCGCTAATGCTATGGATCATGTGACTCTCGTCCTTCGATCCAAAAGCTAGAATTCCGTTTCAGTCAAGTGCAATACGTTTGCTTCCATGAGACCCGAACTTCGAAAGTTTTGGGATAGTTATGTGATATTCATGGAACTGAAAATTAATTTTTAGATACAAACAAAGGCTGAAAGATATGAAATATCCAAAGCAATATTTGTTTGCAAACTATTAGTAAAGGTGTTTACTATGCATTAGACTGATAAGAGAGGGATCCAGAAGAACGCCTGTCATATGATGAAAGGTGAATAAAACAACAACTTAAAGAGAAAGGAAGTGTCCGAAGGGTGTTAGTAAAACTTTCACGCCTAGGAAGTCCGGGGCTAACGCCACTCTTAAGTTGAGTGCTTCTTCTAAGAGTAGGAGAAATACTGAAAGTTAAACTGTTAGAAGTATAAAGGCAAAAAGAGAGAACACTGGAATATCCAGCTCATGTATGAATGTCATACAAGTTTTTGATGTATGGAAGGCTGGTCAAAGATATATAGTTCTTGGGAATTATGGTTAAACATGTTAATCACTAATTCTTGGGGATTGTGAGTTGATCGCAAAGATACCCGCTCGATTGCATTCTGTTGCAAATCGATGTAAGAACTACCATGGCCTGAAAGACTAGCCAGGAATGAGGTCTTGATACACGCTGGGAACATAGTAAAAGTTACTATACCTTCCATCGGTGTATTACCTATGTATTTTCTTTCATAATTCATTTTAGAGCTTTACACACTCTAACCCAGTACACAATGTTTGTTGCAAAAGGGTTGTTCATAAAAGAACAATTGTTGTTCAGTATTATGAATAACATGAAGGGCCATGCTTCCATCCAAGATGGGATGTATGTTATGAATATTGATGGAAATATGATACATCCATAACACTGACGCTAAATGTCGCAAGACTAAAAGAATACCACACAAGTGTGGCACTGCATTTGGTCACATTGGAGAAACCCGCATGGAAAATTCCATTATGATGGATTTTGAAGTCGTTTGATTTTAAATCATCTGACACTTGTAACTTTCATCCGAAAAGTGAAGTGACTGAAATACCGTTCATAGGCCATAAGGAACGAGCAACAAACTTACTGGTGATCATACATTTTTGATGTGTGTAGTTCAATAAATGTTGTTGCAAGTAGTGGATTTATCTCTCTTCAGAAATGACTCAAGTAGATATATGGATATTTGCTTTATGAGACGAAAGTCTGGATCTTTTGAAATCATTCGAAAGGTTTTCAAAAATGAAGTAGAAGTTGTTGTAACAAGAAAATTATGTTTCTACAATTCGATTGCAGAAAGGAATATTTGAGTTACAAGTATAGCGAATGTCTGATGAGTTGTGAAAGGGGTTTCATACTTGCACCTCCCGGAACACCACTGCAAGTGGAGAGTCCGTGAAGATGTAATCGAACCATTCATGACATGGTAAGATCAAAGATGACATAAATAAATTTGCCATTATCCCTTTTAAAGCGATGCTTTAGAGACTGCGGCTTTTACATTGAAAAGAGCTCCATCGGGTCTGTTGAAATGACGCCATGGTATGGTACGCCCAACCATGTTATATCTTTTCTTAACATTTGGAATATGGGGCTTGTGTAAAAGGTTACAAACCTATTCCAAATCAGACAAGTGCTACTTTGTAGGTTATCCCAAGTTATTGGGTATTCCCCCACCACTATACAGAGGCTAAGGTTTTTGCCACAAAGAACGGTATGGTTTTTGAAGAAAATTGTTCTTTCAAAAAGGTGAGTGGGAGAACAGTGCAACTCGACGAGATAAACAGTATCTTCATCATCAGATCAAATGAAAGAGACCTTGGAAGTAATTCCAGAGTTTCCTACTGCGACTGATACGGAAGCCTCTACATGAGATGTATGGACTTCGGTCGAACTTGCAGCTGAACCACGTAGGAAAAACTCATGCAAACCTCTCAGGTGCGCATACGAGATATTGTTGTTAGACAACAGTATACCTACGGTACACAAGGAAGCGTTGATGGGCCCTGACTCCGGAATTGGCTAAATGACAATACAATCCGAGATAGTTTACATATAAGTGATTCAAGATTAAAACCTTGATACACCTTTCGGAAGACTTAGAGTCTAACGAATATTTATGAAACTATAAACTGATGTGGATAAAATGTTTTATCCATAAAGCTCGACTTGTTGCAATAACAAGTTCAAGGAGTTGACTACGATGAGGTTGTTTCACCGTAGCGATGCTTAAAGTCGGTTTTGGTTGAACTAGCAATTAATACATATTTCAATCATGAGATATGAAACATGGATGACGAAAGAATTTCCATGAAATGGGAAAACAAACTAGGATTTGTATGTGATACAATCCAAAGTATTTTGTCGATCCAAAGGATGCTAGTGAGTATGCAAACTTCAGAGTTCCAACAATGCACAGAAGAGAGCAAATTGGAGTTGGAATCTTCGCTTTGATGAAATGATCAAAAGAGTTTTGATTTCATCAATGAGTAACGAAGATGCTTGTGGTTTCAAGAAAGTAAGTGGGAGCATAATAATATTTCTAAAAACCTTGTGTGCTTGACACATTGTTAATTGGAAATAAATTTCTTGACACGAATTAGGACTTCATTTGAAAATAGTTTTCAATGAAGTGTTTGGGCTAAATAGCCTTGCTATAAGGCATAATGATCTATGGAGATAGATTTGCCTAATGGGTCTAAGCAAAAATACATATTGACAAGATGCTAAAACAATTTAGCACTAAAACCGCCAAGGAGTGATTCTTGCCGAAGTCACATGGAAAGAGTTTTGCAAGACTCGGTGTCCCAAAACACTGATGAGTAAAATACATGATAGAGATTCCACACACTCTTGTGTTTGGATTAATCATGTATTCCATGGTAAAGTAAAACCAACCAGATATGTCCAATACTCGAAAGTTGTTGCGAGTATAGATACCAAAGTGATCAAAAGTACTGATCATGGGACAACAGTGAAAAGGGTCATTGAGTGCCACAGTGGCACTGATGACATGTTTTCTCGCAAGTGGAGATCATGAATAGTTCGTTGTAAAAGGTTACATTGATACAGTCTTCATCAATGCTCCATGCGATTTTTGATTTAAATTAAGGGTTTTGTGTAATACACAATATGGTGGCACGGTAGTTGGAAATTGTTCCAAATAGGTTACTGTGGCGAATTCTATAACAAAGGCTAAGTATGTTGACGCTTTGGAAGCGACAAAGAAGATGTTGAATCATATAGTTCGTTCATGAACTTAGTATGGTTCCAAGATGGTTTTGGTCAATGGGACACTATTGTAGATAGTTGCTCCATAACTCAGTCTGAGGAATCAAGGTTCGACCAGTGATTCACATATATACAAAGCCAAGTCCACACAAAATATGAATTTTGTGAAAGCGTGAAAACACGAGGATATGCAAAGATACACACGGAGATGAAGTTGTCAGATCCGTTGGACATCAGGCTATACCACAAGCGAAGCATATTTTACACCAGTATGCCATAGGTGTAAAGTGCATTAGCATTGACTAGATTATTGACTCTAGTGCAAGTGGGAGTCTGTAGGAGATATGCCCAAGAGGCAATAATAAATGTTATTATTTATCCCCATGTTCCTAATTAAGTTTATATTCCATGCTATAACTGCAATGATTCTCGAGTCTGCAATATCCACGAGGCCCGGAGGGAAACTGATATGCACGTGTGGTATAATAAACGGTAAAATGTATTCCTAGTTTTGCCTCTAAGACTGGCTCAAGTATTGCATGATGATCCTGTTTTCCTGATCATGGGCAAGGCTATGCCGGCAATTTTGAGGGCACAATGTTAGAAGAACATTTGTGTTGAATCGACCCGAATTGGTGTTATGCTATGAGATACTTTTGCCACAAGTTAATGGTTAATAACATAGAGAAGTTAATGTTTGCATAATTCCTTAGACCATGAGAGTATCGAGTTTCTTCATACTTGCTTCATGAACTTTGGGGTTTGTTAAACGTCATCCGTAAATGGGTGGCTATTACGGCGGCTTACGGGTTCATGGAAAAGTGTGTCAAGTAACTTGATAGCTCAAGATTGGGATTTGCTCCTTCGATGATGGAGAGATATCTCTGGGCCCTCTCGGTATTACGGTATCCATCATCGTCTGGCCAGACACAAGGTGATTTGATCACAGGGATGCCGGAACACGGTAACGAGAAAAGAGAACAATACCGGTAACGAGGTAACTGGCATAGTGGACAAGTTGTTGATTCACGGGGATGCCAACATGTCTCACCTCGGGTATTTGTAACATATCGCGAAGCAACAGGAATAGCACACGGCAACTGGAGGTTCACTCGAATGTTCATTCGTGTGGGTATAGGGGTCAATATGGGTGTCCACGGCTCCGATGTTGATCATTGATCGGAAGGGGTTCCGGGTCATGTCTATACTTCACCGAACCTATAGGGTCACACGCTTAAGGGTCATCTATCTGCTGAATACTAGACAGGGAGTCTGAGAGAAAGTCTCCGGAAAAAGTTTCGGAGACAGCGGAAAAGTTCCGAAGAGAGGTCACCGGATGAGTTCCGGTAAAACTGAAAAGTTGTTTCAGGGGATACCATTAAGTCAAATTGGTTTCGGCACACGCTTGATAATTCTTGAAGGGTGCCAGAATCATTCTGGAAACTTCTGGGAATTTTCCGGAAGAAAAACCGGAAATGTTCCGGAGCTGCCGGAACCGCTTTGTTTGCTTTTCGCAGATGAAAATCACTAATCCGGAATTGTTTCGGAATGTGTCGAAAATTATTTTAGTGGGTACTGGAAATATTCTAGGTCCACATAAATATTTTCGGTTCGAACGAACGCTGAAAAATGTCGTCGTGAATAGTGAAATCAGCTTTATGGTTACTTTTTGGAAAGCCACCTTTTGGGCTTTTCCTCCAAAATATCTTGGAGATGACATGGATGGATGTGGCTGAAATTTCAGCCCCTCCATCCCTCCTTCTCCTATAAATAGAGGTGTAGGGGGCTGCCCAAACTCACTCTTTCTCACATACAAGTGCCATGCATGATCTGGCTTTCTCTCTCCCTCCCAACGAAATAGTTTCGTAGAGCCGAAAGGCTGTCTGGGTTCCGGTGGGAACTAGTTCTGGACGGCAAAGCCCTGCCGGATAGATGACACCGTATGTGTGCAACTCTGTAGAGAGATCGTAGTTTCGGTCTTAGTTCGAGAGTGCCTCCCGAAGGGCTGTTCGTGTGACCGTCCGAGTTTCGGAGGTCCTGCCGAAGGGCTGTCCGCGACACCGTCCGGGGGACTGTCCGACCGCCTCCCGGAGGGCTGTCCGAGGGGCAGATGAGGGTATACATCCTCGCGGCTGGGAGGTTGTAAATCCTAGATGCGGGGATCTGCACCGCCGATCGTCATCGACTCTACTTCCGCTGCGCTACGAGTCGGTAACGATAAAGATCAAACCTTGTATGCAGTCTCCATAGTGGTCCTGGGCTGGTGCGTTGGTCGGAAATTTTTGTTTTCTGCTACGTTCCCCTACATCAAAACCATATAAAAGTATTGTAAACATAGATTAATATGGCATGAATACTTCATAAATTATCGATACGTTGGAGACGTATCACTACGTCCTAGGAGAATGGCAGCGGTACTCACATATCTTTTTGGCATGATCACTGGCTTGATGGGACCTCTCCTAAGTCTGCTGATCCCAAACTTTTCAATCATGGTAAAAGGAGTAACATCTCTCTCTCTCTCTCTCTCTCTCTCTGTCTCTCTCTTTCTCAGGGTATGTCGACAAGTTTTGGGTCAGATTGGTTAAGCCAAACCCATGTAGTGGAGTGAGGGGTGAGTAATTGGACTTTTGGCAGCGTGCTGACCGGGTGGTTCTCTCCCATGTCGATGACAAAATCATTTGGAAATGGACCTCCAACAAAATTTACTTTGCCAATTACGCATACCATTTGCAGTTCCTTGGTCAGATTCAAACCCCTCTCTCACAACTAATTTCGAAGATCAAGATACCACAAAAGTTGATGTTCATTGCGTGACTGGCCTTTTAAGGTAAATGCCTAATTGCAGATCACCTTGCAAAAGAAATTGGCCACACAACCATGTTTGTTCATTTTGTTGAATTGGTCTGGAATCTATTGTTCACCTTTTTCGAACATGCTCCTTCACTTCTTCTTTATGGGATTTCTGTCTGACCCAATTCAGATGTCGCTTTGAACTCAGACCATGATATGATACTAGCTCCATGATCCAACGACGACTTCACACTCTGGACAACATTCCTTTACATTGACATAAAGAATCAACTCTTTACATGCTCATCTGGTGGCATGCTTGGAAAGAAAGAAATAAAAAAAATTCAATGGCAAAACCACTGACTTCATGGGAACCTGTAACATGATAACCGACGAGTTGCACACTTGCTTTCGAGATGGTGTCAAAGGCGTGAATTGGCTGGCACAGTACCGTAGTTTTACTTCCCCTGTTACCTTTTCTTTTTAATCATATTTAAAATTATCGGCTGAGGGTACCAACAGTTCTGGTACAATTTGATTTCTTGTACTTCCCGATGGATTAATCCTATGAATGAAAGCACACTAGTACATAATCAGGCATTGAAGGCGGTTTCGATACATGGGCCAGCAACGGTTTTGCATTTCGCCTCAAAGCATGTGTCACTAATACCTAGGACAATGCAGGCGGTTTCTAGAACCGCGTGTGCCATTACACCCACCGTAGGTGGTTTACACTTATAATCGCCTCAAATGTCCGGATTCCTGGAGGCGGTTATAAATTTGGAACCACCGCCTACTCTTTGTAATTACATGCAGTTTCTAAAGTAGAACCAATTGTGATGCTTTTATTTTATTAGGGTTGCAGGGGTTATTACAAGAGGTTTGCACTGAGGTATGGAGCTTTCAGTGGGCCTTTAACCGAGTTGTTAAAGAAATGTGTGGAGAAGAAGCAAGAAAAGCATTTCTCAAGCTCAAAAGTGTTATGGTACGGTGATGCCTTTAAGATATTTTATTTCATCTTCAAAGATCGTTCAAAACACGCGTTCCAACCATTTCCATAAATCACTTTGACATTCATTTCACATTTGCATTGCATTTCATAAGAGTGTGTGTGTGTGTGTGTGTGTGTGTGTGTCTCCAATATTGTAAGTGCAACATATACAACGAAGTTCTAAAATCTACATTGTTTCTAGGGTAACATGTGCACTATTCTAAGATAAGGAGATCAGTGATGTTGCATATTTAACACTTTGAAGAGACCTTCAACATAATGGAAAGATCACCATATTCTGATGTCATAGGTGAAAAGAGGCGGCATGACCGGACCTAAAAATAATATACATATATTTGTGTAAGAATGTAGTATGTAATCCATATGAATTTAACAAATTGCAAACTTATAAATGATGTGCTTATAACGACCTTGTTGTACGCCTACGCTAGACTTTTTGTGTGCAGTGCAACTAAAATAGAGCGACCTCACCAATGTAGCACTTTAGTTGCACTTCACAAGACACTTACCAAAAACAATGTGTTTTGTACATTATACTAAAACGTCACAATAGCAACGATGTGTGTACAAACCGTGAAAGGTTGTGTGTAAAAATCCCTGGTTGCACAAAAGAAGTAGAATGATCTTATTGTGGACATAGAAATTTCAGAGATAATAGCCGATTTCATATTGGAGTAAATATGCATACAATTTCATACAGTTTGAATGTTTTTTTAAAGATGCATGTGCTTGGATCATTGTTCCATGGAAGGAATTAGATCGACAACCTAACCATGTTCTTGTGGAGAGGATTGGTGGCACATAGGTCCCAGGGCATCGAGTCCCTCGGGCGTGCTTTTATTTTTGGTTACCGATTTTCAAACTTTTATATATTTTGAATGAAAAATCCAAATTAAGTTATGTTTTTATATTCACGTTTCTCGTGATGAGAGCTTTCAAATAAGATCCGTTTTGAATTCATTTTGACGAATTTTGAAATTAAATCGTAGGTTTGAACTCTTAAAATTAGTACGAGCGACAAATAAAATCATGATTTTTGTGCCTACGATGGACCAACAAATGTCTTACTTTTTTTATCTATGAAACTTGTCAAGAGTGAGTGAGAAAATCATAAGTTTTAGTTGAAAAATCACAAGTTTCAATGATACAAACTTAAAACTTATTGTGCCCTCGTGTAGTATCCAACTACTTCGCGAATCACAAGGAAATCGAGCAGACGGGCAGGACTTGGCAGGTGCGTGCCCTTGCGAATTTCCGCATGTTCTTGTATCATATAAACATGGAGGATACATATATGATTAACAAGAAACTAGGGTTACCTTGCACATATTGGAGTAAATATGCATACAATTCCATGCATTTTGACATGCTAAAAGAAGCATGCGCTTGAATCATTGTTGCATGTAAGGAATTAGACCGGCTACCAGGTCATGTTTCTATATCATATTAACCATTGAGGATACATATATGATTAACATCATGGACCAGAGTTAACTTGCACGACCACAAACTGAAACCTTCTGCGCCAGATCTGAGATCACTCGATCCGTGGCCCAGCACCCTTTTCAAAGCACAAAACACACATATAATAGGAATGGATAAGGAGGAGGCACATACCTAGTGGAAAGGGGAAGATCCATGGCGATGCCGACGTCGATGGTGAGGGAAAGCGTTGGGGCAGCACGGGATGCACGGCGACCCATGGTGTATGTATATGGTCCGGCGTATGCGGCCAGAATAGGTGAGGTCGCCATCGACCGGAGAAGGAGGCGGTGACAGAGAGAGTTGGAGGAGGTGAGGCAGATCTACTTGGCAAAGGTGCTGGGAGATAGGGGAGATGGGGGGAAATTGCTAGGGTTTGGAACGCATTGACAGTACGGGTATATGTAGTTAGGGTGTCACAACACCGGAGGTGGTTACGGCCCCAAAACCGCCTCCGATACTTAGAGAGAGGCGGCGACGCAATGAAAACCGCCTCCAATATTTGTATGCAGTGTTACAGATAGAAGAATAGGATTACACTTAGTACATATATGCCATAGAAAAATACCTACTTAGGACATTCAATTTTTAATCACAAAAGAACAACATGGTGCCATATGAAAATATTCCATTTTGATCATAAAATAGGTATTGAAATTATAGACTACATTGCTAGTACATATACAATACAACATTACACGTATTTTTAAGGCTTCGCCTCTCAGTGCCTCCCTCCAGTATGATTGGCCACACGATGTTTATTCGGTGCGTCCTTATGTGCCGCAGTGAAGGCTTCTTTGGGTCGACCACCAACATCACTGTCGGCGATGGTGGTGGTGAGGGAGCTCACGTCGTCCCCCCCTTAAGTTCACCCGATACGAATAATCTGGTGGCAATGCTTGTCGGAACATCTTTCGGAGCTTATGCGCCCACCCACCAAACCCTAAATAGGGACCTTTCCTTTTCGGTGGGGGGTGGGATGTCGTTCTTCACATAATCGTGGATATAGATCGCCCAAATTGTCGTCACATGGGCGGCAATGTCGGCAAGGTTTGGCAGTGGAGGCAGAGGTTCCAACAGATTTACTCCCAGTAGCGTCGGTATGGACTCCTCCCAGTGGTCGTTTGCAAGCCTTGTCGGCGGTGGTACCTGCACACTTACCCCCTTACCCTGCCCGAAGTTTGATGCAGCGGATGCGGCGATAGGGATGGCAGTGGCGGAGGGAGCGACTCCTCCACGTGGTCAATGACGTAGCCTGCCCGGGGGTGGCAGTGGTGGCGCCGACACACTAACACCCCTTCCCCTACCCGGATGTTGTCATGCGGGATGCGGTGGCGGCAGATCCATTTCCTCGACTGGGAGGGGGGGGGGGGGGTCTGCATTACATAGGTAGGTGCTTGAAGTACCACATGTGGTTTCAACTCCCAGACTGCCTCCATCGATCCAAAACTACAAGCGGTTTTTAAACTCCAACCGTCTCTGGAGTTTACCGCAGACGGTTTCAAATCTCCAACAGTCTCCAACGTTTACTGTAGGCGGTTTCAAAATTACAAGCACCTTCACCGTCAATAGAACCACCTCCACTAGATCATTAGAGGTGGCTTTGTCACGGATGACGTAACCGCCTCTGTTTGCTGCTGTTAATGCTCGTTTTTTTATTACTCCCTTCGTTCCTAAATATAAGTCTTTTTAGAGATTACACTATTGAAATACATACATATGTATATAGACATATTTTAGAGTGTAGATGCTTCATATGTAGTCTCCTATTGAAATATCTAAAAGGATTTATATTTAAGAACAGAGGGAGTATTTAGTAATAATAATAATAGTGATATAGTAATAGGATCGGTGAATGAGTTATTTTTTTTATTAAAAGCGGGATGTTTTCCCTCCTTTCTGAAAAACCTCATCTCACACTCCGAAAAAGAGGCAGCATTATTAGTACGTTATTGTGCAACGCGTCGCCCTCTTCATATTTCAGTCATGAAAAAATGGCGCCATTCCCACGACGATCATTCCGTGACCTTTCATTCTTTGCACAAAAATTAAACGTGACACCATGAAAAAGAATGTATAAAGGCTTATTTCATGCGTGCATGTTAATTACCCCAATCCAACAAGGTATCGATAAGCTCAGCCGCATATTAACACATGACGGCTAGAGCTAACCTCAGCCACACGATATTAGTTGATTGATTATTAGCTATCCTGGATGCGTGTTTACTTTTGGCACGCGTCTCTTTCACATGGTTAGTTAGCAACATTCCACCGGTGGATCTCAAGGGAAGGAGAAAAATAACATTGTGTCGTGTGGAAGGAACAGGTTTTGGCGTCAGAGAACGAGGGTCGAATGTTCTAGACTTCAAGTTCGGTGTCTCATCGAGTCATCCATGATTGGTCACCTTTGCTTCAAAGAAAAGACTAGAGTAGTTATTTGTACACATTGGCCTGTGATCAAATCACGCCACATCCCAAGTGCATAGGCAGGCCACAGTAGCAAAATACTTTATACATGGATTAGTCTAATCTCACCATAGGTTATATGTGTGATCCCGCTTAACTCATGAAACTTGGCAAAGTTACATGTTTCGAATTTCGTAAAGAACTGAGAAAGAATTCCTGAATATGGAGACGTGTATATAAATTCTGGTACGAGAAAATAACTATTTGTGAGCGGTGCAAGATCACAAAATTTAGAACATCTCCAACGTCGTCCATCAAAACACCGTCCGGATTGACACGTCCGGATGATTTTTGCCATCCAACGTGGTGCCGTATACATACTTGGACGAGTCCGTGCATCCGAATTCCTGCAAACCAGATGCAAAGTTGTAAGAGGTTTGCGAGAGTTTGGACCTCCGCCATGTGGGACTCCGACACCCCAACCGTCCAAAACCCCACCTGGAGTCTGCGTCTTTCTCACTCTGTCCATCCCCTTGCTTTGTATATGCTCCCTCCCAGGCCGACGACACCGTTGTCCAACCCCGGCCGCCCACCCAAGACTTGACGGACCGCCGCCGCTCCACACGGGCACCAGTCCCGCTTTTCCTACGCCGTCGTCCCCCCCCCCCCCCCCCCCTAGTTTGGCCGGCGCCCAAGTACCTTCCACCCCTGCAGTTACTGTCCACAGCGTACACCATGCTCGGCAAGTGTTTGTCCAAATGTCATAGTCAAATTGTTGACAAATTTTTCCGTAAGATGGATCCGGACGACGAGTACTTCTGCAACAACTTCATGGATTCGTCCTCGTCAGATGAGGAGCATGAATATTTTGGACGAAACGACGATGATGCATGCATTCCTAGCAGATGTGGAGCATGCGGAGGAGCATGTCCTGAATTTCAATGGAGCAATCAAGGGACATCAAGTGTGGAATTGGAACAAAGCAAGGGGGTGAAGTTGATGGGCGACTACGTTGCACCCGATGCCATGTTCGCAGACATTTTATATTCGCACTTTCGGATGCGGAAAACGTTGTCGATCCCCTCTACACAGTGGTGTCCGGGCCTATGATGACTACTTTATTTTGGCGAAGGATGTCATTGGAAAAATTGGATTCTCTGGTTACTAGAAGTGCATGGCTGCATTGAGGATACTTGCATATGTCACGTCCGCGGATTCATGAGATGAGTACCTTCGGATGTTTGAAAGCACATGGGGAGTTGCCTTGGTAAGGTTTGTTGTTGTTGTGTTCAAGGTTTTTGGACCGCTGTACTTGAGAGAGCCAACTGTCGCAGATATCGAAAGGCTCAAGGTACTCTCAGAAGCAAGAGAGTAGTCGGTATGCTTGGACCCCTTAATTGCATGCACTCGAGATGGAAGAACTTTCCATATGCTCTACAAGGGCAATATCAGGGCCATGTTACGAATCCCACTTTCATTCTTAAAGAAGTTTCATCACGAGACATTTGGATTTGACACGCTTTCTTTGGTATACCCAAGTCTTAAAATGCCATCAGCAAGCTACAATGGTCTTAATTGTTGGCTAGGTTGACTGAAGGACAAACTCCTATGTGCACCTATGCCATCAATAGTCATGACTACAACATGGGATACTATATGGCAGATGGTATCTATCATCCATGGCCTACCTTCGTCAAGACCATCTCTAAGCCAGTTTGTCAGAAAAGATCTCAACAAGGAGCTAGAAAGGATGTGGAGAGGGCGTTTGGAGTGCTCCAAGCCTGTTTTATAGTTTTCCGGGGACCTACAAAAATATGGGATCTATAAACCTTGTGAGAGGTGACGACAACTTGGGATCATGCACAACATGATTATGGAGGATGAGGGTAAAAGAGCTACCAAAGGTCTAGAATTTGAGAACATGGATGATCCTATGCAACTTCCAGCTCAGAATCCAACCATGTTTGATCGGTTTGTCCAAATGCATCAATTGAATCGACATCGAGGAACCCATGAGCAACTTAAGGATGATCGGATTGAGCATCTATGGGCGCTTAAAGGGGACAACTAGAACATAAGTTGAATTCAAGTTTGACTATTTTATTTGAAAACTTAATAGTCGGATTGTAATATTTAAATATAAACTTGTGTTGGATTTGAATATTTTCACTACTCAAAGAATTATGCTCATCTATAGTTATTTTAAGTGTTGCAAACATTCAAAAAAGTAAATAGGGGCGGATGTTTGATAGACGAGGTTGGATGTCCGGACACGTCCGCGGGCGGTTAGTGAGTCCGATTTGTGGGAAACCATTGGATATGCCCTTATGTAACTCACATCCTGCCATATTGTGCAATAACTCGTCTCGTGTTTGGTTTTAGGAAATGACAATGAACCGACGTTCACTGGGAGCGATTCATGTGCGATCAAACGACTACTGTCAGATCCAGCCACATGAATATTGAGCAGGGCGCTATTAGCCATTTTGGCAGCAACTGCTCACTCCTTTGTGGGAACCACATGAATGAATCACGGTCGTCTGTTTGAAAATTGAGGAGCAGATCAATTGCTAAATGGGGTAGAGGGGGTGTTTCCCTTACCAGGTGGTTTTGTGTTTTTGTATCTCTCCTTCCCGTACTCTCTCCTAATCCCCCCCACCCATAATGGGGAATCGCTCAACTCTTTGTCTCCGTGTTTTCTCCTGGTAAAATCGCTTACTATTGCTCTGTTGCGGACATCAGGCCGATTCGAGGGATGTTGATGTGCAATTGCTGCAATACTCGAGTTTTTTTCTTTTGCCTACCCACTTCACTCCTGCTTGATCGTCGCCACACTAGGTGAGAGGGGCGAGGGTTAGTTTAGGGGGTGTGGTGGGTTTCCTCTTTGATCCATTTCACAACGAGGGAATGAAGGGGAGTTGGTGCCTGCTTGGGACCGAACGTCGTCGATGGACTACACCCACAAAGATGGCTACCGAGGAGGAGGTGGCGCGACCCTGGCTTCTTCGTGAGCCACCATCCCATGCATAGGTGACCCCACTAATGGTAGGTTCATTCCACGGCAGTAGCGGGTGGTGCAGAAGCGCATGCGTGCTCGAGTCGGTGATTCTGGTGTAGTAGTGTGTGGGGGGAGCCGAGGGGGGGTGGGTTATTGGCGGTGGATGTTGATGTGAAACAACTTACTTGTGTCGGCCTTGATTTCTTTATGGCAACGAGGCTTCGAGGGGAGGCGGTTTTCGGGGCTCGGGCACTCAATTTCTTATCTTTTTGTTTAATTTTTTACACATCAAATTTTACTAATCAGTGTGCATTTCATTGTGTTTTATGTCTTCTTATGCAGGGACAATCAACAATGGTCAGAAAACCCAAGGCCATGTCGATGGCGAAATCAAAGATAAGAGGAGGAAGTGGGTTTTGTTGTCAAAGGCCGGCAGAAGGAAGTAATCGCGCACTTTGCACATTATGCTTTTTGTTAGGTTTTCAGTTACACTAGATGGATGGAAAATATTAGCTTTTGCAATTGCAAATTTTTAAAATAGATGGTATGTTGTTTTACTCACTCATGGAAAATTAGACATCAAATGTTCAAACCATGGCTAATTAGCCATTCAAGCTTCAAAACAGTTTCAAATACATAGTAAATATTAGTTATGTTTCTTCCCATTATTATCCATGGCAATTCTTGAAAATAGACGATGTCGTGCGTGTTGCCGTGAAATTAGATAAATAATTTCTAAATATTGTGTATAATACTAATTCATTCCTTTAGATTTAAACTATGAAAAGTTTCTACATGAAAAAAACTTAACATAAAGGTTGTGCATGTTACAATTAAATGCAATGCGATCTAAAACTCACTTCGAACACACTAATGATTATTGCATGATAGAGGATTCTCATGCGTAGATCACATACATGCTAGTGGATCTAAAAGTTACAACCCTTTTGATGATGTGAAAGTGTGCATGTTGAGATAATTCAAAGTAGTGTGGATCACTTTTTTTACGTATATAGGATTCACCATAAAGTTTCACATTGTTACAGAACAAGGTGAGGTGGTTTTAAACAACAACATATAACAAAATAGTTTTACTAGAGTATTAGGTGTGTTTGTTGACAACACCTTGCAATCTTTTTTTACCACTCATGTGAAAATACCACATGCACATGGCAATTACTCCCTTTTGTGCTTTCTTCACTTATGTTTTTGCTGGCAATTATGAACACGACAAATGGAAAATAAAAATTTCTTGTGTTTTTTGCCTCATGGAAAATTTAAATTGTGTCACGGCAAGTTTTGCACACATACATGATACTTTTAACATGATAAAACCTGGAAAATTTTATTCTCTATGTGAACATATACCATGACAATAATAGCTTCATTATCCACACACCCACGACAAATATTATTCTTTATGTCAACATACACCATGGAAATTTTAGCTTTATCTTCTCATGCACTTAAGTCCCTTTTTTTTACCTGTGGCGATAATCAATGCATATAGCAAACCCGTGGAACGACGTGTAATGTTGCCCCTTCCTCAAAGTTGTTGAACTTTCGTGTCAATGTTGGGCGATGGGGACCATGTGTTCTCTGATTGCTTGGCCATCCTGCCGAAGGCCTCCCACTCATATGTGATATAGGTTGCCTACGTTGTGTGCGCTTGCGACAAGCTATCATGATGATGTCGGCTGGGCTGAAACATTGGGTTGTCCCGGAGATGCAGGCTGTGTAGGAGGGGCACGATGTGTACAACAAGATGGACCTCCATTTAATATCACATCAAGGTAGCCTTTTTTTCTTCACCAAGGCAATGGCAATTGTAATTGCAACTTCTGAAAGGATGGCAAAACATGCTCACAATCCCTCGCAATTACTAGTACATGATAATGGAAATTTATGATAGAACATAGTGGCAAATCATTTTATTTTTCCCTAGAGAAGTTTTGAAATCAATGATATACTCAATCACATTCCCTGCCAATTACTAGTGCATGGAAATGGCAATTTATAGTACTAGCACACATTGGCAACCTCCCCCTCCCACCCATAATGGGTCATTGAATGCATGACAATACATACTCACGGTAAAATGTAAAACATACTCTCAATTTTTGGTAAATACTAGCAGTTGATAACGATAGCATCACATAGTGGAAAATCATTATACACCCCCTCCCCAAATGAGTTCTAAAACCATGTAAAGACTTACTCACAGTCAATTACTAGTAGACATGATGGAAATTTATAGTAGCTCATAGTAGTAAATCTTTTTTTCAATGATTTCTAAATGCATGGAAATACATACCCACAGTTCATGGCAATCTTTACATTTTTTGCGGAACAAGTGTGCAACACCATAATTTTGCAAGCCTCTAAAAGATGTGCAAGTTTCTTACTAGCAAATGTTGTAGAAGACTAGCAGTACTAGACCCTTGCATCAACTGCTGGAAATCATGAGGGTTTGCCAAAAAAAGGTTAGTTAGCTGGAACAAGTATTCACATGAAAACTTTTTAAATGTTTTTCCCACAACGCCAACAATACTCTTACAAACATGTCAAGTTTACCATCTGCTACTACATATAACTTCGGTACATATAGAACACATCTTTAGAAAGAAACTGTTGCAGGAGGGGTAACATTGAGTAAGATGAGTTAAAAGCGTTGAACTTGGTCACCACTGTTTGTCCGTATGCCATTGGCAGCATGCCCCCACAAGGTATTCATCCATGATTAGCTGCTTCTGCCATCTCCTCCCATTTTTTTGCATCTCCAAACACTTTTGTGCGCCTACAGAAAACAAAACAAAAGGGAAGGGGAAGGGCAAATGCTTAGAGTGTTGTATTTTCCTTCATGGCAAATTTCTTTCACCAGTACATGAAAATATGCTACTATAGAGTCTCACAACTACTAGTATATTCTTCTAAAATATGGATCATTTTTTTGGGAGGTGGAATTTTATTTCTTGTTTTTGGAAGTTTAGAAAGCAACAATACCCAATCTATATGGTAAAACTAAACTAGAAGTCATGAAAAATCTGCCACACGTGGAACTTTTTCCCACATATCAACATGGCATTTTCACACATTTCCATATAGTGGAAAGTAACATGTGACTATCACGACAATTTCTCATCGAAAAGACACATTGTAATGTAAAAATCATATGTTCTCTCTACCATGTCATACAATTTTTGACATGGCAACCGCACATTATACCCATGGCACATTCACATACAATGTCATGGAAATCACCTGCGACTATCATGGAAAATTTATGTCCCAAATACACACATGTGCGTCAAAAACCATATGTTAGTATACCATGACATACCCTTTTCTACATGGCAACCATACACATTTACCCATGACACATTCCAATACAATGCCATTGAAAATTGCATGTGATTCTGACTGTCGGGGTAAATTTATGTCCAACATACACACATGTTGATGCGGAGCATCCCTTGGTCATCCCCATGGATCCATCAACAATACATCAAGCTCCAAGTGGACCTATGACAAGAGCTCGCGCACGTGCCATCGAATTCGAGGTGATGTCTCTCCTTCTCGAGCTACCCATAACTTGCCATGAAACGCGGCCGCTACCTCAAGCAGAGACACTGTGCATAACCAGGTACCTCGACCATCACCGGAGCTCACAAGCACAAGGAGAAGAACCACATGAAGAAGAGGAGGCAAGCTTCAAGGAAGACGCCCAGGACAGCTCGGAACCTCCGGCCTCCCACGAGAACAATATGATCTCCAGTCGCGCAACCTTTCTGGTTAGCCCGGAACATGCCCGGAACGTCCAGCTCCCGAAACTTCCGGCCCGCACGGAACTTCCGGCCTCGGCACAGTACAGCCGCTGTGAAGTGTGCCAACTCTCTAGAAAGCCTGGAACCCGGCCGGAACCTGCCCGGAACTTCCGGCGCCCGGAACTTATGGCCTACCTACGCGCAAACACTTGGCCCAAGGCCCGTGTACCCTTTCGCCTCATATTTCAACCTAGACAATAGATACTCTCCTTCCACTTCCGTCTAGGGTAAGCAATGTGTTGGCCCATAAACTAGTTGAGCGTTGCTCCTTCCACTTCCCTTCTCCCATGGAGTTGACTACCTCTATGTGAGAAGATCCTTAGTGGACGCCAAGGCCCCTATCTAGGGAGGATCCCACGGGATATCAAGACCCCTCCTCCAGAGTGGAAGACTATCTGTTACTTGTATCCTCTTGTTGACTTTGGATCTATGTATCTTGTGTGTTTCTATGGATCTAGTGGATGTGTGATCGGAGATCGTTCTTGAGAGTTTGCATTTTCTCTTTAGTTTCTCCCCTTTCCCCTCCAAGTGTGAAAATATCGACACCCACGGGTTTTCCCCGTATCATCTTGGTATCATGAGCAAGGTTGATTCACACCTTGGAGTCTCATCCCTCACTTTCTAGCCAATTTTTGTTTTGATTTGCCTAATTTCGAAAATTCTCACAAAAATAGCCATACCCAAAATTTCTGGATTTGAGGAGATTTTGTTGATTTGATCCGTGGATTTCGTTGTAGACAAGTGGATCTAGCCATCCCTCGAGCCAATTTCCACCAATTTTTCTTTTGCACCGACAAATTTGGGTTTTTCTCACCAATTTTTCACCCAAGTCTCAGATGTGGAAATTATGGTTCATCCCTATTTTCTCGACCACTGGAACTTCCGGCCCCCGGACCATCCGGACGCTACGGAATCTCCGGCCGAAACATAGAGTTTTGCTTCCGCACTTTCACATTATTTTCGCCTTTTGAGTTTTTGAGCAGCGGAATTGCTGCTTCATAAGGTGTTTCGGCTACTTAGGAGCAGTTTGTCATCATCTCCGTCGCTCATCACCGCCTCCAATCGTCGCCGACCAACTCATCATTGACACTTCACCGTAAGCAAGGATGGTAACCGCGACGACACTATTGATTATACCCTTGCCATTGCATTGTTACCCCGAGCCTATTTGCGTAACTTGCCTATCGATACTATCCATTGAGTATTGCCGGGCTATGTTACTTGTGCACTTTAGTGATACATACCCCACATAGCTTCAATTGCGTGCATATATCATAGTATCATATTTTCTGTTACAATAGTACCCGCATACATAATTGCTATCTTGGTGTGCACGTCCCGCATTGTGACCATACAAAATCTCAACAACAAAAGAAAGAGAAGCAAAGCTTTTAAGCAAAAGAGCAATCGCATCGCCAAATTGCATATCATACTTGATCATCTTGGATCACTTGAGAGAGTCACATCGTTCCTCATACATACATAGCAAACTCGGGCATAGGAAGATGACACGTTTTGTTTCTTATAGATTGTGCACAAGTTCGTATCACGTCCATTTGAGCAATCGTGCTAGCGTCTCTCAAGTGTTGTGCAACACGAGCATTTTTCGTGGATTCCACATTTTGTGCTCATCCCTTGGTTGCACGACTTCACTTTTCTATCCGTGTGTGTGTGTGTGTGTGTGTGTGTGTGTGTGTGTGTGTTTTCGTGTATACTCATTGCTATTGATCTATTTGTCTTACTTGCGAATTTGTGAATCTCTTTCAACATTATTGAATCTTATCTTCGAATTGCTTGAATTTGGGCCACTATCCTAACCAAGCTACTCCATAAGCCTTATTTGTGTAGGTGTGAGAAGGACGATCTCTGGTACCAATTCTACTATTTTCATATTTGCACATTGTGTGATCATCGATCCATTTTCAACTTTTGGAAACGGTAATTGGTATTGTCTTCTCATTCTTCCACGTATATCAACTTGAGTGCTATGGATAGGACTACCATGTGGAACCCGGTATTTGAGGAGCAAGATGACGACGCGAATGACTACGTCACCAAGTTGCACTTCTTCGGTGCACAAAAAGCAATGCGCCAATCGCAAGATGTCTTGAACGATCGCATCGAGCAACTCGCCACCAACTTGCACGTATCCGAGCAGCGTACGCGGGACTACCTCGACATCAAGCTATCAAGTCAAATGGAGGAGTTCCATTCCTTGATGGTCAACTACTCTCCTTCAACATCTACATCGTCAAGGCGGCGCTACTCAAGTCGCTCCTCATCCGAGTACTCTTCCGTTGCAAGCCCACCTCGAGCACGTTCTCATCATCGAGACGATCGCTCCGGTCCAAGTTCGCCACACGATCGCCAACGTCAAGCTTCGGAGAACCCATTCCATGGAGATGGATTGCAAGATCGCCCACGGGAGCGCGAACGACGTCGTCAGCAAGACCAAGAACAAGAACAACAACGCCATGAAGAAGAACAATGTCGTCACCATGAAAAAGCGCTTCAAGCACAACGCGCTATACATGATGCTACACACGCCTTGGAAGAGCGCAACTGCCAAGCATGCGAAGAACAAGAAGCCCTCCAGCGTGAACGACAAGAAGAAGCCTGTAAGAGCACATTTCTCCATGTGTGGTTTTGGTAATTGATGACAATCCCTATGGACTAATGGTTGCCTTCAGTTATATTCAAAGGATTTGTCCATAGGCACTTCTTGAAGTCCATCTGTTGGTTTCAAGGAGTTTACATGGTGACCAAGGTGGTATTCAAGGTTTTATTCAAAGATTAGTCATAGACAAGATATGATACAAGGTTGATCAAGACTAAGTCAAAGAGTGAATCAAGCTGATCAACACAAAAAGTGTACAAGATGTACCAAGAGGGATCATGTGATGTCATGGTACGATAAGTATTGTCCATTACGCTTTGTGTACTAACCCATGGTCTACGTGAGAGTTCTATGTGGGGTTGGTATGTTTCCACGGGCTTGCGTCAAGTGGAAGATCTCATACAACCCATGGAGGATGACATCAAGTGGTGATCGTCATCAAGATTGCGGTGTGCAAGTTCAAGTGGAGCATTACGAAGAGATCATGCTTGAAGCTTGCCATCTATTGTGGTGACAATGGACTTGTGAAGATATGACGAAGAGTGGCGCATCCATAGTGGAGTATGGGGGAGCAATCAACTAGTCTTCATCGAGCCAACACAATCAAGAAAGGTGGTCCATCTTGAGGAAGTCAAGATCATCATCATCTAGCTCAAGTGGACTATGTGCAAGGTATAGGTTTGCCCTTGATAGGTTTTCTATTTTACCGGTCTCATGGTGGTAGTTGGGAGACCGAGTTATAGGATCGATTGCCGTACTATCAAGGGGGGCTCTCAAGTGAGTAGCTTGATCGTATCGTTCATTGAGAGCTCAAACCATTTGCATCCTTGCATCATCATCTTTCTTGGTCCTTATTTGCTTTTTCTCTATGTGAGTTTTTGAGCTTATGGTCTTCATCGTGACAAGTTCAAGCTCATCGAAAACAGATTTCGTATGCATCATATTGTGTTTTCGGTGTTGGAGATTTTGCCGGATATTTATTGGGAAGGTCATCTTCCTTATCCTAGTGGCATTTATTCTCCATTGCTTGTTCTTAATTTAACTAGTCATTGTTGGATAGCTCTTGGTGTCCTTTATCCAACAAGCTTGAGTTTGCTCAAATCGGAGCTCGTATGCGAAAGTTAGGGTTGTTTTAGTCTTACCTGTTTTACATAGAGAGGTTGTACCGCCCCATAGAGAGGTTGTACCAGTTGACCGGTACAACCAGTGTTTGGAGCGGTTGTACCGCTCCAGAATTGGTCTGAAGGTTGTACCGGCCATGTACCGCTCTACCACCGGACTAGTTTTTGTTGTGGTGCGGTTCTTGGGTGGTTGTGGGCCGGTTGTACCTCTTATTGCTTTTTACCGGTTGTATCGGTGCTCATTGCGGTTGTACCGCTCCTATGTCATTCTGCACATAACGGGCAGATTCGTGGGGACCTATTTAAGGGGGTCTTCTTCCCCAATGGTTCCCCAACTCTTGAGCTCGTTTTTGCCCCCCATTGTTGACCTTCTTTGAGCTTGCTATCTCTCAATCCCTCCAATGATTCTTGCTAGTTCTTGAGGGAAAAGGGAGAGGAGATCTAGATCCACATTTCCACCAATCACTTTCTCCTCTATGTGATGGGAATCCCTTGGATCTAGATCTTGGAGTTCTTCGTGTTCTTCTTTGTTCTTCCTCTCATTTTCCTCCCTAACATTAGTTGCTTTGGTGGGATTTGGGAGAGAATGACTTGGGCACTCCGTGTGCCCATGCCATTGCATTTGGTTCATAGGTTTGAATTCTCCACGGTGATACGTGGAAGTGAAGTTTGAGAAGCTTATTACTCTTGGGTGCTTGAGCACCCTAGAGCTTGTTCCTCTTGGGTGCCTTGGCGCCCTAGACGGTTGGTGGTGCCTCGGAGCTCAATCATTGTGGTGTAAAGCTCCGGGCAAGCGTCAGGGTCTCCAATTAGGTTGTGGAGATTGCCCCGAGCAATTTGTACGGGTACCGGTGACCGCCCCCAAGGGTTGCCAAAGTGTACGGGTACCGGTGACCGCCCCCAAGGGTTGCCATTTGTACGGGTTCGGTGACCGCCCTCAAGGGTCCCTTAGTGGAATGATGGCATCTTGCATTGTGCGAGGGCGTGAGGAGATTACGGTGGCCCTAGTGGCTTCTTGGGGAGCATTGTGCCTCCACACCGCTCCGAACGGAGATTAGCATCCGCAAGGGTGTGAACTTCGGGATACATCATCGTCTCCACGTGCCTCGGTTATCTCTTACCCGAGCCCTTTACTTGTGCACTTTAGTTTGTGATAGCCATATTGTTTCTTGTTATATATCTTGGTATCACTTAGTTGTTTATCTTGCTTAGCATAAGTTGTTGGTGCACATAGGTGAGCCTAGTTGTTTTAGGTTTTGTGCTTGACATATTAAACGTTAGTTTTATTCCGCATTTGTTCAAGCCTAAACCGTAATTATTCTAAAGCGCCTATTCACCCCCCACTAGGCGACATCCACGTCCTTTAAATTGGTATCAGAGCTAGGTCTCTCATTATTAGGTTTTACCACCTAGAGAGTAAGGATGTCGACTAGGGGTTTAGGATTCTCTGGCACTCTTAGTTTTCATGGCACAAATTTTGATGTTTGGGTAATTCGCATGCGATACGTCTCCAACGTACCTATAATTTTTGCTTGTTCCATGCTGTTATATTATCATTCTTGGATGTTTTACAATCATTTTACTACAACTTTATATTATTTTTGAGACTAAACTATTAACCTAGAGCCCATTGTCAGTTTCTGTTTTTTCCGTGTTTTTGAGTTTTACAGAAAAGGAATATCAAACGGAGTCCAAACGGAATAAAAATCTACGGTGATTTTTTATGGACTAGAAGAAGCCCAGGGAGCATTGGAGTTGGGCCAGCAGAGCCACGAGGCAACCACAAGCCTGGGGGGCGCCCCCCCCTTAGGGCGCGCCCCGCTGGCTTGTCATCGCCTCGTGGCCCACCTTGACTTGTTTCTGACGCCAAAAATTCCTATAAATATAGAAACCCCCAGAAACAAACCTAGATCGTGAGTTCCGCCGCCGCAAGCCTCCAGAGCCACGAAAAACCAATCGGGAGCCCGTTCCGGCACCCTGCCGGAGGGGGAAACCATCACCGGAGGTCATCTTCATCATCCCGGCGGTCTCCATGACGAGGAGGGAGTAGTTCACCCTCGGGGCTGAGGGTATGTACCAGTAGCTATGTGTTTGATCTCTCTCTCTCTCTCGTGTTCTTGAGATAGCACGATCTTGATGTACCGCGAGCTTTATTGATATAGATGAATCATATGGAGTTTTCCCCTCTCTATCTTCTTGTGATGAATTGAGTTTTCCCTTTGAAGTTTTCTTATCGGATTGAGTCTTTAAGGATTTGAGAACACTTGATGTATGTCTTGCGATGGGATATCCGTGGTGACAATGGGATGTTCTATTGATCCACTTGATGTATGTTTTGGTGATCAACTTGCGGGTTCCGTGACCTTGGGAATCTATGCATAGGGATTGGCACACGTTTTCGTCTTGACTCTCCGGTAGAAACTTTGGGGCACTCTTTGAAGTTCTTTGTGTTGGATTGAACATGATGAATCTGAAATTGTGTGATGCATATCGTATAATCAAGCCCATGGGTACTTGTGGTGACATTGGAGTATCTAGGTGACATTAGGGTTTTGGTTGATGTGTATCTTAAGGTGTTATTTTAGTACGAACTCTAGGGCTGTTCGTGACACTTATAGGGATAGCTCATAAGATTGATCGGAAAAGATAACTTTGAGGTGGTTTCGTACCCTACAATAATTTCTTCGTTTGTTCTCCGCTATTTGTGACTTTGGAGTGAACTCTTTGTCGCACGTGAGGGATTTACATATGATTCAACTATGTTAGTATTGTTGAGAGAACTTGCACTAGTGAAAGTATGAACCCTAGGCCTTGTTTTCAAGCATTGCAATACCGTTTTTGCTCACTTTTGTTACTTGCTACCTTGCTGTTTTTATATTTTCAGATTACAAAAACCTATATCTACCATCCATATTACACTTGTATCACCATCTCTTCGCCGAACTAGTGCACCTATACAATTTACCATTGTATTGGGTGTGTTGGGGACACAAGAGACTCTTTGTTATTTGGTTGCAGGGTTGTTTGAGAGAGACCATCTTCATCCTACGCCTCCCACGGATTGATAAACCTTAGGTCATCCACTTGAGGGAAATTTTCTACTGTCCTACAAAACTATGCGCTTGGAGGCCCAACACGAGTCTACAAGAAGAAGGTTGCGTAGTAGACATCACACGTGCATATGAGTTTCCCTCCGGGCCTCGTGGATATTGCAGACTCGAGAATCATTGCAGTTATTGCATGGAATATAAACTTAATTAGGAACATGAAGTATGGTTATACTACAGATCTTCACAAACTGTTCTGTTTTTGACAGATTCTGTTTTGCATGCATAGTTTACTTGTTTTGGTGTTTCTATAGCTTATATTGAGTGATATAAATTATGGGAATGATAGAATACAGTAGTTATGACGTGGGAACAATTATGAATCTTGTCTTGACAGTACCTAAGTGAATGATTTATCTTTATTACACTAACCCTTCTCACGAAGTTCCGTTATGTTTTGTGTGATTGAAGTTTTCAAGTTTTGGGTGAGACACCGATATGAGGAGAATAAGGAGTGACAAGAACCTAAGCTTGGGGATGCCCAAGGCACCCCCAAGGTAATATGCAAGGAAGACTCAAGCGCCTAAGCTTGGGGATGCCCCGGAAGGCATCCCCTCTTTCGTCTTCAACACTATCGGTATATCTTACTTGGTGCTATATTTTTATTCGTCACATAATATGTGTTTTGCTTGGAGCGTCATATTATTTTGTTGCTTTCTGTTAGGTGTTATTCATAATCTTGTTTTTCAATAAAAAGTTCCAAGAATTGCCTTAGGATGCTTGCATTGCATGTTTGATGTTAGCTGTGTAAAAACAGAAACTTTTGCTGTAGTGTTTGAATTTTCATATTTTACTGGAACGTGGAAAGTTTCTGAAATTTTTACACAGTGTTTTCATATAAATTATTTAGCATGTCCTAAATTTTCATAATTGTTTGAGTTACATAAGTACACTGGTTTAATAAATTGCTACAGACTGTTCTGTTTGGACAGATTGCTGTCATAGTTTTGTTATCTACTTATCCTCTAGTTTCCATAGCCTATATTGGTAGATATAAATTGTGGAGATGATAGTAAACAGTAGATGATGTTTGAAAATTATTATGCAACTTGTCTTGGCAGTACATAAAGAGTTGATTTATTATTATGTGCACTAACCTATCTCACGAGTTCTTTTCGAGTTTTGTGTGGGTGAAGTTTTTGAGAATAGATGAAACTGGGATATGAGAGGATTGAACGAGATTCAAAAGTTCAAGCTTGGGGATGCCCAAGACACCCCAAGTAAATATTTCAAGAAGTCTCAAGCATCTAAGCTTGGGGATGCTGCGCATCCCACCTCTCTTCATCAACAATTATCGGTTAGCCTATGTTGAGCCTAAATTTTTATTCGTTCACATGATGCATGCTATTCTTGGAGTGCTATTTTTATTTTTCTTGCTGTTGAATAAAATACTCAGATCTGAAAATATTTATTGAGAGAGAGAGTCCTCACATAGCTACTTAATTGTTTGACTACTCATTGATCTTCACTTATATCTTTTGAGAGTAGCTTGTCATTTGCTCATGTGCTTCACTTAAATTTGTTTGAGCTTGCCAAAAAGCAATGGCAATATATGAAACTAGTCCCAAAGTGATAGATATCCAAGGAGGATATAATAAAAACTTTCATGAAGATCATGGGACAAATTAAACTTGATTCTTTGTAATAGTTTTGAAACATGATGATAGTAATATGTGAGTCATGTTAGTGAGTAATTATGCTTTAGTAGGAATATTGGTGTTAAGGTTTGTGATTCCCTATGCAAGTACGAAAGTCAATAGTTATGCAATGAAGTTACATCCTACTTGTGGTGCATTATTCGGTGTTAGTTATGTTCAATGCTCACTTATGTGAATTTTCGTTTCTTGGTTTGGTTGCTTCCCAATCTATTTGCTAGCCTCCATTTGTACTAAGTAGAAATACTACTTGTGCATCCAAAATCCTTAAACCAAGTTTTGCCTTATGAGTCCACCATACCTACCTATATGCGGTATTTCCATGCCGTTCCAAGCAAATTTGTATGTGCCATCTCTAAATTTTCAAAATAAATTTTCTCTTTTGTGTGCCCGTAACGCTCATGAAACGGTGGAGAGTATCCAATATTTTTCCATGCTAGGTGTGTTATTCTCACGATATGTGTTGATTCACTATCATTCACGAGAAAGTGGCTGGTATTCGGGATGCCCAGTTCCATGCTCAAAATTCAAATCAAAATATAATGAAACAAAACTCCCCAGGATTGTTGTTTGTATGGACGGTACCCGTGGATTCGGCTCGCCGTGGAGTGTGATTGATTGGTGGAGGGGGAGTAAAAACTTTACCATTCTGTTTGGGAACCGCCTATAATGTATCTAGCACGGAAAGTATTGTGAGCTACTTTGTTGTTTTCGTTGACAGGAAAAGCATGCCACTCAAAATATTTCTCTCTCTCAATTTAAACCTTGAGCTCTAGCACCCCTACAAATCCCTACTTCCCTCTGCGAAGGGCCTATCTAATTACTTTATGCAATTTTTATTTTTGCTTTGAGTCTCCATCTTCTCTTATAAGCACCAACTAGGGGGCACTATGATCGTACTTGAGCATTGGGCATGGCTAATATTTGAGTGTGTTTCATGAATGGATCAATGATTGAGCATGACGGGCTAGGGATAACTTTCTTTAGTGTTGATATTTTGAAAGACATGGTTGCTTGTTGACATGTTTGAGTATTGAAGTCATTATGTTAAAACTAGACTATTGCTTTGAATCATTTACAAGTCCAAATGCCCATGCTATACAAATAAGAAAAGAATAAGATGAACATGTTAGGTAGCATTCCACATCAAAAATTCTGTTTTTATCATTTACCTACTCGAGGACGAGTAGGAATTAAGCTTGGGGATGCTGATACGTCTCCAACGTATCTATAATTTTTGCTTGTTCCATGCTGTTATATTATCATTCTTGGATGTTTTACAATCATTTTACTACAATTTTATATTATTTTTGGGACTAACCTATTAACCTTGAGCCCAGTGCCAGTTTCTGTTTTTTCCGTGTTTTTGAGTTTTACAGAAAAGGAATATCAAACGGAGTCCAAACAGAATAAAAATCTACGGTGATTTTTTATGGACCAGAAGAAGCCCAGGGAGCATTGGAGTTGGGCCAGAAGAACCACGAGGCCACCACAAGCCTGGGGGGCGCCCCCCCTAGGGCGCGCCCCCCTGGCTTGTCATCGCCTCGTGGCCCACCTTGACTTGTTTCCGACGCCAAAAATTCCTATAAATATAGAAACCCCCAGAAACAAACCTAGATTGGGAGTTTCGCCGCCGCAAGCCTCCAGAGCCACGAAAAACCAATCGGGAGCCCGTTCCGGCACCCTGCCGGAGGGGGAAACCATCACCGGAGGCCATCTTCATCATCCCGGCGGTCTCCATGACGAGGAGGGAGTAGTTCACCCTCGGGGCTGAGGGTATGTACCAGTAGCTATGTGTTTGATCTCTCTCTCTCTCTCTCGTGTTCTTGAGATGGCACGATCTTGATGTACCGCGAGCTTTATTGATATAGATGAATCATATGGAGTTTTCCCCTCTCTATCTTCTTGTGATGAATTGAGTTTTCCCTTTGAAGTTTTCTTATCGGATTGAGTCTTTAAGGATTTGAGAACACTTGATGTATGTCTTGCGATGGGATATCCGTGGTGACAATGGGATGTTCTATTGATCCACTTGATGTATGTTTTGGTGATCAACTTGCGGGTTCCGTGACCTTGGGAATCTATGCATAGGGGTTGGCACACGTTTTCGTCTTGACTCTCCGGTAGAAACTTTGGGGCACTCTTTGAAGTTCTTTGTGTTGGATTGAACATGATGAATCTGAAATTGTGTGATGCATATCGTATAATCAAGCCCATGGGTACTTGTGGTGACATTGGAGTATCTAGGTGACATTAGGGTTTTGGTTGATGTGTATCTTAAGGTGTTATTTTAGTACGAACTCTAGGGCTGTTCGTGACACTTATAGGGATAGCTCATAAGATTGATCGGAAAAGATAACTTTGAGGTGGTTCGTACCCTACAATAATTTCTTCGTTTGTTCTCCGCTATTTGTGACTTTGGAGTGAACTCTTTGTCGCACGTGAGGGATTTACATATGATTCAACTATGTTAGTATTGTTGAGAGAACTTGCACTAGTGAAAGTATGAACCATAGGCCTTGTTTTCGAACATTGCAATACCGTTTTTGCTCACTTTTGTTACTTGCTACCTTGCCATTTTTATATTTTCAGATTACAAAAACCTATATCTACCATCCATATTACACTTGTATCACCATCTCTTCGCCGAACTAGTGCACCTATACAATTTACCATTGTATTGGGTGTGTTGGGGACACAAGAGACTCTTTGTTATTTGGTTGCAGGGTTGTTTGAGAGAGACCATCTTCATCCTACGCCTCCCACGGATTGATAAACCTTAGGTCATCCACTTGAGGGAAATTTGCTACTGTCCTACAAAACTCTGCGCTTGGAGGCCCAACACAAGTCTACAAGAAGAAGGTTGCGTAGTAGACATCAGCATGCTTAATCTCTTTAGGGTCATGGAACCAAATTTAGAGCGGATTGTAGATATGGTTTTTTCTCCTCCGAAGGATCCTCAAAAATTATCTTTAGAGGATGAGAAAAACTCTTATCTCAATTCTCAAGCTTCTAATGTGCTTTTTGATGGTTTGAGCAATGTAGTTATATTTCAACTCATGCCGTTCCGGGATGCTCATGAGTTGTGGACAAAGCTTCAAGATAAATATGATGTGTCCAAGATTTGTGAGGATGATTGTTCTCCCTCCACCTCCGGTCGTATTGTCTTCTTAACTTCTTCTACTTCACCTACATGTGGATTGCCACAAGGTAATGATATGGTGAGTAGTGTTGGTCATTGCAATGTTGATAGTGTTCTTACTGTTGATGATCCCTCATCACTATCACATTGCAATGCTCCATCTTTGGACTTTAACACTTCGAGCACCTTACTAGTTTCGCATGCTTGTGTTGATAGTCCTTGCATATCATGTAGAAATTGCTTGACTAAATCTCATGATGATATGCTTGCTATATCTTGTTGCCATGATAAAAATGTATCTATTTCCTCGAGTTGTTGTGCTAACAATGTAGAGGAAACCCAACACTCCATGGAACAAGATATGGTCTTGAATGATGCTTCAAGGGATCCTACATCATCATCTATTGTTTCTCACTTTTGCTTTATGGCTAAGGCTTCAAAGGTATCTCCTACTTTGAATCCCAATATATCTCATGATGATGATGTTGAAGATAATGAGGATTAGGATAATGATGAAGAGAGTGATAATATTGCTTCCTTAAAATTAAGGGTGAAATGATTTTTAAAGCTCTTCATAAGAATAAACTTGCTCGCTCCAACTTCATGGAAATCATGTCTATTGCCATTGAGGGCAAGAAATATATTGAGGGGTTGGAAGCTCACCTCGAGGAGCATGAGTCCACCATTGAGAAAATGGAAGGTCATGAGCGTGATTACGCTAATGAGATCGTGGAGCTATCTCAAGCTCTTGAAAATGAACAAACCACCAAGGAATCTCTTGAGGAGACCTTTGTTATAGAATTATCTAGATTAAAGGAATCCCATGATAGGGCTCTCGAGGTGGCTAATGATTTTAGTACTAAAAATGATAAGCTTGAAGTTGCTCATGCTAAACTCCTTGAGGACTTTGAGCACCTCGAAAATGGCTCAAGGGTCATTAAGAGTTCGCTCGTCGAACTCACGGAGTCTCATGCTCAACTTGAAGCTTCATATGCTAAAGAGCTTGCCAAGTTGCCTTCTCCTCTTGTTGTTAATGATGATGCTTGTGCTACTAACTCTATTTCTTGTGAAGCATCCATTTTGAAGGAAAATGTTGAGCTAAGGGCTCAACTTGAATTGCTATCTAGCAATTATGGGAAATTGGAAGAAAGTCATGAAAAGCTTTTTAGCACTCATGGTGATCTTCCAGTATCCCATATTGTGCTAAAGATAGCTCATGAGGCTATTACTACTAAGGTAAAGTCTAGTGAGCCTCATGTGGACATTAGCACTACTTCTAATCAAAATGTTATATTGTCATGTGCTAGTCCTCGTAACTCACCTATGCATAACATTGGTACATCTTGTGATGAATTACTTTCCTTGCCTTGTTGCTCTAACGATGAAGCTTATACTTCCTCTAGTACTTGTGTTGATACTAACCATGTAGAGGAAATCAAAAAGCTTAAGGCCCAAGTCACTTCTTTGAAGAAAGACTTGGAAGAGAGTCATGAAGGGAAGTCCACACTCAGCAATATCTTGTGTGGGCAAAAATCCCCCAATGATAAGGGTGGACTTGGATTCAACTCCAATAAGAAGAAGAAGTCCAAAAGCTACAAGAAGAAGGGCCAAGAACAAGTCAAGAATTCGGCCAAGATTTTTTGCTTCAAGTGCAAAATAGAAGGGCACCATGTTAGATCTTGCCCATTGAAGAAGAAGCCCCATAGTGACAAGCAACAAGGGAAGCGGCCACAAGTTCCATCTCATGCTCAAACTCAAGTTGAAGAAAGGCCTCTTCCCAAGAAGACCCAACTCAACGCTCCTCAAGTTGAGCAATCAATTGAGAGGAAAGTAAAGGGTATATGTTGCTACTTATCTCGTGAGAAGGGTCACTTTGCTTCTTCATGCACTAATGGTAAAGTATCCAACCCAATTATTATTGATGATATCTATTCTCTTGTAAAGGATAAGGTTGGCAATGTGTTTGCCAAGTTTGTTGGTACTCAATGTGGTGTCAAGAAAAGAACCATTTGGGTAGCCAAGCCTATTGTGACTAACCTCTTCGGACCCAACTTGGTTGGGGACCAACAAGCTCAAACTTGATCAATAGGTGTTGTTGGAGGGCATTGGTGACTTGGCTACATCATGAAGAATTAAGGGATCTTCATCATTCATATTATCTCAAGCCAAGTCATTTGGATTATCGAGTTTCTATCTTATATCCAATGTGCCTCCTTACGGTAACTTGTTGTTAAATTGTTTACATTGATAGTTACTTGCCCCTTTGCATGTTGTGGTTTTGTACCTTGCATGTGTTTTTATATGTTGTGCTTCTATTTGTTTATCTTGAGTAATCAAGTATGTATGATGGGTTGCACATCATGTATGTGTGAGTCTTGTGTAGAGCCTTTTTGCATCTTGTCTTATCTTAGTTGGCTCTTTTGAGAGATTAATGGATTATCCCATTTTGGGGGAGTGATGTGCTTTGTGCACTTCACAATCCTAAAAATGTGTGTACATGAGTAATACCACTTAGTATTGATATTACAAGATTATCTAGCTTCTATGTGGTATGTCTTCTCATGAGAAATTCAAATTCTAAACGGTCCATTAATTATCTCTTGTTGGATTTAATTTACCACTTGTTAATCATTTTGGGTTATCACATTATGGGGGAGTAATATGCTATGTGCATATTACAAGCCTAGAAAATGTGTACATTTGAGCTATTGCCACTTAGAATTGATATTGTAAATTATCTTGTTCCTAGGTGGCATATTAACTCTACAAGTGTCATTTGCTTATGATTTAGGTGTGAAGATGATGTTGGATATCTTTGGAATCTACCAATAGGAATTATTTCGAATTACTTCTTGTCCTTTGACAATTGGTATCCTTTTATGTGGTAGAAATTGCTTCTCATCTTTACATTGGATTTTGTTTATCCGTTTGTCTTCCTTGCCTCTTGTGGATCTTTTTGAACATGTCTAGTGTTTCTATAGATATAGTGAAAGTGATGATCCCATCCTGTGCATCTTGTATTCAACTGCAAATTCTATACAAATCACATCTGTTGGGGGAGCTATTCTATTTTCTTTAGAACACTCTCTTTATGCATTTATCATAAAACATTTTGATCCTTATCAAGTGTGTGTTGGTGGAAGTCAATCCTTTTCTTTTTAGTGCTTTGTGCCATCATGAAAATTTGCCGAGGGTTTGATTTGTTTGGAACCTAGCTCTCTTTTGGGAACTTGATACCTCTTGTTTGTTTTCTTTCGATCGGTATCTTGTTTCCTGTTATTTGGCATGTGTCAATGGATATCTCATTCCTTGATGTATCTTTTTATTGGTATCCTTCAAGTGATAATTTCTTCGTTTGGTATCTTATTTTCACTTGGTATATTTTCTTTTGGTATCTTATCAACTATGTATTGATTTGGTTCTTGAAAGTCTTCAGCATGGATATTTACTATGTACTTTCTTTGGCATGCTTTCTTTCTTCGACCCAATATATAGGAGAAACTCAACTATGTCACAAATTGGCTAAAGTGTGCATGAAATTCAAGTTCATATCTATATGCACATAGTTATGTGGAGTTTGTCCTATGTATTGTTGGTCTACTAACTCTTTGGTCCCAATGAGTTTGGGTACCATTTTGTTTGTGTTGTTGTTCTAGGAACAATTGGAGATGCATTGGATGCTCGGCTCACTTACAAGGAAGGTGTTGACACCATGTGCTTATTGGAGCCAAGCTAGGATGATCGATGAACCATTATCTACTACATTAATCCAATGCTATCTCGGTAACAAGTATCTACTTCATGCATACATTTCTTGCATTCAACTTCTTGTAGGTTGCACCATGGCATGAATTTCTTGATTCTTTATTGTGGTACTTGTTTCCTTACTCAAAGCATCCCAATGATGATCTCTTGCTGCTAGTTGTGATGTCTTTGATGTTCGTGTGGTGGAGTCTAGTTATATACAATAAGACAATATTAAGCCACGTGCTATGCTTTCAAGCAAAGTTCTTATTGGTATTTTTATGACTTCCGTTTGGATATCTTGCTCTTTCTTATTGTAACTATTTCATGTGTACATCCTTCTTTGTGGATATATATCATCATGATTGTCTTCTACCTAGAATCTTATACACATGAGGGAAGTTACATCTCTAGTTGATATCCTCTTTTCCTTCACGTCCACCGTTGCATTCCTTTTTTTAATTCCTTGGTGGTTTCGTGAATGAATTTGTCTTGAGTGCGGATCTTATATCCATGCAATTTGATGCACTCTTTGGTGGTGAAGATTATTTTTCCTCATGCTTGTCTTGAAGAGGGTTTTTCCACTTCGTTTGGTATCCCTCCTCTTGATAAGGCTATTATTTCCTATCTTCACCATGGGTTGTCACAAGCTTTGGATTTTAATTTTCTTATTACTAAGCTTGTGAACCCATTTGCTAAAGTGCTTTGTGTGTGTGGGAAGGATATGTCTTGCACTTTGTTTCTCATTTCATCAAGACTATATTGATGCTTAATGCTCATCCTTATAATAGTCTTCTCAAGTACTTTGCCATGACTCACACACATCATTTTGGTTGAGCGTATTCTTAAGTTGCCTCTTTTACATGTTGCTCAACCATATGTTTGGTGCAAGTGATATTCTTATTGTCTTATCTACGTGCTTGCACTTATTGTGTGTTTCTATTGATTTTGGGGGAGTGATGATAATATTTTGTGCTCTTGTATCCAAATACAAAAATTCTTAATAGTGCACAAATCATGGGGAGCTTCTCTAGTTTCTTTAAAACACTCTTTTGCCCATATCATAATATCTTTTATTCATGTGAGTCATAGGATCATGTGATTGTTTGTTCCTGACGTGGCTTGGACTGCGTCGGTATTTCCCCAAAGAGGAAGGGATGATGCAGCACAGTGACGGTAAGTATTTCCCTTAGTTATGAAACCAAGGTTATCGAACCAGTAGGAGGATCACCACCACCCAATAAGCAGCACCTGCACACAAACAACAAATACTTGCAACCCGACGCGAAAGAGAGGTTGTCAATCTCTCTACGGTAAATAGATAGATTAGGTAGTGATAGATAGGAGAGATAGATCTCTCAAGAACACAAATAAAAAGAGTAAATATGCAGCAATATGTTTTTGGGTTTTTGGTTTTGTAGATCTGAAAACAAAGATTGCAAAAAACGTAGATCGGAAAGCAATATGATATAAAAAGTAGACCCGGGGGCCGTAGGGTTCACTAGTGGCTTCTCTCATGAGTATAGCGCACGGTGGGTGAACAAATTACTATTCGGCAATTGATAGAAAATCGAATAGTCATGACGATATCCAAGGCGATGATCATTATATAGGCATCACGTCCAAGATAGATAGACTGACTCCTGCCTGCATCTACCTCTATTACTCCACACATCGACCGCTATCCAGCATGCATCTAGTGTATTAAGTTCATGGAAAAATGGAGTAATGCAATAAGAACGATGACATGATGTAGACAAGATCTATTCATGTAGGAATAGACCCCATCTTGTTATCCTTAATAGCAACAATACATGCGTGTCTTGCTGCCCCTTATGTCACTGGGAAAGAACACCGCAAGATCGAACCCATCACAAAGCACCTCTTCCCATGGCAAGAAAAATCGATTTAGTCGGCCTAACTAAGCCAAAGATTCGAAGAAGAAATACGATGCTATAAGCAATCATGCATAGAAGAGATCAAAGAAGACTCAAATAATATTCATGGATAGAAACTGATCATGAACTCAAAATTCATCGGATCCCAACAAACACACCGCAAAAGTTTACATCAAATAGATCTCCAAGAGACCATTGTATTGAGAATCATAAGAGAGAGAGAAGAAGCCATCTAGCTACTGCCTACGGACCCAAAGATCTATGGTGGACTACTCACGCATCATCGGAGAGGCACCTATGAGGAAGATGAACCCCTCCGTGATGGTGTTTAGATTGAATCTCACGGTTCTGGAACTTGCGGCGGCTGGAATTGTGTTTCGTCGACTCCTCTAGGGTTTTTGGATTTCCTCGGAATTTATAGGCACGATAGTCGGTTGAGGGGGTGCCCGAGGTGCCCAGCACCCACCAGGCCACGCTAGGGGGCCTCTGGCGTGCCCTGGTGGGGGTTGGCCACCCTGGGGGCCCTCTTCTGGTGATCTTTGGCCCATCTGGTTTCTTCTGGTCCGTAAAAAATCCACAAAAATCCCCGCAGCATTTTATCTCCGTTTGGTATTGATTTCCTGCGAAGTAAAAAAACAAGCAAAAACAGCAACTGGCACTTTGGTACTATGTCAATAGGTTAGTCCCAAAAAATGATATAAAGTTGTAATAAAATGATTGTAAAACATCCAAGAATGATAATATAACAGCATGGAACAAGCAAAAATTATAGATACGTTGGAGACGTATCAGCATCCCCAAGCTTAATTCCTACTTGTCCTCGAGTAGGTAAATGATAAAAAAAGAATTTTTGATGTGGAATGCTGCCTAACATGTTCATCATATTCTTTTCTTCTTTGTATAGAATGGACATTTGGACTTGTAAGTGATTCAAAGCAATAGTCTAGTTTTAACATAATGACTTCAATACTCAAGCATGTCAACAAGCAACCATGTGAAAGCACAACATGCTCCCTTGGTGGTTTTGATAATTCATGACAACATACATTGTCTCTTGGACTAATACTTTTACCTAGTGTATTTCAGATAAAGTCCACAGAGAGGTCTGGCAAAAGGATTGTGGAAATACCCCAAGATGCAAGGAAATGGATTGGCAAAGCTTCAAGCAAGAGGACTCTACATTTTACATTGTGAGAAATCACTTTGAGTCCATAGGAAAGCCAATACTATTAAAAGGGGGTAAGGTATTGTTGGTGAACAAAATGCTTATACGTGCACAAGTCACCAAAAACACCCACAAGCTCTTCCACAAAAGTCTGTCCAAGTCAAATATCCAAAATCAGTGCAACCAACACTTTCCACTCGGTGCCACCGATTCCCATACTCAGACAGACCTAAGCCAAACCCTAGCCTTTCGGTGCAACCGATTCTGCTTCGGTGCCACCGAGTTTAGGTTGCCAACTTTCTGTTACGCAAATTCACAATATCGGTACCACCGAGATTGTTGGATCGGCGTCACCGAGAATGGGCAATCTGACCGTTGGTCACCTTATCGGTGCAACCAAGTTTCCTATATCGGTCTCACCGAGATTCAAAAGTTGCCACCTTTTGGTCACTTCGGTACCACCGATATTAACACATCGGTGTCACCGAGTTGGTCATTTTGTGTGTAACGGTTAGATTTTTGGGGATGCCTATATATACCCCTTCACCACCACCCACTCGAAAGAGAAGCACTCAGAACTATTCCATACTTGCCCCATCCATTTTCTGAGAGAGAACCACCTACTCATGTGTTGAGATCATGCCATTCCATTCCAACCATATGAATCTTGATCTCTAGCCTCCCCAAGTTGCTTTCCACCGATCCCATCTCTTCCACCAAGCCAAATCTGTGAGAGAGTGATTGTGTGTTGAGGAGTCTATCATCTTGAAGCACAAGAGCAAGGAGTTCATCATCATTGCCGAGCCTATTACCTTTTGGAGGGTGGTGCCTCCTAGATTGGTTAGGTGTCGCTTGGGAGCCTCCTACTTCGTGTTGTGGAGTTGAACCAAGAAGTTTGTAAGGGCAAGGAGATCGCCTACTTCGTGAAGATCTACCCATAGTGAGGCTAGTCCTTCATGGATGGAAGCCGTTATGGAATAGTCAAGGTTGCTACTTCGTGGACCCTTATGGGTGGAGCCCTCCGTGGACTCTCGCGACCGTTACCCTCCGTGGGTTGAAGACTCCATAAACGTGGACGTACGATAGCACCACCTATCGGAACCACGGGAAAAATCTTTGCGTCTCCAATTGCGTTTGATCTACCTATCTCAACTCTTTACTTCATGTGCAATGTATTTAGTTTCCGCTGCCATATTTGTTGACATGCATGTGTAGGGCTGTTAGACTTGCTAGACTTGCTAAAACTGTTAAAATCTGCCAACCAATTAACTTGGGAAAAGGTTAGTTTTTAAATTCCTGCTAGTAGTCTATTCACCCCCCCCCCTCTAGACACTCTTCTAGTGATCCCTCAATTGGTATCAGAGCTTTGGTCTCCATTGCTTCGGTTTAATCACCGAGGAGGAAGATGGATGTGTCTAGTATAGGGAGTTTGAGTTGTAGAGTGCCCATTCTTGATGGAGAGTACTATAGTCAATGGAAAACTTTGATGCTTGAGCTGTTTAATGAATTTCAATTGAGCAAATATGTTAAGAGCCCCTATGTACCTCCCATTGATCCTTTACACCCCACACACGAAGAGGAAATTGATATGCTATGCAATCTTAGAACTGTTAATCTCATCGTTAGAGCATTGCCTAGAAATGTGCTTAATCAAATGAAGAATTTTGAATGTGCTTATACTTTGTGGAATGACTTGGAGAAACGATATCCAAGTTATTCATTAAGTAATCTTGATGAAATTCTTCATAAAACTATTGCCTTCCACAAAATGACGCCTAGTGATCCAAAGTTTGATGATTGTCTATTTGAGCTTAGAGACCTCATGCGTGCTAAAGGAGATGTCACAACTATCAACAACATCATTGTTGAAGCCATTCGAATTCATAATCTTGAACATTGTCATGATCACAATCCTAACGAATCTCTTGTTCTTTGTGACGAGGATTTCCCACTTGATGATGACAATGTGGAACATGGCTACTATGATGAAGATGAATTGTTCGACATCGAGTATGAGAAGATCATGAAGAATCTAAGTCTCATGGCAAACTTCAAGGAGTACATGTCCGGAGGAAAAGAGTGGATTCTCGATAGCGGATGTACCGATCATATGACCGGAGATAGAGAAATGTTTGAAGAGATCACACCAAACCATGGACCGCAAAGGTACGTAACATTTGGAGACAAGTCCAAGGGTAAGGTACTTGGTCTTGGTAAGGTGGCCATATCCCATGATAGCTCTATTCAAAATGTTATGCTTGTTAAATCTCTTGGCTACAATCTTGTTTCCGTATCTAGACTTGCCGACTTTGGTTTTAATGTGCTATTCATGAAAATAGATTGCCAAGTGTTTCGTCAAGATAATCATAAAATGGTCTTTACCAGTTTCCGTAGAGGTGATTTATACATTGTCGATTTCACTAAGAGATCCAAACCTCGTACTTGTCTTATTGCAAAATCTTCTAAAGGTTGACTTTGGCATAGAAGACTAGGACATGTTGGCATGCGTAATCTAGACAAGCTTATCAAAGGTGATCATATACTTGGTGTTAAAGATGTTATCTTTGACAAAGATAGACTTTGTAGTGCTTGTCAAGCTGGAAAGCAAGTAGGTGGAAGTCATCCCGTTAAGAATATCATGACTACTAGGAGACCACTCGAGTTACTTCACATGGATCTTTTTGGTCCCAATGCTTACAAGAGTCTCGGTGGAAATTCCTATGGTCTAGTTATAGTTGATGATTTTTCCAGATTTACGTGGGTATTCTTTCTTGATGATAAGTCGCAGGTTCAAAAGATCTTCAAGAACTTCGTTCGCAAAGCGCAAAATCAGTTTGAAGTGAAGATCAAGAAGGTTCGGAGCGATAACGGATCGGAGTTCAAGAACACCCATGTGGATACCTTTCTTGACGAAGAAGGTGTCTCACATGAGTTCTCGGCTACGTACACGCCTCAACAAAATGGATTTGTTGAGAGGAAGAACCGGACGCTTATTGAGATGGCAAGAACGATGCTTGACGAATACAAGACACCAAGACACTTTTGGGCAGAAGCCGTGGAAAAAGCATGTCATGCCACAAACCGACTTTACTTGCACAAGCTTCTCGGTAAAACGGCATACGAGCTACTCACCGGTAACAAACCCCAAGTTGGATACTTTCGGGTATTCGGCTCAAAGTGCTACATTCTTGATAAGCATCGTCGTACTATTTGCTTCTAAATCTCATGAAGGTTTCCTACTTGGTTACGGATCGAACTCTCACACTTACCGTGTCTACAACAACTTCACTCGAAAAGTTGAAGAGACGGTAGATGTGATGTTTGATGAATCTAATGGTTCGCAAGTCAAACAATTGCCAAATGATGTAGGTGATAAGGACCCTTCGGAAGCTATCCAAGACTTGTCCATCGGCAAGATTCGTCCCATGGAGGTGAAGGAAAGTACTTCATCAACTCAAGTGGAATCCCCTACTTCACGTCAAGGTGAACCACAGCATGACATGGAGGCATCCACAAGCGGTACACGACAAGATGATGAAGAGGAGGAAGTGCATCATGAAGATCCACCACAACCTCCTTCACCACCACCTCAAGGAAATGATACTTTCAACAACAACGAAGATGAAGGAGATGATGATGAAGAAGAAGCTCCACCATCCAACAATCGGAAGCTGACCCGAGTTCGAGCACAAGTGACCAAGAACCATCCCCTAAACCAAATCTTTGGTGATATACAAACAGGGAGAATCACTCGCTCTAAAACTCGTCTAGCTAACTTTTGTGAGCATTATTCTTTCATCTCTAGCATTGAGCCCCTGAAGGTTGAACAAGCTCTTGAAGACCCGGATTGGGTGAACGCAATGCATGAAGAGCTTCACAACTTCGAGAGGAACGAAGTGTGGACACTCGTGGAAAAGCCCAAGGATGAACAAAACATCATCGGAACAAAATGGGTGTTTCGGAACAAGCAAGACGAAAGACGGTCAAGTCGTATGCAACAAGGCTCGTCTCGTAGCCCAAGGATATACGCAAGTCGAAGGTATGGACTACGGTGAGACCTACGCCCCCGTCGCTAGACTTGAAGCTATTCGCATTCTTCTTGCTTCTGCTAATCACCATGATATCACGCTTTATCAAATGGACATTAAAAGTGCCTTTTTAAATGGTGATATTGAAGAAGAAGTCTATGTTAAGCAACCACCTGGTTTTGTGAATCCTAAGAAACCTAATCATGTTTACAAGCTTCGTAAAGCCCTTTATGGTCTTAAGCAAGCCCCTCGTGCTTGGTACAAATGCTTAACGAAGTTTCTCATTGAAAAAGGTTTTGAAATTGGTAAAATTGACGCAACCTTATTCACTAAGAGAGTTAATGGTGAATTATTTGTGTGCCAAACCTATGTGGATGATATTATCTTTGGATCTACTAACCCACAATTTAGTGAAAGATTTGGAAGGTTGATGTCCGAGAAGTATGAGATGTCCATGATGTGTGAGCTGAAATTCTTTCTTGGTTTGCAAATCAAGCAAACGAAAGAAGGAACTTTCATCTCTCAAACTAAGTATACCAAGGACTTGATCAACAAGTTCAACATGCAAGAGTGCAAAGGTATGAAAACTCCTATGCCTACTAGTGGACATGTTGATCTTACCAAGGAGGATGAACCGGTTGATCAAAAGGTTTATCGATCTATGATTGTGAGATATTTGATACAGACACCAAACTTTGGCATTTGGTATCCCAAGGGATCTTCCTTTAACCTTGTTGGTTATTCCGATTCGGACTATGCCGGTGACAAGGTTGACAGAAAATCCACCTCGGGTACTTGTCAATTTTTGGGTAGATCTCTTGTGTCTTGGTCCTCCAAGAAACAAAATTCGGTATCTCTATCTACTTCCGAAGCTGAGTATATTGCTGCCGGATCTTGTTGTGCACAATTACTATGGATGACACAAACGCTTAAGGATTATGGAATCCATGTTAGAAATGTTCCATTACTTTGTGACAATGAAAGTGCTATTAAAATTGGTCATAATCCTGTGCAACATTCTCGAACTAAAAATATTCAAGTTAGACATCATTTCATTCGTGATCATGTTGCCAAAGGAGATATTGATCTTAAGCATGTTCGCACTAACAAGCAATTGGCCGATATCTTTACTAAGCCACTTGATGAGAAAACATTTTACTACTTGAGGAGTGAGTTGAACATCACTGATGCTTCAAACTTGAGCTAGACTCACTCGTTTGCATGCAAGGGCATGAGCTTTATTGATATTTCCATGATACTCCTAACATGTTATCTTATGCCATGGAATTCTATGCTCCCTTGTATTGCATCTAACCTTTTGTAGGTACTTGGAAGAATTTCATTCCACAAGATTGCCATCAACTCAAATCATAAGCAATCTTGTCATAACCAAGTATCCACAATCGCTCTTGATGATGGAAGGAAGAAGACAACTTAACCATATCCTTGACATATACTTGATGTGATCATATTTGCTAAATCTCAATTGGTATCATGTCAAATGGATATATCTATTGTTCTTCCTTGCATGACTAACCTATGTAGGTGACAAGTGTACTAAAACGAGAAGGATTGCTCCCAACTCAAGACGATCTTCATCAACCTAGAGCATCCTGAACAAGTTCACCTACAAGCCATGTCATCAACATCACTCAAAGGTATGTACTCATATCCTTGAAAAGGCTTTACTCTAAGTCATGAGCTAAAGCAACTCAAGTGATATGAAGACATCAAAATGCTTAATCGAAAAATGGTAACCCCATTTTGAGCTTAACGTTGAGTATGACCTATGATCAAGTATCCTTGCTTGGCTCCTAAGTCAATATACTCTAATATAGGTGACCTAGTCACCGCCCATCATCTAGTTAAGAATTTTGGATGGTTCATTCTCTATTTTGCAAGATTTCCTGGAACCACTCAAATCTTCTCTAGTTTATATTCTTTTGCAAAATCTTTTGCATTTCTTTTGAAAAATTCTTTTAAACTCTGTGCTTTTGGCAAAATTTGAGAAATCTCGATTTCAAAATCCCACTGCCAAGTTTCTGTTTTAGCCTCGGAGCCACCGATACATATATCTCGGTTCTACCGAATTAGCAGATGAGCTGCACCACAAAATCTCGGTACCACCGATTTGTTTGTCTCGGAGTCACCGATTTGTTTTCTTTTCTTATTTGTGTTCGCAGTTGCAAATCTATGTTTCTTTTGTGATCTTACAAGTGATGATTTTGTTACTTCGATGATCCCTTCTCTTTAAAAAAAATCTTAGGGGGATAAATTCTTTATTCAAGGATCCCTAACTCAGGACTTTGGCTAATCTGAATCCATCAAGCTCAAGTTACATTTCTCTGAGCCAAATGGAGAGAAATTATTTTCAATGATTCCCTCAGTTTTCATTTCTATGAACCCTACATTCAATGACCCTTGTTCTCAAGGATCCCTTCTTATCAATGATGCCTGTATCTATCCCTGTGTATGACCTTTTTGGAAATTAATGCCAAAGGGGGAGAATATACAAAGCTTCATGCTAAAGGGAGATACATGCTTATGCAAAGGGGGAGATATGATCAAGGGGGAGAGCGAATATCAATGTTTATACTCATATAGATAAGGGGAGAACACCAAAGTAGGGGGAGAAATGTATAACATAAGTTGTCAATATTGAAATAAACATTCTTTCTAATGGTGATCATCTTAGCTTTTTCTCACCCTATCCAATCCCAATATCTACCTGCTGAGATTCAGGGGGAGAGGATGATCTACTATTTTCATATCTAAGGGGAGAAAGTTCTAAATGATCTTGGAGACATATCAATCTTAAGAAATACTATCTTCTATATGTTCTCCATATTTTGGTACTTTTGAGTTCTATTGCCTTGTTGATCAGTAGAATACTCTTGTGTTTCCTAACACTGTTTTCTCAAGTGTGTTTCTGTTGGAAATATGCCCTAGAGGCAATTAATAAAGTGTTTATTATCATATTTCTCCGTTCATGATAATGGTTTATTATTCATGCTAGAATTGTATTGACCGGAAACTTAATACATGTGTGGATAATAGACAAATACTGATTCCCTAGTAAGCCTCTACTAGACTAGCTCGTTGATCAAAAGATGGTCAAGATTTCCTGACCATGGACATGAGTTGTCATTTGATAACGGGATCACATCATTAGGAGAATGATGTGATGGACGTGACCCAACCGTTAGCATAGCAAATGATCGTTCAGTTTATTGCTATTGCTTTCACTATGTCAAATACACGTTCCTCTGACCATGAGATCATGCAACTCCCGGATACCGTAGGAATACTTTGGGTGTATCAAATGTCACAACGTAACTGGGTGATTATAAAGGTGCACTAACAGGTATCTCAGAAAGTGTTTGTTGAGTTGGCATGGATCGAAATTGGGATTTGTCACTCCGACTATCGGAGAGGTATCTCTGGGCCCTCTCGGTAATACAGCATCACAGAAGCCTTGCAAGCACCGTGACTAAAGAGTTAGTTACAAGATGACGTATTACGGAACGAGTAAAGAGACTTGCCGGTAACGAGATTGAACTAGGTATTAGATACCGACGATCGAATCTCGAGCAAGTAACATACCGCCGGACAAAGGGAACAACGTATGTTGACATATGAGGTTCACCGATAAAGATCTTCGTGGAATATGTAGGAACCAATATGAGCATCCAGGAACCGCTGTTGGTTATTGACCAGAGAGTTGTCTCGGTCATGTCTACATCATTCCCGAACCCGTAGGGTCCGCACACTTAAGGTTCGATGACGAAATAGTATTATATGAGTTATGTGATTGGTGACCGAATGTTGTTCGGAGTCCCGGATGAGATCACGGACATGACGAGAAGTCTCGGACTGTCCGAGAGGTAAAGATTCATATATTGGAAGGCTATATTCGGACGTCGGAAAGGTTCCGAGTGATTCGGGTATTTTTCGGAGTACCGGGGAGTTACGGGAATTCACCGGGAGAAGTAATGGGCCTTATTGGGCCATACGGGAAAAGGAGAGGCAGGCCACGTGAGGAGGCGCGCGCCCCCCCTTGCCCAAACCGAATTGGACTAGGGGAGGGGGCGCAACCCCCTCTTTCCTTTCCCTCTCCCTTCCCCCTTTCCTACTCCGTATGGGAGGTGGAATCCTACTAGGACTAAGGAGTCCGAGTAGGACTCCCCACACTTGGCGCAGCCCCTAGGGCCAGCCTCCTCCCCTCTCCCTCCTTTATATACGGAGGAGGGGCACCCCTTGGAGACACACAATTGTCCCATAGCCGTGTGCAGTGCCCCGATCTCCGTTTTCCACCTCGGTCATATTTTCGGAGAGCTTAGGCGAAGCCCTGCCGGAATCACTTCACCGTCACCGTCGCCACGCCGTCGTGCTGATGGAACTCATCTACTACCTCGACGTCTTGCTGGATCAAGAAGCCGAGGAACGTCACCGAGCTGCACGTGTGTAGAACTCGGAGGTGCCGTACGTTCGGTACTCGATCGGTGGAGCTCGAAGGATTGTTCGACTACATCAACCGCGTTGTGAGACGCTTCCGCTAACGGTCTACGAGGGTACGTAGACACACTCTCCCCTCTCGTAGCGATGCATCTCCATGGATAGATCTTGCGTGAGCGTAGGAATTTTTTTGAAATTCATGCTCCGTTCCCCAACAGTGGCATCAGAGCCAGGTCTATGCATAGATGTGATTTGCACGAGTAGAACACAAGTGAGTTCTGGGCGTGGGTGTATACATATTGCTTGCCATTACAAGTTGTTCTTTGATTCGGCGGTATTGTTCCCCAACAGTTTCTACTACAAGTATGCTCAAGAACTCAAGGAAAGTATATGCATCATACCGTTGGTCAAGATGATCTCTTGCTTCTTGCACATATTGTTTGCAAGAGTGAAATCTTGAACAAGGATACATCTCATTCACATACATTTGATGCAGATAGCCAAGATACACATGACTTCTTATATACCTTCTACTACATGTGTGTCCATGCATTCCAAAGCCACTATCCTTTAAAGGGTTTGCACACATTTAGGGGTCGCAAGTTTAAGCCATGTGTCTCTCAAAGTCTTCATTATATCCATGCATATCTTTATTTGAAGCTTTGATTGTATGCTGTCATCAATTACCAAAAAGGGGGAGATTGAACGCACAACATGCTCCCTTGGTGGTTTTGATAATTCATGACAACATACATTGTCTCTTGGACTAATACTTTTACCTAGTGTATTTCAGATAAAGTCCACAGAGAGGTCTGGCAAAAGGATTGTGGAGATTGTGGAAATACCCCAAGATGCAAGGAAATGTATTGGCAAAGCTTCAAGCAAGAGGACTCTACATTTTACTTTGTGAGAAATCACTTTGAGTCCATAGGAAAGCCAATACTATTAAAAGGGGGTAAGGTATTGTTGGTGAACAAAATGCTTATACGTGCACAAGTGATAGTCACCAAAAACACCCACAAGCTCTTCCACAAAAGTCTGTCCAAAGTCAAATATCCAAAATCGGTGCAACCAACACTTTCCACTCGGTGCCACCGATTCCCATACTCAGACAGACCTAAGCCAAACCCTAGCCTTTCGGTGCAACCGATTCTGCTTCGGTGCCACCGAGTTTAGGTTGCCAACTTTCTGTTACGCAAATTCACAATATCGGTACCACCGAGATTGTTGGATCGGCGTCACCGAGAATGGGCAATCTGACCGTTGGTCACCTTATTGGTGCAACCGAGTTTCCTATATCGGTCTCACCGAGATTCAAAAGTTGCCACCTTTTGGTCACTTCGGTACCACCGATATTAACACATCGGTGTCACCGAGTTGGTCATTTTGTGTGTAACGGTTGGATTTTTGGGGATGCCTATATATATCCCTTCACCACCACCCACTCGAAAGAGAAGCACTCAGAACTATTCCATACTTGCCCCATCCAGTTTTCTGAGAGAGAACCACCTACTCATGTGTTGAGATCATGCCATTCCATTCCAACCATATGAATCTTGATCTCTAGCCTCCCCAAGTTGCTTTCCACCAATCCCATCTCTTCCACCAAGCCAAATCTGTGAGAGAGTGATTGTGTGTTGAGGAGTCTATCATCTTGAAGCACAAGAGCAAGGAGTTCATCATCATTGCCGAGCCTATTACCTTTTGGAGGGTGGTGCCTCCTAGATTGGTTAGGTGTCGCTTGGGAGCCTCCTACTTCGTGTTGTGGAGTTGAACCAAGAAGTTTGTAAGGGCAAGGAGATTGCCTACTTCGTGAAGATCTACCCATAGTGAGGCTAGTCCTTCGTGGACGGAAGCCGTTATGGAATAGTCAAGGTTGCTACTTCGTGGACCCTTATGGGTGGAGCCCTCCGTGGACTCTCGCGACCGTTACCCTCCGTGGGTTGAAGACTCCATAAACGTGGACGTACGATAGCACCACCTATCAGAACCACGGGAAAAATCTTTGCGTCTGCAATTGCGTTTGATCTACCTATCTCAACTCTTTACTTCATGTGCAATGTCTTTACTTTCCGCTGCCATATTTGTTGACATGCAAGTGTAGGGCTGTTAGACTTGCTAAAACTGTTAAAATCTGCCAACCAATTAACTTGGGAAAAGGTTAGTTTTTAAATTCCTGCTAGTAGTCTATTCACCCCCTCCTCTAGACACTCTTCTAGTGATCCCTCACCATGTCTTTCAAAATATGAACACTAAAGAAAGTTATACCTAGCCCATCATGCTCAATCATTGATCCATTCATGAAACACACTCAAATATTAGCTATGCCCAATGCTCAAGTACGATCATAGTGCCCCCTAGTTGGTGCTTATAAGAGAAGATGGAGACTCTAAGCAAAAATAAAAATTGCATAAAGTAAATAGATAGGCCCTTCGCAGAGGGAAGTAGGGATTTGTAGAGGTGCCAGAGCTCATAGTTTTAAATTGAGAGAGAAAAAATATTTTGGGTGGCATGCTTTTCCTGTCAACGAAAACGACAAAGTAGCTCACAATACCTTTCATGCTAGATATATCATAGGCGGTTTCCAAACAGAAAATAAAGTTTATTCATTTTTCCACCAAACTTTCACTTTCCATGGCGGGCCATATCCACGGTTGCCTTCCATACCAACACTTTCCAAGGAATTTATTATTAGACAATATAAAGTAAATATTTTTTATTTTTCATTTCAGGAATGGCCATCCCTATTACCGCCGCACTCTCGTGTAATGACATGTGAATAAACACTCATCTTGAGAATAACACATCTAGCATGGAAAAATATTGGACACTCCCCACCATTTCATGAGCGGTACGGGCACACAAAAGAGAAAATTTATTTTGAAAATTTAGAGATGGCACATACAAATTTGCTTGGAACAGCATGGAAATACCGCATATAGGTAGGTATGGTGGACTCATAAGGCAAAACTTGGTTTAAGGATTTTTGATGCACAAGTAGTATTTCTACTTAGTACAAATGAAGGCTAGCAAATAGATTGGGAAGCAACCAAACCAAGAAACGAAAAATCACATAAGTGAGCATTGAACATAACTAACACCGAATAATGCACCACAAGTAGGATGTAACTTCATTGCATAACTATTGACTTTCGTGCATGCATAGGGAATCACAAACCTTAACACCAATATTCCTACTAAGCATAATTACTCATTAACATGACTCACATATTACTATCATCATGTTTCAAAACTATTACAAGGAATCAAGTTTAATTTGTCCAATGATCTTCATGAAAGTTTTTATTATATCCTCCTTGGATATCTATCACTTTGGGACTAGTTTCATATATTGCCAATGCTTTTTGGCCAGCTCAAACAAATTTAAGTGAAGCACATGAGCATAAAGATTTCATCTCTCAAAAGGGTATAAGTGAAGCATGAGAGGATTTCTTCAAAATTTTACTAACTCTCAAATTAATCTAAGTGAAGCATGAGAGTATTTATACAAAAGTTTCCAAGCACACCGTGCTCAAAAAGATATAAGTGAAGCACTAGAGCTATTCTATAGCTCAAAAAGTTTAAGTGAAGCACATAGAGCAATTCTACCAAATCATAGCATGATTTTGGCTTTCTCAAATAGGTCTGTACAGCAAGGATACAAAGGAAAAACTAACAAACAAAGCAAGCAAAGATACAAGACGCTCCAAGCAAAACACATGATATGTGACGAATAAAAATATAGCTCCAAGTAAAATACCGATGGTCGTTAGAAGAAAGAGGGGATGCCACTCGGGGCATCCCCAAGCTTAGTTACTTGTTACTCTTTGGATATATCTTGGGGGTGCGGTAGCATCCCCAAGCTTAGGCTTTTGCTACTCCTTATTCCTTCATCCATCGTGATCTCACCCAAAACTTGAAAACTTCAATCACACAAAACTCAACAAAATCTTCGTGAGATCCGTTAGTATAAGAAAACAAATCACTACTTTAGGTACTGTTGTAAACCCATTCAAATTTTATAATTGCATTATACCTACTGTATTTTAACTTTACCATGGCTTATACCCTCCAATACAAACCATAGATTCATCAAAACAAGCACACAATGCAACAAAAACAGAATCTGTCTCAAACAGAACAGTGTGTAGTAATCTGTACTCTACCCATACTTCTGTAACTCGAAAAATTCTGAAACATTAGGACAAAGTAAGGAATTTGTATAGCAACACTGTGTTAAAATTTCAACTCAAGATCATGTTCCAGCAAAAAATGAAAATTCATATACTGGACGCAAAGTTTCTGTTTCAGATTCAGCATCACTTCTACTCATCCTATGAATCATCCTAACGGTTCTACTTGGCACAAACACTAAATAAACCATAAAAACACAATCATAACAGAGGCATAATTGTGTTAACACTCAAAAAAAGAAAGGAAAAAGCAAAAATTTATTTATTCATTGGGTTGCCTCCCAACAAGCGTTATCGTTTTACGCCCCTAGCTAGGCATATTGGATAGATTCAAGTATTGTCATCTTTGGTTTTCAATTCTTCAATCACACAACTAGATTTCTTCAAGGATTTAGGATGAAAGTTCTTAACGATAACACTCCTAGGAAGAAAACCAAAAAATTCATTCTTGTAAATAGGATCTCTTATAATTTCAACAAAGTCGGGATGAATACTAATCATTTTAAGACCCCCCTTGTGCCCACTAGGTGTAGCAACTTTGTTCTTAGTAACTTGCGTGGTCTTGCCAATTTTTACGGGAGTTTTTTCAATAGATTTGATAGAAGAAAAAGCCAAACCCAAATTACTAAAGATCTCTTCCAACTTATCAATACGGTAAGGACTTTCTTCTACCCATTTGTTAACTACGGTTTCTTTTGCCTTAAACAATTTAATGGCATCTCCCGCCTTAGCCCCAATTTTATTAGCAAGATTATGCATCTTTTTATCTTGATCATCAAGATGTTCCTTAGTAATCATCTTCTTTTCAGTAGCATCTAATCTCTCCATAACGTGCTCGAGAGTTAAAGTTGTTTCATTGATCATGATAGGTGGCGATCCCACTAAACTTCCCAAAGCATTAAAAGCATCCAAAGATGGACACATCAAGAAATTCCCACCGGTAATCGTATCAAGGACGAATCTATACCAAGTGGTAATGCCAACATAGAAACTACGAAGAAGAACAACGGTAGATTGCTTATGGATAGATCTATTATGAGCATTGCAAATCCTATACCAAGCATCTTCTAAATTCTCCCCCCCCCCTTTGCTTAAAATTAAGAACCTCATTATCGGGAGTACACGCAATAAAGGAAGAACTAGCCATAGTGACAAGGCAAGAGTTCCGGCGAGAAAAAGGGCAAACGAAAAAGAGGGCGAATAAAACGGCAAATTGGTGAAGTGGGGGAGAGGAAAACGAGAGGCAAATGGCAAATAATGTAATTGCAAGGAGATGAGATTTGTGATTAGGAACCTGGTAGATGATGATGGAGTCCCCTCGGCGCCTACGATAGGCACGTAGAAGAGACCGCTTCCTCCCCGGCAACGGCGCCAGAAATTCCTTTGACGTGGCTTGGACTACGTCGGTACTTCCCCAAAGAGGAAGGGATGATGCAGCACAGCGACGGTAAGTATTCCCCTCAGTTATGAAACCAAGGTTATCGAACCAGTAGGAGGATCACCACCACCCAATAAGCAGCACCTGCATACAAACAACAAATACTTGCAACCCGACGCGAAAGAGAGGTTGTCAATCTCTCTACGGTAAATAGATAGATTAGGTAGTGATAGATAGGAGAGATAGATCTCTCAAGAACACAAATAAAAAGAGTAAATATGCAGCAATATGTTTTTGGGTTTTTGGTTTTGTAGATCTGAAAACATAGATTGCAAAAAACGTAGATCGGAAAGCAATATGATAGAAAAAGTAGACCCGGGGGGCGTAGGGTTCACTAGTGACTTCTCTCATGAGTATAGCGCACGGTGGGTGAACAAATTACTGTTGGGCAATTGATAGAAAATCGAATAGTCATGACGATATCCAAGGCGATGATCATTATATAGGCATCACGTCCAAGATATATAGACTGACTCCTGCCTGCATCTACCTCTATTACTCCACACATCGACTGCTATCCAGCATGCATCTAGTGTATTAAGTTCATGGAAAAACGGAGTAATGAAATAAGAACGATGACATGATGTAGACAAGATCTATTCATGTAGGAATAGACCCCATCTTGTTATCCTTAATAGCAACGATACATGCGTGTCTTGCTGCCCCTTCTATCACTGGAAAAGAACACCGCAAGATCGAACCCATCACAAACCACCTCTTCCCATGGCAAGAAAAATCGATCTAGTCGGCCTAACTAAACCAAAGATTCGAAGAAGAAATACAATGCTATAAGCAATCATGCATATAAGAGATCAAAGAAGACTCAAATAATATTCATGGATAGAAACTGATCATGAACTCAAAATTCATCGGATCCCAACAAACACACCGCAAAAGTTTACAGCAAATAGATCTCCAAGAGACCATTGTATTGAGAATCATAAGAGAGAGAGAAGAAGCCATCTAGCTACTGCCTACGGACCTGAAGGTCTATGGTGGACTACTCACGCATCATCGGAGAGGCACCTATGAGGAAGATGAACCCCTCCGTGATGGTGTTTAGATTGGATCTCGCGGTTCTGGAACTTGCGGCGGCTGGAATTGTGTTTCGTCGACTCCTCTAGGTTTTTTGGATTTCCTGGGAATTTATAGGCACGATAGTCGGTTGAGGGGGTACCCGAGGTGCCCAGCACCCACCAGGCCACGCCAAGGGGCCTCTGGCGCGCCCTGGTGGGGGCTGGCCACCTTGGGCCCCCTCTTCTGGTGATCTTTGGCCCATCTGGTTTCTTCTGGTCCGTAAAAAATCCACAAAAATCCCCGCAACATTTTATCTCCGTTTGGTATTGATTTCCTGTGAAGTAAAAAACAAGCAAAAACAGCAACTGGCACTTTGGCACTATGTCAGTAGGTTAGTCCCAAAAAATGATATAAAGTTGTAATAAAATGATTGTAAAACATCCAAGAATGATAATATAACAGCATGGAACAAGCAAAAATTATAGATACGTTGGAGATGTATCAGTTCCAATTGGTATCTTCTGATTGCTTGTCTCACTCTTTTGTATGTCTTTGTGCCATACGATCCTTTTGCAATCTTTGGATACTCAATATAGTTTGTTTTCTGCCAACTACTTATCATTGTATATGTGTATTTCATTGCACTCATATTTTGAGAAATACACACTTTTTGGAGGAACACCTATTATATTGGATTTCTAAGCTTTTCATCCATTCTGGCAATCGATCGCAATGGGGGAGAAGTTTAGAGAGTTTAGGTTGGAGAGTTTAGAGAGTTTTTGCTTTTGATTGCTTAAGCATATGCATCTCATACCCATGCATTATTACTTTGCATGTGTGTGCTTGGTTGTGCTAATTTCCTTATATAAACTCTCTTGAAGGTGGTTATCATAAATTAACAAAATGGGGGAGATTGTAAGAGCACATTTCTCCATGTGTGGTTTTGGTAATTGATGACAATCCCTATGGACTAATGGTTGCCTTGAGTTATATTCGAAGGATTTGTCCATAGGCACTTCTTGAAGTCCATCTGCTGGTTTCAAGGAGTTTATATGGTGACCAAGGTGGTATTCAAGGTTTTATCCAAAGATTAGTCATAGAGAAGATATGATACAAGGTTGATCAAGACTAAGTCAAAGAGTGAATCAAGCTGATCAACACACAAAGTGTATAAGATGTACCAAGAGGGATCATGTGACCTCATGGTACGGTAAGTATTCGTGGGGACCTATTTAAGGGGGTCTTCTTCCCCAATGGTTCCCCAACTCTTGAGCTCGTTTTTGCCCCCCATTGTTGACCTTCTTTGAGCTTGCTATCTCTCAATCCCTCCAATGATTCTTGCTAGTTCTTGAGGGAAAACGGAGAGGAGATCTAGATCCACATTTCCACCAATCACTTTCTCCTCTATGTGAGGGGAACCCCTTGGATCTAGATCTTGGAGTTCTTCGTGTTCTTCTTTGTTCTTCCTCTCATTTTCCTCCCTAGCATTAGTTGCTTTGGTGGGATTTGGGAGAGAAGGACTTGGGCACTCCGTGTGCCCTTGCCTTTGCATTTGGTGCATAGGTTAGAGTTCTCCACGGTGATACGTGGAAGTGAAGTTTGAGAAGCTTATTACTCTTGGGTGTTTGAGCACCCTAGGGCTTGTTCCTCTTGGGTACCTTGGCGCCCTAGACGGTTGGTGGTGCCTCGGAGCTCAATCATTGTGGTGTAAAGCTCTGGGCAAGCGTCGGGGTCTCCAATTAGGTTGTGGAGATTGCCCCGAGCAATTTGTACGGGTACCGGTGACCGCCCCCAAAGGTTGCCAAAGTGTACGGGTACCGGTGACCGCCCCCAAGAGTTGCCATTTGTATGGGTTTGGTGACCGCCCTCAAGGGTCCCTTAGTGGAATGACGGCATCTTGCATTGTGCGAGGGCGTGAGGAGATTACGGTGGCCCTAGTGGCTTCTTGGGGAGCATTGTGCCTCCACACCGCTCCGAACGGAGATTAGCATCCGCAAGGGTGTGAACTTCGGGATACATCATCGTCTCCACGTGCCTCGGTTATCTCTTACCCGAGCCCTTTACTTGTGCACTTTACTTTGTGATAGCCATATTGTTTCTTGTTATATATCTTGGTATCACTTAGTTGTTTATCTTGCTTAGCATAAGTTGTTGGTGCACATAGGTGAGCCTAGTTGTTTTAGGTTTTGTGCTTGATATATTAAACGTTAGTTTTATGCCGCATTTGTTCAAGCCTAAACCGTAATTATTTTAAAGTGCCTATTCACCCCCCTCTAGGCGACATCCATGTCCTTTCAAAGCCCCTTGACGAGAGGAGCACCAAGAAAGGAACCGGGTGCGAGGACCTCGCCAACGGCCTCAAGCACATCACGTCGAGCCCAATGATGACGAAGCCCCAAGGCAACAAGAACGTCAACTCGACAACAACAATGATGCGCTTCCTCCAAGACAAGGGCATCGCCAAAACAATCACAATGAAGAACAACGCTTCGGCAAGCTCAAGTTCACCATGCCTAAGTTTTCCGGAAGCAATGACCCCAAAGACTACCTCTCATGGGCACTTAAGGTGGACAAGATCTTCCGTCTACACAACTATGATGAAGAAAATAAGATTGACATGGCTTCCCTTGAGTTCCAAGACTACGTTCTCATTTGGTGGGAACAAGTGATTGAGCGAAGAAGAGAAAAGGGTGAACCCCCTATCACCACTTGGGCCCAAATGAAGGACCTCATGAGAGCTCGCTTCATGCCGAACCACTACAATCGTGATCTCTTCAAGAAGCTACAACTACTCAAGCAAGGCACCAAGTCGGTAGAAGAATACTACCAAAAGATGGAAATTGCTATGATCCGAGCTAATGTCAAGGAAGATGACGAGCAAAAAATGGCGCGCTCCTTGAATGGCCTCAACTACCAAGTCAAGAAAATCGCGGACTTCAAACCTTACTCCAACTTACTCGAGCTAGTACATCAAACGACCAAGGTGGAACGCCACGTGCAAGATGAATACAAGTACTCCAAGTTATCTTCCAAGACCTACGGCGCAAGTGCACAAGCTTCTCCAACCACGACTACGAAAACTACAACTACTACCGGTGACAAGTCAAGTTACAAAGACAAGACGACTTTGTCAAGCCACCCTCCTACAAACAACTACAAGACGAGAGCTTCATCCTCTACACCACCAACGGATGCACCCACCAAGACAAGTTCGATACAATGTTTCACTTGCAGGGGTCGCGGACACAAAACTTTTGAGTGCCCAACTAGAGGCACTGTGATACTTCATGATGACGGAACTTATGATTTCATGAGCGAAGACGAGATGGAAGCACTACAGCACGTGGCCATGCACCGCCAAGTGAATGAAGATTGAGATGCTCAAATCTTTTGCGACAACGATCCGAGCCCTGCTCTCGTTGTTTCCAAGGTTTTGACTTTTCAACAACAACAAGACGAGGACCAACGTTGCCACATATTCCACACAAAAGCGGGCATCCAAGGGAAATCCGTCAAGGTCATCATCGACGGCGGAAGTTGCCACAATTTGGCAAGCGAAGACCTTTTCTCCAAGATACAATTGGTCAAGAAGAAGCATCCACACCCCTACAAGGTTTAGTGGCTAAGTGACTCCGGCACTCTCCAAGTCAACCACACCGTGCAAGTATCTTTCAAGATAGGCGCATATGAAGTCACTTTGGAGTGTGATGTGGTGCCCATGTCCGTGTGCCACCTACTTCTTGGTCGACCTTGGCAATTCGACCATGGCGTCATCCACAATGGCCGGACCAACCAATATAGCTTCAAGATGAAGGGCAAGGAATACGTACTTTGACCAATGTTGCCAAGTCAAGTGACCGCCGACATGCAAGCTTCCTCCCATCGTGGAGATAAAAGTGAGCGAGTGATCCACCTAAAAGAGAGTGAGCACCACAAGCTAAAATTGAGCGACTCCACGATGAGGGACAAGAAAGACCTAGTTCTTTTAGCCACCAAAAGAGACTTGAGGGACGTGAGTGAGAGCCCATCAAGTGTACTTCACTTTGTACTTGTGTGCAAAGATGAGGTCATAAGGACTAATGCTTCACAACATCTACCTCTTGTTTTTTCTTGATTGTTGCAGGAATTCCAAGATGTTTTTCCTGATGAGCTACCTGTGGGACTACCACCAAAATGAGGGATCGAACACCGCATCGACCTCATACCCGGTGCACCATTTCCTAACAAGGCACCCTACCGCATCAACCCCGACGAGACTAAGGAGATACAAAGGCAAGTCCAAAAACTCAACTTTTATGCCCCAATCATGACATCCCGAGAGAAGTTATCATTCAGAATTTTTATGCTCGGCTTTCTCATAATGATCAATCCATGCTCGATACTTCTTGTGCTGGTTCTTATAGGAAGAAGACTATTGAATTCAAGTGGGATATCTTAGAAAGAATTAAACGCAACTCTGAAGATTGGGAACTCGACGAAGGTAATGAGTCAGGTATAAAGCTTGAATTTGATTGTGTTAAATCTTTTATGAATACCGATACTTTTCATAAGTTTAGCACTAAATACGGACTTGACTCTGAGATAGTAGCCTCTTTCTATGAAGCATTTGCTACTCACGTTGACCTCCCTAAGGAGAAGTGGTTTAAATATCATCCCCCTATTAAAGAAGAAATTAAAGAACCGGTCATAGCTAAAGAAGAAACCATCTTTTACAATGTTGATCCAGTTGTGCCTACCGCTTATATTGAAAAATCACCTTTCCCTGTTAGGATAAAGGAACATGCTAAGGTATCAACTGTGGTTCGTAAAAGTAATATAAGAGCACCTAAACCCCCTGAGATAATTAAAGTAGAACCTAGTGTTGCTATGGTTAAAGATCTCTTGGTAGAAAATATTGATGGGCATGTTATCTACTTTTGTGATGAAGCTTCTAGAATTGCTAAACCTAATGAAAAAGACAAACATAGACCTATAGAAGGCATGCCTGTTGTCTCATTCAAAATAGGGGATCATTGTTATCATGGTTTATGTGATTTGGGTGCTAGTGTGAGTGCTATCCCTTTTACCTTATACCAAGAAATTATGGATGAAATAGCACCTGCTAAAATGGGAAGACATTGATGTAACTATTAAACTTGCTAATAGAGACACTATCACACCACTTGGGATTGTTAGAGATGTTGAAGTCTTGTGCGGGAAAGTAAAATACCCTACTGATTTTCTAGTCCTTGGTTCCCCACAAGATGACTTTTGTCCCATTATCTTTGGTAGACCTTTCTTGAGCACCGTCAATGCTCAGATAGATTGTGAAAAACAAATTGCCGGTGTCAGTTTTGGTAATGTGTTTCATGACTTTAATTTTTCCAAGTTTAGTAGACAACCTCACGATAAAGCGTTATCTAGTAAGGATGAAATAATTGGTCTTGCTTCTATTGTTGTGCCTCCTACTGATCCATTAGAACAATATTTGCTTGACCATGAAAATGATATGCACCTGCGTGAAAGAAATGAAATAGATCAAATTTTCTTCGAACAACAACCTCTCTTGAAACACAATTTGCCTATTGAAACTCTTGGAGGTCCTCCTCCACTTAAAGGTGATCCTGTGTTTGAATTGAAACAATTGCCTAACACTTTGAAGTATGCTTATCTTGATGAGATAATGATATATCCTGTTATTATTAGTGCTAACCTTTCAGAACATGAAGAAGAAATATTATTAAAAGTTCTAAGGAAGCATCGGGCTGCTATTGGATATACTCTTGATGATCTTAAGGGCATTAGTCCCACTCTATGTTAGCACAAGATTAATATGGAACCTGATGCTAAACCCGTTGTTGATCACCAACGGCGATTGAATCCGAAGATGAAAGAAGTGGTAAGAACTGAAATATTAAAGCTTCTGGAAGTAGTTATAATCTATCCCATAGCTGATACTAGATGGGTAAGTCCCGTTCATTGTGTTCCTAAGAAAGGAGGTATTACCGTTGTTCCCAATGATAAGAATGAACTCATTCCACAAAGAATTGTCACTGGCTATAGAATGGTAATTGATTTTAGAAAATTAAAAAAAGCTACTAGGAAAGATCATTACCCTCTACCGTTCATTGATCAAATGCTAGAAAGACTATCTAAGCACACACGCACTTTTGTTTCCTAGATGGATATTCTAGTTTCTCTCAAATACCTGTGTCACAATCTGATCAAGAGAAAACTACCTTTACTTGCCCTTTTGGAACCTATGCTTATAGACGTATGCCTTTTGGTTTATGCAATGCACCTGCTACCTTTCAAAGATGTATGACTGCTATATTCTCTGATTTTTGTGAAAAGATTGTGGAGGTTTTCATGGATGATTTTTCCGTTTACGGAACTTCTTTTGATGATTGCTTAAGCAACCTTGATCGAGTTTTGCAGAGATGTGAACAAACTAATCTCGTCTTGAATTGGGAGAAGTGAAAATTTATGGTTAATGAAGGCATTGTCTTGGGGCATAAAATATCTGAATGAGGTATTGAGGTGGATAAAGCTAAAGTTGATGCAATTGACAAAATGCCATGTCCTAAAGATATTAAAGGTATTCGAAGTTTCCTTGGTCATGCTGGTTTTTATAGGAGGTTCATTAAAGACTTCTCTAAAATTTCTAGGCCTCTTACTAATCTTTTGCAAAAGGATATTCCTTTTGTTTTTGATGATGATTGTGTGGAAGCCTTTGAAACACTCAAGAAAGCCTTAACCTCTGGACCTATTGTTCATCCACCTGATTGGAACTTGCCTTTTGAAATTATGTGTGATGCTAGTGATTATGTTGTTGGTGTCGTCCTAGGACAAAGAGTTGAGAAGAAATTGAATGTTATCCATTATGCTAGTAAAACTCTAGACATTGCCCAACAAAACTATGCTACTACTGAAAAAGAATTTTTAGCAGTTGTGTTTGCTTGTGATAAATTTAGATCCTATATTGTTGACTCCAAATTAATTGTTCACACTGATCATGCTGCTATAAAATACCCTATGGAAAAGAAAGATGCTAAACCTAGACTCATTAGGTGGGTTCTCTTGCTTCAAGAATTTGACTTACACATCGTTGATAGGAAGGGAGCTGAGAACCCCGTGATACGTCTCCAACGTATCTACTTTTCCTCACTCTTTTGCCCTTGTTTTTGACTCTAATTTGCATGATTTGAATGAAACTAACCCGGACTGACGCTGTTTTCAGCAGAATTGCCATGGTGTTGTTTTTATGCAGAAATAAAAGTTCTCGGAATGGAACAAAACTTTTCGAAGATTTATTTTGGAAAATATAAAAAATACTGGAGCCAGAAACCACCGGAGAGGGGGGCCAGGGTGCGCAGCACCCACCAGGGCACGCCAGCCCCCTCCCGGCGCGCCCTGGTGGGTGGTGGGCACCTCATGGCCCCACTTGACCTATCTCCGCCACTATAAATTCCTATTTTTCCAGAAAAAAATAGGATAGAAAGAATTATCGCGTTTCACGAGACGGAGACGCCGCCACATCCTGTTCTTCATCGGGAGGCCAGATCTGGAGCCCGTTTGGGCTCCGAAGAGGGGAATCTTCGGTCTTCATCATAACCTACCTTTCTCCATCGCCAATTCCATGATGCTCCCCACCGGGAGTGAGTAATTCCTTCGTAGGCTTGCTGGTCGGTGAGGAGTTGGATGAGATTCATCATGTAATCGAGTTAGTTTTGCTAGGGCTTGATCCCTAGTATCCATTATGTTCTGAGATTGATGTTGCTATGACTTTGCTATGCCTAATGCTTGTCACTAGGGCCCGAGTGCCATGATTTCAGATCTGAACCGTTTATGTTATCACCTCTATATCAATGTTCTTGATCCGATCTTGCCTAGTCATATACACCTATTACGTGTTATGATCCGTCAACCCCATAGTGACAATATTTAGGATACTTCGCGGTGATGACCGTAGTTTGAGGAGTTCATGCATTCACCATGTGTTAATGCTTTGTTCCGGTTCTCTATTAAAAGGAGGCCTTAATATCCCTTAGTTTCCTTATGGACCCCGTTGCCACGGGAGGGTAGGACAAAAGATGTCATGCAAGTTCTTTTCCATAAGCATGTATGACTATTTACGGAATACTTGCCTACATTACATTGATGAACTGGAGCTAGTTTTGTATCGCCCTAGGTTATGACTGTTATATGATGAATATCATCCAACGAGTTACCGATCCAGTGCCTATGACCTTTCACTTATTGTTCTTGCTAAGTTACTACTGATGTTGCTGCTGTTGCTACTGCTATCAAAACTATCATATTACTATGCTACTGATCACTTTGCTGCAGATATTTATCTCCAGGTGTGGTTGAATTGACAACTCAACTGCTAATACTCTCAAGTATTCTTTGGCTCCCCTTGTGTCGAATCTATAAATTTGGGTTGAATACTCTACCCTCGAAAACTGTTGCGATCCCCTATACTTGTGGGTTATCAAGACCTTTTTCTGGTGCCGTTGCCGGGGAGCATAACAATATTTGTTGAGTCACTTGGGATTTATATCAATTTATCACTATGAAGAATCTGAAGGATCCAAGGACCAAGATTTTCCCTCTACTACTAGGGGAAGTAAGGAACTGCCATCTAGCTCTGCACTTGATTCACCTTCTGTTATGAGTAAGCTTGCAACACCACCACATGCTAGTAATCCTGATATGTCGCAAGTTATTGATGATGCTACTTCTGCTATGAATGATGCTTATGATGATGCTAGTACCATGCTTGATGATAATGTGCCGCTAGGAGAATTTCTTGATGAACAAATTGCTAGAGCTAAAGAAAATGAAATTGCTGAAACTGATGAAGCTTATGAAACTGATTATGATTATGAAACTCCTATTAGTCCTAGTTCTCCTAAGTTTGAAATGCCTAAGATACCTGAAGGTTATGTTATGGACGAGGAGATATCTAGAGAAATTCTTTCTTGCAAGGATAGAGACGATCTTAAGAAATTGATATGCAAGTATAAGGAAAAGACTTTGAATGCTAGAATGGAATGTGATCCTAAGTTTGCTACTTCACCTATATGTGTTACCGATAAGGATTATGAATTCTCTGTCGACCCAGAGTTAATTACTTTGGTTGAATCTGATCCTTTCCATGGCTATGAAACTGAAACTGTAGTGGCACACCTTACTAAGCTGAATGATATAGCCACCCTCTTTACTCATGATGAGAAGATTCGCTACTATTACATTCTTAAGTTGTTTCCGTTCTCATTAAAGGGTGATGCTAAGACATGGTACAATACTCTTGCTCATGGTTGTGTGCGTAGTCCCCAGGATATGATTTACTACTTCTCTGAAAAATATTTTTCTGCTCATAAGAAACAAGCTGCCTTACAGGAAATATTTAACTTTGTGCAAATTGAAGAAGAGAGTCTCCCACAAGCTTGGGGGAGGCTTCTCCAGCTGCTTAATGCTTTGCCTGATCATCCTCTCAAGAAAAATGAAATACTTGATATCTTTTATAATGGACTAACTGATGCTTCTAGGGACTTCCTAGATAGTTGTGCTGGTTGTGTTTTCAGGGAACGAACTGTTGAACAAGCTGAGGAGTTATTGAATAATGTCTTGAAGAATTATGATGAATGGACTCTACCTGAACCACCGCCTAAACCTACTCCGAAGAAGAGGGGTATCCTATTTCTCAGTCCTGAAGATATGCAAGAGGCAAAGAAATCTATGAAGGAAAAGGTATTAAAGCTGAGGATGTTAAGAATTTGCCACCTATTGAAGAAATACATGGCCTTGACACACCACCACCTCCACAGGTGGTAGAGGTAAATTCTTTATTAAAGTTCAATGAAAGTGACATCCCTCACAATAAGCCTCCTAGTCAATGCTTATATGAGTTTGATAACTATATTATGAAGCAAGATCATTTCAATGCCCATGTTCTGAAACAATTGAAATACAATTGTGATATGATTGCTCGCTTGAGTGATTTGCTATTTAGAATCAGTAATGATGTTAGAGGTGTAGGAAAGCATGCCTCTATGGTTCAAACCCAATTAGAACAAGTAGCTAAGTCTCAAAAAGAATTGCTTGATGAAATGAATAGTAGTATGCATGACTTTGCTGCTAGAGTAGTAACTAGAGGAGATAGAATGACCCAAGAACCACTTTATCCTGAGGGTCATCCTAAAAGAATTGAACAAGACTCTCAGAGAATTAATATTGATGCACCTAGTCCTTCTAAGAAGAAAAAGGAAAAGAAAAATGATAGGACTTTGCATACCTCTAGTGAACCTGAGACACAAAAACCTCATGATAATAATGATGTCTCTATTTCCGATGCTGAAACTCAGTCTGGTAGTGAACATCAACCTAGTGATAAAGAAAATGATAATGATGATGTTCACGGTGATGCTCAACCTAGTAATGATAGAGAACCAAATAGTGATGTTGAAATAGAGCCTGCTCCTGATCTTGATAACCCACAACCTAAAAATAAACGTTATAAGAAAGACTTTGTGGCTAGGAAACATGGTAAAGAAAGAGAGCCATGGGTCCAGAAACCCATGCCATTTCCACCTAAGCCATCTAAGAAAAAGGATGATGAAGAATTTGAGCGCTTTGCTGAAATGATTAGGCCAGTCTTTTTGCGTACCCGTTTGACTGATATTTTGAAGATGGCCCCTTATGCAAAGTATATGAAAGACATCATCACTAATAAAAGAAAAATACCTGAAGCTAAAATCTCCACCATGCTTGCTAATTATTCCTTTAAGGATGGAGTACCTAAAAAACTTGGAGATCCTGGAATACCAACTATACCTTGCTCCATCAAAAGAAACTATGTTAAAACTGCTTTGTGTGATTTGGGAGCCGGTGTTAGTGTTATGCCTTTCTCCTTATATAAAAGACTTGATTTGAATAAACTCACACCTACTGAGATATCATTGCAAATGGCTGACAAATCAACAGCCATACCTATTGGTATTTGTGAGAATGTGCCCGTTGTTGTTGCAAATGTTACTATCTTAACGGACTTTGTTATTCTTGAGATGCCCGAGGACGACAACATGTCGATTATCCTTGGTAGACCCTTTTTGAATAATGCAGGGGCTGTTATTGATTGCAATAAAAGCAAAGTCACTTTTCATATTAATGGTAATGAGCACACGGTGCACTTCTCGAAGAAACAATTTCAAGTGAATGGTATAAATGTTAATGAAGAATCTCCGACCATCACTATTGGAAGTTTTAAATTACCTCTTCCTACTGCCAAGAAGAAATATGATATACTTATTGTAGGTGATATGCACATCCCCATTGAGGTAACTTAGTATTTTTACGAAAGTTCTTCGGTTTCATGCTAATCGGAAGTGGTTGTTAATAAGACTTGATCAACCTTATTAATGAATCATTTTTTAGAGGTATGACGTCGAGGAATCTAGTAAGCACAATTCTCTGTTCCCACCTTTTATTTTCTGTTTTAGTTAGTCAAATAAAATAAAATGCCATGTTTATCCTGTTTTCTGTTTTCTCCGTGCAATAAAAAATGACCCAAAAATAAAAATTCTCAGAATGCCCTGAAAATTTAACACGAATTTTTCCTGAATATTTAAGAATTTTTGGTGCAAATAACACCTGAGGGGAGTGCCCAGGGTGCACAGCACCCACCAGGGTGCGCCAACACCCTCCAGGCGCGCCCTGGTGGGTGGTGGCCCCCACGTAGGCCCCCTCACTTATCTCTTTAGCCCACATTGTCACCTACCTCCAGCAAAAAATCACCACAGCCACCATTTTCGTGTTCTTGCTCTCAAACCCGCGGATTTCGATCTCTTTGCTCGAAGCTCCATTTCCGAAACTGTTTGGAGGGATTGCTACTTGGTATGTGACTCCTCCATTGCTCCAATTAGTTTTTGTTTTGGTAGGTAATTTTCAGAGTAATTAGCTACTCTTGGTGCTGCTGTAGATGAGCTTGCATGTTGAATTCTTAGAGTTCTAAGTAGTTTGAATGCTCAATATGGCCTCTATGCATGCTTAGGAGTAGTTGCTAACAATCTTACAAAGTTTTGTTGACAAATTTTTGTGGACTAATTTTTTTTCCAGAATTTTTATAGGAATAAAAATGCAATTCTTTAGGAGTTCTTCGAGGAGGAGATCCTCGGGAGCCTCGTCGAGTGGAAGCTCAGTTCGATAGTCTTATGTTGAACAAAGCGAAAGCTCGATGCGAGATGCCACTACCAAATCATGCTTGTGGCCGTGCGACGAGTTCATGGAAGGTGCAGGTATCAAGGAGGAATTTTATCAATTTATCCACAACACAGGGCTTACTTGCTTCATCGCAGATAAGTGCCCCCAACGCCTCGAACTCACGAAAACCTTCACAAAGAAATTTAAATATTTTCCTCGTGAGTCTAGAGTCTCATTCAACATGTACGATCATTCCTTTACCATGCCATTAGAAATGTTTAGTGATGCATGCAAACTTCCATATGAGGGATCCTTCGATGAACCCACAAAATCTGAGTATGTGTCATTTTTAGTTAATCTTTGTTTTGGCAAAGATAGAGGGGTTACACAAGGGACAATTAACAGCATCCATTTTCCATCACTCCAATATTTTGCGCTCTTTAACGGCAAATGTGTTGTAGGCAAACAAGACTGTAGCACCTTATGTGCTCACGATTTGAGTCTCTTACAAACTGCCATAACTGGGAATAAGGATTATAATCTTGGTGCAATTGTTGCACGGAGGTTGCATCTTAATGCTGCTAATGGTAATTTTTATGGAGGAATTTATGCCTCCCGTGTAGCTGAGAGATTAAATGTTTCACCTTGGCCTAATGACCCCATCCTACCCACTCAGTATTTAGACTTTGATGCCATGAAGCGTCATAAGTTCCTTACGGGTACGACCACCAACTAAACCTATAACTTGAGATTTAATAAAAAAAATTGTTGTGCCTGTTGTTTTGCCTGCTCGTGCTCTTTTTGATTTTCACACTAGGGGAAGATATTATGTTCTTGAGAGCAAAGCTTATGAGTACAAGGCGGAGGTTGAAGCTGCCAGGAGGGCCGCGGAGTCTGCTCCGAGGTTCTCGATGAGCCATCGCCCAGATTATTATTCATACAGATGGTGATTACCAAGCTAGGCCAAAAGCCTATGCTTGGGGGAGTACGTATTTCCATCGATATTACATTCATGTTAGCACATTTCTTTCCAGTTGCCCGTGTTCATACTTTTTCATTGTAATATCCATGCTAGATTTGTTTTCTCGCTTTCCTCTTGTGTGTTTGAAAAACTTTGAGAAAACCCAAAAACATTTCCTACTTCTTTTTAGTTTTTCTTTCTAGCTTAGTTTAATTGTTGCATTAAAATAAAACCAAAAAAGATTTCCCGCTTCTTCTTTTACTTGTTGGGAGTTTTCCCGTGTAAATAGTTTTTCTCGTTTTAGTTTTCTTCTTTGTTTTGCTTCCTTCAAGAAAAAACCAAAACTCCAAAAATATTTCAGTGTGTTTCTCTGAAATTCTTTTCTTTTTACTTGAGTCGTACCGAGGAGAAGACCATGATGAAATTGTTGAGTGGTTCTCATCTGCATTATCTTTTACCTAATGAAGAACCCATATTGCCTTGTCTTCTCCTCTTGAATAAAATGTTTGCAGATTCCAGCTTAGTCCACGGCATTCTTGCACTATTATTATCTTCTTATCGTTCGGTCGTGCAAGTGAAAGGCAATAATGACGACATTTGATGAATTGACTGTGGCAGAGAAAGGCGGGTATGAACTCAACTTGTTTTTGTTTTTGTAAATATGTTTAACCTAGTATCCCTTGATTCAGCTCATTATGATAAAACATGTTTGCAATGACCATTAGAGATTATAGTTGTTCATGCCATGCTTAAGTAGCTTGGAGTGGATAATGATTTATCTTGGGTGTCAACATGCATTAAAATAGTTGTGATGCGGAATGATGATATGGTATCCTCCTCTGAATGTTTCAAGTGGCTTGACTTGGCACATGTTCACGCATGTAGTTGAATCAAAACCAACATAGCCTTCATGATATTTATGTTCATGGTGTCCATATCCTACTCATGCTAGTATTCAATGTTAATTATATGTAATGCATGTTCATGCCGTCTTCACTCTCTAGGTGGCCGCTTCTCAATCTAACTGCTAGCCTTCGCCTGTACTAAGCGGGAATACTGCTTGTGCATCAAAACCTTTAAACCAAGTTCATGAGTCCACTATATCTACCTATATGCGGTATTACCCTACCGTTCCAAAGTAAATTTGCATGTGCCACCTCTAAAATTTCAAATAAACATATGTTTTGTGTGCCTGGACCGCTCATGGAGCGACAGGGGGCGGTCAGTATCTTCCATGCTAAGCGGGTTATTCTCATTATGAGTGTTTATTCACTTGTCCTTACATGAGAGGGGCGGTAATAGGGATTCCGAGTCCCGCAATCAAAAATCAAAAATAATTAAACAAAACTCCCCCAGGAATGTTGTTGGTTTGGACGGTACTCGTGGATGCGGCTCGCCGTGGAGTGTGATTGTTGGTGGAGGGGGAGTAAACCTTTACTTTTACTGCTTGGGAACCGCCGCTAATTTGTTTAGCATGGAAGATATTGATTACTCCTGGTCGTGACGTTGACAGGAAGGGTGTACCTTCCAAAATTATATCTATCTCTGTTTTAAACTTTGAGCTCTGGCACCGCTGCAAATCCATGCTTCCCTCTGCGAAGGGACTATCTATTTACTTTTATGTTGAGTCATCACCTTCTCAAATAAGCGCCAGACCTGAGAGCACTATTGTCATCCTCATGCATTGTGTATAGTTGATGTTGGGTGCAGCATGACTGGATCTTTTCTACCATGAATTACAATGTTTAGTCGCTGCTTAAACTTTGGAGGTGCTCTGCATTTATGTTTTGCGGTCTCAGAAAGGGCTAGCGAGATACCACTATTGTCATATTGTATCATGATTGTTTTGACAAAATGTTGGTGCTTGAGATATCTTATTATTACTCGCTAGTTGCTTATGTTATTGATATGAGTAAATATAATTCCTAAGAGTTATTGTTGATATGGTTAGTCATAATCTTTGCTGAAAACCTGGGTGCTACTTAAGCATATATATGTAAACAAGAACAAAAGAGTTCATAAAAGTTTTTCTTTATCACTTTCAGTTTATCAACTGAATTGCTTGAGGACAAGCAAAGGTTTAAGCTTGGGGGAGTTGATATGTCTCCAATGTATCTACTTTTCCTCACTCTTTTGCCCTTGTTTTGGACTCTAATTTGCATGATTTGAATGAAACTAACCCGGACTGACGCTGTTTTCAGCAAAATTGCCTTGGTGTTGTATTTGTGCAGAAATAAAAGTTCTCGGAATGGAACGAAACTTTTTGGAGATTTATTTTGGAAAATATAAAAAATACTGGAGCCAGAAACCATCGGAGAGGGGGCCCAGGGTGCGCAACACCCACTAGGGCGCACCAGCCCCCTCCCGGCGCGCCCTGGTGGGTGGTGGGCACCTCGAGGCCCCACTTGACCTATCTCCGCCACTATAAATTCCTATTTTTCCAGAAAAAATAGGAGAGAAAGAATTATCGCGTTTCACGAGATGGAGCCACCGCCACCTCCTGTTCTTCATCGGGAGGCCAGATCTGGAGCCCGTTTGGGGCTTCGGCGAGGGGAATCTTCGGTCTTCGTCATCACCAACCTTTCTCCATCACCAATTCCATGATGCTCCCCACCGGGAGTGAGTAATTCCTTCGTAGGCTTGCTGGTCGGGGAGGAGTTGGATGATATTCATCATGTAATCGAGTTAGTTTTGTTAGGGCTTGATCCCTAGTATCCATTATGTTCTGAGATTGATGTTGCTATGACTTTGCTATGCCTAATGCTTGTCACTAGGGCCCGAGTGCCATGATTTCAGATCTGAACCGTTTATGTTATCACCTCTATATCAATGTTCTTGATCCGATCTTGCCTAGTCATATGCACCTATTACGTGTTATGTGTTGGAAATATGCCCTAGAGGCAATAATAAATTGGTTATTATTATATTTCCTTGTTCATGATAATCGTTTATTATCCATGCTATAATTGTATTGATTGGAAACTCAAATACATGTGTGGGTACATAGACAACACTGTGTCCCTAGTAAGCCTCTAGTTAACTAGCTCGTTGATCAAAAGATGGTGAAGGTTTCCTAGCCATGGACATGAGATGTCATTTGATAACGGGATCACATCATTAGGAGAATGATGTGATGGACAAGACCCAAACTATAAACGTAGCATATGATCGTGTCAGTTTATTGCTATTGTTTTCTGCATGTCAAGTATCTGTTCCTATGACCATGAGATCATGCAACTCACTGACACCGGAGGAATACCTTGTGTGTATCAAACGTCGCAACGTAACTGGGTGACTATAAAGATGCTCTACAGGTATCTCCGAGGGTGTCTGTTGGGTTGGCATGGATCAAGACTGGGATTTGTTACTCCATGTAACGGAGAGGTATCTCAGGGCCCACTCGGTAATACAACATCACAATGAGCCTTGCAAGCAATGTGACTAAAGTGTTAGCCACGAGATCTTGTATTACGGACCGAGAAAAGAGACTTGCCGATAACGAGATTGAACTAGGTATAGAGATACCGACGATCGAATCTCGGGCAAGTAACATACCGAAGAACAAAGGGAACAACATACGGGATTAACTGAATCCTTGACATAGAGGTTCGACCGATATAGATCTTCGTAGAATATGTAGGAACCAATATGGGCATCCAGGTCCCGCTATTGGTTATTGACCGTAGAGGTGTCTCGGTCATGTCTACATAGTTCTCGAACCCGCAGGGTCTACACACTTAACGTTTGGTGACGATTAGTATAGTTGAGTTATTTTGTTGGTGACCGAAGGTTGTTCGGAGTCCCAGATAAAATCCCGGACATGACGAGGATCTCCGGAAGAGTCCGGAGGTAAAGATTGATATATGTGATAATAGTGTTTTGATCTTCGGAAGGGTTCCGAAATTCACCGGAAGGGGTTCCGGATGTTTACCGAAGTGTTCGGGTGCAGCAACACTTTATATGGGCCAAAGGGGTAAAGCCCACGAGGTATTGGAAAGTGCAAAAGGAAGTTTTGCTGCTGCCTTAAGCGGTACTACCGCTGGTAAGGCAGTACTATCGCGTAAGCGGTACTACCGCTTGTGTGAAGCGGTACTACCGCTCATGAGCGGTACTACCGCTTGTACGCGGTACTGCTGGAATCCGAGTGGGACTCTTTCCGTGCGGGCCAAACCGACCTTGTGCGGGCAAAACCGACCTTGTGGAGGCTTTCTCTCCAAGTTTAGACCCCAGGGCTCAACATATAAATAGAGGGGCAGGGCTAGCACACGGTATACATCAAGATTTCCCAAGCCGTGTGCCGGCGACCCTAACCCTCTAGTTCCTCCCGTCATAATCTCTGTAGTGCTTGGCGAAGCCCTGCAGAGATTGTTCCTCACCACCATCACCACGCCGTCGTGCTGCCGGAACTCATCCACTACTTCACCATTGCTCGCTGGATCGAGGAGGTGAAGGCGTCATCAAGCCGTACGTGTGTTGAACGCGGAGGTGCCGTCCGTTCGGCGCTAGATCGTGTTTGGATCAAGGGACGACTTGCGACTTGGATCGCGAAGACGTTCGACTACATCAACCGCGTTTCTTAACGCTTCCGCTTAGCGATCTACAAGGGTATGTAGATTCACTCTCCCTCTCGTAGATGCTCATCACCATGGATAGATCTTGCGTGTGCGTAGGAAATTTTCTGTTTCCCATGCGACGTTCCCCAACATTATGATCCGTCAACCCCATAGTGACAATATTTGGGATACTTCGCGGTGATGACCGTAGTTTGAGGAGTTCATGTATTCACCATGTGTTAATGCTTTGTTCCGGTTCTCTATTAAAAGGAGGCCTTATGTAGCGTCCCGACTCAAAACGAGTCAAGCCTCTGTGTGTTCTGTGCCATCCCTGGATCAGTATGCTGGCACACACAGTACATCAATGTATATATCAAAGTGCAATCACATGTAAATAACGTAAAACTGATATATACCTTAAAATCTCAGCGGAAACAGTCAACGGGAGTGGAGTCCCAATAAACACCAACGGCAGGTTGAGTGTAGACCGTAACCCTGAATCGTACTCTTACTCGTCGTAGAAACTTATCTGCAACATAAGACGTTGCAGCCGTGTAGGTCAGTACATTGAATGTACCGGCAAGATCACAATAAGAGAAAACAGATGATAAGACTATTCTATATGCAATAAAGCTTTGTGGCTCTATGTCTGAGTTTTTGCATAAAAGCTGATTTTATTTTGTTTTCCTACAACAAAGGAATATCAGGAGTTTTCACTATGGAGATATCTATTATGACATGGTTCCGCCAACCGATGTATCAATGCCCACAAGTATCATAAGTTGCCCACAATTAATTATCAGTCTGGTGTTGAGAGTTCAGAGATAGATCCAAGTCCAGAGGCTCAAATTGTCCGTAACCGGGGACACGGCTAATCGATTAGGTTTAACTCTGCAGAGTGTTGTGTACTTTACCCACAAGATTCGTTCCCTCCTTGTAAGTCCTCGCACTGCCGGTTGTTTGAGAACAGGACGAACGAAACATGGTCTTTCAGAGTGTTTCCCTGACTACTGTCAGTGCCCATCCAATCCTAACGTCGACTACATCTCGTAGCACTGCCCAGCCAGAGTCACAACAAAGATCAACCAAGCCAGAGCCCATAATGACTTGTGGCTACACAGGTAAGCTTCCGGGCATGAAGTATTCATCCGTCTCTTTGAGTCTGGGTGAGGCTTTCCGCAAGATGTCATGGCGCTTCTCCATGCATCCCGGCCATCCACTGGTTACTCCAGGGTGCCCATCAAATCCATCCCTCACCCAGTAGTGTGTATTGAAAACTTGTTTTCTCGAGTCTCGAAGTCTTGAGGTCTTGAAGATGCAGGACTTGAAAATGTCTTCATGAAGTTGTCGTCTTTGACGTAGAGTCCTTCACCTCACACCACTCTCGAACACTCATACCAACCCCGTCTACTTTAGCATAGCATAGCAGTAAGACAAATAACGTCCCGGGGCTTCAGTAACAAGGAGTGGGTTCCTACCTCATGCATTCTACTCAACTACAAGAATTCAATAATACTACTGGAGGGATTTGTTGAATGATGTCACTACATGCAATAAAACATAGGTATGAAATAGATGATCAAAGTGAACTTGCCTGGTAAGGTTGATGAAGATAAATATCGCTCTCAGAAATAACTTGATAGAATTATTCGTCACTCTCCGATGAAAGTCTATATAATAAAGCATTGCATTCATAAGCAATCATACTAGCAATCAATACTAACAATCAAAAGGGAACACAAAAACAAGAACACCAAAAAGGGTTGTGATGAAGGAAAAACTTAAGACAAAAGTTAAAATAACAAAACTTATCAAATCAACCAAGAAAAGGTTTTCCTATAATTAACCTATTATCAACAGCAACAAAACAACAACAAAGTAAAATCTAACAAAGGCATTTATCAAATATTTTTACTAGCAGAGGAATTACTTTTGAAGAACAACTAAGAACTATGAAAACAACACCCTAACAACATAAGTTTTTGTCTAATAAACTTAACAACAAGAAAAACAATAAAATACTAACATAAGAGAAAACAAAATATAAAACAGCTAATTTAACAGAAAGTAAAACTTATAAAACAATTTATAAAAATATTTTCAAAAAGGAAATCAATCTAGCAATGAAAATCAATTGCAAGTTATAACTAAACTAGAATTGATTTCATGCGAACAAAAATAATAAATAACATAAGAATAAACTTGGTTGAAATACTATTGCTAACTAACAGAAAACAAGGTAAAACTTGTCAACTAATACAAAAGAAAATAAATTAAAACAATTTAAAACAAAAGAAATAGAAATAGACCTAAAAGAACTAAAACAGAATCTGTTTTGCTTGAAACCCTAATTTAAAATATGCTAAAAATTCTCAAGTTGGTCAGGAACATAAAACACACTAATACCAAACAGTAGCCAAAAGAATCACTCAAAAATATATTTTTAAACTCAAGATATAAGCAAAACAAGTTTGAATTCAAATCTGTTTGAATCTGAATTAAAAATATTCACATATGGTCAAACTTTATATCTACAGAAACTAGACAAAATTTGTGACACAATGCAAAAAGAATCAAGTTAAAACAAGTAAAAACATAAAAGATATAAAGAAAACAAAAATAGAACTAATTCTGTAAAAGAAACTAAAATAGAAAAAATAAAAAAAATCCATCCTAACGGACAGGGCTACGTGGCAATCTGTGAGTGGCCGAGTGGTGTGCGCGTTTGAGCTAAACGGACGGACGACCGCTAATTAACAGGAAACGATTCGGCTAAACTAAACCGAGGAAAAATTGGTCGGTTCATTTAAAATAAACCGAAGGGGTACGCCGTTCTAATCTACGCCATTGATTTCAGATCTAACGGAGGTGGTCGAGTGGGGCTTACAGCGGGTCGCCGGCGAGGTCGACGTCGACGGCAGGGGCTCGGGCTCGTTGCGGGCGGCGTCTCCGGTGGTCCTCCGGCGAAGGCGAGGGCTCCGGTCGATGAGGACGACGACGGCGATTAGTCTGGTGGTGCCGGAACGGCTCGGGGACGACGGTGTCGACAGCGGCGAGCTTGTGAGCGGAGGGGGTCTTTGGGTGGTCGTCGGCGAGGGAGTTCCGAGGGGTGTGGGGCTCGGGAGAGTGTTCGGGGAGGTTCAGTGGGACGAGGCGGAGCGTCTGGTGGTGGTGGTTGGGCTCGGGACGGTCGGAGTGGAGCGGGACGAGGCAATGGTGACAGTGGCGGAGCTCTGCTCCGGCGAGCAATTGAGAGCAGAGGAGATGGTCGGGCGAGGGGTATTAGGGCGGAAAGGAGTGCGGAGGGCTGGGGCTTTATATCCAGGGGGTCGGGAGGCTCCAAACGGAAGGGGATCGACGGATCACGGCGGCGCCGGCGTCGGAAAGGAAAGGGGAGGGGCGAGGTGGAAGGTGACCGGCAGGGGCGATCGGATCAGTCGGTGGGCCAGGGGAGTCAGCGGGAGAGGAGGGAAGGGAAGAAATCGGTGGCCGATCCAAAAGTGATTCGGATCCGATCTGGATCCGATGGGGCCAGATTCGGTAAGTGGGCCGCGTCGGCCTTTCCTATTAGAAGGATATTTTCCTTTTTATTAAAAACAGGAAAGAAATTCTAGTTTTGTAAAATGAAATCAAACTCAAATATAGAAGTTTTATATACCAAAATTATCAGAACAATAAATTCCACAGTATGAACATTTTTTCACGGCCAAAATAAATACTTTAAAAAAAATATTTTTTAGAAAATGCCTAAATTGTTTTTATTTCTTTTGCAAATAATTTTCAAATAACCCCCTGGGTTTTATGATTCAAAATTTCACAAAAATACCCCTGGTTTTGGAGGGTCATGTTCCTCCTCTCAAATTTTGAAATTTGGGGCAATGAACTTTGAAATCTTTCAAGCTTTGAAATAGAACAAAAAAATGGAATAGATTCCAAAAACTTTCAAATCCACTTTTCAAATATTTTATTTGAAGAAGTCATTTCATCTTCTGTCACTGATTTGAATTGTTTGAATTTGAATTCAAAAGCAAAGGGGAAAGTCATTTTATTCCCTCTCATTAAAAGGTTTCAAAAAGTTTCAAATTTCACTCAATTTCAAACAATCATTCAAACAATCAATCATTCAATTTATTTAATATAACATTCCTTATTTTGGGATGTTACAAACCTACCACACTTAAAATGAATCTCGTCCTCGAGATTCGAAAGGGCTAGAAAGAAAAGGTTAGGGTTTGGGGGTCTTCTAGCAAATCCACTGGTCTGATAAGTGTGGGTGCTACCACACTTAAAATGAGAGTTACTGGTCACTCAAAATATTGACAGTCCTCTGGGGTCTTGACATCTGTCTCTTCACATTCACCACTGTAACTCCTTTGGTGATGCTCCACCGTTATATTCATAACGTTTCACTCAAAGTCTTGGGTTCTCATATCAAAGTAAATTTCTTCCGATACTGGGTCTTCTTACTGACAAGTCTCATGATCATTCTAAATAACTTACCGATGATCTCATGGTGGTCTACCATTAGTGGTTATCCTGCAGTGAAAATGGGTCTAGGCTTCATCCTCACCGTACAATTCCTACGTTTGGCAACAGCTGCCATGTACAATGGGTCTCTATCATACCATTCTAAGGTTTAAACAAAAGCTTCAAAGAACGTCGTCTCTTTACTATGGGTAAGTCTCTCAGATTTACCATTCCAAATAGCAAGAGAATGATAAGAGTAAGTCGTCATGGTGGCCAAGCCATGTCGCACTGAAATCATTACCTTGTATAAGGTTTAGTGAATCTCGTATTCTAACACTTGGGCTTCCTCACAAGCGTTGCAGAATTTCTCTTGTCCACGAACGAAGTTCGGATAAATCCATTGATTCTGCAAGCTAAAAAAAACATCTATCGTTTCTTCACATCTCTCAGGTTTACGTATTCTCCTAAGAAAACGTCTGCTTGATCTGTCATAGCTTCTTCCAAGTACCTTCCTTCATAAGGGTAGTGCTTGATCCTTATCAATCCTGAGGTCTGTGAGTTGTGGGCTCACTTGAATACTTGAACAGCTTTAACTCAGCCTTGGGGTTACTAGCGTGTCATATTCCAACATTACCTTCAATTCATTCCATCATACCCTTGAGTAAAATAAATCACAGGCTTATTCTTGTCTAGATTCCACTCTGTGGAATTCATTTTCCTTTCCATTGGTCTGTTTAAACTTAGGTATTGGTTCATCACAATCATTCCTTCATTTCATCCTTATTCAAAATTCCAACTTCAAAAGTACTTTGTTGCAAATGCTGTCATCCACATAGTTTGATATGGTCCAGCATTACCTTCAATTGTATCCAGACTCCTTGGCAAGAACGGTACCTTCTTATTCCTTGGATCCTGTGGTTTTACCGGTTACTACCACACTTAAAATGAAATGTACATATGCCTGCATAGACCATATTTTCTCATATCTTCGATAAAATGGTCGGAGATCTTGCTTACAGAGTAACAATTCAACATATGAAATCATGACAATAATTTCTATTGATTCATGAAGTTATTACAATCTCTGAGACTTCTGTTACATAATCCAACTTCAAAACCTCAAGAAAAAGGCTTCCTATTACATTTATTACTTCCAAAATCCAAAACTCAACTACTCATGTTTAGCCTTCTTCTTCGGGCAGGTATAGGAGTAGTGTCCGGTCTTGTTGCACCGATGACAAGTGATGTGGCTCAGATCCTTCCGTGTAGAAAACCACGGAGTCCTCTTCTTCTTCTTGGGTTGGGTTCCTTGCTTGATGCTTGGCTCATACTTCTTGCAATAACAATGAGGTCTCTCCAAGCTGCAATGTAAACATCTGATGCTTCTACTTACTTGGCCTTTCTTCTTGTCAAGGTTAATCATTCTTTCTATCTCCTGAGGGTCATATTGCACTTCTGCTGTCGGGAAATCTCCCAGATACTCGTTCGGACAATTCTGGGAAATATGTCCTTCTTCTCCACATGAATAACATGACTTGGTATCTACGATTGGGTTTGGTATATCTCCCATCTTCATGGGTTCTTCTAACTTTTTCCCGAGGGCTTCTTTCTCTTTCTGCTGCTTCATGACCTTTTGTACTTTGGGGTAGATTTGACATTGTGCCAGAAAATGAGTGGTTCCTTCACATAAGAAACATGTCACTTGCCCAGTCGGGCATTCCTCAGCTGGGTGATTTTCTTCACAATGAGGGCATCCATCCTTGTGTTCTTCCTGGGTGTGTCCTATTTCTCCACAGATCTTGCATGCACAAGGCTTCTTCATCATGTTATCATGGTGCTTCTGAATGAGACGGGATCTTAACAAAGTCTTCTTGAATTCTTCCCAACTTTCTGCTCTATTAAATCCTTGTAGGGCGTGATGCATTTTCCACCAGATAGCAGCACTTTGGGTAAGGTACTGAAGAGCGTGTGGAACCTCAAACTTCTTTGAAATCAAATTACTTCCGAAATGGTTCTCCATGTTCCTTATCCATATTTCAGCCTCCAACTGGGTCATTGGTCCAGAGAGTACAAGTCCAGCTTCATACGCCATCTATTGGGTCCAAGGGTTTGAGATGAGATATTGGAGAGATAGAGGGAGATACACACAATACAAACAATAGTTTTGAAAATAGGTTTTTTATTTGTGGATGTCGGAAAAATGCACACAAATGACAGCTCACAAAACATCGTATCTAACGTGAGTATACAACAGGGGTGGTGGTCATCTAAAGGTCATATTGAAATGCTTCAGGGTCTTTGAATTCTTCGGGTCTTCAAAGTCTTCAACTGGTGTAACTTCAATTCTGGTTGTATAGGGTAATCCTCCTTTCACTCTGAGTTGGTTACGATTGTCCGATATCTTGTCCTTCTCGGAGTGGTCTCAGTTGATTCTTCACGTGGTCAAAGGGACAAGGGTATTGTCTAACTATTTGGGGTAAGGGGAATATTTGATGAAACTCAGAAGGATAAGAAGTAAAAGATCCTTTTGAAAATAATTTTGAGAGATATCCTGTCTATGGGCTTTCCAGTTTCTAGGGTCACGTCCTACAGTCAACATGTGCTCTGATACCATCTCTGTAGCGTCCCGACTCAAAACGAGTCAAGCCTCTGTGTGTTCTGTGCCATCCCTGGATCAGTATGCTGGCACACACAGTACATCAATGTATATATCAAAGTGCAATCACATGTAAATAACGTAAAACTGATATATACCTTAAAATCTCAGCGGAAACAGTCAACGGGAGTGGAGTCCCAATAAACACCAACGGCAGGTTGAGTGTAGACCGTAACCCTGAATCGTACTCTTACTCGTCGTAGAAACTTATCTGCAACATAAGACGTTGCAGCCGTGTAGGTCAGTACATTGAATGTACCGGCAAGATCACAATAAGAGAAAACAGATGATAAGACTATTCTATATGCAATAAAGCTTTGTGGCTCTATGTCTGAGTTTTTGCATAAAAGCTGATTTTATTTTGTTTTCCTACAACAAAGGAATATCAGGAGTTTTCACTATGGAGATATCTATTATGACATGGTTCCGCCAACCGATGTATCAATGCCCACAAGTATCATAAGTTGCCCACAATTAATTATCAGTCTGGTGTTGAGAGTTCAGAGATAGATCCAAGTCCAGAGGCTCAAATTGTCCGTAACCGGGGACACGGCTAATCGATTAGGTTTAACTCTGCAGAGTGTTGTGTACTTTACCCACAAGATTCGTTCCCTCCTTGTAAGTCCTCGCACTGCCGGTTGTTTGAGAACAGGACGAACGAAACATGGTCTTTCAGAGTGTTTCCCTGACTACTGTCAGTGCCCATCCAATCCTAACGTCGACTACATCTCGTAGCACTGCCCAGCCAGAGTCACAACAAAGATCAACCAAGCCAGAGCCCATAATGACTTGTGGCTACACAGGTAAGCTTCCGGGCATGAAGTATTCATCCGTCTCTTTGAGTCTGGGTGAGGCTTTCCGCAAGATGTCATGGCGCTTCTCCATGCATCCCGGCCATCCACTGGTTACTCCAGGGTGCCCATCAAATCCATCCCTCACCCAGTAGTGTGTATTGAAAACTTGTTTTCTCGAGTCTCGAAGTCTTGAGGTCTTGAAGATGCAGGACTTGAAAATGTCTTCATGAAGTTGTCGTCTTTGACGTAGAGTCCTTCACCTCACACCACTCTCGAACACTCATACCAACCCCGTCTACTTTAGCATAGCATAGCAGTAAGACAAATAACGTCCCGGGGCTTCAGTAACAAGGAGTGGGTTCCTACCTCATGCATTCTACTCAACTACAAGAATTCAATAATACTACTGGAGGGATTTGTTGAATGATGTCACTACATGCAATAAAACATAGGTATGAAATAGATGATCAAAGTGAACTTGCCTGGTAAGGTTGATGAAGATAAATATCGCTCTCAGAAATAACTTGATAGAATTATTCGTCACTCTCCGATGAAAGTCTATATAATAAAGCATTGCATTCATAAGCAATCATACTAGCAATCAATACTAACAATCAAAAGGGAACACAAAAACAAGAACACCAAAAAGGGTTGTGATGAAGGAAAAACTTAAGACAAAAGTTAAAATAACAAAACTTATCAAATCAACCAAGAAAAGGTTTTCCTATAATTAACCTATTATCAACAACAACAAAACAACAACAAAGTAAAATCTAACAAAGGCATTTATCAAATATTTTTACTAGCAGAGGAATTACTTTTGAAGAACAACTAAGAACTATGAAAACAACACCCTAACAACATAAGTTTTTGTCTAATAAACTTAACAACAAGAAAAACAATAAAATACTAACATAAGAGAAAACAAAATATAAAACAGCTAATTTAACAGAAAGTAAAACTTATAAAACAATTTATAAAAATATTTTCAAAAAGGAAATCAATCTAGCAATGAAAATCAATTGCAAGTTATAACTAAACTAGAATTGATTTCATGCGAACAAAAATAATAAATAACATAAGAATAAACTTGGTTGAAATACTATTGCTAACTAACAGAAAACAAGGTAAAACTTGTCAACTAATACAAAAGAAAATAAATTAAAACAATTTAAAACAAAAGAAATAGAAATAGACCTAAAAGAACTAAAACAGAATCTGTTTTGCTTGAAACCCTAATTTAAAATATGCTAAAAATTCTCAAGTTGGTCAGGAACATAAAACACACTAATACCAAACAGTAGCAAAAAGAATCACTCAAAAATATATTTTTAAACTCAAGATATAAGCAAAACAAGTTTGAATTCAAATCTGTTTGAATCTGAATTAAAAATATTCACATATGGTCAAACTTTATATCTACAGAAACTAGACAAAATTTGTGACACAATGCAAAAAGAATCAAGTTAAAACAAGTAAAAACATAAAAGATATAAAGAAAACAAAAATAGAACTAATTCTGTAAAAGAAACTAAAATAGAAAAAATAAAAAAAATCCATCCTAACGGACAGGGCTACGTGGCAAGCTGTGAGTGGCCGAGTGGTGTGCGCGTTTGAGCTAAACGGACGGACGACCACTAATTAACAGGAAACGATTCGGCTAAACTAAACCGAGGAAAAATCGGCCGGTTCATTTAAAATAAACCGAAGGGGTACGCCGTTCTAATCTACGCCATTGATTTCAGATCTAACGGAGGTGATCGAGTGGGGCTTACAGCGGGTCGCCGGCGAGGTCGACGTCGACGGCAGGGGCTCGGGCTCGTTGCGGGCGGCGTCTCCGGTGGTCCTCCGGCGAAGGCGAGGGCTCCGGTCGATGAGGACGACGACGGCGATTAGTCTGGTGGCGCCGGAACGGCTCGGGGACGACGGTGTCGACAGCGGCGAGCTTGTGAGCGGAGGGGGTCTTTGGGTGGTCGTCGGCGAGGGAGTTCCGAGGGGTGTGGGGCTCGGGAGAGTGTTCGGGGAGGTTCAGTGGGACGAGGCGGAGCGTCTGGTGGTGGTGGTTGGGCTCGGGACGGTCGGAGTGGAGCGGGACGAGGCAATGGTGACAGTGGCGGAGCTCTGCTCCGGCGAGCAATTGAGAGCAGAGGAGATGGTCGGGCGAGGGGTATTAGGGCGGAAAGGAGTGCGGAGGGCTGGGGCTTTATATCCAGGGGGTCGGGAGGCTCCAAACGGAAGGGGATCGACGGATCACGGCGGCGCCGGCGTCGGAAAGGAAAGGGGAGGGGCGAGGTGGAAGGTGACCGGCAGGGGCGATCGGATCAGTCGGTGGGCCAGGGGAGTCAGCGGGAGAGGAGGGAAGGGAAGAAATCGGTGGCCGATCCAAAAGTGATTCGGATCCGATCTGGATCCGATGGGGCCAGATTCGGTAAGTGGGCCGCGTCGGCCTTTCCTATTAGAAGGATATTTTCCTTTTTATTAAAAACAGGAAAGAAATTCTAGTTTTGTAAAATGAAATCAAACTCAAATATAGAAGTTTTATATACCAAAATTATCAGAACAATAAATTCCACAGTATGAACATTTTTTCACGGCCAAAATAAATACTTTAAAAAATATATTTTTTAGAAAATGCCTAAATTGTTTTTATTTCTTTTGCAAATAATTTTCAAATAACCCCCTGGGTTTTATGATTCAAAATTTCACAAAAATACCCCTGGTTTTGGAGGGTCATGTTCCTCCTCTCAAATTTTGAAATTTGGGGCAATGAACTTTGAAATCTTTCAAGCTTTGAAATAGAACAAAAAAATGGAATAGATTCCAAAAACTTTCAAATCCACTTTTCAAATATTTTATTTGAAGAAGTCATTTCATCTTCTCTCACTGTTTTGAATTGTTTGAATTTGAATTCAAAAGCAAAGGGGAAAGTCATTTTATTCCCTCTCATTAAAAGGTTTCAAAAAGTTTCAAATTTCACTCAATTTCAAACAATCATTCAAACAATCAATCATTCAATTTATTTAATATAACATTCCAAATTTTGGGATGTTACACCTTAATATCCCTTAGTTTCCTTATGGACCCTGCTGCCACGGGAGGGTAGGACAAAAGATGTCATGCAAGTTCTTTTCCATAAGCACATATGACTATTTACGGAATACATGCCTACATTACATTGATGGACTGGAGCTAGTTCTGTATCGCCCTAGGTTATGACTGTTATATGATGAATATCATCCAACGAGTTACCGATCCAGTGCCTACGACCTTTCACTTATTGTTCTTGCTAAGTTACTACTGTTGTTGCTGCTGTTGCTACTGCTATCAAAACTATCATATTACTGTGCTACTAATCACTTTGCTATAGATATTTATCTCCAGGTGTGGTTGAATTGACAACTTAACTGCTAATACTCTCAAGTATTCTTCGGCTCGCCTTGTGTCGAATCTATAAATTTGGGTTGAATACTCTACCCTCGAAAACTGTTGCGATCCCCTATACTTGTGGGTTATCACCCCGTAGCTGATAACTTGTCTAGGTTAGAAAATATTCTTGATGACCCACTACCTATTGATGATAGTTTCCCCAATGAATAGTTAGCTGCATTAAGTGTTTCGCAAAACACACCTTGGTATGCTGATTATGCTAATTACATTGTCGCTAAATATATACCACCTGGCTTCACTTACCAACAAAAGAGAAAAAATTATATGACTTGAGACATTACTTTTGGGATGACCCACATCTTTATAAAGAAGGAGTAGATGGTGTTATTAGGCGTTGTGTTCCTGAGCATGAACATGAACAAATCCTACGGAAATGTCATTCCGAAGCTTATGGAGGACATCATGCGGGAGATAGAACTGCTCATAAGGTATTGCAATCTGGTTTTTATTGGCCTACTCTCTTCAAGGTTGCCCGTAAGTTTGTCTTGTCTTGTGATGAATGTCAAAGAATTGGCAATATCGGTAAGCGTCAGGAAATGCCTATGAATTATAAACTTGTTGTTTAACCATTTGATGTTTGGGGTTTTGATTATATGGGGCATTTCCCTTCCTCCAACGAGTACACTCATATTTTAGTTGCGGTTGATTATGTCACTAAGTGGGTAGAAACTATTCCAACTAGTAGTGCTGATCACCACACCTCCATTAAAATGCTTAAAGAGGTTATCTTCCCGAGGTTTGGAGTCCCTAGATATTTAATGACCGATGGTGGTTCACATTTTATTCATGGTGCTTTCCGTAAGAAGCTTGCTAAATATGATGTTAACCATAGAATTGCATCACACTATCATCCTCAATCTAGTGGTCAAGTTGAACTTAGCAATAGAGAAATAAAATTAATATTACAAAAAATTGTCAATAGGTCTCGTAAGAATTGGTCTAAGAAATTTGATGATGCACTTTGGGCCTATAGAACAGCTTATAAAAATCCTATGGGTATGTCTCCATATAAAATGGTGTATGGGAAAGCTTGTCATTTGCCTCTAGAATTAGAACACAAAGCATTTTGGGCAATTAAAGAACTTAACTATGATTTCAAACTTGCCGGTGAGAAGAGGCTATTTGATATTAGCTCACTAGATGAATGGAGAACCCAAGCGTATGAAAATGCCAAGCTATTCAAAGAAAAAGTAAAAAGATGGCATGAAAAAAGAATCCAAAAGCAGGAATTCAAAATAGGAGATTATGTTCTTTTGTTCAACTCTCGTTTAAATTTTTTTGCAGGAAAACTTCTCTCAAAATTGGAAGGACCTTATATTATCGAAGAGGTTTATCGTTCTGGAGCTATCAAGATTAATAACGCCGAAGGTCCTAACCCGAAGGTGGTCAATGGACAAAGAATTAAGCATTATATCTCAGGTACGCCTATTAACGTTGAAAGCAATGTTATCCAAACCATGACACTGGAGGAACACATAAAAGAAACCTTCCGGAACGCTCCAGAATACTTAAAAATAGGAGGTACGTGATACGGTAAGTAAACAGATTTCGAAAAATCCGCTAAAATATTTTTTGTCAGTTTTGGAATATTTTAGAATTTTGGAAATAAAGAAATAAACCGGAAGGTGATCGAGGTGAGCACGATACACCAGGGCGCGCCAGGCACCCCTGGGCGCGCCCTGGTGGGTTGTGCCCACCTCGGATGCCTTCCAAACTCTGTTTTCCTTCCATATACTTGTTTCCCAAGAATAAAAATTCTCTATATATACCCCCGACTGTTTTGATGACCGCATCACAAAAAAATCCTCTGTTCTTGTTTCTTGTTGTTTTCTCGTCAGATTTAGATCTCCATGGCTCCACCAAGCTCCTCCAAGGGCAAGTTCTTCGAGAAGGTCATCAACCCGTACTTGCTGGAGGTGATGAAGCACCCTCAAGCCATTGAGTTGCGTGAGGGGGTGCTCCACATCCGCGATGTTCAGGGACCCAAGAAGACCGGAAGCGTGGAGGCTAGGCTCAAGGCGGTGGAACAGGAAATCTTCAAGTGCCAGAAGATGGTGGAGCGTTGACTTAGTGTTAATCACTCCATGATCACGGAATTCACCCGTGATCAGACGGTGGATGGTCGGTCTGTGAAGGACATCATCTCCACCCTCAACGAGCAAATTAATTTTCTGCAGAGCCAAGTTTATGATCTTCAAAACCAAGTCTTCGAATATGAAGCGAGATTTAAAGGTATGTGTTTAGCTGCCAGTTGTAGGACTCAGGGGACTCTCGCGTCAACCTTTGATGGGGAGCCCTTGCCCTGGAAGCTGGAGGACAAGCTTACTACATCATCACCACCACCTACATCAACACCTCCACCTTCTTCATCACCACCACCGAAGGAGACTTGAGCACACGGGTATGGGCACTCCCCTTGGCTTGAGCCAAGCTTGGGGGAGGTGCCCCGGTATCGTATCACCACCACTTTTATTCACCTTTACCTATTTTAGTTTGATATTTAGTTTCCCTTTGCTTTTGTTGAATAAAAGTTTAGCATGATCTATTTTCGTGTGTTAGTTTCGTGGCCTACCTATCTATGTAATTGAGTGAGAGTTATATAATAAAGTTTAGTTTGAGTTTTTGCCTCTCCACTTTCTTGTTGCAATCAAAATAAAGAAAAGAAGAAACAAATGAAAAGAAACATATGCTAATCTTATGGTGAGTAATGACATCACATAAGGAAAAGTATAAGTAGTAAAATTTATTGGAGATTGACAAACATAGCATTGGTCAATGATGCAATTCATGAAAGAATTAATAAGGGAAGAGAAGATTCACATGCAAATACACTATCTTGGACATCTTTTATGATTGTGAGCCCCCATCAAATATTATATGTCAAAATTGTTGACGTTGGACAAGGAAGACAACGTAATGATTTATGTTTGTTCATATCCACATAGAAGTTATATTGTCATAGATCCTTTAACATGTGGTGCTTGCTCAATATCTTTGCTAGCCAAAAATTCCGCACTAAGTAGAGATACTACTTGTGCATCCAAAACCCAAACCCAAATTATTTCTTTGAGTGTCCACCATACCTACCTATGGATCGAGAAAGATCCTTCAAGTAAGTTGTCATCGGTGCAATAAGGCAATAAAAATTGCTTCTAAAAGTGTTTTGATCAATTAGTGTAAGAGAAAATTGAGTGCTATACGAACTTATGATGGCAAAGTAATAAAAGCGACGGACTGCATAATAAAGGTTGCTATCATAGGGGGCAATATAGCGTGACGTTCTTTTACATTAAGGGATTGGGCATACAAACCAATAAGCGCATGACAACCTCTGCTTCCCTCTGCGAAGGGCCTATCTTTTACTTTTATGCAAGAGTCAGAGCATTTTTCCCTATTCCTTTTTACTTTTTCTTTTGCAAGCATCATGTGGTGGGGAAAGATCTAGGCACATATATCCAGTTGGATATGGGTGGGCATGAGTTATTATTGTTGACATCACCCTTGAGGTGAGTAAGTTGGGAGGCGAAACTATAAGCCCCTATCTTCTTATGTGTCCGGTTGAAACTTTTTGTTCATGGGTATGTCGTGAGCGTTAGCAATCATAGAAGACTAAATGATGGCAGAGTATGTGGACTTGCCAAAAGGCTCCAACATGAGACCCTTCCTGAAAATATGATGAATTGTAGTTGCAAAGTTGACTGAGAACATAGTTTGTTGGTTCCCAATAAGGTTTATGCTTCATACTTTTATGTTGTGATGAATTCTTACTTGTGCATGAGAAGTTATATGATGAAGTTATGTTGAATAAATTTTATGTTAGAGTTTGTTGCTGTTATATTAATAAGCATGATTCTTCTATGTCCATATTTTGTTTTTATCGACACCTCTCTCTCAAACCATGTGGACATGCTTTTCAATATCGGCTTTCGCTTGAGGACAAGCGAGGTCTAAGCTTGGGGGAGTTGATACGTCCATTTTGCATCATGATTTCCTAATGTTATTTACTTTGTTTTGTTGAATAATAATGCTTTGGGGAGTAATTCTAATGCCTTTTCTCTCATAATATGCAAGGTTTACACAAAGAGGGAGAATACCGGCAGCTGGAATTCTGGACCTAAGAAAAGCACGTCAGAGATACCCAATCTGCACAACTCCAATGAAGCTGAAATTTGACGGAGATTATTTTTGCGTTTAATAAAAAATACTGGAGCAGAAAACTACCGGAGGGGGCCTCCCAGGTAGGCACAACCCACCAGGGCGTGCCAGGCCCCCCTGGGCGCGCCCTGATGGGTTGTGGCCACCTCGGCCCACCTCCGATGCCCATCTTCTGGTATATGGTCACTCTTGACCTAGGACTTTCGGGACGAAGCGTCACCGCCTCGAGGCGGAACTTGGGCAGGAGCACTTTTGCCCTCCGGCGGAGCGATTCCGCAGGGGGAACTTCCCTCCCGGAGGGGGAAATAGAAGCTATCATCATCACCAACACCCCTCTCATCTTTGGGAGGCGAATCTTCATCAACATCTTCAACAGCACCATCTCCTCTCAAACCCTAGTTCATCTCTTGTGTTCAATCTTTGTATCGGAACCTCAGATTGGTACCTGTGGGTGACTAGTAGTGTTGATTACCTTGCGTAGTTGATTAATATATGGTTTATTTGGTGGAAGATTATATGTTCAGATCCATTATGACATTCAATACTCCTCTGATCTTGAGCATGATTATTATTTGTGAGTAGTTACCTTTGTTCTTGAGGTCACGGGAGAAGTCATGTTGCGAGTAATCATGTGAATTTGATATGTGTTCAATATTTTGATGATATGTATGTTGTGATTCCCTTAGTGGTGTCATGTGAACGTCGACTACATGACACTTCACCATTCATGGGCCTAAGGGAATGCATTGTGGAGTAGTTATTAGATGATGCGTTGCTAGAGTGACAGAAGCTTAAACCCTAGTTTATGCGCTACTTCGTAAGGGGCTGATTTGGATCCACATGTTTAATGCTATGGTTAGACTTTGTCTTAATACTTTTCTCGTAGTTGCGGATGCTTGCGAGGGGGTTAATCATAAGTAGGTTGTTAGTTCAAGTAAGAACAGCACCTTAGCACCGGTCCACCCACATATCAAATTATCAGAGCATTATCTCCGTCCACATGAATTTTTCATTCATACCGATCATGAAACTCTCAAGTATCTTAAGGGTCAAACAAAGTTGAACAAACAACATGCTAAATGGAGTGAATTCATTGAGTCTTTTCCTTATGTCATCAAATACATTAAGGGTAAATAAAATATTGTGGCAGATGCTCTTTCCCGCAAATGCATGCTAGTTACTCAACTTGAATTCAATGTCATTGGCTTTGAGCATATCAAAGATTTGTATGAGCACGATGTTTCCTTTGCTAGTCCATATGCTAAGTGCCATGTCAAACCTTGTTGGGAGAACTATTACATGAAAGATGGTTGTCTTATGTGTGCTAACAAACTTTGTATACCCGAGTCTTCTCTTCATTTGTTGCTTTTGCAAGAACCTCACAGTGGAGGACTCATGGGGCACATTGGATGCGACAAGACATATGCCACACTCTCCAACAAATACTTTTGGCCAAGATGTTTCGTGATGTTGCACGCTTCACCAACCGATGCTCTACATGCCACAAAGCTAAGTCAAAAGCTCAATCCCATGGTCTATACATGCCACTTCCAATACCTTTTCAACCTTGGGAAGACATTAGTATGGACTTTGTGCTTGGTTTGCCACAAACAAAAAATAGCCATGATTCCGTTTTTGTCGTTGTGGACCGTTTTTCCAAAATGGCTCATTTCATTCCATGTCACAATATCGACGATGCTTCACATGTTGCAAATCTATTTTGTAGGGACATCTTACGACTACATGGAGTACCCAAGACCATTGTCTCGGACCACGACGTCAAGTTCCTTAGATACTTTTGGAAGACACTATGTGCCAAGCTCGGAATGAAGTATTCTCTTCGGCCTATCATCCACAAATCGATGGCCAAACGGAGGTGACCAACATGACGTTTTCGACGCTCCTATGCGTGTTGATCAAGAAGAACATCAAGGAATGAGAAGAATGTCTCCCCATCGCCGAGTACGCCTACAACCGCGCGCGTCACTTCACCACCGGCAAGTCTCCATTCGAGGTGGTCTACGGCTTCAACCCTTTCTCCCCATTGGACATACTTCCGCTACCACTCTAAGAGCGCATGAACATGGACGCAAGCGCAAGGGAAAGTTATATCAAGAAGATGCATGAAGATACAAGGTGCACGATCGAACGTCAAGTGGAACAAGTCACCGCCAAGCGCAACATCAAGAAGCACCCCATGGTGTCAAGACTAGTGATCTTGTGTGGCTACACCTTCACAAGGATCGTTTCCCCACCGAGCGCAAGTCCAAGTTGCTTCCTCGAGCCGGTGGCCCGTTCAAGGTGCTGGCATGTTACAACGACAATGCCTACAAGATTGACATTCCCCGCGACAAGTACAACGTGAGTGACATTTTCAATGTCAAGAACCTTTCTCTTTTCCATGGTGATGAAGATCTTGATCCGAGGACGGATCTTTCCCAAGGGGGGGAGATGATGCGGAGCCTCCCATGGTCATCCCCATGGATCCATCACCAATACCTCAAGCTCCAAGTGGACCTATGACAAGAGCTCGCGCACACACCATCGAATCCGAGGTGATTTCTCTCTTTCTCGAGCTACCCATAACTTGCCATGAGACACAGCCGCTATCTCAAGCAGAGACACTGTGCATAATCAGGTACCTCGACCATCACCGGAGCTCGGAAGCACAAGGAGAAGAACCGCATGAAGAAGAGGAGGCCAGCGTCAAGGAAGACTCCCCGGACAGTCTGAAACTTCTGGCCCGCCCGGAACCTCCGGCCTCCCAGGCGAACAAGACGATCTCCAGCCACGTAACCTTTCTGGTTAACCCGGAACATGCCCGGACCCTGGCCTCGAACGTCCACCCCCCGAAACTTCCGGCCTCGGCATAGTCCAGCCTCAGCAAAGTGTGCCAACTCTCTGCAAAGCCCGAAACCCGTCCGTAACCTGCCCGGAACTTCCGACGCCCGGAACTTATGGCCTAGCCCGGAACTTCCGGCCTGCCTGCGCGCATACACTTGGCCCAAGGCCCGTGTACCCTTTCGCCTCATATTTTGACCTAGACTATAAATACTCTTCTTCCACCTCCATCTAGGGTCAGCAATGTGTTGGCTCATAAGCTAGTTGAGCATTGCCGCTTCCACTTCCTTCTCCCATGGAGTTGACTACCTCTATGTGAGAAGATCCTTAGTGGATGTCAAGGCCCCTATCTAGGGAAGATCCTCCGGCGTGGAAGACTATCCATTACTTGTATCCTCTTGTTGACTTTGGATCTATGTATCTTGTGTGTTTCTATGGATCTAGTGGATGTGTGATCGTAGATCGTTCTTGAGAGTTTGCATTTTCTCTTTAGTTTCTCCCTTTTCCCCTCCAAGTGTGAAAAGATCGACACCCACGTGTTTGCCCCGTATCACATGTGTCTCAAAATCATATGCTAGTCTACCATGTCATACATTTTTGTACATGGAAACACCACACAATTACCATTGGCACATTCACATACAATGTCATGGCAAATCACACACGACTGACACAAATTGATGTCCAAAATACACATATTTGAAATCATATTCTAGTCTAACATGTCATACTATTTTCTACATGGCAGCTACACATATTTACCCATGGCACATTGACATACAATTTCATGGTAAATCTGAGCAGCACAACTACTTTTTCAACATAATCCTATTTCTTCTCCCTGTAATGTTTGATATACAGGTGGGTGGGGTGTGGCGGAGGGGGGAGTAAAGGAGGGAGATCAAATAGTTCATCTTTTCCCAGAAAATCTATGCTATTTTGCCTAGAAACTTCTATCTATTCCGCGGTTGTTCTTCGTTTCAGGTCAAATCACACTGGCAAATCCATGATGTCTACTACACAACTTTATTCTTGTACACTCTATTTGGCCTCCAAGCGTAGAGTTTTGTAGGACAGTAGCAATTTTTCCTCAAGCGGATGACCTAAGGTTTATCAATCCGTGGGAGGTTCAGGATGAAGAAGGTCTCTCTCAAACAACCCTGCAATCAAATACGAGAAATCTCTTATGTCCCCTACACACCCAATACAATGGTAAATTATATAGGTGCACTAGTTCAGCGAAGAGATGGTAATACAAGTGCAATATGGATGGTAGATATAGGTTTTTGTAATCTGAAAATATAAAAAGCTAGGTAGCAAGTGGCAAACAGCGAGCAAAAAGGTATATTAATGCTTAGAAATAAGGCCTAGGGTTCACACTTTCACTAGTACAATCTCTCAACAATGCTAACATAATAGAATCATATGATCACCCCTCAACATGCAACAAAGAATCACTCCAAAGTTCATAAGTAGCGGAGAACATAAGATGAAATTGTTGTAGGTAGTAAGAACCACCTCAAAGTTACCCTTTTCGATCAATCTATTGGGCTATTCCTATAGATGTCACAAACAGCCCTAGAGTTCGTACTAAAATAACACCAATGATACATATCAATCAACCCTAATGTCACCTAGATACTCCAATATCACCTCAAGTATCAGTGGGTTAATTATTCGACATGCATCAAAAAAATTCAGATTCATCATATTCAATCCAACACAAAGAACTTCAAAGAGTACCCCAAGATTTCTATCGGAGAAGGTAGGACAACAACGTGCAATCAACCCCTATGCATAGATCCCCAAGGTCACCGGAATCTGCAAGTTGATGCCATAACATATATCAAGTGAATCAATAGAATACCCCATTGTCACCATGAGTATCCACATGCAAGACATACATCAAGTGACCGCAAATCCAATATTCAATCCGACATAACAAAATCTCAAAGGGAAAGATTCAATTCATCCCAACAAGATAGGAAGGGAAGAACACCATATGATCCAACTATATTAACAAAGACCGTGATACATCAAGATCCTGCCATCTCAAGAACACGAGAGAGAGAGAGAGAGAGAGAGAGAGAGAGAGATTAAACACATAGTTACTGGCACATACCCTCAGCCCCAAGGGTGAACTACTCCCTCATCGTCATGGCCTCTGCCAGGATGATTAAGATGGCCACCGGTGATGGCTTTCCTCCTCCGGCAGGGTACTAGAAAGGCTCCAGATGGGTTTTTCTTTGATACAGAGAGTTGTGGCGGCGGAGCGGAAGTTCTCTCAGGCTCTCTAGGGTTTTTGGGATATATTAGAATTTATAGGCCAGAGAGGGACGTCGGGAGACGGCCGAGGGGGCCACCACATATCAGGGCGCGGCCACCCCCTGGACGCGCCCTGTTGTGTGGTGGCTCCCTCGTGGAGCCTCCGGTCTCCTCCCGAAGCTTCCAAGTCTTCTTTCGGTCCACAAAAAATCATAGAAAAAGTCTCGGGCGATTCCGAAAACTTTTATTTTCTGCAAAAATACAACACCATGGTAATTTTGCTGAAAACAACGTTAGTCTGGGTTAGTTCTAAATAAATCATATAAAGTGCATCAAAACCATATAAAAGTATTGTAATCATAGGCAAATAGGGCATGAATACTTCATAAATTATCGATACATGGGAGACGTATCAATCCACCAGACTTATGGATGTTTTTTAGATCGGATGGGGAGGGGTTGCGGGGGTGGGTTTGGTAGTCAATTTTACGTCAATTTTGGAGGTGTTATGGTGGATCAACACTGAGAAGTGCGGTCGGTGCCGAATTTTGGATCCATGGCGTCGCTGCCAAGTGGATGAGAGGACTGAGATGGAGGGGAGAACGGATGAGGGGGTTTGGTTTGGGAAGAGAGAAAGTGAGGAGGGGCGGGTTTTTTTTATTAAGGAGGGGCGTTTATTTGCCCGATAGTGTGCTGACGCAGCTAGCCGAATTCGTCACGATTGCTCTTGGGCGCCTTCGGTCGCTCGCGCTTGTCGAGCACAGTCGGATTCTTGTGCAAACGTTTTCGTTTGCCGGGTTCAACCTCCCGGCAGATTCACAAAGCTATAAGTTTTCACTTCCTTTTTTTCCCACATCAAACCCCTCAAACTCCCCCTATATGTCAGGCGAACAAGCCGGTCACAAAAATGCCACCTAACCAGACGTCCGGACACCTCAAACCAGTTCTATGCGTCCGAACTTTCTGACACCCCTCAAACTCGACCCATATGTGGGGAGTATATGGGATGGTCTGGACGCAGCCGCCACGTCGGATCTAACCCACACTGGTCCACCCTGTCCTCACAAAGACCCCACCCCAGACCTAACCCTAGTCAAAGTCCATAATCTTCCCGTCCACCCTGTTTCCATTGTATGACCCCTCCCCTCCCCTCCATCATGTCCGGCTCCGAAAGCGGATCCGACAACGAGTTCGATCCAATCATCGGGTGGCGTTCCTCAAGTAGGAATCATGCTCCTCCAACCCAGACGACGAGGATCTCGCCTTTCGCATTGTCCTCCGCTGATCGCAGATGGACAGGGCGGGAGCTCGAGCTCTGCGGCCTCCCTGGTGGACCCGAGGGGTAGCTACAGCTCTGCATAAGCCAGGCCACATGCCGTGGTCCACGCCCTTCTCGATCAGGTAGCGGGGCGCTCGGCACCTCTAGCCCCTGCTCCCCCTGGGTGGTGCTAGGTGCTCATGCCCGTATCGCCAAGCCTGTGGCTGTAGGTGCCTGAGTCAGAGGCGCGGGCCGCTTGTCGTGCAAGGCAAGGGGTTGTGCAAGCCGCCTCCAGCTGGTCCAGTTGTGGGTCATATAGATCTTTGTCAGAGCCGCTTCCGCTCGCAATTGCCGACGAGTTGCTCCATTGCGTCGTCCGCTGGTCCTTCACCCTAGTGGAGTCAGACGCTCGCCGCCGCTGAAAAAATGCTATGGCGTTCCAGATCGGCATCGAGGAGTCTGAGCGCCTCGCAAAGCAGAAGGTGGCCGCTGCGGGAATGCCGAACGGCTCATGAGAGGGCGGGCCTGCGTCGCCCGGCGTCTTCCCGATATCCACTCCTCCTGCTCTGGTAGCGGAAGAACCACCGACGACAGTGATGACGCCCATCCGTCCGCTGACACATACACCGAAGACTACAATTGTTGCTCCGGAGACCCCAAGGGGAAGCGTCCGACAAGAAAGTGGGGAAGTCCGGCGGCCTCCTCCTCTGCAAGTATCTATCTATCTTGTTTATATACCATTTTAGGCTTATCATACCTTGGTGATGATGAACATTTTGTGTCCAATCATGTCTATGTGATGATGAAACTTGCTCCCCCCCCTATATATATATATATATATATGTTTGCTATTGCTATGTTCAAATTATGTCTACATAAATGTTGATCACGTTACACGGGTAGGATGGATTTGAGAGGGATGGCTGCGGATGCGGAGAAACGAGAAGTGATCGGTCGCTGTCCGCGCGTCTGCGGACACATTTATGAGATGCGGTCCTAGATGTTCTTAGAGCATCTACAACCGGAGGTTGCAAATATGACCCCTCAAACTCCCGCGGACGCGTCCGGGCGCGTCCGCAAGGAGTGACCGGGTACGCCTCAAATAAACAAAACTACATCCGGACATCTTATACTAGATTCTCAAATCCATACAAAAGCATGCAAACGAAAAAATCTACGTACTACGTAGAAACCTAACTACTACTCCTCGTCAGAGATTTCAACGATCTCCATGCCATCCGGCGGATACATGGGCGGCAACGGCAGCTCCGCCCCCTCCGGCAGCTCAGCTCCGGCCTCCTCCGGCGCTATCTCTGTGTCAAGCTCGTCGAAGAGCGCGTCCGCCTCCACCTACCTCTGTCGGATGAGCTCCTGGTTGGCCGATACCTCGGCCTCATCCTGGATGGACTCTAGGATGGCCAGCTGCTCTGACATCTCCTCGGCTTGGGCGACGGCGAACTCCGCATCCGCCTCCACCATATTGAAGCCCGGAGCAGGCTGCTCCGCCTCGTCCTCCTCCGCATTGGACACCTCCATCGGCTCCGGCAGCTCCTCCTCCTCCTCCTCTGGCTACGGTGAGTCCGGAGGCAGACTCGCAGCGATGCGGGCGGCGCACCTAGCCTGGATCTCCGCCTCGATCTGCATTCGGCGCTCCGGCGTGAGCATCACATAGGTGGTGATCCTACGGCGGACCATATCGACGCCGGCGAGCGTGGGAGAGCGGGGGAGAGAAGGCGGATGGGCTCGGGTGGCGGCGCAGAGAGGGGGAGGTGGATGTGCTAGGGCTGGGGGACGCCGGCCGGCTTAAATAGTTGTATTTGGTCTCGGGCGGCGGACCGGAGCGGCGCCACGCGGCGTTCACACCGCGGCGACGGTCGGCGCGTCCGTCGGACCATCGGGTTTTCGGGCGAGTCCGCGTGGGACCCCATCGTCAGGCTGACGTGACGGGTGTGCCCGGACGCGCCCGGGCGCCCCATACCCGCCTCATATTCAGGTTGGATATGAGGGGTGCCGGTTAGCTCGGGAGTTTGAGGCCCGTTTGAGGCGCCTGACTGGATTGATTTTTTGTGACCAATGACTAAGCGGTCTGCCCAGGTGTTTAAGACAGGTATGAGAGGTTGTAGATGCTCTTAGGAGGCTCATTTCCCGCATCAATATATGCGGCTCTCAATTGTTAAGCCGTACATCTTCTATTCCTAAATAGCTACAACCCACTAGCTATTTTTTCTAGACATGCAACTATGCCACATAAGCAAGTTATGCATGCAAGTCATAAATTACATTGTTTTTCATTACTTTATGCATGCAAGCATGACATCATCAATTCATACATGTTACTCAAAAGTTATTTTTTCATTAGATTTTATATTGACAATATATGTGTCGGTCACTTGCATCATACCTATGTAATTCACATTCACATTTTTATTTGAATTGACATTCTTTTAACTGCAATTCATTTCTTTTTATCTTTCTATAGTCTTTGTATTTTATTTTCATTTTTAAGCTAACATTATCTTCCCATTAGTTATAGATGTTTCTGTACAAACTTTTATCCATTCGTTTAGCAAGTTTCTCGCAGCAACGCGTCGGGGCATCATCTAGTATATACACGCACGTACAATACGTGCGCTGGGATGAAAGCAGAATTAGCTCCAAGAGAAGACTAAGTTAATTTATACAATTATAATTAAGCTGCCGCTGCCGCATGCATGACGACGAAACATTCTGATGTGTCAAATATGCTTTGCCGCGTACATCTCTTTCACAAACTCGCAAAGAAAAAAAAAATCTCTGTCACAAGACTACAGTAGGTACGAAACATTCTGCGGTCGTGCGTAAGGAGCAGGCTGCAGGCCCATACGTGTGCCTATGCCTACACACGTACTCGTCCTAGAGTTCGAACGGGCGTTTTTCATGCATACATTCGATCCACGATTCGATCGTCACCTTTTTTTTGCTTCGAATGGAAAATAGAATGTGCTTATTATTAATTTATTTGGTTTACCTAAGAAAAGATAAATTTATACATTAAGGACAGTAAAACCGCACCTAGTTCCAGCCTTCTCAAGATCTGATCGATTTTGGCCGTCAATTTGCTTGATTTATACAATCTCGGCCGTCAGATGTTTTCTTCATTTCGGCCTGCCTAAAACGTAGTATTTTCTGGCCCAGCTGTCCTTGAGGGCTGCTACTCCAGAAGCCTATTCGGTGCACTCTGGTTACCTGGGCCTTTTCCCAGCCCAATTTGCTCGATCGGTAGCAAACCTTGCAAAAAAAAAAGTAGCGACAGAGCGGCTTGACCGGGTCGGTCGATGTGATTTCCAGAGAGAAGTGGGAGGGGGCGTCCGTCGCTTTGTTTTGAGGGGATTCGATGCGAGAGGAGGCCGGCAGGCAAGGACCGCGCGAGAGGGATTGAGAAGGGGAAGGGGATGGCTCGACCGATCGGAGGGAGGAGGGGACCCAGCGGACGCGGGAGGTCGACGCCATGACTCTTCGGCGAGGAAACTGCTCCGCTGCGATTTGAAGACGCAATAAATCTTCAGTTTCTGTGTGCACAATCATGACGGGTGATGTGCCCATCCTTTCCGCTGCCTCCGGGTACAAGTACGTGTATATAAGCTTCCTCCCTTACCACACTTACACCCGGGAAACATAACATCCTTCAGCATGGTGCTTGCCTAGGTTTTCCTATATTTCTTTTCAGTTCATGTATGAATGCATGATTCATTCTTCCACCAGCCAATTACGTTGTCCTGATTTCACCTCATTCCAAAATTGTACATACAGGTGTTGTCCATGCTTGCTGTGGTCGATTGATTTGGGGCTTTGGGCAGATCTTGGAGACTGTACGTGCAATTTTTCTACTTCGGCAGCTCACGGCCTTCTATGGCTTCTGGACAGGTAAATCATCTTTGTGGAAATATATCCGCATCTTAAAGTACTCCCTTCCCGACAGAAAGAAGTAAAAGAATTCAATGAGTTGGTTTTCATGCCAATTTGCTTCTATCAGATATGAACCCAACCTTCGGGTATGTCCCCGCGCTTGCATGCGTTGCTCTTGTATGGGATTTCTAGAAGGACAATGAATTTACGCATCTTGACACCGTCTTTGTTGATGAGCATGCCTACTAAAAACTTATTAGCGTTTATTCTCCATTACATAATGTATTCTCCTTGTGTTTAATACTGATCTTCTATATAAGGAAACAAGAAGTATGTGGAGATACATCATATATACATGTGATGCATGTAGAAATATTCAGGGAAAACTCAAGGTGGGTAATGTTTTCCTCATCGAGGATTTCTTTGTGAAATTAGCAAAGAACATGTATAAGGTTGTGGAAGGAAGTTCCATGAAAATACTCTATGGTTGAAGGTTTAGGTGCAGCGTGATGTCCCTGTCAATTATCCCCACTATGCATATTTACTCACCGATTTTATGCCTCTACACTCTATGGTTGGAAAGACGACTCCTTTATTGTCAAGGAAATTCTACTTTTGTGCACGCACAATTATTCCTTTTCTTCCTCCCCTTTGTTGCTTTATATTTCTGGTCCATTATCATGCTATGTTTCAATGTACAGATGTTATCGGAATAGTTTCAGTAATTTTAGATTTCTTGATTTACAGGTCTGCAACTGACAGAAGCAAGACCTCTGGTTCGAAAAAGAAACTGCATCTACCCTGATTGGCTCATCAACTTTGGAAGCTAATAAATAAATGGAGGTGTTCTGTGTGCGACCATCCTTCCTGGACGTTTTACTTACTATGTCGTCTGTGTGCGACAACTATCAGCATGTTAGGTGTTAGTTTCCCAGTTCCGGCTTATTTGTACTGTGCTTTTAAGAACCATTGCTCCTATCTGAACTTAATTATCCAAGACTTGCATCTCTACAATCACCCTTATTTATCCTCTAAACCGATGTTTCTGGTCTTTGCTACATTATGATCCTGGATCTCTATTTACATTACTATGGTAAATCTGGTTCATATTTTTAGAAATGTCCAATTATTCTACCGCTTTCTTATCCATGTATATACACGTATTGATGGGAATGCTTTCTTGAATTTGTCACAAGGTCATGTGGACAGTTCTATAGGTGTATATTGTACGTAAGTTATCCCATTCAGATTGATCATTTCCTGCTCAGGCTCATTTTGTTTCGTAAAAAAAAGGACACCATGTTGAAGTGACTTTTGTAGTTGGCTGTAAGATGAATGTTGGATAGGAAGCTCACTTGGTGCTTGGTACATACACAGTAGTAGGTTTCTTTTCTTCGACAAAGATCAATGCTGGTATGTAATTCACTATGCAGCCGACTTTAACACTTTAACTCTCCTAGACATGCGCGCATTCACGTCGCTCACACACCTATGGGACTTTCAGTTCCACCAAAAATTGTAAAGACTGATTTTGTAAAGCTCAAATAGACGGGCGTGGCAACGCACGCCATCGACGATCTAGTGTGTAGTTAAACGAAGGGCTCTGCGCCTCTGCGGTAGAATCTTCCACGTAGTAATGTTGATGGACATTGAACGTGGTAGTTAGTTTGAGAGGCATAAGGTGTTTGTTTGAATGCCTTAGATGTGGGAGTATAAAGAATTTGAGAACGTTAAAAATCTGGCGTCAGGTTTTCAGGCATGACAAATCAAACATTTTATTAGGCAAATTATGCTCTCGCGGTATGGCAGCGAGCATGACAAATTCTGGCAGAAAACTGAACATGGCAAGGATTTATTTCCTTCTTCCATAGCATCCCTATGTACTTGTAGAGATGTCTAATTCACATTCTTGATCTGTATGGGTTAGGCGCCACAATATGACCCCCTAATATCACTCTTGTCTTGTTAGCATGTGAGAAAATGCAGTGTGAATTCTCTCAAGTTGAGATGAAATGGGTTGAATATTACTGACTTCTATTTGCACTGCCGTTTTTATACAGTATTCATATATGTAAACAAACTATTTTTCCTGTGTTCTTAGTGGAGTAAAAAAAAATGAAGCACACACCGTAGAACACTTGTTCTAGGGTGAATTTTCATATATATATATATATATATATATATATATATATATATATATATATATATATATATATATATATATAAACAGTATAGTAAAGGCAGGTAGGAAAAAAGGAAGAAAAAAACTACAAAAGTCTAACAAATTAGTGGAGTAAATTCAGGTTGCCTGGTTTGTGGAGCGCACCAATACATCTAGTAATACTTCAACACACTTCCAAACGCTTTCGTGAGTGATCCTCCCAAGTTCATCAGTTCACTTTGTACACAAGGCTGGTATTTATTAAACAAACAATATGATATTTGTAAAACACATGTTTTCGCTATTAGTGCACCAGTCAAGAAAGATGAGAAGATCCCAAGAACGCAAACATCAAGTGCAACATTTTCTCTTTACTCTTTCTGCAGCAAACAAGTCGGCCTACAATGGATGTTTACATTTGTTTGAACATAATAAAGTGAGAAATTGAAAGCTCTCGTGTTGGAATTGCGCTATCCTCCGTATCTTCACACGTTGGCCCCGTATTTGATTCGGGGGCTTCATTCAAGCTTGTTTTGGTTGCGGCACAGTTGACAATCTAAGCCTTAAACGGATTGAAAAGACCAGCATACTGTGAATATCCATCAGACAAGCGGAGACACGACCATGCAAAACAATGTCCCCGCAGTTCACAAATAGATGATACCCTTTGGACATGGCAAAGTCTACCAACATAAAACAAGTTATGGACATGAGTAAAGTTTTCAACATACTCCCTCCGTAAAGAAATATAAGAACATTTAGATCACTACTTGATCTAAATGTTCTTATATTTCTTTACGGAGGGAGTACTACTTTGCCCATTATTACTTTTCAATGAATATGTTAGCAATACATTTAAAAATCATAAGATGGAAATAGTTCTCATGACAAATCATCATACATCATATATTCGGAAAGTCAAAGCTAGAGAAGTTTGACTGCACACTTTCTAGCACGTCATCTATTTCTAAAGAATATAGGCACTAGTAGGTAGTACAAGAGTACCTGAGGGGCTTTCTTTGGACAGCACAAGTAGCGCCAACTGACGGGCCAGCAAGCTCAAGTGGCTTTTTTAAAACAAAAATAAAATCAAAATCAAAATACATACAAATAATAGTGGAAGAAGCTAAATAACAACATGCATTTAGAGATAAGAGCTAATGAATACGTACAAGGTCGAAAAGAACAAGAGGCGGCATCGCATAGCTCTACCGTATTAATGATGTTGAGTAAATTATTACAATTAAATGCAGTGTAACCCAGTCCATCATATAGTGCTGGTTAGCATTAGTTTTAATATAATGAGGTGATACAAAACAATCTGCTATTATCAGTAGCATGATGAGATCTTTTAAGGAATAAACAGATAAATAGCACATGGAACATCCTAGGATACAGTAGACAGGTTGTGCTAAAATAGACAAAACACTGGGAGTTTCTTCCTCTATTACTTTTCTTACAATGTTCTTTATCATACCAATTGAATCCCAATTCATATCAACTTGTCAAAACACTTAAACATGCATCTGGCTCTCGTGAACAATTTGGCAGAATGTGCAAGGATAGGGTAAAGCCATCCATTACAACATAAAAAAAACTAGATAACTGCAACAACAAAAATGTGCTGTGGTTGTAAACCAGCAAGGTGTTCTTTACGAATACCAGAATATGTATCTATGCATGAAAAAGGAACATAAGTTTATCTGCTGTCCATATTTAAGAGTAAAAATGATTAGTATCCAGTGCAAGGGTACAACTCACAAGGAAGGACCAAAAAAGAGTACCAGTACTCAAGGCCAAACAGAGTATTAGAATACGTATGGAAATTTTAGATGAAAAAAATATACCTCCAGCTCTTCCTCAGTTTTGCGCTTCAGATGATTATTACCATGGGAACTCAAATTGCCTGTTTGGCCTGGGGTCCTTCCAGAACATCCTTCCAAAGATGACCCATGAACAGGAATCACATGTTTATTGTCAGGCTTAGCTTGATACAATACCAGCTCATCAAGCTCATCAACCACAGCTGGATAGAAATTTGCGTGGTTATTTGCAGGAATCCCCTCGGATTCCTTATGTAAACTATTGAAACTACATTAGACACGGCAATGTTCCCAGGAGCAGATGTACTTCCAAGAAAGCACCCTGGATGTTCATGCTCAACAGATTCTGTATGAAGATTTGAATGTCCATTCAAAATAATTTGGGTTTCTTTACTTGATACACTAGGGGCCAACAAAGAAGTACTTTGATAGCCACCAGAACGATCTACAGCAGATTGAGGATCACTCCAACTTTCAGCAGCCAATGGATTTCCAACTTGACCATCAGCTGTAACATCATCCCTAGAAATAACGCCCAATGGATTTCCAACTTGAACATTAGCTGTAACATCATTCCTAGAAACAGCGCGACTGTTCCTAGCTGCTGTTCTGGAAGAACGAGGAGGGCGTACTCCACCAGGAAAAACGAACAAAGGGATATCTTTTCTTTTTACATGGGACACATCAATATCCATTCCTTCTCTCCGATGTACATAAGCAAGAACTGTGACCTTAAACTCATTTACGATTCCTCTGATGTCAAATTGCTCGGGTTCTTGAGGTTGGGCAGTTTCTTTTCTCCAAAGACCCATGAAGTAAAAGCTATGCAACGGCCTGGATCCATCTGAGAAATCTCCGGGATGAGGATGTGCAAGGAGCATCTCATGCGTATATCGCTCAAACTAAATCAGCAGCCAAAATCACATATTAAAAGACAGCGCAGCACACATGTTACTCAAGAAGAATGAAAGCTTTTTTCAGTTACTCACCTTCAATACAAGCGTTCGAAGGCGAGACTCTACCCAACCTTTCCAATTCCTGAGGTCATCTTCATTTCTTGCTGTGATACCGACCTCTAAATAATTTCTATATAATTCAAAAAATGGATATGGCTCGAATAAATCATCCCAGGTTGCTCTATTTTCATCTATTGCCTACAGTTAGTCATCGAGGGGAAATCAAGTTTGATGCAAGACATAAATAGGTTCCATAGGGTGAACTTAAAATATAAGTGCTAAACATAAATGCAAAAAAATTGCTACAGACTAACCATATAATCTCAAGAATCTGTTCAAATATAGTACAAGTTGACAGCAAAAACACATGCATTGCATACATTAATTAAAGTTAGATAATTCTACAATGAAATGAATTTGCATAACTATAAATCTCAGTATAACAAATACAGATCCTACATTCATAATTACTATTTAGACAATTGCAGATTGAGTTACAGAAATGGGGTGCTTCGGTTAGCATTGCAAACCAACTAGTTACATTCTACATTCAGATCAATGTTTTCTGAGGATATAGTTCACACTTTTAAGATCAATATATCACTACTAGACAGTAGACATCAGTAACGTCTCACCATTGAATAATTATAAACAAATTATTCTGAAATAATAAATACCTGGCAGATCTCGTATCCTCGTGTGAATTCTTGGACCATCAGATACCTAGTACTAGTAGATACGTTATAACTAGAATTCATACAAGGATAGGCAGGTGTAATTATAGGCATCTGATGGCCCCTGTCTCTAAAGTTTCTTCTTGGATCCCACACAGGGAGGCCAAGAGGACCCTCCTCAATATGGCAAAGTGTAACAGGGTTGGGCCACTTCCACTGGCTGTAGATTCTGAAAAAACGAGATATCAACATGCTGGGCGATGCATTTGGGTACAATTGACATATGCGAGCAACAAGAATAGCCCAATTTATGCCACCCAAATATCCTATAACCTGGAAATGCAAGGAATATCTGAGTATCAACATAATACTGATATAATGATATGCAAATTTACATGATGGAAACATCAATCATGCAGTGGACATAGCTAGCAGGGTGCTAGGGGCTCCCCGTGCTGCAAATTGTTTTTATTTACCCAACCATATTTTATGTGCGGCGGTATTTTAGAAATATCATTGAACAGCTTAAGAAAACACCTTTTTTGTTATATTGTTTTCTTTACTTGTATTTGTGCCCCATACTACCACAGTACTACTTTAACAGTTGACCCCAAAACAATAAAAGCTATTTCGGTAGATCCATTATAGGCAGATAAATGCAGAAAATCAGACAGCATATTGTTACATTTGGTGTCAACTCTTGCTTGAAACCAAATGGGACATAATGTATTCTTTTAGAATGAAGCAAAATATTCTCTTGTTCTGTTGGCCTCCTCATATAAAGTTTCCTCTCATTCCCTAATAATGCATGTACGTTCATACTTTAAAGCATACTCTCGCAGCAAGAAGAACCATACGTTTGAGTACACCCCACGGCGCTTCCCCCAGTATCTCATGAACCTTAAGGTTGTGCGGAAACTCTGGATTTGAGAAGCAAAAAAAAAAGGGTTTTAGTCCATAGAATAATAATAACATGTTTACATGAGAAACAGGTGACACATACCGGAATGTTTGGGACCAATCGTAAGATTTGATCCGTAACTCGACATCCATTTAAACTACGAACAGCCTGTTCATCAACATTGTGCAGTATGGAGTCCTGAGAAAGATCAAGATCCTGAAATGGAATCATCTAACATGATCGGGAATTGCTATCGAACATCACAAGAACATGTTATGAAATGATACACAGGCCAAACAAAACTAGGGAATAAAATGCTAAGCTCCATTTTCAGTCTTCCATTTTTTAGATGGAAATGCTTCCATTCTATACTCATTTACTACAATGAGTACAAGATAAATATAACATACAGTACCGATATATTGTTTAAGTAACAAAGCTGTAAAACAAAACTTACGTCAGGAATCACCACATGTGCGAGGTTTGCATATAAAAGGTCAATAGACACCCCACAAAGTTTGAACCCCAGAACAGGCACATGAGCATCTGGTACTGGGTGTAATTCAGAAACTTCTGGTATCTCAGCTAGCATATCGTGAAGATACCGGAAGAAGTAGTCCTACGGAAAATGAAATGACCATTGGACACAGTAAGACAGTGATACCTTAGGAATTTTTTACTTTTATTAGTAACAGATCCTCTTACATTTCGAGTTGCATGTCTTGGACCCACACATAGCGTATCTGCGCCAGGACCGTGCACCTGGGCAATAAGTAACAGAATAGGTAGGATCACAACAGTTAATTTAGGTGACAAAGATAGAAAACCTCGAAAAGCGGCAAAAGTATATATCTTTATCATTGAACATAACTAAAACCACCAGACTCTACATGGATATATGTGTCGTCGTTTTCTCACGACAGATGCCATGGGGTGGCTTATCGAGAGTGGTTGGGGCCGAAGGACGCCGACGGGCTCCGGGAGCGGGATTAGGCACAAGCGGTGATGGACACGCGATGTACCCAGGTTCAGGGCCCTCCGTGGGAGGTAATACCCCTAGTCCTGCTAGTCTAGTTGGATGGGGAGAGATGTTACAATGGTGCTCCTCGAGCTGTTTGTCTAGAGGTAGAAGAGGGAGCAGCCGGCTCCTTTTCCCTTGCTGTGTGTGATTGTGAGAGGGGGGCGAATGCCTCCGTGCGTGTGCCTCTGCCCGATGCATGGGGGCCTCGGGGGGTTTTATAGGCCAACCCCCCGGCTTACAATATTCCTAAGGTACTGAGAAGGGGGACCCGGCTGGCAGCCCCTGCAGCCAGCCAGGGGGCCTGCCGGCTGGGTCGTCTTGTCGTCTGTAGGTCCCGCCAGCTGCGCGGTCCCAGTTGGCGCCGGCTCTTCTATTGGCCCGCGCTCACCTGCCGCGGCACGGGCCGCCCCGCCCGGCGTCGTCTTGCGCCAGCCGGCCGAAGTCAGCGGTACGGCCGGCAGCGCTGTAGCCACGCCGGGGCAGGTAATGGAGTGGATGGTGGCGCAAAGGTATTGTGGCTCCGTCGGGTCTCAATCAGTCTCCGGTCAGCGGTACGACCGCCCGGACTGTAGCCATGCGCGCCTGTGCGTCAGTGGTCGCTGTAGCCACATCGGAGTCCGTCGCGGGGGTCGCGTCCTGTCAGCGTACTTGGCCGCAGTGGGAGGGGATGGATACCTGCCCGTCCGGAGGTCGGCGGGCGGGCTGGTCGTGTAGCGGCTGGGTGTGCCTGGGCGAAGGCCAGGTGGCCGGCTTCTGTCCAGCCGGCCACGGGCCAGCCAGCCAAGGGGTCAGCCGGCCGCTCGCCAGCCAGACACGGACCAGCCGGCCGCGGGGCAGCCGGCCAGGGTGCCAGCCGGCCATGGGGCCAGCCGGCCATTTGTCAGCCGGTCGTGGACCAGCCGGCCGCGTAGTTTTTCGGAAAGGGGCTTGAACTTCCTCTCCTTGGCATACCCAGGGGTAGTAACCCCGTCAGTAGTCCCCGAAGCCGGCGGGGGCCCGCGTCCGTACGACGAGGGGCAACCGGCGGTTTCATCCGGCTACGTTCGCCTGTCGCGCGGGACCGGCCGGGCAGCCGCGCCGGCAACCGCTTCCGACGCCTCGGGTCCTGTCGCGCCGCCTCGGGCCCCGTGCCAGACCGCGGCGCGCCACGCGGGGCGTGATGATGCCGTGGGTCCCGCGCTTGTGGCCCGACGGGACGCCTTCCTAGGCTTAGCCCGATAGGCCGCGGGTCTAGCCTGGTAGGCCTCGGGCCGCAGGCCGGGATCCTCTGCGCCTGGACCCCAGCGGCCGCGGCGCACGATGCCCACGCCCCGCGGATTCCCCGGGGGAGTGGGCGCAGTTAATCCCCACGTCCCCCGGGCGCCGCCCCGCGTTTATAAGGGGAGGGGGAGGGGCGGAGGCAGCTCGCGCACCCCTCTCCCCTTCGTCTTCCTTCTCTCGCGCTGCTCGTCGCTTCGGCTTGCGCCGCTGCTCCACCCATCTTCTTCCTCGCACTCGATCGCCGCAGAGATGGCCGACGGACCCTCTGGCAGTTGGGGCGGATCCATCATCACCGAGGAGGACATCGCGCACCTCCGCCACGCCCGGATGCTGCCGTCAGAGGACCGCGTCACCCGAACCCCAGGAGGGGGAGTTCGTGGTGTTTGCGTTGCATTTCTCGCGCGGCTTCGGATTGCCGGTGAGCCAATTCTGCCGCTTCTTCATGGACACGTTCGACCTTCAGCCGCACCACCTTGGGCCCAACTCCATCCTCCAGCTCTCGAGCTTTGTGACGCTCTGCGAGGGCTACCTCGGGCTTCTCCCCTTCGTGGAGTTGTGGAGGAAACTCTTCTACCTCAAGGCCCTGAGGAACGACGACGGGCCGTACACCTGCGGGGGCGCGGTGATATGCGTCCGCGGCCCGCTGTTCCCCCGCCTGTCCCTCATCGAATCCGTCAAGAGATGGAACCGGACGTTCTTCTACGCGAAGAACGTCGACCCGGCGCGGGACTACATCCGGCTGCCGGCCTTCGTCAACGCCCCGTCCTCCGGGATCAACTGGACGGGCGACGGGCCGTTTGCGGACATCCTCGCGGAGCTGGGCCGGCTCAAGACCATGAGGGCCGAAGAGGGGCTGATCGCGCCCGATTTGGTGGCCGCCTTCATCGACCGCCGGGTGCTGCCTCTGCAGCAGAGGCCGCACCCGATCTGCGACATGTCGGGCCGGCGGGACCCCTGCCGGCTGTCAACCTTCGACCTGTCGACGGCCCAGGTGGCGAAACGGGTGAATGCCATCACCAATTTTAAGCTGAAGCCGGGGACATGGAGGTTCGGCAAGCTGCCGTACAGCCGGCACGACCCGGCGCCCCTGGTACGCCCTGCTGCGGTAATTTTCTCCCCTCTTTGATTCTCCAGCCGGCCTTTCCCCGCTCACACGCCATGCTGACCGCAGCACTCCGTGCGACAGAACACGCCGGACGGCCCGCACCCCCAGGTATTCCAGGCGGAACGCGCCGAATCTGACCCGGAGGACTTCGAGCTGGGGGGAGGCGTGGAAGAAGGGGCCGACTCCTCGGGGGAGGTCGAGGCGGATGGTGCGATGGGCGACCCGGGAGCCGGCGGGTCCAGAGTGACTGGTGAGTTCCCCTCCGGACCCTCCATCAAAGATTGGACTGACGACGATGATGATGATGATGATGTCCGGATCCTGGACGCGCCTCCCCCCACAGCTCGGCGGGAGACACGCGGGCGGAGCGAGGAGCGGCCGGCTCGTGGCCAGACGGCCGAGGCCTCCCGTCGGGAGAAGAGGCCGGCCTCGGGGCAGCCGTCGACGCAGCCGCCAGCTCGTAAGAGAGCGCGAGCGGCTGTCGCGAAGCCGCCGGCCCGGGCCAGGCGGGTCCTTCCCGTCGTCGCCGGGTAAGTGCTTCTTCTGGTCTCTTATCGGTTTTTCGGGTTTGTGAGCCGGCAAGCGCCTGAGGCCCCGTCTTTTGTCTGCTCCAGGGAGGCCATCGAGCTCCACGACACGGAGTCGACCGCCGGCCCGGTGGATGCCGCCAGCCTGCAGGCGCGGGAGCACGCGGCCACGGCGCGGGAAGAGAAGAGGCAGCAGGCGGAGGTGTGGGCCGCGAAGGCAGGGACGAAGGGCGCACCCTCACATTCGGGGGCCTCGAGCGGCGGGAGGCGGAGGCGGTCCACCGACCCGGAGCGCGCGACGGACTCTGCGGCGGAATCGATGCGGAGGTCGAGGCCTCCGTCAAGTGAGCCGCGAGAGCCGGCCGTGGGGACGGCCGGGGCCCCGCCCGCGGCGGAAGCGACCCGGCCGGCAAGAGCGACCCCCGAGCCGGCCCCGGAGACGGCGCAGCAGGGGGAGGCGGTGGTGACCCCTCCTGCCGTCGAGCCGGCCGCGGCAGGCGTGCCTGTCGCCCCGGCTGCACCGGAGGCGGCACCGGAGGCACCGGCCGGCGGGAGGAGTGAGCAGGCCCAGCCGGCAGTCGAGCCGGTCCGGCAGGTGGTGGAGCCGGCGGTGCCGGTCGTGAAGGGGCCCGAGGCCGGCTCCCGAGCCTTGGTGGTCACCGCCAACCCTCCTCCGGCTGCTGCCGTGGTGGACGCCTGGTCGAGCCGGTCGAAGAGGACCATGCTGGACGTGATCCGGGACTGGGAGGCGCCGGCTCTCGTTACGGCCGCTCCGGCCCCGCCAGCCGGCGTCCCGGCCCTTGCGCCTGGGGAGCCCGGCCGCATCATGGCGCACTGCCGTGAGGGGCTGGCTAGGTTCGCGGAGGCCGCCGAAAGCAACTTTCGGCGCGTGGAGGCGACGGTGGAGGTGAGATTCTTCAGTCTTGCGTTGAATTATCAGTGGGGGCGCGCGAGCGCACCCACTGGGTGTAGCCCCCGAGATTCGGGCCGGCAGCGCGGCTGCGTGGCAGCCGGGCCGGATCTAACCCTCTTTCCTTGTCTGACTTCTTGTTTCTTGGCGCGGGGCAGGCTGAGAACGCCAGGCGGCAGGCGCTCTTCGATGAGGCGGTCCTTATCCACAACCGCGGCAAGCTCGGCTACTACCGGGTCCAGGAGGAGCTGAAGAAGGTGCAAGGTATGTTGGTTCCAGTGGGGGCGCGCGAGCGCACCAACTGGGTGTAGCCCCCGAGAGTCGGGCCGGCTGCTCGGCAGCCGGTCCGGGTCTTCCGCGTTGGAGTGGCTTATGCTTGGTTTTTTACGCAGAGGAGCTGGTCCCGATCCGGCAGAAGAGGGATGAACTGGCCTCCGAGCGGGACCGGCTGGGGCAGGAGCTCCAGGCGGCCACATCAGAGCGGGACCGGCTGGGCGGCCTGATTGCTGACGGTCAGGCGGCGCGGGAGCGCCTGACCGCGGAGCTGCAGCGGGAGGTGGCGGCCCGGGAGGATGCCGCCAAGCAGGCGGCCGACGCCACCCAGCGGGCCACCGCTCTTCAGGGTGAGGTAGATCGCCTCAAGGGGGAGCTCGAGAAGCGCGGGGTTGCCCTTGCTCATGCGGAGGAGGCGCTGGAGAGGGAGAAGAGCGCAGGTCTTCAGTTCGCCCTCGAGATGGACGAGGCCTTCCAGCATAAGTTTCGCTTACGGGTCTTCTTCCTTTACCGACCGCTTTCGACTTGCTTTTGTTTTGTTTGTTGATTCCTCCCGCTCTCCCCAGAACGGTTTCCGGAGACCCAGCGCCGCGCCGAGCGGGCTGTTGCGGAGCACCGGGAGTGCCTGCGGCAGCGCGGGCAGGAGATCGAGGAGGACGCTGGCTGGGACGTGCCGGAGCTCACGCTGGCCGTCGAGAACCGGCTGATCCATGTCCAGCGCTGCATGGAGCGGCTCCTTACGGCCGGCAAGGAGGTGATTTCGGCCCTCTGGCCGGGCCGTGGGGCCCCGGAGGGCCGCGTGGCGCTGTGGCTGGAGAATGCGGTGGCCCGGCTCGAGGTTTGGAAGGCGTCGGCAGCCCGCTCCAGGGCGCAGATGGCCCTCCGGTTCGTCACCTCGTGGTACCCCGGCGTCAACCTGGACCGGCTGGTCACGATGCGCCAGGTCCCTGAGGCGGAGCGAGCCGCCCGCGAAGGCGCCCTGGTCCGCCGAGCCAGCGAGCTAGCGTGGTACGTCGACCCGGACGAGCTCCTGCCGGCGCTAGGTGAAGATGGTGAGCCGGTCGCCGAGGACTCCTTCGGCAATCCTCAGGGCCCTGAGGACGGCGAGGCCGCCGATGAGAGCACCGACTCCAGCTCCAGCAGCGACGCCGAGGCCACGGAGGAAGAGCCGGCCGGCGACGCGCCGGAGGCCTAGGCGCCCCTCTTTTTCTTTTTGCTGTATCCGTTCCTTAGCTGCAAGACTTGTTTTTAAGATGCATTTCCACCCACTGGGGGTGTATTGTAAAGAATCCTTGGCCTGTGGCCTTTTGCTCATGACTTTGCTTAAAGTTTTAAAATGAGTGCGTGTCGGCTCTTCTCCTGCCTTTTACCTTTTGACTCATGTTACACGCACGGGTTCCTTCCGGCTTCCGCCCCGCCTGTCAGCCAGCCGGGAGCCGGTCTGGGACAGGGACGGGGCATCGTCCTTGGGGAAAACGAGCGGGCCTTAGAGTCGTCCGGCTAGGGCTGGGGCGAGCCGGCAGGGGCTGGTTTCTAGAGGTAACATGGTCCGGTTGGACCTGTCCGGCTGCTACTCTTCAGGGGGCGTTCGCGTGGTAAGTTTCTTTCTACCCCATGGTTCCGCCAGCCGGACAGCCGGGGGCCGGTCTGTGGCTGGGTAGGAAGGGTAGGAAGAGGTTGCTTGCCCACGCTACTTGTCCGCTTCGGAGAAGAGCCGGTGAGCCCCCGGGCCAGGGAGCCGGACCCGGGTGCCTTGCTTAAAAAATGACAAGCCTTTGATGGAATTGAAAAAGGGGCATGCCCCAAGCGCCGGCTTGGGGCCCCCATTGCATTCATCGAGTTCCAACGGAAGGGAAGATACATACATACACGGTTTTTTTTTCCTTAGCAGTAGAACGGTCGAAGGAGTGCCGCGTTCCACGGGCGCTCAGTCTCTTCGCCGGAGGCGTCTCTCTTGCGCTTCTGCGACTTCTGGGCATCTATCAGGTAGTAGGCGTTGTTGTGCAACGCCTTGCTGACGATGAATGGGCCCTCCCATGGGGAGGACAGCTTGTGCTGGCCGGCAGTTCGCTGGATCCGTCTGAGCACCAGATCCCCCTCGCGGAAAGAGAGGGGCCGGATCCGCTTGCTGTGGTAGTGCCGGAGCTTCTGCTGGTAGATGGCCGTCCGGCTCAGGGCCAGCTCGCGTGCTTCTTCGAGTAGGTCGACGCCGTCTTCTCTTGCTTCCTTCGCATCCTTCTCCGTGTACAGGGTAACCCGAGGCGAATCGAACTCGATGTCGGTGGGGATGATCGCCTCGGACCCGTATACCAGAAAGAAAGGGGTGTAGCCGGTCGACCGGTTGGGCGTGGTCCTGACGCTCCAGAGGACGGCCGGCAGCTCATCGACCCAGCAGCCGGCCGACCGTACGAGGGGTGCCACCAGCCGAGGCTTGAGGCCGGCCAGGAGCAAGCCGTTTGCCCTCTCCGCCTGGCCGTTGGACTGTGGGTGGGCCACCGACGCGAGGTCGAGCCGGATGCCCTCCTGGGAGCAGAAACGCGCCATCGCGCCTTTGGCGAAATTCGTGCCGTTGTCGGTGATGATGCTGTGGGGAACGCCGTAGCGGACCGTGATATCTTTGATGAACCGGACGGCTGTGGGGCCGTCCAGCTTCTTGATGGGTCTGGCCTCGATCCACTTGGTGAATTTGTCGACAGCCACCAGCAGATGTGTCATGCCGCCCCGGGCAGTCTTGAAGGGCCCTACCATGTCCAGCCCCCAGACGGCAAAGGGCCACGAAAGTGGGATGGTCTGGAGGGCTGTGGCCGGCAGGTGGCTCTGCGTGCTGAAGCGTTGACACCCCTCGCACTTGTCGACCAGTCGCTTGGCCTCTTCCAAGGCCGTCGGCCAGTAGAAACCGTGGCAGAAGGCCTTGGCCACCAAGGTTCTAGAGGCGGCGTGATGCCCGCACTCGCCCTGGTGGATGTCGAGGAGGATTTCTTGCCCCTTCTCCGGCTCGACGCAGCGTTGGAACACGCCGGTGGTGCTGCGATGGACTAGCTCGTGGTTGATGATGCTATAAGCCGGGGCGCGGCGTTGGATCTGCCGGGCCTTGTCTTCGTCAGGGGGTAGCTCTCCGTGCAAGAGAAAAGCCAGAATGGGTTGGGCTCACGAGGGGGCCGAGACGGGAGCCGGCTCGAGCTTGAGTGGGGCGCCGGGGGCAGCCGGAGCCGGCCCGTCAGTCCCCGGGATCGGCTCGCCAGCCCCCGGGACCGGCTCGCCAGCCCCCGGGACTGGGACAGCGGGGGGTGCGGCGAACGCCGTCAGGACGGCCGTAGAGTCGGAGCCAGCCACCGCGGGGGCGCCGGATGTCGGAGCCAGCGGCGTTGGTGCTGTCGCCGGAGCTGATGGCGCCGGCAGGGCAGCCGGAGTCGGCGGCGCCGAAAGGGCTGCCGGAGCAGCCGGTACGAAGATAGACTCTGATTCGGGGGAAGGTTTGATAGAAGGCTTGGGCAGCCGCTCGAGGGAGACGCCGGCTGGGATGGCCTGCCGGGTGGAGCCGATTTTCGCCAACGTATCGGCCGCCTCGTTGTCCGCTCGGGGGACGTGGTGGAACACACAGCCCTCGAAGGAGCCGGTGAGCTGCTGGACGAGGAAGCGATAGCTGGCCATGTTGGCGTCCCTGGCGTCCCATTCGCCAGAGACCTGCTGTACCACGAGGTCGGAGTCGCCAAAGCAGATGATGCGCCGGATCCCGATCTCCTTGGCGAGCCGGAGGCCGTGGACGAGCGCCTCGTACTCGGCCACGTTGTTGGAGGCGGCGAAGAGGATCTGAAGCGCGTACTTGAGCTGGTCCCCCTTAGGGGATGATAGGACGATGCCGGCTCCCAGGCCGGTTCGCATCTTCGAGCCGTCGAAGTGCATGCGCCAATGCGTGGAGTCCGGGGGAGGCGGCACGAACTGGGTTTCGGCCCAGTCGACGAGGAAATCCGCCATGGCCTGTGATTTGATGGCGGTGCGTGGCTCGTACCGAATTTCGTGGTCGGCGAGGGCGATGGCCCATTTGGCGATCCGGCCGGTCGCGTCCCGGCCGCTCATGATCTCGCCGAGCGGGGCCGTGCTCACCACGGTGATGGCGTGCTCCTGGAAGTACTGCTTGACCTTCTTGGCGGCGAAGTATATGCCGTAGCACATCTTCTAGTAGTGGGGGTAATTCTGCTTGGAGGCGGAAAGGACCTTGCTGAGGTAGTAGACGGGGCGCTGGATCGGCAGCGCTTTGCCCTCTTCCGGCCGCTCCACCACCAGCACGACGCTGATCACGCGGGTGGTGGCCGCGATGTATGCGAGCATCGGCTCCTTCTCAGCCGGCGCCGCCAGGATGGGCGCGCTGGAGAGCGCGCGCTTGAGGTCGCGGAACGCCGCATCCGCCTGGTCGGTCCACTCGAACTTGGGTGACTTCCTCATGAGCTGGTAAAGAGGTACCGCCTTCTCGCCCAGCCGGCTGATGAACCGGCTGAGCGAGGCAAGACAGCCGGCAAACTTCTGGATGTCGACGAGCTTGGCCGGCTTGCGCATGCGCTCGATGGCTCTGATCTTCTCCGGGTTAGCTTCGATGCCGCGGGCGGACACGAAGAAACCCAGGAGCTGGCCGGCTGGCACGCCGAACACGCACTTCTCCGGGTTCAGCTTGATCTTGTATTCGCGTAAGTTGGCGAAGGTCTCCCGGAGATCGTCGAGGAGGCTGAAATGCTTCTTGGTCTTGACGACGATGTCGTCCACGTAGACGTGGACGTTCCTGCCGATCTGCGGCAGGAGGCACTTCTGCATGCAGCGCTGGAAAGTGGCGCCTGCATTCTTCAGACCGAAGGACATGGTGATGTAGCAGTAGGCCCCGAAGGGGGTGATGAAGGAGGTCTTCAGCCGGTCGGCCAAGTCCAGTTTGATCTGGTGGTAGCCTGAGTAGGCGTCCAGAAAAGACAGCAGGTCGCAGCCGGCCGTGGAGTCGATAACTTGATCGATCCGCGGCAGGGTGAACGGGTCCTTGGGACATGCCTTGTTCAGGCTCGTGTAGTCGATACACATGCGCCATGTCTTGTTTTTCTTCAGCACCAGGACTGGGTTGGCCAGCCAGTCCGGGTGGAACACTTCCATGATGAAGCCGGCTGCAAGCAGCCGGGCGATCTCCTCTCCTATGGTACGCCGCTTCTCCTCGGAGAAACGGCGCAGGGGTTGCTTGACCGGCTTTGCATCCGGCCGCACATGAAGTTTGTGCTCGGCGAACTTCCTCGGAACACCCGGCATGTCTTTTGGAGACCATGCGAAGATGTCCCGATTCTCACGGAGGAAGTCGACGAGCTCGCCTTCCTATTTGCTGCTGAGGTTGGCGCCGATGGTGACGCACTGCTTGGGGTTGGCCGGATCGAGCGGCACCTGCTTGGTGTCTTTGGACGGCTGGAACGACGCCTCGCTGGTTGTTTGGGACGGGGGAGCCGGTACGGCCGGCTCGTTGGAGGCGTGAGCCACGAGCCGGTCGAGCTGCCGCTTCTCCTCCGCTATCTCCAGGGCCTCGACCAGCCGGCTGCCGTCACGAGCGCACTCGATCGACATTTTGTAGTTGCCGGCGATGGTGATGATGCCCTTGGGGCCCGGCATCTTGAGCTTGAGGTAGGCATAGTGGGGGATCGCCATGAACTTGACGAGGGCCGGCCGGCCTAGCAGCGCGTGGTAGGGGCTGTCAAGGTTCACCACCTCGAACCAGACCGGCTCACGGCGGAAGTGGCTCTAGTCGCCGAAGAGGACGTCGAGTTCGATCTTGCCGATGGGGGTGCAGGACTTTCCCGGCACGATGCCGTGGAAAACCGTCCGGCTCGCTCGCAAGTCTTTCTCCTTGAGCCCTAGCTTGAGCATCGTGTCGCGATAGAGGATGTTGATGCTGCTGCCTCCGTCGACCAACACCCGCGAGAAACGGCAGGTGCGCCTCTCGGAGACGATGGTGGGATCGAGGACGAGGGCATGACTGCCTGGGTTTGGCATCACGGCCGGGTGGTCCGCCCGGCTCCAGGTGACCGGCTTCTCGGACCAGTGCATGAACTGGGGGACCGAGGGAGCGACGGCGTTCACCTCGTGCCGGCGCTGGCGCACGCTGTGTTTGTCGGTTGCTTCGCTAGTGAAGACAACGTAGGACCCGTCCTGGCGAGGGAACTGGTCGTGGAGGCGGCCGTCATTGGCTGCCGGGGTCGGAGCAGGCGGCGGGGCCTGGGCCGGAGCCGGCTCGCGGGGAGCCGGAGGCGGAGGAGCCGGAGGGCCCTCGCCTCGGGCCAGCCGCTGGGAGAAGATGCACTGCCGGAGCGTATGGGTGGCTGGCTTGGCCCCGGAGTGGTGCTTGCAGGGTAGGTCGAGTATTTGCTCGAAGGTAAGCTTGGGCTGCCAGGCGGCCTTGCCGGTGCGCTGACGCTGGCTGGGGGCCTGGGCAGCCGGTTGCTCCTCTTCGATGGTAGCGACCTGCCGGCTCCCGTAGCGGGGGTCCGGCTGATCGGGCTTGCGTTTGTTGTTCTGCTGCTGCCGGTTGTCGGCGGCTGCCCGCGGCGCGGCAGGCGGCGGTGCTGGCTTGGCTGGCGCGGTGACCTTCATCCGCATTGCGGAGTCGGCCGTGGCGTATTTGTCAGCCTTGGCCATCAGGTCCGCCAGGGTGGCCGGCTCGGAGCACAAGAGCTTGTGCTTGAGGTGGGTGCCGTCGCGGCAACCCTCGATGAAATACTGGATGGCCTGCACCTCGTGCACTCCCTCGCAGGAGTTGCGGAGCTCGGTCCAGCGCGTGAGGTAGTCGCGGAGGGGCTCTTCCGGCCCCTGGACACACATAGCCAGCTCGCGGGGCCGGCCGGGCCGCTTGTAGGTGCCGGTGAAGTTGCGGACGAACGCTTCCTCGAAGTCCGTCCAGGTGTTGATGCTGCCGGCCGACAGGCTGTTTAGCCAGGTCCGGGCCGAGCCGGTCAACATCAAGGGGGCGTAGCGCACGGCTACGCGTTTGTTCCCCCTGACGATGCCGACCGCGGTGGTATAGTCGACCAGCCAGTCCTCCGGCTTGGCGGAGCCGTTGTACTTCGGGGTGTCGCGAGGGAGAGTGAAGCCGGCTGGGAACGGCTCGTTGCGAATCCGGGGGCCGAAGCACGCCGGGCCGATCGAGCCCTCCTCCTCGAGGAGGGCCGACTGCGCTAGCCGCTCGATGCGGGTCCGAGCGTCGTTCTCGCTCCGCGGGGCGCGCGGGCCGAGCCGAGCGGCGAGTTCAGGGCGCACAGTTGGAGCAGGCGAGCGGGCACGTTCCCGCCGCGGGGGCGGGGTATGGTCCCGGCTGCGTCGGCTACCGCCAGCCGGAACGTCGTTGCGCCGGCTGTCGACGGCCGGCTGTTCGTCTCGCAGCCGGGTGCGTCCGTTGTGGGACCCAGCGCCCCGCCGGCCGGAGCCGCGAGGGGAAGAGGCCTGCTGGACCAGCCGGCGCTGGCCGGCAGTGGGCGGAGGGTCCCCCTCGGGGACGGGGATCTCGGAGCCGGCGTTGTCGCCGTCGAGCCGAGCCTGCTGGGCGTTGGCGGTGGCGATGAGGTCTTGGATGTGTCGTTCCTGCAGCTCTCGCTCTTCGCCCTCCAGGCCGGCGAGGTCGGCGTAGGCCACGTGAGCTGCCCTTAGGTTGGCAGCCGGCGTGTCGTAGGTGGGAAGCCTGCCACCGAGGATTTCCGCGACCACGCGGCCGCGGTTGCAGACATCACCGCGCCGGCTGGGCTCGTTGCCGGCGGGGGTGAGGCCATAGGCGGAGTTATACTCGCGCTGCGCGGACTCCATCCGGCGCTTGGTGGCGGCAAGCATGGTTGCCTCGTCGAACAGCAGCCGGCGAGCGGCTTCCAGTTCAGCCGTAGCCGTGGCTGGGTTTGTCGTCGGTGCGACGGAGGTGCTGAGGCCCCGAAGCGCGGCGCCGAGGGGGTCGGAGGTGCCGGCGCGAGCGGCTGCGGCGGCCGCGTCCGCCTCCGCCCTGGCACGTCCGGAGGTTGTGGAGGAGCCGGTGGCCATCACCCTCGCGCGGACGCGGGGGTCGCCGGCCTCACCCGGGGCGAGCGCGCCCACGGACGAGGACGGGTCGAAACAGTCGAGTACCTGGCTAGGGTACTCGTCGGCAACTGGCTCGTCGGCGAGGCTCAACCTATCGACGCGCTCAGAGAGGATGGCGATGTCGATCAGCGGGTCGCTACCGAGCCGCTCAACGGAGAGGTCGGCAGCGACGCCCGCAGGGCCAGCGGGGGTGGGGTTCCGCCCCGCAGGAGCAAGCCCCACGAGCGTGCAGTTCCGCCCGGACGCGGGGCGGCCGGGGGAGGTGGCGAAGGGTCTCGCCCGGAGCATAACTCCGGCCGGCGCCGCGGAGGGCCCCACGGTGGGCGCCAACTGTCGTCGTTTTCTCACGACAGATGCCATGGGGTGGCTTATCGAGAGTGGTTGGGGCCGAAGGACGCCGACGGGCTCCGGGAGCGGGATTAGGCACAAGCGGTGATGGACACGCGATGTACCCAGGTTCAGGGCCCTCCGTGGGAGGTAATACCCCTAGTCCTGCTAGTCTAGTTGGATGGGGAGAGATGTTACAATGGTGCTCCTCGAGCTGTTTGTCTAGAGGTAGAAGAGGGAGCAGCCGGCTCCTCTTCCCTTGCTGTGTGTGATTGTGAGAGGGGGGCGAATGCCTCCGTGCGTGTGCCTCTGCCCGATGCATGGGGGCCTCGGGGGGTTTTATAGGCCAACCCCCCGGCTTACAATATTCCTAAGGTACTGAGAAGGGGGACCCGGCTGGCAGCCCCTCCAGCCAGCCAGGGGGCCCGCCGGCTGGGTCGTCTTGTCGTCTGTAGGTCCCGCCGGCTGCGCGGTCCCATCGCCAACTGGGACCCGCCAGCCGGCTCTTCTATTGGCCCGCGCTCACCTGCCGCGGCACGGGCCGCCCCGCCCGGCGTCGTCTTGCGCCAGCCGGCCGAAGTCAGCGGTACGGCCGGCAGCGCTGTAGCCACGCCGGGGCAGGTAATGGAGTGGATGGTGGCGCAAAGGTACTGTGGCTCCGCCGGGTCTCAATCAGTCTCCGGTCAGCGGTACGACCGCCCGGACTGTAGCAATGCGCGCCTGTGCGTCAGCGGTCGCTGTAGCCACATCGGAGTCCGTCGCGGGGGTCGCGTCCTGTCAGCGTACTTGGCCGCAGTGGGAGGGGATGGATACCTGCCCGTCCGGAGGTCGGGGGGCGGGCTGGTCGTGTAGCGGCTGGGAGTGCCTGGGCGAAGGCCAGGTGGCCGGCTTCTGTCCAGCCGGCCACGGGCCAGCCAGCCAAGGGGTCAGCCGGCCGCTCGCCAGCCAGCCACGGACCAGCCGGCCGCGGGGCAGCCGGCCATTTGTCAGCCGGTCGTGGACCAGCCGGCCGCGTAGTTTTTCGGAAAGGGGCTTGAACTTCCTCTCCTTGGCATACCCAGGGGTAGTAACCCCGTCAATATGCATAGTGACTAATTCACTTGCTTCGTTGATAGAAAAAAAAATAAGGCAAAAAGCATGAAAACACTGTAACAACTAACAAGTACTATTTCTTTAGAAATAAGAAGTACACAAGAAACAGCGTAACGGAGTACCCCAAGGCGGTATGAACCAAATGTGAAGATCTTAGCATTTGCTTCTTGCACAAACTGCTCGCCATAACCGCTCACTCTAGTGGCCTTCTTAATCCATGTTTTCACAGTCTGCCAAGACAAACAACAAGTCATCTTGAAACCGGCCTACCCAAAATATAAGCACATCGGCAGAGTATGCTCAAACCTGGTCAAGTTTGCCTAAGACCTCTTCTCGAGAGACAGCTTCCTCTTGACTCTCGTACAAGCCCGCATCAGCAAGAAACTGGTTAACATCAATATAACAACATATGAGCAAAACATATTAAATAAGAGAGCAGCAGAAAATTTGCAAATTCTTGGTCCATCTGACACCCATGCCACATAGGCTCGCACCTTTTCGACCCCGGCTGTCTGAATGACATCCTTCTCGGTCGGCCCGCTTAACGAGATTGGCTCGGAGACGCCAAGATAACCAGGATTGCTCTTCGCCATCGAGGCTCCCAAATTATTATTTTTATTTTTTGATGAAATGTCGATAGTACAAAGTTGTATATAAAGCAAAGCAGGTTGCTGGGCTAAACTGCACCGATACGGATACATAAATTCAGCATTTTGGAAAAGCGCCAATACGCCAATACAGGGATAAGTTTTACTATTTTTTAATTCACAAAAAAAATATGTATAGAAGCTAGGAACAGCAGATTGCTTTCTTGTTGGCTCTACTGTGGATGCCGAAGCAGCTCCAAGCCCCTCCAACTGACAATGTTGATGCCCTGTTTCAATCCAAGTTCCAAAGAGGTAGAATTAGACTTTTAGTAAGTGTAAAATGAATATGGAGCATCAGATCATATCTTAGTTAGTTGTATATCTATCATGGCATAACACATAAGGTGGAACCTGAAAATCAATCAGCTAACATGCAAAAGGAGAAACAATCACTTTAAATGGTAATATTTTAGGTCTGACTGTTAAAATCAACAACACAGCGTAACAGTACCACTGTATTCCCAATCATAAACAAGACTTGGACATCTATCATGCCAACAATACCACTAGTACTAATGTGTCAACCAATTTCGGCCAGTATAACCAAGACAAAGCTCCTGCTCTCTCAAATTGCATGTTACTGCTAAGCTTTGATTTCAGGTCAAGACGGTGCAGATAAAACAACATAATCTTTTCCTTTTCATATATCGTCAATCATTGCATGTTTCACTGCTAACATGTTTAAACCAAAACAATTGCTCATCTGGAAAAAAAATCAAACAATTTGTAAACATTTAGCCCTGCAAGCATTATCACAAACACCTAACAAGAAAAATCATTTCACATGTAAACTTGAATGTGCACTCGAAAAATCATGCAGCAAGTACTCATCAAGAAATAATCATCATTACATTCTCACAATATCAAATCTACAGCAAGTACCAACCCAATACAAAAATCAGGAAAGACATTTGAACAAACAGAGGATGCAAGAGGAAGGAGGGAGTGGGGATGAGGGAAAAGGGAGAAACGAGGGAGAAGGGACGACGAAGGAGTGATGTCTACCTGCCTAATGACTGCCGGCGTAACTCCGGGCGGCGGCGTTGCTGGCCGGGAGCGGCTGCTCCAGGAGGGCGGCGCTGCTAGTGGGAGCGGCTGCTCGACGGAAGGAGGCGCTTCTGGGCTCCTGTACCGGCAGCGGGGCGGCGGAGGCTTCGGCCGGCTGGGAGCGCCGCGGCGGCGGGCCGGCGGCGGAGGAGGAGTCGGGAAAGGACGGGGGTCGGTGGTGGCCGGTGGACGTTAGTCGGTACGGGCTGTCAAAATAATAAAACAAAAAAAGTTCGAGCTAGGCGAGCTATGAACTCGGTTCGATTTTATGGTCAGTTTGCTTGAGCTCTACAAATGAATCAAAAAAAAAAATTTGAGGGGACAATGAATCAAATTTGATAGGACATCTTGTGATAATTTCATACGTCGGATTATGTTTGCAACTCCGCTTACTTTCTTATACTGTATATCCTATGAATGAGATTGCCCATATAAAAACGTTAAGCTTATTTTGTAGTGCCTATGCCACCTTCAATTAAATCAACTTGATATATGAATATGGCATAGATTAAAAAAAATCTTGGTTAGTAGTATTTGCATATCTTGTGCTGATATTGTCATGCTACCTTTTCATAATTTGCGTAATTCTTCACATATCTCATGCCATGACCACTTTGCTTTTGGACATGCATTATTTTAGATGTTGTTCAAATTCTTTGTGTGTTGCTTGCAACATGCTTATACTATTGCCCATGAGGAAGGACCTATAGTTCTCTCGTGCATTGTCGGAGAAGTGTTTGTGCCAGGGTACACTCTCCAAAACCCTGGTTCGAACTCTAAGGCATTTTTGTCCAGCAACCTCTCAACCCGGCGGTGACCTTGGCAAGGCTATGAACTAGCGGAGCTTCGCGAGAACACACGCACGCAGGGCACGGCAGGGACACGGGAGTTACCCAGGTTTGGGCCACCAAGCGGTGTAAAACCCTACTCATGTTTGTTTGGATTGCCCTTCGGGATAGCACAAGTGTTGCAAGGTGGAAGAAAGTGAGAATGACCAATTGTCCAACCTAAGAGAGATCGATCCCCCTCTAAGGTAGCAGCATTGTCCCTCTTGTAGTTGCCTTGGTCCTCTTCCCCGAAAATATCGGCGGGAAAGGGCAGCCACAGGGCGGCAATTCAAAGGAGGACAAGCGCTCAGTCTTATCCTGACAAAAGGTGGTCTTCGCCTGCAAAGGCGCCGTCCATGACGCGTTGGTGGGCTCGGTGATGACCTCCATCCTGGCAAGCCGCGTCATCGCGGTATTTTTTTCACTGGAATGACAAGCTTTGGGAACTTGCTTTGGGGGAGGCAGCGGGCGCTGCACTTTACACCAAAGAGGAAATCATTTCCTGTTCGTGCCTACTAGCATGGCCTCTGTCATCCTTATCTGTATGGGCGCATCACCAACGTGGTGGGCACGTAGCCATGCGACTAGCGCCGCATGACCCCTTCAAGCGGAGGGCCTCGCGGGAAGCCGCCTCGTGAGGAAGGCCTCGCGAGGCCACCTACGACTGAAGATGATCGTCTTGAAGAGCCTCGCCTCGCGGGGAGGGGCCTCGCGAGGTGCTTTGCCTGTGGAGATCTTGAGTGGGCCGCCTCCTGGGCCCTTAGACAGGTGTCACTTCCTGGGTCGTAGGCAGATGGGCCGTGGTACCCTGGTTCCCACTCGACCGATAGTAGCCCCCCAAACGGCGGTGCACACGTTCCGCCCGTTGAGAACGAAACGACGCGGGGCAAAACGACGTGGGGCCTTAGTGGACTGGCGGGCCCAGGCAGGGACGCATGGCAGGACGACAGAACGGGGACGCCCCCACTTCCCCTACGACGCCTCGGTAACCGTCCAGCTTGACATAAAAGTCTACACACGCGCGGCGTGGGCGCAGTCATCACCTTCTGTGCACTATTTGCCTCCCTCGCACGCTGCCTCCTACTTCTCCTTCCTCTCGCTCCCAAGTTTTCTCCGCCTCCATGGCTCCTCCCGCTAGGCAGAACAAGGAGCCTGCGCCGGAACTAGCCATGCAGCAGTCCATCGTCCTCAACCAAGAGGCGCTGGACAAGGTGGTTCCGATGATGGCATGCACCCACAACGAGTGGGGGGCACGAAGATCTGGCCGGCGGTGCGCGCGGACCGTGACCTGGAGGCCACAATCTTCCCCTTCTTCATCCACTCCTTCTACGTCGGCCTAGTGTCGCCCTTCTCTGATTTCTTCACCACCATCCCCGCCCACTACCAGATCCATGCGCTCCACCTTCAACCCAACTCCATCTTCCTCCTCGCCATCTTCGCCTATCTCTACGAGGGATTCCTGGGGATGATGCCATTGGTGTCCCTCTTCAGTACCTTTTAAGCTTGAGGCTGACCGCGGCGAGCTAGCGCTTGGGGTGTGCCTCGTTCCGCGTCATCGAGGGGATGGCCTCTAGCATCGTCAACCTGAAGATCCCGAAGAAGGTGGAGGGCTTCAGGGCGCGCTGGTTGTATATGGACGTAGGCCAGCACAGCCCCCTCTTCCTGGTCCCGGATGCGCCCAGCGAGAAGAGCTCCGGATGGGAGCACGACAAGATCACCGGGCCACGGTTGAAGCCGCTTGTGGCGAGGATGAAGGCCCTGCGGGCAGCTGGCCTCACGGGGCCCATGATCGCCAGGGAGTCCATGTGCTGGCGCATCGTCCCACTCTAGAAGCACTCGCACCCGGTGTGGGCCTACTACGGCCGAGCGGACCGGATGAGGCTAAGCGCCAACAACCTCCAAGCGCAAGTGCTTCAGGAGGTCATGAAGATCCTGTTCGCCGAGGAAGTGTCGCACCTGTCTGAAGGCGGGTACCCATTGTACCTCCTCAACGATGGGGCCGCGATCGTGGAGTCGATGTCGCGATTTGATGAGTGGGTACTGGTCCCCGCAGGCCACGTGGGGTGCCGCGAGAACCCTCTCTTGGTGGTGCCCAGCTTAGGCGGCCGTGAGGACGCCAGGACCTTGGCAGGCGCTAACGAGGAGGTCAGGGGGATGCCGCCCCGAGAAGCCGCCACACATTGCTACTCAACGACGGCGACGACGATGATGACACCGAAGGGTTCGTGCTCGCGCCCTCGAGGCCTGTGAGCACGAGGGGCGAAGACAACGCCGACGAGAATGGGGACGAGCCTCATGTGGTGGAGACTGATACTTGTGATCTGCGTTGGGTTTTCCGTGAAGAGGAACAGATAATTGCAGCACAAAGTGGGTAAGTATTTCCCTCAGTTATGAAACCAAGGTTTATCAAACCAATAGGAATATCAATCCTCAACCGTCTTCAGCGACTGCACACAAAAGAGCAAACAACTTGCACCCAACGCGGGCAAGAGGGTTGTCAATCCCCTTGATCTCGTTTTTTGCAAGCAAATGAGTTGTGTAGATAATTGTAGATAATTGTAAATTTCAAAATAAAATAAAAAATAAATAAAGGCAACAAGGTAATAGTAGCGTTTATGAATGTATAAGTGAATAGACCCGGGGGGCATAGTTTTCCCTAGCAGCATCTCTCATGTAGGCAACATACGGTGGGTAACAAATTACTGTTGGGTAATTGATAGAAAAGCGGATAGTTATGTGATTTTCACGGCAATGATCATGTGTATATAGGCATCACGTCCATAAACAAATAGGCCGACTCCTGCCTGCACCTATTACTATTACTCCACTCATCAACCGCTATCCAGCATGCATCTAGAGTATTAAGTAAAACAGAGTAATGCATGAAAAACGATGACATGATGTAGACAAAGTAAACTCAAGCAATATGAATAAACCCCATCGTGTTATCCTTAGTAGCAACAACACAAAGATGCAACTTGTCCCCTTCTGTCACTGGGATATAGAAACTCGTCGGGTTGAACCTACCACAACGCACCTCTCCCACTGAAGATAGATCAATCTACTTGACCAAAGCACATCGATAGATCGGAGAGAATTACGAAGCTATAATGATCATGCAAATAAGAATCTTAATATTCAGATGTGACTCAAATACTTTTCATGAATAATCTGAACATAAACCCACAATTCATCGGATCCCAACAAACACACCACACAATAGGATTACATCGGATAGATCAAAGCGAAGATGCGATGATCATTGTATTGAAGATCACGAGATAGAGAGATTGCCATCTAGGTACTAGCTATGGACCCGTAGGTCTGTGGTGAACTACTCACACATAATCATGAGTTCAGCAAGGTTGATGAAGAGGCCCTCCGTGATCGATCCCCCCTCCGGCAGGGTGCTAGAACAGAGCTCCAGATGGCCTCGCGACGGAATAGAGACTTGCGGCGGCATAAAAAGGGTTTCGGGATTGCCTCCAGGGTTTTCACGATATATGAGAATTTATAGGCCAGAGAACGAGGTTGAGAGAGCCGCCAGGGGCCCACAAGCCATCAGGGCGTGACCCCTCCCAGGGCGCGCCCTGTTGGCTTGTGGGGCCCTGGTGTGGCCCCGAGCCTTCTTCCGAATCTCCCAGGTCTTCTTTTGGTCCAGAAAAAATCATCAAAAAGTTTCGTGGCAATTGGACTTCGTTTGGTATATTGTAAACCTGAGATGTGAAAAACATACAGAAAACAGCAACTGGCACTGGGCATTGGGTCAATAGGTTAGTGCTCAAAAAATAATATAAATTGGTAAATAAAGACCCAAAAAGTATCCTAGAATGACAATATATCAGCATGGAACAATCAAAAATTATAGATACATTGGAGACGTATTAGAGACCCGCTTCGGCCCGGTGGAGCGAGACTCCGGCCGGCCACGCGGCGAGCCCTCCGGAGGGAGCTCAAGTGAGCCCCGCAGGAGCGATGGCGGCGGTAGCCGCCTGAAGAGGCTGAAGAAGAGGTGTTGGGCTCCTACAGACGAGTAAGTTCCCGCCTCTAGTTCCTTTCTTTTCTATCTTCTGTTTCTCGAGGTCTGGCACTGAGCCCTCAACTACAAAGGAGCCAGCGCAGAAGAAAAAGAAGATCGTAAAGCCCCCGTGCCCTCACCCGTGAGGCAGACCGGGGAGGCCCACGCGCCCACTCCAAGCAGTGAGGGGCGCGAGGAGGTTGCCTGCCAACCTGAGGCTGAGGCGGGGCGCACGAAGGAGGAGCAAGAGCGCACCACATCTCATGTAGCGCGCGAGAATATGCCCCCTGCGGCTGAGGAGAGCGGGCCCAGGGAGGAACCCTCTGGAGGAGGGGCGGTGCCTCCGGAGGCGCCTTATGCGGAGGGCGCCACGACGATGGAGGATGCTGACGAGCCAACTCCTATGCTGCACAACACACCTGCCAGGGAGGTCCTTGCCGACGAAGGGGCTACAACAATCCCCCAGCGCTCGCCTATGCATCAGGCCCCCGACGCTGCCGCGACGAGCCCGGAGCCCGCGCTGGAGCGGCAAGCTGAAGAGGAGGCCACGCGGAGACCCCAGCACTCGGTGAGGAGCAGGGGCAAGGGACCCGAGAGGGGGCATGACGCCGGGCCCTCACATACCATGACGGTGGAGGGCGATGCGGAGCCGAACTCCGGCTGGGCCCTGCGGCTTGTAAGCGGCATCGCCGTCCTTGAGTGCCGGGTACTGCAAGGCGCCAGGGTAGCCCTGGACGCGCTCAAGGCGGACCTACAGGTGGAGGAGGCGTGCCTCGCTGATGAGCGCATGCGCCTCACGGAGGGATGGCGCCAACTCAGCGTGGCCATCAAGCTGGGCCGCCGGCAGGAAAACGCCGCGCGTGAGCGACATGAGAAGGTCTCCCATGACGCCAAGGAGCTCTACACAAGCACCGTTTGGGACGTCGAGGACACATAGGTGCAACGCGAGGCGGCGGAGGACTGCGAGAAGGTCCTCCTGGTGCAGGCTGCCTTGTGGGAGCAAGAGCTCCGGACGAAGGAGGAAACTGTCGCGGCCCGCGAAGGGCAACTTGCCTCCCGAGAGGAGGAGCTCACCAAGCGCGAGGAGCTCGCAGCTCGCGAGATGGACATTGGGATCTGGGAGCGAGAGCTCGCAAGGACCACGTCCAAACAGGAGGCTGAACGCGAACGCGTGGAGACGCTGGAGCGCCAGGTGGTGGACGCCCAAGCCTCCTACAACAATCGCCTCCAGAAATCCAACGCCCGGTTGGCAGAGAAGGAGGAGAAGATCAACGCTGACGCCGACATGAAGGCCAAGCAGGACTGCGTGACTCTCGCCAAGGACCACAATTAGAGGCTGAAACTCCAGCAGGACCGCTTCACCAAGAAGCGAGATCGCCAGCCTCAAGGAGCAGCTTCAGGAGGTGGAGGCAGCCCGCCAGCTCACGCTGAAGGCCAAGGAGGATGCTTAGGGGGAGTTGGAGTCCCTCCGGACCCAGGTGGGCGATGTCTCCGACGTCGTCGAGAAGGCCCAGTACTCCGCAGCCCAAGCACGGACGCTGCAGGTCGAGTGCGCCAAGGTGTTCCGCACCCTCGTGAAGCGTGCCCACAGCACCGTGTGCAGGTTTGTTGATGCTGACACAGTCCCCATTTTCCCATCGCTGACACCGATGTCGGTTACATGGACTTCTTCACCAAGCTCGTGGAGGCGCTGGAGAAGGGGTCCTCAATTGTCGATGATTCCATCGAGGAGTAGTGAAGCGACCTCCTGGGCCACGTGGTGACGCGCGTCTTTAGCAACCTGTACCGTGTCGACGCCAACTTTGACTTCGACAGGGTGAGGAGCCCCATCCCGAAGGAGGTGCACAAGGAGCTCAGGAAGGTGGTTCAGGAGCCTGTGGATGTCCTGGTCCAGAAGTTCGCGCACATCGACGAGGACTCTGACAACGAAGTTGAAGACATCGACGACGACAACAGCGACATGCCTCCTCTGCCTAGGCCCTCTTTCTCTCCTTGTATCTTGTTATCCAAATGGTTGTAGCCCCGTGGGGGGCGTGAAAACACTTGTTTTGCGATTGCGCTAAGTCTTTAATTATTTGTTGTAACTTTTTGTTCGCTCATGAGGCTCGTTTTTCTTTTTTACATGCCTTCATGCTCTACGTTGCCAGGACCCAGCCCCCGAGAGTGCTACGACCGTCGCTGGTATGTTAGGATGCGTGCCTAACACGGCCAGAGGGTGTAGGGCTCCACGAGGCGGTAAGGGCTCCTGAGGCGTGATGCTCAGGAAGCCCCCCTTTGACGTGCAAGTGGCTAGTGTAAAGGAAAAACCAGCAACACTCACGAGATCACAAGGAGAAAGAAATCCAAGAGGCACTCAAGGAATTAACGAAACGCTTGGACTTAGCTTTTTGTGGGGTGTGAGTCTTGGTGCGCCACAACCTGTAGGATACGCCTCGCGAGGCGCCGGCCCATGACCTCTTGATGGCTCTTGGTGAACTCGGGTGTTGTAGGCTGCCTCGCGAGGCCTCCTGTAGACCTCTTTAGGCGGCAGTGCGCTGCGGACTGCTTCGTGGGTTGGCGCTCGTGAAGCTTCCTATGCCCTGCATCAGCGATAGCGATATGCCAGCAAGTTTCACAAGTGATGGAGCAGCACGCGCTCGTGAGGTCACTCATGGGTGTCACGCGAGGAGACATAGTACCAAGGACCATGGTGAGATGACGTGCACAAGAGCAGGCCCGCGAGCCAGAGCTCAGTCACTTGGGGTTAGCAGTGCTGCTGGGACTGACCCAAGCACAAGCATTGTGTCCAGCCCCTGCTCGCGTGATACACAGGAGGGAAATCGCTAGCGCGCACAGATCCTGGAACAAAAATGCTCACCAAGCACGCATGATAATTTAGGAAATAAAATTTTACTGTTGCATGAAGGAGTTTCATTACCCAAACCAAAAAGAGAGTGTTGCCGTGACCGAGCACGGAGCAGCTTGAGGTTGTAGTGGCCAGGCGACGCCCTCAAGTAAAAATTCCACCATGACTGAGCATGGGGCCCCACTGGGTTGTCGGCGGGATCTCTTGTGGCTACGCGTCGACGCAAAAAGAGAGGCTAATGGAGCATGTACAACTCCATTTTGTTCGTGCCCGTGAGGTCACGGGTAGAACTTGCAAAGGTGTTGGATGTTCCATGTCTTTTGTACCGGAACACCCTCCTTTGTCTCCAGCCATGCTGAGCCAGGCGAGGAAACATGGACGACCCTAAACGGGCCTTCCCACATGGGTGAGAGCTTGTGGAGTGCTTCTCTTGAGAGGATCCTTCACAGGACAAGATCGCCAGCTTCAAGGGTGCGGGGGCATATGTTGCGGTTGTGGTAGCGACGCAGTGCCTGCTGATACCGTGCTGCGTGGATGGCAGACTGGCGGCGTGCTTCCTCGAGGAGGAGCATATCAGCTTCCCGCGGGCCATCCTGGCGGGCTTCATCGAAGGCCAGGACCCACGGGGACCCATGCTTGAGCTCAGTAGGAAGGACCGCTTCTGCCCCATAGACGAGGAAGAAGGGAGTTTCACTGGTAGGCTTGGTTGCAGTTGTGCATATTGACATAGCATGGGCTGGAGCTCGTCGAGCCAGCCTTTGTCGCAGGCGGTGAGCTTTTTATTGAAGCTCTGTGTCTTGAGGCCCTTGAGGACCTCAGCATTAGCACTCTTGGCCAGGCCATTGCTTCGCAGGTGCGCCACGAAGGCGTAGCAGATTTGCGTGCTGATGATGTCGCAGTAGGACGTGAAGAGGCCGTTGGTAAACTGTGAGCTGTTGTCGGTGATGATGCGGTTGGGGACGCCGAAGTGGCACACCAGGCCCTTGATGAACTTGACAACTTATCTCGCCGGAATGGAGCGGACAGGCTCCACTTCTGCCCACTTGGTGAACTTGTCGATGGCGACGTAGAGGTAGCGATAGCCTCCGGCTACGCGAGGGAAGGGGCTCAAGATGTCCAGCCCCCAGACCGTGAAGGGCCACGAGAGGGGAATGGTCTAGAGCCCTTGCGCTGGCTGATGGATCTGCTTGGCGTGGAACTGGCAGGCTTCGCAAGATTGGACCACCTCGGTGGCGTCTTGAAGCACTGTGGGCCAGTAGAAGTTGCTGTGGAACACTTTTCCGGCGAGGGTGCACGAAGAGGAGTGGTGGCCGCAGTCTACATCATGTATGTCAGCAAGCAGCTCGCGCCCTTGCTCTTCGGAGATGCACCGTAGAGCAACTCCATTGGGACGCCTTCGGTAGAGATCGCCATCCCTCAGGCAGTAAGTCCCAGCTTGGTGGCCCACGCGCTCTGCTTCGGTGTCATCTTCCGGAAGAGTGTCGTTTGATGTCTACTACGCAACTTTATTCTTGTAGACTTTGTTGGGCCTCCAAGCACAGAGTTTTGTAGGACAATAGCAATTTTCCCTCAAGTGGATAACCTAAGGTTTATCAATCCGTGGGAGGTGTAGGATGAAGATGGTCTCTCTCAAGCAAGCCTGTAATCAAATACAAGAAATCTCTTGTGTCCCCATCACACCCAATACAATGGCAAATTGTATAGGTGCACTAGTTCGGCGAAGAGATGGTGATACAAGTGCAATATGGAAGGTAGATATAGGTTTTTGTAATCTGAAAATATAAAAACAGCAAGGTAATAAATAGTAGACAGCGAGCAAAACGATATATTAATGCTTGGAAATAAGGCCTAGGGGTTCATACTTTCACTAGTGCAATCTCCCAACAATGCTAACATAATTGGATCATATGATCATCCCTCAACGTGCAGCAAAGAATCACTCCAAAGTTCCTATATAGCGGAGAACAATAAGATGAAATTGGTGTAGGTAGTAGAACCACCTCAAAGTTATTCTTTCCGATCAATCTTTTGGGCTATTCCTATAAGTGTAACAAACAGCCCTAGAGTTCGTACTAGAACAACACCAATGATACATATCAATCAACCCTAATGTCACCTAGATACTCCAATGTCACCTCAAGTATCCGTGGGTAAATTATGCGACATGCATCAAACAATTTCAGGTCTATCATATTCAATCCAACACAAAGAACTTCAAGGAGCACCCCAAGATTTCTATTAGAGAACGTGGTATGAAAACGTGCAATCAACCCCTATGCATAGATCCCCAAGGTCACCGGAATCCGCAAGTTAATGCATCAACATATATCAAGTGAATCAATAGAATACCCCAATGTCACTACGGGTGTCCCACGCAAGACGTACATCAAGTGTTCTCAAACCAAAATATTCAATCCAACATAACGAGATCTCATAGGTAAAGATTCAATTCATCACAACAAGGTAGCAAGGGAATAACATCATATGATCCGACTATATTAACAAAGCCCGTGATACATCAAGATCGTGACATCTCAAGAACACGAGAGAGAGAGAGAGATTGAACACATAGCTACTGGTACATACCCTCAGCCCCGAGGGTGAACTACTCCCTCCTCGTCATGGCCTCCGTCGGGATGATGAAGATGGCCACCGGATGATGATTTCCCTCTCCGGCAGGGTACTGGAACGTCTCCAGATTGGTTTTTCGTCGATACAGAGAGTTGCGGCGGCGGAACGGAGAGTCTCTGTTTATTTCTGGGGTTTTTGGGATTTATAGGATTTTTCAGCATTGGAATCACGCGCAACGAAGCCACGTGGGGCCCACCACATATCAGGGCGCGGCCTAGGGGGGCGCCCTGATGGCTTGTGCCCCATGCGTGGCTCCCCTCCGGTGGTTCTTTGCTCCAATATGGCTTATTTCCTCCAGAAAAAAACACCAAAAAGTTTTGGTCGATTCTGAGAACTTTCATTTTCTGCACAAAAACAACACCACGGTAATTCTGTTGAAAACAGCGTCAGTCCGGGTTAGTTCTAAATAAATCATGTAAAGTGCATCAAAACCATATAAATTTATTGTAAACATAGGTGAATATGGCATGAATACTTCATAAATTATCGATACGTTGGAGACGTATCAGCATCCCCAAGCTTAATTCCTACTCGTCCCCGAGTAGGTAAATGATAAAAGAAATAATTTACGAAGTGTGAATGCTGGCATAGTATATAAGTTTGATCAATGATAATTCCAATCACTTTTTCTAGCATCATAACCAGCAACTTTTTTCCCATAGAACTTCTCATAATCAAGTAGCAAGTTATTCACATGTTAAAGTATAGACCATAAACTCTCTTGAAAACTAGCAAACTATGTTTTCAGTCATCAAACAATTACAATTCATCTTATTTCCAGGAAAGCTCTATGTAAGAGCTTTGGTTTAGAAAATTCCACATACTCAACTATCATTTAGTATTCCATGATTGCTAACACTCAAGGCATATTTTTAGAATAAATAGTTTTAGTCAAACACATAGGAAGATAGGGGCTTAATGTTTCGCCTCCTAACTTATTTATCTCGGGGATAATGTTAACAAATAATGAATCATGGTCACCTATATTCAACTAGATATGTGTGTCTTGATCTTTCCCGACCACATGATGCTTGCCAACTAAGGAATTAATAGATTGGAATAGGGATGAACATTATTGACTCTTGCATAAAAGTAAAAGATAGGCCCTTCGCAGAGGGAAGCAGAGGTTGTCAAGCACTTTTTATTTTTGGATGTGCAATCTCTTAATGAAAAGGAACATCACTTTATATTGCCCCTTGTGACAGCAAACATTATTATGCAGTCTGTCGCTTTTATTTCTTTGTCATCACAAGATCGTACAAAGCTTATTTTCCCTTACAATAAAAGATCATCCATGTTTAGGAGCAATTTTTATTGCGTTGTGCATCGATGACAACTTACTTGAAGGATCTTATTCAATCCATAGGTAGGTATGGTGGACTCTCATGGAAGAAACTTGGCTCAAATATTTGGATGCACAAGTAGTATTTCTACTTAGTACAAAGTTTTGTCTAGCAAAAGGTTCTAAACAAGCATCACATGTTAGAGGATACATGAGAATATAACTGCTACGTGAATATAAACAAACATAATCATTACGTTGTCTTCCTTGTCCAACATCAACTACTTGATCAAGTTTGAAAATAATTAATGGGGGTTCACAATCATAGAAGATGTCCAATATAGTGTATTTATATGTGAAACCTCTCTTCCTTCAATATTCTTTCATGAATTGTTTAAATGACCAATGCTATGTTTGCTAACTTCCAATAAATTTTACCGCTTATACTCCTAGTATGTGAAGTCACTACTCCCCATGGGACAAGAATATGAAGCATATATAATTTCACATTTATGACATTCAATTCATTCAACGTTTACTCTTAGGATATAAGTGAAGCACAAGAGTAAATTTCGAACTACTCTCAAAAGATATAAGTGAAGATCAATGGGTAGTCAAACAATTAAGTAGATATGTGAGGACACTCTCTCAATAAAGATTTTCAGATCTAAGTATTTTATTCAAACAGAAAACTAAATAAAAATTCATTCCAAGAATAGCACATATCATGTGAACAAATAAAAATTTAGGCTCAACATAGGCTAACCGATATTTGTTTGATGAAGAGAGGTGGGATGCGTAGCATCCCCAAGCTTAGATGCTTGAGACTTCTTGAAATATTTACTTGGGGTGCCTTGGGCATCCCCAAGCTTGATCTTTTGTATCTCATTCAATCCTCTCATATCCCGGTTTCACCTAAGTCTCAAAAACTTCACCCACAAAAAACTTGAAAAGAACTCGTGAGAAAGGTTAGTGTACATAAGAATAAATAAACACTTTATGTACTGCCAAGACAAGTTGCATAATAATTTTCAAACATCATCTACTGTATACTAACATTTCCACAATTTATATCTACCAATATAAGTCATGAAAACCATCGGAGAAGTAGATAACAAAACTATGACAGCAATCTGTCTAAACAGGACAGTCTGTAGCAATTAATTTACAAAGTGCACTTCTGTACCTCTAAAAATCATGGAAATTTAGTACATGATAAATAATTTATATGAAAATACTGTGTAAAAATTTCAGAAAGTTTCCACATTCCAGTAAAATATGAAAATCCAAACACTACATCAAAAGTTTCTGTTTTTACACAGCACACATCAAACATGCAATTCAAGCATCCTAAAGGCAATTCTTGGAACTTTTTATTGAAAAAAATATATTATAAATAACATCTAACAGATAAAAACAAAATAAAATGATGCTCCAAGCAAAACTCATGTTATGTGATGAATAAAAATATACCTCCAAGTAAGATATACCGATAGTGTTGAAGATGAAAGAGGGGATGCCTTCCGGGGCATCCCCAAGCTTAGACGCTTGAGTCTTCCTTGGATATGACCTTGGGGGTGCCTTGCACATCCCCAAGCTTAGGTTCTTGTCACTCCTTATTCTTCTCATATCGGTGTCTCACCCAAAACTTGAAAACTTCAATCACACAAAACTTAACGGAACTTCGTGAGATGGGTTAGTATAACAAATAAAGATCATTCACTTAGGTACTGTCAAGACAAGATTCATAATTGTTATCACATAATACTTACTGTATTATACCATTCACATAATTTATATCACTGAATATAAGCTATGGGAACACTAAAACAAGCAAACTATGCATGCAAAACAGAATCTGTCAGAAACAGAACAGTCTGTGAAGATCTGTAGTATAACCGTACTTGCCTATATTTAAAATTTCTGAAAAAATAGGAAAACTTAAAGAATTTGCATATAAATACTGTGTAAAAATTTCAGAATTTTTTGACGCTCCAGTAAAATCAGAGAAATTATCTACTGGAGGCAAAAGTTTCTGTTTTTGCACAGAATCAAATCAACAAGTATCCATACTATCCCAAAGGCTTTACTTGGCACATTATTGAAACAAAAGACACAAAACATGATTAATATAGTATCTTAATCATGTGAAAACACAAAAACATAAATTAAAAGTGTTGGGTTGTCTCCCAACAAGCGCTTTTCTTTAAAGCCTTTTAGCTAGGCATGATGATTTCAATGATGCTCACATAGGAATAGTATTTGAAACATGCAAAAGAGCATCATGGATCACATGGCAAGCACATTTAAGTCTAACCCAATTCCTATGCATAGTGATTTTGTGAGCAAACAATTTATGGGAGCAAGAATCAACTAGCATGGGAAGGCAAAACAAGCACATCATCAAGATTTTCAACACATAGAGAGGAAACTTGATATTATTGCAATTCCTACAAGCATATGTTCCTCCCTCATAATAATTTTCAGTAGCATCATGAAGGAATTCAATACTATAACTATCACATAAAGCATCCTTTTCATGATCTACAAGCATAGAAAATTTATTACTTTCCACATAAGCATATTTCTCCTCATTCATAATAGTGGGAGCAAACTCAACAAAATAACTATCATGAGATACATGATTGACATAACCAAATTGAAAATTAAAATCACGATGACAAGTTTCATAGTTATAATTATTCTTTATAGCAGACATGCCATCATCATAATCATCATAGATAGGAGGCATGCCATCATCATAATAAATTTTCTCATCAAAACTTGGGGGGCTAAAAATATCATATTCATCAAACATAGCATCCCCAAGCTTGTGGCTTTGCATATCATTAGCATCATCGATATTCAGAGAATTCATAATAGAAACATTGCAATCATGCTCATCATTCAAGGAATTCTCATTAAGTATTTTCATAAACTCTTCCTCTACCGATTGAGCACAATTTTGCGAACCATCATTTTCACGAAGGACATTAAAAAGACGAAACAATTGAGGCAACCTAAACTCCATATTTTGTAGTTTTATTTTATAAAACCAAACTAGTGAAAAACAAGAAACTAAAAGATTTAGTTTCAAGATCTAAAGATATACCTTCAAGCACTCACCTCCCCGGCAACGGCGCCAGAAAACGGCTTGATGTCTACTACGCAACTTTATTCTTGTAGACTTTGTTGGGCGTCCAAGCGTAGAGTTTTGTAGGACAGTAGCAATTTTCCCTCAAGTGGATGACCTAAGTTTTATCAATCCTTGGGAGGTGTAGGATGAAGATGGTCTCTCTCAAGCAAGCATGCAATCAAATACAAGAAATCTCTTGTGTCCCCAACACACCCAATACAATGGCAAATTGTATAGGTGCACTAGTTCGTCGAAGAGATGGTGATAGAAGTGCAATATGGAAGGTAGATATAGATTTTTGTAATCTGAAAATATAAAAACAGCAAGGTAATAAATAGTAAACAGCGAGCAAAACGATATATTAATGCTTGGAAGTAAGGCCTAGGGTTCACACTTTCACTAGTGCAATCTCCCAACAATGCTAACATAGTTGGATCATATGATCATCCCTCGACGTGCAACAAAGAATCACTCCAAAGTTCCTATCTAGCAGAGAACAATAAGATGAAATTGGTGTAGGTAGTAGAACCACCTCAAAGTTATTCTTTTCGATCAATCTTTTGGGCTATTCCTATAAGTGTCACAAACAGCCCTAGAGTTCGTACTAGAACAACACCAATGATACATATCAATCAACCCTAATGTCACCTAGATACTCCAATGTCACCTCAAGTATCCGTGGGTAAATTATGCGACATACATCAAACAACTTCAGGTCTATCATATTCAATCCAACACAAAGAACTTCAAGGAGCACCCCAAGATTTCTATCGGAGAACGTGGTATGAAAACGTGCAATCAACCCCTATGCATAGATCCCCAAGGTCACCGGAATCCGCAAGTTAATGCCTCAACATATATCAAGTGAATCAATAGAACACCCCAATGTCACTATGGGTATCCCACGCAAGACATACATCAAGTGTTCTCAAACCAAAATATTCAATCCAACATAACGAGATCTCATAGGTAAAGATTCAATTCATCACAACAAGGTAGCAAGGGAATAACATCATATGATCCGACTATATTAACAACGCCCGTGATACATCAAGATCGTGACATCTCAAGAACACGAGAGAGAGAGATTGAACACATAGCTACTGGTACATACCCTCAGCCCCGAGGGTGAACTACTCCCTCCTCGTCATGGTCTCCGTCGGGATGATGAAGATGGCCACCGAATGATGATTTCCCTCTCCGGCAGGGTACTGGAACGTCTCCAGATTGGTTTTTCGTCGATACAGAGAGTTGCGGCGGCGGAACGGAGAGTCTCTGTTTATTTATGGGGTTTCTGGGATTTATAGGATTTTTCAGCGTTGAAATCACGCGCAACGGAGCCACGTCGGGCCCACCACATATCAGGGCGCGGTCTAGGGGGCGCCCTGATGGCTTGTGCCCCACGCGTGGCTCCCCTCTGGTGGTTCTTTGCTCCAATATGGCTTATTTCCTCTAGAAAAAATCACCAAAAAGTTTCGGACGATTCCGAGAACTTTCATTTTCTGCACAAAAACAACACCACGGTAATTCTGTTGAAAACAGCGCCAGTCCGGGTTAGTTCTAAATAAATCATGTAAAATGCATCAAAACCATATAAAATTATTGTAAACATAGGTGAATATGGCATGAATACTTCATAAATTATCGATACGTTGGAGACGTATCATCGTTCTCCAAGTAGACCTTGAATTCCATGACCCAACTGTCGGCCTGTGGTTCCAGCGCCAACAGCAGGCGGGCGCCTGAAGATGGGCCACAGTCCGGTGCACCTGTGAAGGGTGCGGGCGGGAGTTCTTCGCATGGCGCCATGTCACAGACGGCTGGAGGCGCTGCAGATGGCTTCAGGAGCCTTTCCTCGATAACGCCAGGGCTTTGGGCTCGTGACGGGATGCTCGCTTATCGATGTCATCAACTTCCTTGTTGTCGGTGCGAGGGACATGCTAGAGTTCCATGCCCAGGAAGCACTTCTTGGGCCTGCGCACCTCCTGCAGGTACACAGTCATGTGCTCGTCCTTGGGTTTGTAGCTCTTGTTGGAGAAGCTTATGAGGAGCTGTGAATCTCCCTTGATGAGGACGCGCTTGATGCCCAGAGCATGGGCGGCCTTGAGGCCGGCGATGAGGCCCTCGTATTCTGCAATGTTTTTGGAGACCTTGTCGTCATGCTTGAAGCAAAGCTGTACAACGCAGTTGAGCTTGTCTCTTGTCGGCGAAGTGAGCACGACACCAGCCCCCCGCCCTGCCGGGAGAATGCGCCATCGAAATGCATGGTCCAACCATCGGAGGCGTCCTTTCCGGGCAGGAGCGATTCATCCTCGCGAGGCTCCTCTTGGTGCGGGTTTGTCCACTCCGCAGTGAAGTCCACAAGGGTTGCGCCCTTAATCGTCCTTGTTGTGAGAAACTCCAGCTCATAGGGTTGCAACTCGATGTTCCACTCGGTGACACGACCAATGGCATTGGGGTTTGAAAGCACATTTGCTCCCATGGTGGTTTTGGTAATTAATAACAACATATAAGTCATTGAACTAATGTTTCCACTAAGTATATTTCAGGAAAAGTTCAATGATAGGGATGGCAAAAAGGATTGTGGAGATTGTGGAATTACCCCAAGATGCAAGGAAATGGATTGGCAAAGCTTCAAGCAAGAGGACTCTACATTTTACTTTGTGAGAAATCACTTTGAGTTCATAGGAAAGCCAATACTATTAAAAGGGGGTAAGGTTTTGTTGGTGAACAAAATGCTCATACGTGCACAAGTGATAGTCACCAAAAACACCCACAAGCTCTTCCACAAAAGTCTGTCCATAGCCAAATATTCAAAATCGGTGCAACCAACATTTCCACTCGGTGCCACCGATTCCCAAACTCAGACAGACCTAAGCCAAACCCTAGCCACTTCGGTGCAACCGATTCTGCTTCGGTGCCACCGAGTTTAGGTTGCCAACTTTCTGTTACGCAAATTCACAATATCGGTACCACCGAGATTGTTGGATCGGCGTCACCGAGAATGGGCAATCTGACCGTTGGTCACCTTATCAGTGCAACCGAGTTTCCTATATCGGTCTCACCGAGATTCAAAAGTTGCCACCTTTTGGTTACTTCGGTACCACCGAGATTAACACATCGGTGTCACCGAGTTGGTCATTTTGTGTGTAACGGTTGGATTTTTGGGGATGCCTATATATACCCCTTCACCACCACCCACTCGAAAGAGAAGCACTCAGAACTATTCCATACTTGCCCCATCCAGTTTTCTGAGAGAGAACCATCTACCCTTGTGTTGAGGTCAAGATCATCCACTCCAACCATATGGATCTTGATTTCTAGCCTCCCCAAGTTGCTTTCCACCAATCCCATCTCTTCCACCAAGCCAAATTTGTGAGAGAGTGATTGTGTGTTGAGGAGTCTATCATCTTGAAGCACAAGAGCAAGGATTTCATCATCATTGCCGAGCCTATTACCTTTTGGAGGGTGGTGCCTTCTAGATTGGTTAGGTGTCGCTTGGGAGCCTCCTACTTCGTGTTGTGGAGTTGAACCAAGAAGTTTGTAAGGGCAAGGAGATCGCCTACTTCGTGAAGATCTACCCATAGTGAGGCTAGTCCTTCGTGGACGGAAGCCGTTATGGAATAGTCAAGGTTGCTACTTCGTGGACCCTTATGGGTGGAGCCCTCCGTGGACTCTCGCGACCGTTACCCTCCGTGGGTTGAAGACTCCATAAACGTGGATGTACGATAGCACCACCTATCGGAACCACGGGAAAAATCATCGTGTCTACAATTGCGTCTGATCCTCCTACCCTATCCTTTCTACTCATGCTTGTTGTTACTTTCCGCTGCTATACTCTTAGACTTGCATGTGTAGGGTGTACTTGACTTGCCATGAAATGCTAAAATCTGCCAACTCTAAAATTTGGGAAAAGGTAGAACTTTTATTTTGTCAAGTAGTCTAATCACCCCCCCTATAGACATACTTTCGGTCCTACAGGGTTGCGCAGGACTTGCTCCAGGGGATAAGATGTGACCACCTTGACAGGGTGGCCTTGGAAGTAGTGGCGTAGCTTCCTAGAAGAGATAAGGAGCAAGAGGAGAAGCTTATGCTGCATGGGGTACCGCTCGCATGCATCGCATAGCACTGAGCTGGCAAAGTAGACACAGTGTTCGATGAGGCGCGTGTTGAAGGAGCAGTGGCTTGTTCCGCAGGAGGCTTGTCAGGTGGATCGCTAGGGGCCTCCTGAGGAGGGACCTCGGCAGGCGTTGGCGCAGCCAGGGCAGGCTTGGATGTGGTCTCGGGAGGCTTGGATGGGGCCTCGACACGCGCTGGCGCGGTGAGCTACTTCTTGGCCTTGACTTGCTCCTCCCTTTCCACCACGAGGGCCACGCTGGCCATCTATGTGATGGCTGCCAAGTATGGGAGCAAGGGCTCGCGAGGCCACAGAGCCACCATGATGGGTGGGCTCGTCAAGTACCTCTTGAGGTCATCGAAGGCCACGTCAGCTTCAGGAGTCCACTTGAAGGGGCCCGATTTCTTCATGAGCTTGAAGAAGGGCAGGGATCCCTCGCCAAGCCTAGAGATGAAACGTCCGAGCGCAGCCATGCATCCCGAGAGGCGCTGTATTTCCCGAAGGTTGCGGGCAGGCTGTATCTTCTCGATGGCCCGGATCTTCTCATGGATGGCATCGATGCCGCGGTGGGAGACTAGGAAGCCAAGGAGCTTGCTGGAAGGGACTCCGAAGACGCACTTGTCGGGGTTGAGCTTAAGGTTGATCTTGCGCAGGTTGGCGAAGGTTTCCTCGGGGTCCGTGATGAGGGAGCTCGCTTCACGGGTCTTGACAACGATGTCATCGATGTAGGCCTCCGTGTTCCTTCCCATCTGGGGCCCCGGGCCGATGTGCATCAGCCTCTGGAAGGTGGCTCCTCCACTCTTCAGGCCAAAGGGCAGGCAAATGTAGAAATTGTTGGGGATAGTTGCATGGGAAACAAAAAAATTCGTACGCACACGCAAGATCTATCCATGGAGATGCATAGCTACGAGAGGGGGGGGGTATCTACATACCCTTGTAGATCGCTAAGCGAAAGCGTATATAACGCGGTTGATGTAGTCGTACTCTTCACGATCCAATCGCGATCCAATCCGATCCAGTGCCGAAACGGACGTCACCTCCGCGTTCAGCACACGTGCGGCTCGATGACGTCTCCGCCTCCTCGATCCAGCAAGTGAGGGCGGAGTAGTAGATGAGTTCTCTGGCAGCACGACGGCATGGTGGCGGCGGTGGTGGTGCTATCCGGCAGGGCTACGCCGAGTGCTACCGAAACCGCGAACGGAGGAGAAAACAATCTAGGAAGAGAGAGGGGCACCAAGGGCTTGGTGTGTCCTCTTGGGGTGCCCCTACCCTCTATATATAGGTGGAGGGGTATGGGGAATAGGCCCTCCAAACCCTAGGGCGCAGCCAAGGGGAAGGAGTTGGACTCCTAGTCCAATTCCCTCCCTTTCCATACACAGGTGGACTTTCCTCCTCTCCCAAGCCACATGGGCCTTGAGGGACTTGTGCACCCGACCCAATAAGGCCAGGGCGCCTCCCCTCAACCCATGCAAACCCTTGGGACGTGGTGGAACCCTTGGTGGACTTTCAGACTCCTCCGGAAGTTTCTGAAACCTTCTAGAAGCTTCCCGGTACAATACCAGAAAAACCCAAAACTTTTTCGGTAGCCAAAATATGACTTCCCATATATATACTTTACCTCCGGACTATTCTGGAGCTTCTCGTGACGTCTGGGATCTCATCCAGGACTCCGAACAACATTCGGTCACCAACATTCATAACCCAATAATACTATATCATCACCGAACGTTAAGCGTGCGGACCCTACGGGTTCGAGAATCATGTGGACATGACTGATACACCTCTCAGGTCAATAACCAATAGCGGGACCTAGATGCCCATATTGGTTCCCACATATTCCACGAATATCTTTATCGGTCAAACCACGATGTCAAGGATTCAGTTAATCCCGTATGCAGTTCCCTTCGTCCATCGGTATGTTACTTGTCCGAGATTCGATCATCGGTATCTCCATACCTAGTTCAATCTCGTTACCGACAAGTCTCTTTACTCATTCCGTAATACAAGATCATGTGACTAACTCCTTAGTCACATTGCTTGCAAGCTTCTTGTGATGTTGAATTACCGAGAGGGCCCAGAGATACCTCTCCGTCAAACGGAGTGACAAATCCCAGTCTTGATCCATGCCAACCCAACAGACACCCTCGGAGATACCTGTAGAGCACCTTTATGATCACCCAGTTATGAAGTGACGTTTGATACACACAAGGCATTCCTCCGGTGTGAGGGAGTTGCATGATCTCATGGTCTTAGGAACAGATACTTGACATGAAGAAAGTAGTAGCAACAAACTAAGTGATATGATCAAATGTTATGCTTACGGTTGGGTCTTGTCCATCACATCTTTCTCCTAATGATGTGACCCCGTTATCAAATTACAAATCATGTCTATGGTTAGGAAACCTTAACCATCTTTGATCAACGAGCTAGTCTAGTAGAGGATCACTAGGGACACGGTGTTGTCTATGTATCTACACATGTATCCGAGTTTCCGATCAATACAATTCTAGCATGGATAATAGACGTTTATCATGAACAAGGAAATATGATAATATAAAATTTATTATTGCCTCTAGGGCATATTTACAACAGTCTCCCACTTGCACTAGAGTCAATAATCTAGTTCACATTGCCATGTGATTCACACCCAATGAGTTCTGGGGTTTGATCTTGTTTTGCTTGTGAGAGAGGTTTTAGTCAACACGTCTGCAACATTCAGATCTGTGTGTACTTTGCAAATCTATATGTCATATTGTATATGCTACTACCGCGCTCCACTTGGAGCTATTCCAAATGACTGCTCCACTATACGTATCCGGTTTTCTACTCAGAGTCATCCGGATTGGTGTCAAAGCTTGCATCAACGTAACCCTTCACGACGAACTCTTTATCACCTCCATTACAGAGAAACATTACCTTAGTCCTCTTTAGGTACCTAAGGATAATTTTAACCGCTGTCCAATGATCCATTCCTGGATCACTCTTGTACCCCCTTGCCAGACTCATGGCAAGGCACACATCACAAGCGGTACACAGCATGGCATAGGGGATGACCTTCGTCCTTTCTCTTTGTTCTGTCGTGGTAGAGCTTTGAGTCTTACTCAACTTCACACCTTACAATACATGCAAGAACTCCTTCTTTGACTGATCCATTTTGAACTCCTCCAAAATCTTGTCAAGGTGTGTGCTCTGTGAAAGTCTTATCAAGTGTCTTGATCTATCTCTATAGATTTTGATGCTCAATATTCAAGCAACTTTACCCAGGTCTTCCTTTGAAAAACTTCTTTCAAACAACCCTTTATGCTTTCCAGAAATTCAACATCATTTCCAATCAACAATATGTCATCCACATATACTTATCAGAAATGCTATAGTGCTCCCACTCACTTTACTGTAAATACAAGTTTCTTCATAAACTTTGTATAAACCCAAAAGCTTTGATCACATCATCAAAGCATGTATTCCAACTCCGAGATGCTCGCACCAGTCCATAGAAGGATCTTTGTAGCTTGCATACCTTCTAGTATCCTTAGGATCGACGAAACCTTCCGGTTGTATCATATACAACCTTTTCCTTAAGGAAACCGTTAAGGAAACGCTGTTTTGACATCCATTTGCCAGATTTCTTAATCAAAAAATGCAGCAACTGCTAACATAATCCCAACAGACTTTAGCATCGCTACGGGTGAGAAAGTCACATCGTAGTCAACTCCTTGAACTTGTCGGAAACCTCTTTCGACAAGTCGAGCTTTATAAATAGTGACATTACTAGCATCGTCTGTGTTCTTCTTAAAGATCCATTTGTACTTAACGGCCTGTCGGTCATGGGGCAAGTCTACCAAAGTCCATACTTGGTTTTAATACATGGATCCTATCTCAGATTTTATGGCCTCTAGCCATTTGTCGGAATCCAGGTCTACCATCGCTTCTTCATAGCTCATAGGTTCACCGTTGTCTTACAACATGACCTCCAAGATAGGATTGCCATACCACTAAGGGGCGGTACGTGTCCTTGTTGACCTACAAGGCTCGGTACTGACTTGATCTGAAGCTTCATGATCATCATCATTAGCTTCCTCTTGAATTGGTGTACGCATCACAAGAACACATTTCTACGTTGCGCTATTTTCCAATTCAAGTGAAGGTTCGATAACCTTATCAACTTCTACCTTCCTCCCACTCACTTCTTTCGAGAGAACCTCCTTCTTTGGAAAGGATCCATTCTTGGCAACAAAGACCTTGCCTTTGGATCTATGATAGAAGGCATACCCAATTGTTGCTCTAGGGTATCTTATAAAGATGCACTTTTCTGCTTTGGGTTCGAGCTTATCAGACATAAGTGTTGTATCCCCAAACTCTAATAAATGATAACTTAGGTTTCTCGCCAAACCATAATTCATACGGTGTCATCTCAACGGATTTAGATGGTGCCCTACTTAAAGTGAATGTAGTTGTCTCTAATGCATAACCCGACAATGATAGTGGCAAATCAGTAAGAGACATCATAGAACGCACCATATCTAATAAGGTATGATTACGACGTTCGGACACACCATTACGTTGTGGTGTTCCAGGTGGCATGAGCTGTGAAACAATTCCACACTATCTTAAATGCATACCAAACTCATCACATCGCAGACATTTTACCCTCTTGTCATGATGATCTTCAACTTCACTCTAAAATTTGCTTGAACTATTCAAAAGTTTCAGACTTGTATTTCATTAAGTAAATATCCCAATAGCTACTCAAGTCATCCACGAAGGTAAGAAAATAACAATATCCACCACGCGCTTCAACACTCATTGGATCGCATACATCAGTATGTATAATTTCCAATAAGTCACTTGCCCGCTCCATCGTACCAAAAATGGGGTCTTAGTCATCTTGCCCATGAGTCATGGTTCGCATGTCTCAAGCGATTCGAAATCGAGTGAGTCCAAAGATCCATCAGCATGGAGTTTCTTCATGTGCTTTACACCAATATGACCTTTAGCGGCAGTGCCACAAGTATGTGGTACTATCATTATTAACTTTGCATCTTTTGGCATCAATATTATGAACATGTGTATCACTACGATCGAGATTCAATAAACCATTCACATTGGGTGCATGACCATAGAAGGTATTATTCATGTAAAGAGAACAACCATTATTCTCTGACTTAAATGAATAACCGTATTGCAATAAACATGATCTAATCATGTTCAGCTCAATGCATAACATTTATTTAGGTTCAACACTAATCCCGAAGGTAGAGGGAGTCTGCGATGGTGATCAACACACATCGTCACCTCGCCCTTAGCTAGTCTCTGTTTATTCCACAGCTTTTGTTTCGAGTTACCAATATTAGCAACTGAACCGGTATCTAATACCCAGGCGCTACTACGAGTACTAGTAAGGTACACATCAATAACGTGTATATCAAATATACTTTTGTTGATGTTGCCAACCTTCTTATCTACCAAGTATTTGGGGTAGTTCCGCTACCAGTGACCGTTCCCCTCACAATAGAAGCACTTAGTCTCGGGTTTGGATTCAACCTTGGGTTTCTTCGCTGGAGCGGCAACTAGCTTGCCTTCTTGAAGTTTCCCTTATTGCCCTTGCCCTTCTTGCCCTTGCCTTCTTGAAACTAGTGGTCTTGTTAACCATCAACACTTGATGCTCCTTCTTGATTTCTACCTCCACAGCTTTAAGCACCGCGAATAGCTCGGGGATCATCTTCTCCATCCCTTGCATGTTATAGTTCAACACAAAGCTCTAGTAGCTTGGTGATAATGACTGGAGAACCCTGTCAATCACTATCTTATCTGGAAGATTAACTCCCACTTGATTCAAGCGATTGTAGCACTCAAACATTCTGAGCACATGCTCACTGAGTGAGATATTCTCCTCCATCTTGTAGGCAAAGAACTTTTCAGAGGTCTCATACCTCTTAACACGGGCATGAGCCTTAAATACCAATTTCAGCTCTTGGAACGTTGGGGAACGTTGCATGTGTAACAAAAAAATTCCTACGCACACGCAAGATCTATCCACGGAGATGCATAGCTACGAGAGGGAGAGTGTATCTACATACCCTTGTAGATCGCTAAGCAAAAGCGTATATAACGCGGTTGATGTAGTCATACTCTTCACGATCCAATCACGATCCAATCCGATCCAGTGTCGAACGGACGACACCTCCGCGTTCAACACATGTGTGGCTCGATGATGTCTCCACCTCCTTGATACAGCGAGCGAGGGCGGAGAAGTAGATGAGTTCTCCGGCAGCACGACAACGTGGTGGCGGTGGTGGTGGTGCTATCCCGGCAGGGCTACGCCAAGCGCTACCGAAACCGCGAACGGAGGAGGTAACGATCTAGGGAGAGAGAGGGGTGCCAAGGGCTTGGTGTGTCCTCTTGGGGTGCCCCTCCCCTCTATATATAGGTGGAGGGGCATGGGGAATAGCCCCTACAAACCCTAGGTCGCAGCCAAGGGGGAGGAGTTGGACTCCTAGTCCAGGTCCCTCCCTTTCCATACACAGGTGGACTTTCCTCCTCTCCCAAGCCACATGGGCCTTGAGGGACTTGTGTGCCTGGCCCAATAAGGCCAGGGCGCCTCCCCTCAGCCCATGCAAACCATTGGAATGTGGTGGAACCCTTGGTGGACTTCCGGACTCCTCCGGAAGTTTCTGGAACATTCTAGAACCTTCCCGGTACAATACCGGAAAAACCCGGAACTTTTCCGGTAGCCAAAATATGACTTCCCATATATAAATATTTACCTCCGGACCCTTCCGGAGCTCCTCGTGATGTCTGGGATCTCATCCTGGACCCCGAACAACATTCAGTCGCCAACATTCATAACCCAATAATACTATATCGTCACCGAACGTTAAGCGTGCGGACCCTACGGGTTCAAGAATCATGTGGACATGACCGAGACACGTCTCCGGTCAATAACCAATAGTGGGACCTGGATGTCCATATTGGTTCTCACATATTCCATGAAGATCTTTATTAGTCGAACACGATGTCAAGAATTCAGTTAATCCCGTATGCAAGTCCCTTTGTCCATCGGTATGTTACTTGCCCGAGATTTGATCGTCGGTATCTCCTTACCTAGTTCAATCTCATTACCGACAAGTCTCTTTACTCGTTCCATAATACAAGATCCCGGGACTAACTCCTTAGTCACATTGCTTGCAAGCTTCTTGTGATGTTGTATTACCGAGAGGGCCCAGAGATACCTCTCCGTCAAACGGAGTGACAAATCCCAGTCGCGATCCATGCCAACCCAACAGACACCCTCGGAGATACCTGCAGAGCACCTTTATGGTCACCCAGTTATGAAGTGACGTTTGATACACACAAGGCATTCCTCGGGTGTCAGGGAGTTGCATGATCTCATGGTCTTAGGAACAGATACTTGACATGAAGAAAGCAGTAGCAACAAACTAAGTGATACGATCAAATGCTATGCTTACGGTTGGGTCTTGTCCATCACATCATTATCGTAATGATGTGACCCCATTATCAAATGACAACTCATGTCTATGGTTAGTAAACCTTAACCATCTTTGATCAACGAGCTAGTCTAGTAGAGGCTCACTAGGGACACGATGTTGTCTATGTATCCACACATGTATCTGAGTTTCCGATCAATACAATTCTAGCATGGATAATAAACTTTAATCATGAACAAGGAAATATGATAATAAAGAATTTATTATTGCCTCTACGGCATATTACCAATAGAAGTACACTCTGCAAAGGGTGAGGAAGGTCGTCTTCTCTTTGTCTTGTTTCGCCAGCTTGATCTGGTGGTAGCCTGAGAAGGCGTCCAGAAAACACAGTAGATCACACCCAGTGGTGGAGTCCACGATCTGGTCGATCCGGGGCAACGGAAAATGATCCTTGGGGCAGACCTTCTTAAGGTCAGTGTAGTCAATGCACATTCGCCTTTCTCCACTATGCTTCTGGACCACGACGGGGTTGACGACCCACTCAGGGTGGTGCACTTCACAGATGAAGCCTGCCTCCTGAAGCTTCATTTTTTCTTGAACAATGAACTTTTGTTTGTCTAGCACTTGGCACCGTGCCTTTAGCTTCACGGGCCGTGCATTGGGGCACACGGCTAAGTGGTGCTCGATCACCTCCCTCAGCACACCGGACATGTCTGATGTTGTCCAGGCAAACATATCAACATTTTCCCGGAGGAAGGCAACAATCTCGCCTTTGTATTTGGAAGAGAGGCCATTGCCGATGGTTATGGTGGTCCCGGAGCCACTGTGATGACCCACAAGTATAGGGGGTTAATCGTAGTCATTTCGATAAGTAAGAGTGTCGAACCCAACGAGGAGCATAAGGAAATGACAAGCGGTTTTCAACAAGGTAATTTCTGCAAGCACTGAAATTGTAGGTAACAGGTAGTTTGATAGCAAGATAATTGTATCGAGCAAGTAACGGTAACGGTAAATAAAGTGCAGCAAGATATCCCAATCCTTTTGTGGCAAAGGACAGGCCAAAACGGTCTCTTATAATAAGCAAGCGTTCTTGAGGGTACACAGGAATTTCATCTAGTCACTTTCATCATGTTAGTTTGATTTGTGTTCGCTACTTTGATAATTTGATATGTGGGTGGACCGGTGCTTGGGTGCTGTTCTTACTTGAACAAACCTCCCACTTATGATTAACCCCCTCGCAAGCATCCGCAACTACGAGAAAAGTATTAAGATAAAATCTAACCATAGCATTAAACATTTGGATCCAAATCAGCCCCTTACGAAATAGCGCATAAACTAGGGTTTAAGCTTCTGTCACTCTAGGAACCCATCATATAATAAATACTCCACAATGCATTCCCTTAGGCCCAAAGATGGTGAAGTGCCATGTGGTCGACGTTCACATGACACCACTAAGGGAATCACAACATTCATATCATCAAAATATCGAACACATATCAAATTCACATGATTACTTGCAACATGACTTCTCCCGTGACCTCAAGAACAAAGGTAACTACTCACAAATGATATTCATGCTCAAGATCAGAGGGGTATTAAATAGCATAATGGATCTGAACATATAATCTTCCACCAAATAAACCATATAGTAATCAACTACGAGATGTAATTAACACTACTAGTCACCCAATGTGAGGTTCTGGTACAAAGATTGAACACAAGAGATGAACTAGGGTTTGAGAGGAGATCGTGTTGTTGAAGATGTTGATGAAGATTGGCCTCCCAAAGATGAGAGGGTTGTTGGTGATGACGATGGCTTCGATTTCCCCCTCCGGGAGGGAAGTTCCCCCGGCGGAATCGCTCCGCCGGAGGGCAAAAGTGCTCCTGCCCAAGTTCCGCCTCGAGACGGCGGCGTTCCATCCCGAAAGTCACCTCTTTATTTTTTCTAGGTCAAAAGACCTTAAGTACCAGAAGATGGGCACCGGAGGTGGGCCGGGCTGGCCACAACCCGCCAGGGCGCGCCTGGGGGGGGGCCTGGCGCGCCCTGGTGTCTTGTGGTCACCAGGTGGCCCCCCTCCGGTAGTTATTTGTTCCAGTATTTTTTATATATTCCAAAATAATTCTCCGTGAAGTTTTAGCTTATTTGGAGGTGTGCAGAATAGGTGTCTCTGATATGCTTTTTCAGGTCCAGAATTCCTGCTGCCGGCATTCTCCCTCTTTGTGTAAACCTTGCATATTATGAGAGAAAAGGCATTAGAATTACTCCATAAAGCATTATTATGCATAAAAACATTATAAATAACAATAGGAAATCATGATGCAAAATGGACGTATCAACTCCCCCAAGCTTAGACCTCGCTTGTCCTCAAGCGAAAGCCGATATCGAGAAACATGTCCACATGGTTTGAGAGAGAGGTGTCGATAAAAACAAAATACGGACATAGTAGCATCATGCTTATTATCATAGCGGCAACAAACTTTATCATAGAACTTATTCATATAACTTTTATTATATAACTTCATCATATAACTTGTCATGAACAAGTAACAATTCATCACAACATAGAAGTATAAAGCATAAACCTTATTGTAAACCAACAAACTATGTTCCCAGTCAACTTTGCAACTACAATTCATCATATTTTCAGGAAGGGTCTCGTGTCGGAGCCTTTTGGCAAGTCCACATACTCAACCATCATTTAATCTTCTATGATTGCTAACACTCACAGCATACCCATGAGCAAAAAGTTTCAACCGGACACATAGAAAGATAGGGGCTTATAGTTTCGCCTCCCAACGTATTCACCTCAAGGGTGATGTCAACAATATAAGTCATGCTCACTCATATCCAACTGGATATATGTGCCTAGATCTTTCCTCACCACATGATGCTTGCAAAAAGAAAAAGTAAAAAGGAATAGGGAAGAATACTTTGACTCTTGCGTAAAAGTAAATATATAAAAGTAAAAGATAGGCCCTTCGCAGAGGGAAGCAGAGGTTGTCATGCGCTCTTTGGTTTGTATGCCAAATCCCTTAATATAAAAGAACATCATGTTATATTGCCCCTTATGATAGCAACCTTTATTATGCAGTCCGTCGCTTTTATTACTTTGCCATCACAAGTTCGTACAGCGCTCAATTTTCTCTTACACTAATTGATCAAACACATTTAGAAGCAATTTTTATTGCCTTAGTGCACCGATGACAACTTACTTAAAGGATCTTACTCAATCCATAGGTAGGTATGGTGGACTCTCAAAAATGAGTTTGGGTTTAGGGTTTTTGGATGCACAAGTAGTATCTCTACTTAGTGCGGAATTTTTGGCTAGCAAATATATTGAGCAAACACCACATGTTGAAGGATCTATGACAATATAACTTCTATATGAATATGAACAAACATAAATCATTATGTTGTCTTCCTTGTCCAACGTCAAAAAATTTGGCATATAATATTTAATGGGGCTCACAATCATAAAAGATGTCCAAGATAGTGTATTTGCATGTGAATCTTCTCTTCCCTTATTAATTCTTTCATGAATTGCATCATTGACCAATGCTATGTTTGTCAATCTCCAATAAATTTTACCACTTATACTTTTCCTTATGTGATGTCATTACTTACCATAAGATTAGCATAGGATCCTTTTCATTTATTTCCTTTTTATTTTGATTGCAACAAGAAAGTAAAGAAGCAAAAGCTCAAACTACACTTTATTATATAACTCTCACTCGATTATATAGATAGATCACGAAACTAGCACTCGAAAATAGATCATACTAAACTTTTATTCAACTAGATCACGAAAGAGCTAAGGATCGAACTAAAATAGGTAAAGGTAAATAAAAGTGATGGTGATAGGATACCGGGGCATCTGCCCCAAGCTTGGCACAAGCCAAGGGGAGTGCCCATACCCGTGTACTCAAGTCTCTTTTGGTGGTGGAGATGATGAAGGCGGTGGTCATGAAGAGTCACACTTTAGCCTCAAAATGGGCGTATCTTCTTCTTCCTCCTCTTCTGTTGGCATGGATTGCCCTCCTTCTTGAGCTTGATCCCTCATAGCTTCCTTGCCCTTGTCTTCATTGTTGGCTTCTTTTGGCTCCTCTCTCTTTAGCTCCATCTTCATCAACCAAGCATCTTCTTCTACGTTATTGGAGGAGGGAGAAGACATGATGCCTGGCTTGATAGATCTGATAGGAAAACATCACGAAACAAGAACATGGGATTTTTCTGTGATGCGGTGGTCAAAACAATCGGGGGTATATATAAAGATTTTTTTTATCTTGGGAAGCAAGAATATGGAAGGAAAACGGAGTCGGGAAGGTGCCCGAGGGGGGCACAACCCACCAGGGCGTGCCAGGGAGGGCAGGCGCGCCCTGGTGTATCGTGCTCATCTCGGTTGCTTTCCTGTTTATTTCTTATTTTCCTAATTTTTGTAATATTCCAAAACTAATAAAAAATATTTTTGCGGATTTTTCGGTGTCCGTTTACTTACCGTATCATGTACCTCTTTTTTTTCCAGGATTCTGGAGTGTTCCGGAAGGTTTCTTTTATGTGTTCCTCCGGTGTCATGGTTTGGATAATATTGCTTTCAACATTAATAGGCGTACCTGAGATATAGTGTTTAATTCTTTGTCCATTGACCACCTTCGGGTTAGTACCTTCGACATTATTAATCTTGATAGCTCCAGAACGATAAACCTCTTCGATAATATATGGTCCTTCCCATTTGGAAAGAAGCTTTCCTGCAAAAAATCTAAAACGAGAGTTGTACAAAGGAACATTTTCTACAACTTTGAATTCCCACTTTTGGATTCTTTTGTCATGCCATCTTTTAACTTTTTCTTTGAACAGTTTGGCATTTTCATAAGCTTGGGTTCTCCATTCATCTAGTGAGCTAATATCAAATAACCTCTTTTCACCGGCAAGTTTGAAATCATAATTGAGTTCTTTAATTGCCCAAAATGCTTTATGTTCTAACTCTAGAGGCAAATGACAAGCTTTTCCATATACCATTTTGTATGGAGACATACCCATAGGATTTTTATAAGCTGTTCTATAGGCCCAAAGTGCATCATCTAGTTTCTTAGACCAATTCTTTCGGGACCTATTGACAATTTTTTGTAATATTAATTTTATTTCTCTATTGCTAAGTTCAACTTGACCACTAGATTGAGGATGATAGGGTGATGCAATTCTATGGTTAACATCATATTTAGCAAGCATTTTACGGAAAGCACCATGAATAAAGTGTGAACCACCATCAGTCATTAAATATCTAGGGACTCCAAACGTCGGGAAAATAACTTCTTTAAGCATTTTAATGGAGGTGTTATGATCAACACTACTAGTTGGAATAGCTTCTACCCACTTAGTAACATAATCAACAGCAACCAAAATATGAGTATACCCATTAGAGGAAGGAAAAGGTCCCATATAGTCAAAACCCCAAACATCAAATGGTTCAACAACAAGTGAATAATTCATAGGCATTTCCTGACGCTTACCGATATTACCAATTCTTTGACATTCATCACAAGACAAGACAAACTTACGGGCATCCTTGAAGAGAGTAGGCCAATAAAAACCAGATTGCAATACCTTGTGAGCAGTTCTATCTCCCGCATGATGTCCTCCATAGGCTTCGGAATGACATTTCCGTAGGATTTGTTCCTGTTCATGCTCAGGTACACAACGTCTAATTTTACCATCTACCCATTCTTTATAAAGATGTGGGTCATCCCAAAAGTAATGTCTTAAATCATAGAAGAATTTTTTCTTTTGTTGGTATGTGAAACTAGGTGGTATATATTTAGCAACAATGTAGTTAGCATAATCAGCATACCCAGGAGTGTTTTGAGAAACATTTATTGCAGCTAACTCTTCATCAGGAAAACTATCATCAATAGGTAGTGGGTCATCAAGAATATTTTCTAACCTAGACAAGTTATCAGCTACGGGGTTCTCAGCTCCTTTCCTATCAGTGATATGTAAATCAAATTCTTGAAGCAAGAGAACCCACCTAATGAGTCTAGTTTTAGCATCTTTCTTTTCCATAAGATATTTGATAGCAGCATGATCAGTGTGAACAATAACTTTGGAATCAACAATGTAAGATCTAAATTTATCACAAGCAAACACAACTGCTAAAAAATCTTTTTCAGTAGTAGCATAATTTCTTTGGGCACTATCTAGAGTTTTGCTAGCATAATAGATAACATTTAATTTCTTATCAACTCTTTGTCCTAGAATAGCACCAACGACATAATCACTAGCATCACACATAATTTCAAAAGGCAAGTTCCAATCAGGTGGTTGAACAATAGGTGCAGAAGTTAAGGCTTTCTTGAGTGTTTGAAAGGCTCCAAGATTAGTAAGAGGCCTAGAATTTGTAGAGAAGTCTTTAATAAACCTCCTATAGAAACCAGCATGACCAAGGAAACTCCGAATACCTTTAATATCTTTAGGACATGGCATTTTCTCAATTGCATCAACTTTAGCTTTATCCACCTCAATACCTCGTTCATATATTTTATGCCCCAAGACAATACCTTCATTAACCATAAAGTGGCACTTCTCCCAATTCAAGACGAGATTAGTTTGTTCACATCTCTGCAAAACTCGATCAAGGTTGCTTAAGCAATCATCAAAAGAAGTTCCGTAAACGGAAAAATCATCCATGAAAACCTCCACAATCTTTTCACAAAAATCAGACAATATAGAAGTCATACATCTTTGAAAGGTAGCAGGTGCATTGCATAAACAAAAAGGCATACGTCTATAAGCATAGGTTCCAAAAGGACAAGTAAAGGTGGTTTTCTCTTGATCAGGTTGTGATACAGATATTTGAGAGAAACCAGAATATCCATCCAGAAAACAAAAGTTTGTGTGCTTAGATAATCTTTCTAGCATTGGATCAATGAAAGGCAGAGGGTAATGATCTTTTCTAGTGGATTTATTTAATTTTCGAAAATCAATTACCATTCTATAGCCAGTGACAATTCTGTGTGGGATAAGTTCATTTTTATCATTAGGAACAATAGTAATACCTCCCTTCTTAGGGACACAATGAACGGGACTTACCCATCTACTATCAGCTATGGGATAAATTATACCTGCTTCCAGAAGCTTTAATATTTCAGTTCTTACCACTTCTTTCATCTTAGGATTCAATCATCGTTGGTGATCAACAACGGGTTTAGCATCAGGTTCCATATTAATCTTGTGCTGACATAGAGTGGGACTATGATACGTCTCCAACGTATCTATAATTTTTGCTTGTTCCATGCTGTTATATTATCATTCTTGGATGTTTTACAATCACTTTATATCCATTTTATATCATTTTTTGGGACTAACCTATTGACATAGTACCAAAGTGCCAGTTGCTGTTTTTGCTTGTTTTTTTACTTCGCAGAATATCAGTACCAAACGGAGTCCAATCTCGACGAAACGTTTTGGAGATTTTTTCTGGACCAGAAGACACCCAGTGGGCCAAAGAAGTGCCAGAGAGATGGGCTGTGGAGGCCACAACCCACCAGGGAGCGCCAGGGGGCCCCCAGCGCGCCCTGATGGGTTGTGCCCTCCATGGGGCCCCTCTCCACCGCCTCCGATGCCTATAACTTCCCAAATATTCAGAAACCCCCAAAAATAACCCTAGACTCTCCGCTCCACCGCCGCAACTCTCTGTATCGATTAAAAACCAATCTGGAGACGTTCCAGTACCCTACCGGAGAGGGGAATCCATCTCCGATGGCCATCTTTATCATCCCGGCGGAGGCCATGACGAGGAGGGAGTAGTCCACCCTCAGGGCTGAGGGTATGTACCAGTAGCTATGTGTTCAATCTCTCTCTCTCTCTCTCTCTCGTGTTCTTGAGATGGCACGATCTTGATGTATCATGGGCTTTGTTAATATAGTCGGATCATATGATATTATTGCCTTGCTATCATGTTGTGATGAATTGAATCTTTCCCTTTGAGATATCGTTATGTTGGATTGAATATTGGATTTGAGAACACTTGATATATGTCTTGCATGTGGATACCCGTGGTGACAATGGGGTGTTCTATTGATTTACTTGATATATGTTTTGGTACTCAACTTGCGGATTCCCGAGGTGATATTGGGGTAATCTATGCATAGGGGTTGATACACGTTCTTGTCCTACTTTCTCCGATAGAAATCTTGGGGCACTCTTTGAGGTTCTTTTTGTGGATTGAGTATTATGAATCTGAAATTGTTTGATGCATATCATATAATTAACTCATGGATACTTGTGGTGACATTGGAGTATCTAGGTGACATTAGAGTTGGTTGATGCGTATCATATGGTGTTATTCTAGTACGGACTCTTAGATAGATCGAAATGAAAGGATAACTTGATGTTATCTTAGTACGAACTCTTGGGTAGATCGATCCGAAAGGATAACTTTAAGGTGGTTTCGTACCCTACAAACAATTTCTTCTTATGTTCTCCACTAGATAAGAACTTTGGAGTGATTCTTCGTTGCACATTCAGGGATGGTTATGTGATCCAATTATATTAGCATTGTTGAGAGATTGCACTAGTGAAGGTACGGACCCTAGGCCTTGTTTTCAAGCATTTCAATACCGTTTGTGCTCACTTTTGTTACTTGCTACCTTGCTGTTTTTATATTTTCAGATTACAAAAACCTATATCTACCATCCATATTGCACTTGTATCACCATCTCTTCGCCGAACTAGTGCACCTATACAATTTGCCATTGTATTGGGTGTGTTGGGGACACAAGAGATTTCTTGTATTTGATTGCAGGGTTATTTGAGAGAGACCATCTTCATCCTATAGCTCCCACGGATTGATAAACCTTAGGTCATCCACTTGAGGGAAAATTGCTACTGTCCTACAAAACTCTGCGCTTGGAGGCCCAACAAAGTCTACAAGAATAAAGTTGCGTAGTAGACATCAAGCTCTTTTCTAGCGCCGTTGCCGGGGAGGTGAGTGCTTGAAGGTATATCTTTAGATCTTGCAATTAAATCTTTTTGTTTCTTGTTTTTCACTAGTTTGGTTTTATAAAATAAAACTACAAGAAAATGGAGTTTAGGTTGCATCATTTGTATCATCTTTATAATGTCTTTCGTGAAAATAAGGATTCAGAAAATTGTGCTCAATTGGTAGAGGAAGAAATTATTTTTATATGTTCACATGATTAAGCTAATGTATTAATCATGTTTTGTGTCTTTTATTTCACTAAAGTGCCAAGTAAAGCCTTTGGGATGATTCACAAGATGAGTAGAATTGATGCTGAACCAAAACAGAAACTTTTGACTCCAGTACAGGAATTTTCATTTTTACTGGAGCGTGATAATGATCTGAAATTTTTACGCAGTGTTGATATACAAATTATTCAGGTTTTCCTAATTTTTCTGAATTTTTAGAGACAGGGAAGTATGGCTATACTACAGACCTTCACAGACTGTTCTGTTTTTGACAGATTGTGTTTTGCATGCATAGTTTGCTTGTTTTAGTGTTTCCATAGCTTATATTTAGTGGTATAAATTATGGGAATGGTAGAATACAGTATTTATCATGTGGGAACAATTATGAATCTTGTCTTGACAGTACCTAAGTGAATGATCTATCTTTATTATACTAACCCATCTCATGAAGTTCCGTTAAGTTTTGTGTGATTGAAGTTTTCAAGTTTTTGGTGAGACACCGATATGAGGAGAATAAGGAGTGACAATAACCTAAGCTTGGGGATGCCCAAGGCACCCCCAAGGTAATATTCAAGGAAGACTCAAGCGTCTAATCTTGGGGATGCCCCGGAAGGCATCCCCTCTTTCGTCTTCTACATTATCGGTATATCTTACTTAGAGCTATATTTTTATTCGTCACATGATATGTGTTTTTCTTGGAGCATCATTATAATTTGTTGTTCTCTGTTAGGTGTTATTTATAATCTTGTTTTTCAATAAAAATTTCCAAGAATTGCCTTAGGATGCTTGCATTGCATGTTTGATGTGTGCTGTGTAAAAACAGAAACTTTCTCTGTAGTGTTTGAATTTTCATATTTTACTGGAACGTGGAAAGTTTCTGAAATTTTTACAAAGTATTGTCATATAAATTATTTAGCATGTCCTAAATTTTCATAATTGTTTGAGTTACAGTAGTACGCTGGTTTAATAGATTGCTACAGACTGTTCTGCTTGGTCAGATTGCTGTCATAGTTTTGTTATCTACTTATCCTATAGTTTCCATAGCCTATATTGGTAGATATAAATTGTAGAAACGATACTAAACAGTAGATGATGTTTGAAAATTATTGTGCAACTTGTCTAGGTAGTACATTAAGTGTTGATTTGTTTTTATGTGTACTAACCTATCTCACGAGTTCTTTTCGAGTTTTGTGTGGATGAAGTTTTTGAGAATAGGTGAAACCATGATATGAGAGGATTGAACGAGATACAAAAGCTCAAGCTTGGGGATGCCCAAGGCACCCCAAGTAAATATTTCAAGAAGTCTCAAGCATCTAAGCTTGGGGATGCTACGCATCCCACCTTTCTTCGTCAACTATCGGTTAGCCTATGTTGAGTCTAAATTTTTATTCGTTCACATGATGCGTGCTATTCCTGGAGTTCTATTTTTGTTTAGTTTTCTGTTTGAATAAAATACTCAGATCTGAAAATATTTATTGAGAGAGAGAGTCCTCACATAGCTACCTAATTGTTTGACTACTCATTGATCTTCACTTATATCTTTTGAGAGTAGCTTGTCATTTACTCTAGTGCTTCACTTATATCTTTTTGAGCACAGTGTGCTTGGAAATTTTTGTAAAAATACTCTCATGCTTCACTTATATTAATTTGAGAGTTAGTAAACTTTGAAGAAATCCTCTCATGCTTCACTTATACCTTTTTGAGAGATGAAATCTTTATGCTCATGTGCTTCACTTAAATTTGTTTGAGCTTGTCAAAAGCAATGGCAATATATGAAACTAGTCCCAAAGTGATAGATATCCAAGGAGGATATAATAAAACCTTTCATGAAGATCATTGGACAAATTAAAACTTGATTCCTTGTAATAGTTTTGAAACATGATGATAGTAATATGTGAGTCATGTTAGTGAGTAATTATGCTTTAGTAGGAATATTGGTGTTAAGGTTTGTGATTCCCTATGCAAGTACGAAAGTCAATAGTTATGCAATGAAATTACATCCTACTTATGGTGCATTATTCGGTGTTAGTTATGCTCAATGCTCGCTTATGTGAATTTTCGTTTCTTGGTTGGTTGCTTCTCAATCTATTTGCTAGCCTCCATTTGTACTAAGTAGAAATACTACTTGTGCATCCAAAATCCTTAAACCAAGTTTTGCCTTATGAGTCCACCATACCTACCTATATGCGGTATTTCCATGCCGTTCCAAGCAATTTTGTATGTGCCATCTCTAATTTTCAAAATAAATTTCTCTTTTGTGTGCTCGTACCACTCATGAAACGGTAGGGAGTGTCCAATATTTTTCCATGCTAGATGTGTTATTCTCAAGATGAGTGTTTATTCACTTGTCATTGCACGAGAGTGCGGAGGTAATAGGGTGCCCATTCCCGAAATGAAAAAGATAAAAAATATTTACTTTATGTTGTCAAATAATAAATTCCTTGGAAAGTGTTGGTATGGAAGGCAACCGTGGATACAGCCAGCCATGGATTGTGAAAGAATGGTAGAAAAAGGAATAAACTTTATTTTATGTTTGGGAACCGCCTATGATATATCTAGCATGGAAAGTATTGTGAACTACTTTGTCGTTTTCGTTGACAGGAAAAGCATGCCACCCAAAATATTTTTCTCTCTCAATTTAAACTTTGAGCTCTGGCACCTCTACAAATCCCTACTTCCCTCTGCGAAGGGCCTTTCTATTTACTTTATGCGGTTTTTATTTTTACTTTGGGTCTCCATCTTCTCTTATAAAGCACCAACTAGGGGGCACTATGATCGTACTTGAGCATTGGGTGTAGCTAATATTCGAGTGTGTTTCATGAATGGATCACTGATTGAGCATGATGGGCTAGGGATAACTTTCTTTAGTGTTGATATTTTGAAAGACATGGTTGCTTGTTGGCATGCTTGAGTATTGAAGTCATTATGTTAAAACTAGACTATTGCTTTGAACCATCTAAAAGTCCAAATGTCCATGCTACAAAAGAAAAGAATATGATATGAACATGTTAGGCAGAATTCCACATCAAAAATTCTGTTTTTTATCATTTACCTACTCGAGGACGAGTAGGAATTAAGCTTGGGGATGCTGAAACGTCTCCAACGTATCTATAATTTTTGCTTGTTCCATGCTGTTATATTATCATTCTTGGATGTTTTACAATCACTTTATAGCCATTTTATCTCATTTTTTGGGACTAACCTATTGACATAGTGCCAAAGTGCGAGTTGTTGTTTTTGCTTCTTTTTTACTTCGCAGAATATTAGTACCAAACGGAGTCCAATCGTGATGAAACTTTTTGGAGATTTTTTCTGGATCAGAAGACACCCGGTGGGCCAAAGAAGTGCCACAGAGGTGGGCTGTGGAGGCCACAACCCACCAGGGCGCACCAGGGGCCCCCCGGCGCGCCCTGATGGGTTGTGCCCTCCACGGGGCCCCTCTCCACCGCCTCCGATGCTTATAAATTCCCAAATATTCAGAAACCCCCAAAAATAACCCTAGACTCTCTGCTCCTCCACCGCAACTCTCTGTATCAAAGAAAAACCAATTTGGAGACGTTCCAGTACCCTACCGGAGAGGGGAATCCATCTCCGGTGGCCATCTTCACCATCCCGGCGGAGGCCATGTCGAGGAGGGAGTAGTCCACCCTCGGGGCTGAGGGTATGTACCAGTAGCTATGTGTTCAATCTCTCTCTCTCTCTCTCTCTCTCGTGTTCTTGAGATGGCACGATCTTGATGTATCACGGGCTTTGTTAATATAGTCGGATCATATGATGTTATTCCCTTGCTATCATGTTGTGATGAATTGAATCTTTCCCTTTGAGATATCGTTATGTTGGATTGAATATTGGATTTGAGAACACTTGATATATGTCTTGCATGTGGATACCCGTGGTGACAATGGGGTGTTCTATTGATTTACTTGATATATGTTTTGGTACTCAACTTGCGGATTCCCGAGGTGATATTGGGGTAATCTATGCATAGGGGTTGATACACGTTCTTGTCCTACTTTATCCGGTAGAAATCTTGGGGCACTCTTTGAGGTTCTTTGTGTTGGATTGAGTATTATGAATCTGAATTTTTTTGATGCGTATCGTATAATTAACTCATGGATACTTGTGGTGACATTGGAGTATCTAGGTGACATTAGAGTTGGTTGATGCCTATCATATGGTGTTATTCTAGTATGAACTCTTAGATAGATCGATCGGAAAGGATAACTTGGTGTTATTTTAGTACGAACTCTTGGGTAGATCGATCCGAAAGGATAACTTTAAGGTGGTTTCGTACCCTACAAACAATTTCTTCTTATGTTCTCCGCTAGATAAGAACTTTGGAGTGATTCTTCGTTGCACATTCAGGGATGGTTATGTGATCCAATTATATTAGCATTGTTGAGAGATTGCACTAGCGAAGGTACGGACCCTAGGCCTTGGTTTCAAGCATTTCAATACCGTTTGTGCTCACTTTTGTTACTTGCTACCTTGCTGTTTTTATATTTTCAGATTACAAAAACCTATATCTACCATCCATATTGCACTTGTATCACCATCTCTTCGCCGAACTAGTGCACCTATACAATTTTCCATTGTATTGGGTGTGTTGGGGACACAAGAGATTTCTTGTATTTGATTGCAGGGTTGTTTGAGAGAGACCATCTTCATCCTACAGCTCCCACGGATTGATAAACCTTAGGTCATCCACTTGAGGGAAAATTGCTACTGTCCTACAAAACTCTGCGCTTGGAGGCCCAACAAAGTCTACAAGAATAAAGTTGCGTAGTAGACATCAGACTACCTTAAGATCATCAAGAATATATCCAATAGCAGCCCGGTGCTTCCTCGGAATTTTTAATAATCTTTCTTCTTCATGTTCTGAAAGGTTAGCACAAATAATAATAGGATATATCTTTTTCTCGTCAAGATAAGCATACTTCAAAGTGTCAGGCAATTGTTTTAATTCAAACACAGGATAACCTTTAGGTGGAGGAGGACCTCCTAGAGTTTTAATAGGCAAATTGTGTTTTAGGAGAGGTTGTTGTTCAAAGAAAATTTTATCTATTTCATTTCTTTCATGCAAGTGCATATCATTTTCATGGTCTAGCAAATATTGTTCTAGTGGATCAGTAGGAGGAACGGCAATAGAAGCAAGACCAATTATTTCATCCTTACTAGATAATTCTTTATTACGTGGTTGTCTACTAAACTTGGAAAAGTTGAACTCATGAGACACATCAACAAAACTAACACCGATAGTTTGTTTTTCACAATCTATCTTAGCATTAATAGTGTTCAAGAAAGGTCTACCAAAGATAATGGGACAAAAGTCATTTTGTGGGGAACCAAGAACTAGAAAATCAGTAGGATATTTTATTTTCCCACACAAGACTTCAACATCTCTAACAATCCCAAGTGGTGTGATGGTGTCTCTATTAGCAAGTTTAATAGTAACATCAATGTCTTCTATTTCGGCGGGTGCTATATCATTCATAATTTCTTGGTATAAGGTAAAAGGAATAGCACTCACACTAGCACCCACATCACATAAACCATGATAGCAATGATCTCCTATTTTAACTGAGACAACAGGCATGCCAACTACGGGTCTATGTTTATCTTTTTCATCGGGTTTGGCAATTCTAGCAGCTTCACCACAGAAGTAAATAACATGCCCATCAATATTTTCTACCAAGAGATCTTTAACCATAGCAACACTAGGTTCTACTTTAATTTGTTCAGAGGGCTTAGGTGCTTTCATATTACTTTTGCGAACCACAGTTGATACCTTAGCATGTTCCTTTATCCTAACAGGGAAAGGTGGTTTTTCAATATAAGTAGTAGGCACAATGGATCAACATTGTAAATGATAGTTTCATCTTTAGCTATGACCGGTTCTTTAATTTCTTCTTTAATAGGGGGATGATATTTAAACCACTTCCCCTTACGGAGGTCAACATGAGTAGCAAATTATTCACAGAAAGAGGCTACTATCTCAGAGTCAAGTCCATATTTAGTGCTAAACATGTGAAAAGCATTAGTATTCATAAAAGATTTAACACAATCAAACTTAAGCTTAATACATGACTCATTACCTTTGCCGAGTTCCCAATCTTCAGAGTTGCGTTTAATTCTTTCTAAGAGATCCCACTTGAATTCAATAGTCTTCTTCATAAAAGAACCAGTACAAGAAGTATCGAGCATGGATCGATCATTATGAGAAAGTCGAGCATAAAAATTCTGAATAATAATTTCTCTCGAGAGCTCATGATTGGGCCATGAATATAACATTGACTTAAGCCTCCCCCAAGTTAGAGCGATGCTTTCTCCTTCATGAGGCCAAAAATTATATATATAATTCTGATCATGATGAACTAAATGCATAGGATAAAACTTTTGGTGGAATTCTAATTTCAATCGATTCCAGTTCCATGATCCAATATAATCACATAGCCTATACCATGTCAATGCTTTTCCCTTCAAAGATAAAGGGAAAACCTTCTTCTTAACTTCATCTCTGGGTAAACCTGCAAGCTTAAATAATCCACAAATTTCATCCACATGTATTAGGTGCATATCAGGATGTTCAGTTCCGTCTCCTGCATAAGGATTAGCTAGCAGTTGTTCTATCATACCCGAAGGAATTTCATAACCAATATTTTTAGTAGGTGCAGTAGGTTGAGGGGCAACTAATTGTGGTTCCAGTCGAGGTGAAGATACCCCGAACAAACCCCTCAAAGGATTCTTTTCCATAGTAGCAAGTGACAATAAATTTTAGCACGTAGTATAAATTTTTCCTTACCGATTTCCACTTACCAAGAGCGCTTCACTCCCCGGCAATGGCGCCAGAAAAGAGCCTTGATGACCCACAAGTATAGGGGGTCGTAGCCCTTTCGATAAGTAAGAGTGCCGAACCCAACGAGAAGCAGAAGGAAATGACAAGCGGTTTTCAGCAAGGTAATGCCTGCAAGCACTGAAATTGTAGGTAACAGGTAGTTTGATAGCAAGATAATTGGTAACGAGCAAGTAAAGGTAACGGTAAATAAAGTGTAGCAAGATAGCCCGATCCTTTTGTAGCAAAGGACATGCCAAAACGGTCTCTTATAATAAGCAAGCGTTCTTGAGGGTACACGGGAATTTCATCTAGTCACTTTAATCATGTTGGTTTGATTTGCGTTTGCTACTTTGATAATTTGATATGTGGGTGGACCGGTGCTTGGGTCCTGTTCTTACTTGAACAAACCTCCCACTTATGATTAACCCCCTCGCAAGCATCCGCAACCATGAGAAAAGTATTAAGATAAAATCTAACCATAGCATTAAACATTTGGATCCAAATCACCCCTTACGAAATAGCACATAAACTAGGGTTTAAGCTTCTGTCACTCTAGCAACCCATCATCTAATAACTACTCCACAATGCATTCCCGTAGGCCCAAAGATGGTGAAGTGCCATGTAGTCGTCATTCACATGACACCACTAAGGGAATCACAACATTCATATCATCAAAATATCGAACACATATCAAATTCACACGATTACTTGCAACATGACTTCTCCCGTGACCTCAAGAACAAAGGTAACTACTCACAAATGATATTCATGCTCAAGATCAGAGGGGTATTAAATAGCATAATGGATCTGAACATATAATCTTCCATCAAATAAACTATATTGTAATCAACTACGAGATGTAATCAACACTACTAGTCAAAGACGAGATGGTTGTTGGTGATGACGAAGCTTGACGGTGTTGTAGGCATGGTGAGTCACTTCCATGAACTTGGCGAGCATAGGGTAGCCCAAGATGGCATTGTAGGACAGGCCAATGTGCGCCACGTCGAAGTTGATGAGCTTGGTGCAGTAGTTCTTGCGGTTGCCGAAGGTGATAGGAAGACGCACTTGACCCAACGGCAAGGTGGAGCCATCGGTCACGCCCGAGAAGGGCCTCGTCGGCATCAGGCGCTCGTAGGGCTCTTGAAGCACCTCGAAGGTATCCACAAAGAGCATGTTGAGGCCCGCACCATCATCGACGAGTGTCTTGGTGACAGCGACATTGTTGATGGTGGGCGTGCACAACAGAGGGATGGTCCGCACAACCCTTGTGGACTTGGGGTGATCGCTGGAGTCGAAGGAGATCGGGTATTGTGACCACTTGAGGGGCTTGGAGGCCTCAGCTCCTGGGAGGGCCGCATTCCCCTCGTGGGTGAACTGCTTGAAGTGGCGGTTGGATAAGGGGCATGGTCCCCGCCGAGGATGCACGCCACCTGGCGAGGCTCCTGGTAGCCCTAGGGTCTTCATCAGGCAAGTTGTCGTTGTTCCTATCGGGGCACGGCATGGCGGCGTTAGCCTGTGGATTGGTCTGCTAAGGCTGGTTCCACCAGCCCTACCGGTAGTTGTTGCTGTTATGGTCGCCCTAGCAACCGCTGCTGCGGCTGCCGCTGTGGTCAGCGCCACGCTCGTTACGTTTGCTGCGCATGACCTAGCGGTCATCATGGAGCATCTTGAGCTCGTGGCAGTCCTCGGTGCGGTGGGAGTGCATGTTGTGGAAGGCGCAGAAGGGATGACTATCCTTCTTGGGCTCGTCGCGGTCACGTCCACGCTTCTGCTCAGGCTCCGTCGCAAGCACGGTGGGGCCCTTGCGCTTGGCGTCCTTGACCTTGGGCTTGGCAGCGTCAGGCGCCGCGTTAGGGTCGTTGTGGGTGAAGAGGTGACCCTCTTCAGCCTTGGTGCACTTGTCGGCGAGGTCGAACAGGGCGACCATAGTGTCGAGCCCGTCGGTGATGGAGAGCTTCTCGAGCATCCTAACGTCTACGACGCCTGAGGAGAACGCTGAGATGATGGCGGCGTCGAAGGCACGCGGGATCTTGTTGTGCACGTGGCTGAAGCGCTGGATGTACTTGCAGAGGGTCTCGCCAGGCCGTTGGCGCACTGCACACAAGTCGTTGAGCGTGAGGGGGCGCTCGTACGTGCCCTTGAAGTTGGCGACGAACTGCATGCACAGCTCGGACCACGAAGAGATGGAGTTCTCGGGAAGATTCATCAGCCACGAGCGCACGACCTCCTTGAGGGCCATGGGGAACCAGTTCGCATGCACCTGTCGTCGCAGCCCACAACTTGGATGGCCACGGTGTAGAGCTGTAGGAACTCCATGGGTTTGGGGGTACCGTCGTAGCAAGGAGGTAGCTCGGGCTTCCCACTTGAAGGGCCACACCACGCGGCGTAGCTCGGGAGTGAAGGCGAGGCAGCCCCCGCAGACGGTGACAACGCCGCCGGCGAGAGTGGCCCGGTTCTGGCACCTGGCCGCCGCAACCTCCTGGATGTTGCGGTTCTAGCAGTTGGGCTGCTTCTCGATGATCACGCGCGCTTGACGATTTGGCAGCTAGTGTCGGCGCGGTTGGGCGAGGATGCGAACTAGGAAGGCTCCCGCGCGCGTGCGTGGCAGTGAGGCACCACATCGTCGCTGTCCGGAGGAGGCGTAGGAGGCGCGTCATGTTCTGCCTGCGCACAACACGACGATGGAGGCAGAAGAGGATGAGAAGGCACTGGGCATCTCCATCGGCGTTGACGAGTGATAACCCACAAGCATAGGGGATCGCGACAGTCTTCACGGGTATTATTTCACCCTAATTTATTGATTCAACACAAGGGGAGCCAAAGAATATTTATTGGCCTTGACAGTTGAGTTGTCAATTCAACCACACCTGGTATATCTCTCTACAACAAAGGTTTAGTAGCACATCAAATAGTAGCAGCAAAAGTAACAGTAGTAGTGACAGCAGTAATTTTGTAGCAGTTGTGACAGTAGCAGTGGCAATAGTAACTTAGCAAGATTCAGTATATGTAAAGCATAGGCATGTGGATCGGTGATGGATAATGATTTAGATGACATTGATCATATAACAGTTACACACTAGGGTGACACAGAACTAGCTCCAATTCATCAATGTAATGTAGGCATGTATTCCGTATATAGTCATACATGCTTGCGATAAGAACTTGCATGACAACTTTTGTCCTACCCTCCCGTGGCAGCGGGATCCTATTGGAAACTAAGGGATATTAAGGCCTCCTTTGAATAGATAACCGGAACAAAGCATTAACACATGATGGATACAACTCCTCAAACTACGGCAATCACCGGACATAATCCCAATTATTGTCACCTTGGGGTATGTGGATCAAGACACGTAATAGGTGCATACAACTTGCAAGATAGGATCCAAATCACTCTTATATTCATGAAAACATAATAGGTTCAGATTCGAAATCATGGCACTCGGGCCCTAGTGACAAGCATTAAGCATTGCAAAGTCATAGCAACATCAATCTCAGAACATAGTGGACAATAGGGATCAAGCCCTATCAAACTTAACTCGATTACATGATCAATCTCATCCAATCCCACCACCGTCCAGCAAGCCTACAATGGAATTACTCACTCCCGGTGGTGAGCATCATGGCGGTGTTGATGGAGAAGGGTTGGCGATGAAGGCGGTGACGATTTCCCCTCTCTGGAGCCCAAAATAGGCTCCAGATCAACCCTCCCGAGGAAGAACAGGAGGTGGCGGCGGCTCCGTCTCGTGAAACGCGATGAAAACTTCTCTTTGATTTTTTTCTCCGCAGATGTGATTTTATAGGATTGGAATTAGGGTCGGAGGAGCCACGAGGGCCCCACAAGCCATCAGGGCGCGACCTAGGGGAGGCGCCCTGATGTGTGGTGCCCCCCTGGCACACCCCCTCCGGCAGGTCTTCGCTCCATAATTCATTATAATGCTCAAAAATAATTCACAAAAACTTTCGTCCGATTCCGAGAACTTTTAATTTTGCACAAAAATAACACCAAGGTAGTTCTGCTGAAAACATCGTCAGTCCGGGTTAGTTTCATTCAAATCATGCAAATTAGAGGTCAAAACCAGAGCAAAAGTGTTTGGAAAGTAGATACGTTGGAGACGTATCAACTCCCCAAGCTTAACATATTGATTGTCCTCAAGAAATTTAGTTGACAAACTGAAAGTGTTAAAGAAAACTTTTACAAACTCTTTTGTTCTCGTTGTTATACACATGCTTAGCTAGTGTTCAAGTTTTCAACATAAATCATAAATGACCACATCCATGATAACAATATGGCATCATATCAACTCATGGCAATACATAACCAACTAGCAAGAAAATAATAAGACATCTCACATGCCAACACTTATCAAAATGATCATGATATAATATGGTGACATGATATTTCGCTAGCCCTTTCTGAGACCGCAAAACATAAATGCAGAGCACCGCTAAGGTTCAAGCAGCGACTAAACATTATAATTCAGAATAGAAAAGATCCAGTCATGCTCGTATCCAACATTAGCTAGACTCAATGCATAAAAATGACAATAGTGCTCTCCAGTCTGGTGCTTTTAGTAAGAGGATGATGACTCAACATAAAAATAAATAGATAGGCCCTTCGCAGAGGGAAGCATTGATTTGCAGAGGTGCCAGACCTCAAGTTTTAAAACAGAGTTGTAATATGGTTTTGAGTGGTGCACTTATCCTGTCAACATCACGACAAAGGTTTTCAATATCTTCCATGCTAAACTCATTATTGGCGGTTCCCAAACAGAATAGTAGAGTTTACTCCTATCCACCATCCATACGAATAATTAACATTGGAAATAGCATGAGTAGGATATGAACACTCTGAATTTAAACATCATGAAAGGTTGCATTGGTTTTGAATCAACTACATGTTTGCACATGGGCCAAGTCAAGCCGCTTGAATTTCTCAAAGGGAAATACCATACTACCATGCCACATCATAACCATTTTAATACATGTTGATATGTAAGATAATTCATTATTCACCACTAGCTGTTTAAGCATGGCATGAGAAGCTATAATCTCTAATTGTCATCATGAACATGTTCACTCATAATATACTGAATCGAGATCGAACGAGCTAAACATATTTACAAAAACGGAAAACAAGAAGAGTTCATACCAGCTTCCCTTGCCATGATCACTTCGTCAAATATCATCATTATTATCTTTCACATGCATGACCGAATGATGTGATAATAATAATAGTGCAAGAATACCATGGACTAAGCTGAAATCTGCAAGGCAGTTTGAACAAAGGAGAAGACACGGTAATATTGGCTCTGTGTTAGGTAAACAATAAAGCATATGAGAGCCACTCAAGATTTTCATCGTGTTCTTCTCCTTTCAAGAACCCAACAAAAAGAAAAGAAATTCAGAGAAACACACTGAAATATTTTTGGAGTTTTTTCTTTCTCAAGCAAGCAAATAAACTAAGGGAAAACAAGAACGAGAAAAACTATTTACATGAGAAAGCTCCCAACATGCAAAGGAAATCTTTTAGGGTTTTCTTTGTAGTGCGGAAGATAATTAAAACGGGAAAAGAAAACTAAAAAGAAATGAAAAATATTTTTGGTTTTTCCAAAGTTTTTCAAACATACAAGGAGAAAGCAGAAAAATAAATCTAACATGGATATACAATGAAAGAGGATTAACACCGATAATTTATATGAAGAGTGTGAACATGAATGTAATGTCGGTGAGAAATACGTACCCCCCAAGCTTAGGCGTTTGCCTAGCTTGGTGATCACCACTGATAGTTTGGAAAATGGTTAGAGTGATAGCTTGCGGCGGCATTCTTGACCGCCTCCTCCGCTAAATGAGTAGCCTCCACTGCAGCTTTGTATTCCCGCACCTCCTCCTCGAGGACATAATAATGCTGACGAGCCTGAAAATCAAAGAGGGCAGGTGTAGGCACAGACACAAGCGTATATCTATCAAATATTAAATTATATTCATAACCCCTAGCACGGTTTACAATGAACTCATGATAGCGCATAGCATCAAAGTCTAAATATCTTTCAGGCAGGATAGGATCATTAGATTGAGGTGACGCTCCTAGCTTTGCAGCTACGCGGGCGGCATAAATCCCTCCATACAAATCACCATTACTAGAATTAGAGTGCAGCCTTCGGGCAACAATTGCACCAAGGATATAGTGTTGTTCACCAGTTACAGCAGTGTGGTTAAGACTTAAATCAGGGGCACATAAAGCACTACAATATTGTTTCCCTACTACGCATTTCCCATTAAACAGCGCAAAGTACGAATAGCGGAAAACTGTATACTTTTAAATCTTGCCTGTGTTACCCCCCTATCTTCTCCAACACATAGACTCTTGAGAAACATATCATATTCAATTTTTGAAGGTTTCTCAGTAGAGCCCCAAAGTGGAAGTTTGCAAGCAATAGAGAAATCTTCTAGAGTCATGCTAAAGGATTTATCATAAAGTTTAAATAATACTCTAGAAGCATGTGATTGATAACAAAAACCTTGCATAAATGTACTAGTAAGGTCATAGTGCTGGACACACTTATCTGCGAGGAAATCGGTGAGGCCGGTATTGTAAATGAAGTGGTCAAACTCATCCTTAATGCCTGCACCTATCATAAAATCTTCACTTGGCCACTGGCAAGATTTGGCGTCAGCCATGACTATCTGGTTAACTCGTGGCTCGATGTAAGCTTGCCGTACTAAGTTCCCACTAGATGACTCACCCGAGGTGAGCCCTCTTGAGGATCTCCTCCTAAAGAAACTCATCTTCCCAAGAACAAATTTCTGAAATTTTTGAGCCGCAAACTTATGTCAATAAGACTTCACAATATTGATAGCAACTACTCATATGGATGCCTAGAGGCCATATCAAGCACTCAAGCTACTTGGAACTCAAAGAATTCAACATGCAAGCTCATTTTCTGTAGCACCAATTGCAACACAATATGCAAAATATAAACCACTAAAACAAAAACTAATTGGAGGGATGGAGGAGTCACATACCAAGGAACAATTCTCAAATCAGTTTTGGAAACAGAGTTCCGAGCAAAGAGATCGAAAATTTCACTTTTGGGGTGAAGAACACAAGAGAGAGATGGCTAGAATTTTTTTGCTAGAGGTAGGAGAGAGTGTGGGACAAAGGGATCAGGCAGGGGGCCCCTGCGGGCCCCACAAGCCATCAGGGCGTGGCCTAGGGGGCCGCGCCCTGATGTGTGGTGGCACACAGGTGCAATCCCCTACTGTTATTTTTATGCCAATATTTTTTATTTATTCTAGAAAAAATCATGTTAAAATTTCGTGGCATTTTGAGACTTTTTATTTTTGGGCATTTTTCTATGCATGGGAAAAAACAGGAAAATGAAAAAATATGCTAATTTATTTTATTCAAACTGAAAATAACACATGATAAACTTTTGATACAGAGAGTTGTGAATACTAAATTCATCAATCACATGCCTTCCGGAAAGGATCCATTAATAAGGTTGATCAAGTCTTATTAACAACCACTTCCGGTTAACATGAAACCGAAGAATTCTCGTATGTCACTAGGTTACCTCAATGGGGATTTGCATATCCCCAGCAATAAGATTATAATATTTCTTCTTGACAGTTGGTAGAGGAATTGCAAAGCTTCCAATGATAACCGTGGGAGTAGGCTCAATGAAATTAATATTATTAACCAAAGTTTGCTTCTTCGGAAAATGAACGGTATGTTGCTTGCCATTGACGTGAAAGGTAACCTTGCTTTTATTGCAAGCAATAACATCCCCTGCAGTATTTAAGAATGGTCTACCAAGGATGATCAACATATTGTCGTCCTCGGGCATGTCAAGAATAACAAAGTCTGTCAAGATAGTAACATTTGCAGCCATAACAGGAACGTCCTCACAAATTCCAATAGGTAAAGCAGTGCACTTATCAGCCATTTGCAAAGATATCTCAGTAGGTGTAAGCTTACTCAAATCAAGTCTTTTATAAAGGGAGAAAGGCATAACACTAACACCGGCTCCTAAATCACATAAAGCAGTTTTAACATAGTTTCTTTTAATAGAGCAAGGTATTGTGGGTATGCCAGGATCTCCTAGTTTCTTAGGTATTCCTCCATCAAAAGAATATTTAGTAAGCATAGTAGCAATTTCAGTTTCAGGTATCTTTCTTTCGTTGGTAATAATATCCTTCATATACTTAGCATACGAAGGCATTTTCAATATATCAGTCAAACGAGTACGCAAAAGACGGGTCTAATCATTTCAGCAAAGCGTTCAAAATCTTCATCATCCTTATCCTTAGAAGGCTTACGAGGGAATGGCATGGGTTTTTGAACCCATGGCTCTCTTTCCCTTCCATGTTTCTAGCAACAAAGTCTCTCTTATCATAGCATTTGTTTTTAGGAGGTAGGTTATCAAGATCCTTAGCAAGTTCTATTTCCACATCATCATCATGTTCTTCATTACTATCTGGTGGAGCATCTACATGCACAATATTACTTTCATCTTCATTTTCATTATCACTAGGTGCATGTTCACTACTAGATTGTGTCTCAACATCAGAAATAGAAACATCATTTTGTTTCTCAGTAGGTGTTTCTACAGCAGCTTCACTAGAAGCATACAAGTTCCTTTCCTTTTTCTTCTTCTTTTTCTTATAAGAGGAACTAGATGCACCAACATTAATTCTCTTGGAATCCTGTTCTATTCTTTTAGGATGACCTTCTGGGTAGAGAGGTTCTTGGGTCATACGACCTCCCCTAGTCATTACTCTGACAACATGATTGTTCATATTATTATTTATTTCAGCAAGCAAATCATTTTGTGACTTAGCAACTTGGTCTAGTTGAGTGTGAACCATAGAAGCATGTTTACCTAGACCTTTTACATCATTGGCATCTCTAAAAATCAAGTCACTTAAACGGTCTATCATCATAGCATTACGTCTCAATTGATCTTTAACATAGTTGTTGAAGTGTTCTTGCTTAACAATATAATTATCATATTCATCCATGCATTGTTCAGGAGTCTTATTGTAAGGTATATCATTTTCACTAAAGGAACGGAGAGAGTTTACCTCTACTACCCGTGTCGGGTTATGAAGTCCATGTATTTTCTCAATAGGTGGTAATTTCTTGATATCCTCAATTTTAATATCTTTCTCCTTCATAGATCTATTAGCTTCTTGCATATCTTTAGGATTGAGGAATAGAATACCTCTCTTCTTTTGACTATGTTCCGGGGGTGGCTCGGGAAGTGTCCAATCATCAGCATTTTGCAATATGTTGTTCAATAATTCTTCAGCTTGACCGACAGTTCTTTCCCTGAAAACACAACCAGCACAACTATCTAGGAAGTCCCTAGAAGCATCGGTTAGTCCATTATAAAAGATATCGAGAATTTCATTTTTCTTAAGAGGACAATCGGGCAAAGCTCTAAGTAACCGGAGAAGCCTCCCCCAAGCTTGGGGGAGATTCTCTTCTTCAGTTTGCACAAAGTTAAATATTTCCTCTAAGGCATCTTGTTTCTTATGAGCAGGAAAATATTTTGCAGAAAAATAGTGAAGCATATCCTGGGGACTACGCATACAACCAGGAGCAGGAGAAAGAAACCATTCCTTAGCCTCGCCTTTTAGCGAGAAAGGAAAAAGCTTAAGGATATAGTAGTAGCGTATCTTTTCATCATTGGTAAACAGAGCAGCAATATCATTCAGTTTCATAAGGTGTTAAACGCAGTTTCATTTTCATAACCATGGAAAGGATCAGATTCTACTATAGAAATTAACTGAGGATCAACAGAGAATTCATAATCTTATCAGTAACAAATATAGGATAAGTAGCAAATTCAGGATCATATTTCATTTTCTCCATCATAGATTTTTCTTTCAGTTTGCATAGTAGTTTTTTCAAATCATCTCTATTTTCACAAGCAAAGAAATCACTAGTTGTTTCCTTATCCATGACATAACCTTCAGGCACATGAGGCAATTCATATCTAATAGGAGAGCGAGGTGTAAAAGGTGATTCAAAGTCCTCATCAGTTTCAGCATTTCCAAGTTCTCTATCTTTAGCAAGATGAGCATCAAGTAATTCACTCAGTGGCACATTTTCAGTTTCAACATGTGTAGCAATAGTATCATCATTAATTTCAGAGGTAGCACCATCAAGTTCATGTGACATATCAGGACGATCAATAGGTGGTGGTGTAACAAGCTGATCCAAAACAGTAGGTGAATCAAGAGCAGAGCTAGATGGCAGTTCCTTACCTCCTCTCGTGCGAGAGGGGACGATCTTAGTTGGAGTATCTTTCAGATTCTTCATAGTAGCAATCTGATATCCTCAAGTAAACACAATAAATAGAGCTATGCTCCCCGGCAACGGCGCCAGAAAAAGGTCTTGATAACCCACAAGTATAGGTGATCGCGACAGTCTTCACGGGTAGTATTTCACCCTAATTTATTGATTCGACACAAGGGGAGCCAAAGAATATTTATTGGCCTTGACAGTTGAGTTGTCAATTCAACCGCGCCAGGGATATCTCTCTGCAGCAAAAGTTTAGTAGCACAGCAAATAGTAGTAGCAAAAGTAACAGTAGTAGTGACAGCAACAATTTTGTAGCAGTTGTGATAGTAGCAGTGACAATAGTAACTTAGCAAGATTCAGTATATGTAAAGCGTAGGCACATGGATCGGTGATGGATAATGATTTAGATGACATTGATCATATAACAGTTACACACTAGGGCGACACAGAACTAGCTCCAATTCATCAATGTAATGTAGGCATGTATTCCGTATATAGTCATACGTGCTTGCGATAAGAACTTGCATGACATCTTTTGTCCTATCCTCCCGTGGCAGCAGGGTCCTATTGGAAACTAAGGGATATTAAGGCCTCCTTTTAATAGAGAACGAACAAAGCATTAACACATGGTGAATACATGAACTCCTCAAACTACGGCAATCACCGGAACGAATCCCAATTATTGTCACCTTGGGGTATGCGGATCAAGACACGTAATAGGTGCATACAACTTGCAAGATAGGATCCAAATCACTCTTATATTCATGAAAACATAATAGGTTCAGATCTGAAATCATGGCACTCGGGCCCTAGTGACAAGCATTAAGCATAGCAAAGTCATACCAACAAAAATCTCAGAATATAGTGGACACTAGGGATCAAGCCCTATCAAACTTAACTCGATTACATGATCAATATCATCCAATCCCACCACCGTCCAACAAGCCTACAAAGGAATTACTCACTCCCGGTGGTGAGCATCATGGCGGTGTTGATGGAGAAGGGTTGGTGATGACGACGACGACGATTTCCCCTCTCTGGAGCCCAAAACAGGCTCTAGATCAGTCCTCCCGAGGAAGAACAGGAGTTGGTGGCAGCTTCGTCTCGTGAAACGTGATGAAAACTTCTCTCTGATTTTTTTCTCCGCGGATGTGATTTTATATTACGGGAATTAGGGTCGGAGGAGCCACGAGGGCACCACAAGCCATCAGGGCGCGACCTAGGGGGGCCGCGCCCTGATGTGTGGTGGCCCCCTGGCACACCCCCTTCGACGGTTCTTCGCTCCATAATTCATTATAATGCTCAAAAATAATTCACAAAAAGTTTCGTCCGATTCCAAGAACTTTTATTTGTGCACAAAAATAACACCAAGGTAGTTCTGTTGAAAACAACGTCAGTCCGGGTTAGTTTCATTCAAATCATGCAAATTAGAGGTCAAAACCAGAGCAAAAGTGTTTGGAAAAGTAGATACGTTGGAGACGTATCAACTCCCCCAAGCTTAACACATTGCTTGTCCTCAAGCAATTCAGTTGACAAACTGAAAGTGATAAAGAAAACTTTTACAAACTCTTTTGTTCTCGTTGTTATACACATGCTTAGCTAGTGTTCAAGTTTTTAGCATAAATAATAAATGACCACATCCATGATAACAATTAGGCATCATATCAACTCATGGCAGTACATAACCAACTAGCAAGAAAATAATAAGACATCTCACATGCCAACACTTATCAAAATGATCATGATATAATATGGTGACATGGTATTTCGCTGGCCCTTTCTGAGACCGCAAAACATAAATGTAGAGCACCTCTAAGGTTCAAGCAGCGACTAAACATTATAATTCAGAATAGAAAAGATCCAGTCATGCTCGTATCCAACATTATCTAGACTCGTATCATAAAAATGAAAATAGTGCTCTCCGGTCTGGTGCTTTTAGTAAGAGGATGATGACTCAACATAAAAATAAATAGATAGGCCCTTCGCAGAGGGAAGCATTGATTTGCAGAGGTGCCAGAGCTCGAGTTTTAAAACAGAGTTGGAATATGGTTTTGAGTGGTGCACTTATCCTATCAACGTCACGACAAAGGTTTTCAATATCTTCCATGCTAAACTCATTATTGGCGGTTCCCAAACAGAATAGTAAAGTTTACTCCTATCCACCATCCATACACAAACCATGGCTGACCCAATCCACGGATGCCTGCCAACATGTCAACTGTCCCAAGGAGTTTTGTTTAATTAAATTTTGATTATGCAGGACTGAGCATCCTTTTACCAGCCTCTCTCGAGCAATGACGGCGAATAAACGACCGTCTTGAGAATAACTCATTTAGCATGGAAAATGCTGACCGCCTTGTCGCTCCATGAGCGAGATGCGTGCACAAAATAGATGTTTGCTTGAATGTTTAGAGATGGCACATGCAAATTTACTTGGAATGGCAAGGTAATACCGCATATAGGTAGGTATGGTGGACTCATGTGGAATAACTTGGTTCAAAGGTCTTGGATGCACAAGCAGCATTTCCGCTTAGTACAGGTGAAGGCTAGCAATAGGTTGGGAAGCGACCAGCTAGAGAGCGAAAACGGTCATGAGCATGCATTACAAATAATTAACATTGGACATAGCATGAGTAGGATATGAACACTCTGAATTTAAACATCATGAAGGCTGCATTGGTTTTGAATCAACTACATGTTTGCACATGGGCCAAGTCAAGCTGCTTGAATTTCTCAACGAGAAATACCATACTACCATGCCACATCATAACCATTTTAATACATGTTGATCTGTAAGATAATTCATTATTCACTACTAGCTGTTTAAGCATGGCATGATAAGCTATAATGTCTAATTGTCATCATGAAAATGTTCACTCATAATATACTAAATCAAAATCGAACGAGCTAAACATATTTACAAAAACAGAAAACAAGAAGAGTTCATACCAGTTTCCCTTGCCACGATCACTTCATCAAATATCGTCATTATTGCCTTTCACTTGCATGACCGAATGATGTGATAATAATAATAGTGCAAGAATACCGTGTACTAAGCTGAAATCTGCAAGGCAGTTTGAACAAAGGAGAAGACAAGGTAATATTGGCTCTGTGTTAGGTAAACAATAAAGCATATGAGAGCCACTCAACATTTTCATCATGGTCTCCTCCTTTCAATAACCCAACAAAAATAAAAGAAATTCAGAGAAACACACTGAAATATTTTTGGAGTTTTTCTTTCTCAAGCAAGCAAAGAAACTAAGGGAAAACAAGAACGAGAAAAACTATTTACACGGGAAAGCTCCCAACATGCAAAGGAAATCTTTTTGGGTTTTCTTTTTACTGCGAAAGATAATTAAAACGGAAAAGAAAACTAAAAATAAATGAGAAATATTTTTGCCTTTTCCAAAGTTTTTCAAACATACAATAAGAAAGCGGAAAAATAAATCTAACAAGGATATACAATGAAAGAGGATGAACACCGACAATTTATATGAAGAGTGTGAACATGAATGTAATGTCGGTGACAAATACGTACCGCCCCCCAAGCTTAGGCGTTTGGCTAGCTTGGTGATCACCACTGATAGTCTGAAAATGGTTAGAGTGATAGCTTGCGGCGATGTTCCTGGCCGCCTCCTCCGCTAAACGAGTAGCTGATACGTCTCCGTCGTATCTATAATTTTTGATTGTTTCATGCCAATATTATACAACTTTCACATACTTTTGGTAACAATTTAAATGATTTATTGGACAAACCTATTGATCCAGTGCCCAGTGCCAGTTCCTGTTTTTTGTGTGTTTTTTGTGTCACAGAAATTCCATATCAAACGAAGTCCAAACGCGATAAAAATTTACGGAGATTTTTTTTGGAATATTTGTGAATTTTGAGAAGTGGAATCAACGCAAAAGGAGGCCCACGCCCCCCACAAGACAACAGGGCGTGCCCCAGGGCCCAGGCACGCCGTGGTGGGTTGTGGTCACCTCGTAAGTCGGTTGGAGCTATCCTTCTGGCGCAAGGAAGCTAATTTTTGGAAAACAATCATGTTAAAATCTCAGCGCAATCGGAGTGACGGATCTCCAGGAATATAAGAAATGGTTTTCGGCTAGAAAACAGGAATGCGAAACAGAAGAGAACAGAGAGGGAGATCTAATCTAGGAGGGGCTCTTGCCCCTCCGCCGCCATGGAGGCCATGGACCAGAAGGGGAACTCTCCTCCCATCTAGGGGGGAGGCCAAGGAAGAAGAAGAAGGAGGGGGGGCTCTCCCCCTATCTCCCGGTGGCGCCGGAACGCCGCCGGGGCAATCATCGTGACGGCGATCTACACCAACAACTTCGCCGCCGTCAACACCAACTCTCTCTCCCCCTCTATGCAGTGGTGTAACACCTCTCTTCCCCGCTGTAATCTCTACTTAAACATGGTGCTTAACTCCATATATTATTTCCCAATGATATTTGGCTATCCAATGATGTTTGAGTAGATCTCTTTTGTCCTATGGGTTAATTGTGGTATGATGTTATGGATGTGAGTTGTATGTTGATATGGTGCTGTCCTATGGTGCCCTCCGTGTCGCGCAAACGTAAGGGATCCCCGCTGTAGGGTGTTGCAATATGTTCATGATTTGCCTATGGTGGGTTGCGTGAGTGATAGAAGCACAAACCCGAGTAGGTGGGTTGTTGCGTATGGGAGTAAAGGAGACTGGATACTTAATGCTATGGTTGGGTTTTACCTTAATGAACTTTGGTAGTTGCGGATGCTTGCTAGAGTTCCAATCACAAGTGCATATGATCCAAGTACGGAAAGTGTGTTAGCATATGCCTCTCCCTCATTGCATATAACAAGTATCTATCATATTATATTCAATTGCCTAGGGACAATCTTTCTCTTGCGTTACACAAAAAGCTTTCTACTAAGTTATTTACTCTTTTTGTTCTTTTATTAAAACATCACCTAACTTTTATTTCCACGTTCTTTATTATCTTGCAAAGTACTTCTAGTTTTATTCCCGCAAAGTAGTTTCATACTTGTTCTAGGTAAAGCAAGCATTAGCGTGCGTAGAGTTGTATCGGTGGTCGAGAGAACTTGAGGGAATATTTGTTCTACCTTTAGCTCCTCGTTGGGTTCGACACTCTTACTTATCGAAAAAGGCTACAAACGATCCCCAACACTTGTGGGTTATCAAGACCTTTTTCTGGCGCCATTGCTGGGGAGCAATAGCGTGGGGTAAATATTCTCGTGTGTGCTTGTTTGCTTTATCACTAAGTAATTTTTATTTTCTGTTATTAGTTGTTTTCTCTCTTTAGATATGGGTAGGAAACGCAAAATACCGAAAAAATTAGACGTACTTGCTGCTCCAAAAGTTGAGGAACCACTAGTGTTCCGTACTACCGAAGAATATTATTTGGATCATCTTCGTTGCATTTGTGCTCGTGCTGAAAACCCAACTAGCTTAGTTGAGGGGAAATCATTAAATGAGCATGCTTATTATGTGTGACACCGCTATCGGCGTCCTAGGAACGGGGGTACCCAGACTTGCCTGCCTGCAGTCCAGGGCGTGGCCCACTTCGACAGCCAGTACGGCCCAGCGCATCTTCTCTCAAGACAAGGCCCTCGCGAGAGTCCCACCCTCGCGAGGAGGATGACACCAGGACCCCCGGAGGGAGGAGGCCACCCCGGGTTACCTCCCGAGGGGCGGAGATCTCTATGCAACGCCCGGCCTCGTGAGGTCGGGGGTGACGCAAGCCAGGCCAAGCGGGCACAGAAGAAGCGGTTTCCTCTTTGGTGCAAAGGAGGCAAGGACGTACGCGGGTTCCCAAGATAGCCCCGCAAAGGTTTCCATTCCGGCGCATCAAGACCAATACCGCGAGCCCCGCAGGATGGACGTCATCATCGAGCCCACCTCCGCATCACCACCAGCTACTTTGCAGGCGAAGACCACCTTTCATCAGGATAATGTGTACTGGTTGTCCCCCTTTGAATTTGGCCATTGTGGGATCCCTTCCCACCAGTGCGATAAGGGAAGAGGACCCGGGCTATTATAAATAGAGACTAGGCTGCACCGTAGAGGAGAGAGATCCAAAAACCACCCGAGCGCCCTCACGAGGTCTCTCACCACTGTACCAGTTCATCCACAAACCTCCTCGTGAGGCAATCCACCTAAAGCAGGAGTAGGGTTTTACGCTTCGCAGTGGCCCGAACCTGGGTAAATCTGCATGTTAGTCTTCTTCCCAGTGATTGAGCGAGTTTGATTCGGCAAGGCCTTGGAGCGGTGAGCTTGGGCCCGAAGCAGGTTGGGATCTTCGCACACGCCCCTGGGCCCAAAATCCGACATTTGGCGCGCCAGGTAGTGGGCGTGTCAAAGCCGCTCCCTCCGCGGCTGCAATCCGGCCTCAACTCATCAGCTCCATGGCCACCGTCTCCCCCGAGGCCGGGCAGGCCATGGCGTGCGGGAACGCCGCGGCTTTCCTGGCCGAGCCTGTGGTCGCATGCATCCTCGGCGAATTGCAGGCACCCGCTTCCGGCCGCCACGTCAAGAAATTCCTCCCCCAGGCGGGCGCGGTTCAGCCATGGCTCGAGGCCCTGTAGTCTCGGGCGTGGCCGGAGGTCGACATCACCTTCGACTCCGACGACCATCCCAGGACGACGATCGCTGCCGGCACACTCCCCATGCTATGCACACCGACCATAAGCGATGTGGCGGTCACCAAGACCCTCATCGACAGCGGCACCAGCCTCAACGTCCTCTCCGTGGAGACCTTCAACATGCTTCACGTGCCCTACAACCAGCTTGCGCCCTCGAGGCCCTTCTCTGGGGTGGCCAGGGGTTCCGTCGCCTCGCTGGGGCGGGTGCGCCTCCCCGTCACCGTCGGCACCCGCTACAACTACCGCACCGAGCAGATCGACTTCGACGTCGCCCACATCCACCTCCCTTACAACGCGATCCTCGGGTACCCTGCCCTCGCTAAGTTCATGGCGGCAACACACCCAGGCTACAACGTCATCAAGATGCCGGGGAGCAGCGGCATCATCTCCATCGTCGGGGATACCAAGGACGCGGTTCAAGCACTCAAGCTCGCCTACAAGGCCGCGGCTACAGCGCGCCCCGACGTTGGGAACGTTGCACATGCTCCGGAGGACACTGGGGACGCTGGGGACACCACCCCAGTGAAGAAGAAGCAGCTGTTCTCTCAGAACCGGGCTGAGACGAAGCAGGTGCCCGTAGACGACGGGAACCCTGGCCCCACCTTCACCATCGGCGTCGGCCTCCCTCCGGAGCAGGAGAAGGCATTGGTGGCCTTTCTCCGCGCGAACAGGGACGTGTTTGTGTGGAAAGCATCCGACCTGGTGGGGGTCCCGAGGGATGTGATTGAGCACCACCTCATGGTGTGCCCCAACGCACGTCCGGTGAAGCAAAAGGCGAGGAGACAGGACCAGGAGAAGCAAGCGTTCATCGCCCAAGAGGTCGGCAAGCTGAAGGAAGCCGGGGTTATTCGAGAGGTGCGATACCCGGAGTGGCTGGCCAACCCAGTGGTCGTCCCGAAGAAGTGCGGGAAGGAGCACATGTGCGTCGACTTCACGAACCTCAACAAGGCTTGCCCCCAAGACCCGTTCCCGCTACCGCGCATCGACTAGATCGTGGACTCCACCACCGAGTGCGACCTCCTATGCTTCCTGGATGCCTTCTCTGTGTACCATCAGATCAAGATGGTGGTGGAGGACGTCGAGAAGACGGCCTTCCTCACCACTTGCAGCATGTTCTGCTACACCTACATGCCCTTCGGGCTGCGCAACGCAGGCGCAACCTTCCAGTGGTTGATGCACCTCGCCCTGGGGCAGCAGCTCAAAAGGAACGCAGAGGCCTACGTCGACGACATCGTGGTCAAGTCGCGAGAGGCGAAGACCCTGATCGAGGACCTAGAGGAGACGTTCGCCAGCCTGCGACGGGTGAACCTGAGGCTGAACCCCGAGAAGTGTGTCTTCGGGGTCCCGTCGGGTAAACTACTCGGTTTCCTGGTGTCGCACCGGGGGATTGAGGCAAACCCGGAGAAGATCAAGGCTATAAGCAAAATGAGCCCGCCTCAGACCCTCAAGGAAATGCAGAAGCTGGCGGGCTGCGTGACCTCCTTGGGGCGTTTCATCTCCAAGCTTGGCGAGCGCGCCCTCCCATTCTTCAAGCTCATGAAGATGAAGGGCCCCTTCGAGTGGACTCTGGAGGCGGATGCGGCATTCGAAGACCTCAAGCGGTACCTCACGAGCCCACCGGTAATGGTGGCGCCCCGCCTTCGTGAGCCCCTAGTGCTATACCTGGCTGCCACCCCGCAATCCACCAGTGCTGCGCTCGTGGCGGTCAGGGAGGAGCGTGCCGGCGCACGCGCCACACCCCCAGGCGCCGGCACGTCCCTAGGCATGAAGCAAGGTGACTCACAGGATGCCCCGAAACCCTCGCCTCCTCAAGATGGCACTCCTGAGGCCCCAGCTGCCTCGACGGCCCATGAAACACCAGGATCTCGTGTGCCCACTGCGGAGCTGGGAAGCGCAGATAGCTTGTCCCTCGTCGAGCACCCGGTGTACTACGTCAGTACCGTACTGCGGGACGCGCGCTCGCGCTACCCAATGCAGCAGAAGCTCCTACTCGCGCTCCTCGTCGCCTCACGGAAGCTGCGCCACTACTTTCAGTGCCACCCCATCAAGGTCATCTCTGCATATCCCTTGGAGAAGGTGCTGCGCAACCCCAACGCCGCGGGGAGGGTTGCAGAGTGGAACATCGAGCTGCAGGCCTTCGAGTTGGAGTTCTGTACAACAAGGGTCATCAAGGGAGCAGCCCTGGCGGACTTGGTTGTCGAATGGATGGACGCTCCCGACCGGGGGCTGGACGAGGGCCAGTCCCTCACCCCCGGCGACGAGGCGCCCGATGGCTGGGTCATGCACTTCGACGGGGCCTTCGCGCGTCGGGGCGCGGGGGCTGGAGTTGTGCTCATCTCCCCGACCGGGGACAAGCTCTACTACGCCGTACAGCTTTGCTTCCAGCATGGCGAGAAGGTCTCCAACAACATCGCGGAGTACGAGGGCTTGAACGCTGGCCTCAAGGCCGCGGCGGCCTTGGGGGGTTAAGCGCCTTATCATCAAGGGCGACTCCCAGCTCCTCGTCAACTTCTCCAACAAGGAGTACACGGCGAAGGACAAGCACATGGAGGCATACTTGGAAGAGGTACGTAAGATTGAAAAGCGTTTCCAGGGTTTGGAGTTGCAGCACATCCCGCGCGGCACGAACAAGGAGGCAGATGACATCGCCAAGAGGGCGTTGCATCGCGAGCCTCAGGAGCCAGGTGTCTTCGAGGAAAGGCTCTTCAAGCCATCCGTGGCACCTCCAGCCGCGGACCAGGCGCCGCTACATGAAGAGCTGCCCCCAGCGCCTCCCTCGGGAGCCCCAACTTGTGGCCCGGCCTCAGGAGCCCGACTGCTCCTGGCGCTGGAGCCTCAGGCCGACGACTGGACACAGGAGTTCAAGGCGTACCTGCTCCATGGCACCCTGCCAGGAAAGGGGGAAGACGCAGAGCGTGTGGTTCGTCAGGCCACAACCTATTGTTTGCAGGACGGCGAACTATGCCACAGGCGTCCGAACAGCGTCGCGCTGCGGTGCGTATCCGAAGAATAGGGGCGAGAGCTGCTGGCCGACATCCATGGAGGCGACTGCGGACACCACTCCTCGTCCCGCACCCTTGTAGGGAAGGTGTTCCACAGTGGCTTCTACTGGCCTACAGTGCTTAACGACGCCACCGAGCTGGTCCAGTACTACGAGGCTTGCCAGTTCCACGCCAAGAAGATTCATCAGCCCGTGCAGGGCCTCCAGACTATCCCACTCTCATGGCCCTTCGCGGTCTGGGGGCTGGATATACTGGGGCCCTTTCCACGAGCGGCCGGCGGATACCGCTACCTCTACGTCGCCATCGACAAGTTCACCAAGTGGGCGGAGGTGGAGCCCGTCCGCACCATCCCCACCGGCTCGGCCTTCAAATTCATCAAGGGCCTCGTGAGCCGCTTCGGCGTCCCCAACCGCATTATCACTGACAATGGTTCATAGTTCACAAGCAACCTTTTTAGGACATACTGTACTAACCTTGGAACGCAGATATGCTACGCTTCGGTGGCGCACCCACGAAGAGCAACGGCCAGGCCGAGCGCGCCAACGCGGAGGTCCTGCGGGGTCTCAAGGCAAGGAGCTTCAAGAAGAAGCTTGAGGCCTGCGGCAGGGGTTGGCTCGGTGAGCTTCAGTCCGTTCTATGGTCCATCCGCACCACTGCGACTAAGCCCACCGACAAGACCCCATTCTTCCTCGTCTACGGAGCTGAAGCCGTCCTCCCACACGAGGTCAAGCATCGGTCCCCGCGGGTCTTGGCATTCGACGAGGTGCATCAGGATGCCTCGCAGGGGATAGACCTCGTGCTTGGGGAGGAGGCTCGTCGCCAAGCCTCGTTCCGAGCTGCGAGGTACCAGCAGGCGCTGCGGCATTACCATTGCCGTAGCATCCGCTCCAGGACCCTTGAAGTCGGAGACCTCGTCCTGAGGCGGGTCCTTTCCAGGGAGGGCTTGCACAGGCTCTCGCCCATGTGGGAGGGCCCGTTCAGGGTCGCCCGCGTCTCCAGGCCTGGCGCCGTGCGCCTGGAGACTCAGGATGGGGTCCCCATCCAGAATGCCTGGAACATCCAGCATCTCCGCAAGTTCTACCCGTGGCACTCTCATGTAATAATGAGTGGGTTGTATATGCCCGGAGCCCCCCGAGGACGCGGAGGGGTTCCCACCCACGTCCAAGTGGAAGCCCCATGCTCCGCGCTGGCGGACAACACTGTCCTCCAATGACTATGCCCACACCTAGTGGAGGCCCTATGCTCCGTGCTGGGGGAAGACGAAGACTAGCCTAGGGGCCGGACGCGGCAGTTCTTGGCTTCTTTTTGTATTCGAATTTGCCATTTTCTAGAATGAAACTCGAAGTTTCGCAGCTTTATTGCAAAAAAGGGGGTGGGAATCTTTCTCCTTGCAATTTTCTCTGTCTTGAAGTTTTGTTTCCCGAATCGACACCTGTCGGTCTCACCCTCACGTGCCCCGTGAGTGGGGGCTGGGCACGGTGTGCACACCTCGCCAAGACCTTGGCGTCCTGGTCCTCGCGCGGCGCCCTCGAGTAGGCCAATTGGCGCTCGGGGGCTCGGACACCTCTCGAGGCAGGAGCTGGCAAGGAAAGGTATGGGAGCCGCTCGAGCGTCAAGGGGGACTCCTGAGCAACACGACTCAGTAGCCTAAGTGGTCACATAGCCCCTCGCCCCTTGGTCTCATCCTGGTGATCCGGACGCCCCAACGGCGGACGAGGTATGCGCGGGATTGGGCCCTGCCGACGTAGAGCACCAAGAGGGCTCCCAAACCGCCCCGCTCGCAAGAAAGAAGACCCTCCTGGCAAGACCTCCAAGCTCCCCAGGTGCCACGGCCGGACCTAATGATGCAGAGGCCCGCCACGGACGCATCAAGATAAGTACCCTAACCACGACGGGCGGGAAGTCTCGATTGACAGTAATACGGGAATCAAGACATGCGACGAAAATGCTAAAGTAAAGGCGCAAGCACCATAATTCATTACATGCCCCGTGGGGCCCTCCATGATTCTTGATTGCAGGGAAAGGAAAATAAGAAGAAGGCGAAAGGTGGCCCCCTCAAGGGCAGCCACTCCTGAGGCCCTGGCTCTGGCACAACCGCGCTCAGCCGGAGTCCTCCTCCTCCTTGACGGGCCCATGGCGGCGCGCCGGCATGGCTGCGTCTTGGGCGGAATTACGGCGCCGTCGCGGCCAGCTACCCCCCGAGGTCCAAGCACGCCGACGCGGAGGTGCGTCGTATGTGTCATCACTCGGGATCTCCTCGGAGGAGGTGTCGCTGCCGCTGGAAGCATAACGGCCGTCACCAAGGGCAAGCTCACCTCCAAGGGCGCCGCCACCGGGAAGGCAGTCAGCTGCGGGAGGATGACCGCCGCCACCGACGTCACCCTCTAGGCAGCACCCCAGGCACCTGCCATCTTCCCCGAAGATCCTGACGAAGAGCGTCGCCGCGCCGTCATGTTTGAAATGGAGCGTGAGCCCCCCTTCCAGGCCGTGGGCGCGGGCGAAGGTCTGCCACCCGCGGCTCAAGAAGACATAGCCTACGGGGGTAACCTCGACCTCCACCCACGACGCTCTGCTACAACAACCATCGGCTTGCAGCCATAGACTCGCTGGCTCGCTGACCTGTGAAGTCTCCGCGAAGAAGCATGGGAGCTGCAGCTAGGTGATCGCCGGTCTCTCCACCCGTGCTAAGAACTCCTGGCCCATATCGGCTGTGTGGGACCGCGGGCACGGTGGCCGGGCACCCGCTGCGTACCTCCCTCCTTGGCCACGGTCGCTATGCCCGCCACCTCCGCTTACACCGGAGGAGACGCCTGCCCTCACGGGGGTGCGGCCGCGCCCCGGGGCGCCGCTGCTGACACCGTGGTATACTTACGGGGACGACCCCGGCCCCTCTTGGGTGGCTGTTGGTCCGACCCCTCCTGGCGGGCCTTCCCCTTCTCGGCGGCAGAAAACCTCCTCATCGGCGTCCCTCCACGTTCTAGATAATGATGGCCCTGCTTCACGTCGCCTCGCCTACCCTCGTTGGGTCACATCCGCGTGGGTCGAGGGGAGAGAAGACACAAGGAGACGGCTACATTCAAGGAAGGGCAATGATGGCCGCCGCTGCGCGCGGGCTCCGTGTCAGCTTGACTCGAGGCGGTTCCCGAGGTCTTCGGGAAGTGGAGGCGTCCGCGTCTCGTTACGCGCCACGCATTAGACCGGGCCCGCAGGCTATTGGGGCCCACGGAGCTCGGGTCGGCTCCTTCGGCTTCGCCCGGAAGCCAACCCAAGCGCGCCTTGGGCCCAGGGGCTACTATCGGCGTCCTGGGAACGGGGGTACCCAGACTTGCCTACCTGCGGCCCAGGGCATGGCCCACTTCGACAGCCAGTACGGCCCGGCACGGCTTCACTCAAGACAAGGCCCTCGCGAGAGTCCCACCCTCGCGAGGAGGATGACACCAAGACCCCCGGAGGGAGGAGGCCACCCCAGGTTACCTCCCGAGGGGCGGAGATCTCTATGCAACGCCCGGCCTCGTGAGGTCTGGGGTGACGCAAGCCAAGCCAAGCGGGCGCCAGCAGGCACAGAAGAAGCAGTTTCCTCTTTGGTGCAAAGGAGGCAAGGACGTATGCGGGTTCCCAAGATAGTCCCCAAAGGTTTCCATTCCGGCGCAACAAGACCAAGACCGCGAGCCCCGCAGGACGGACGTCATCGTCGAGCCCACCTCCGCATCACCACCAGCTACTTTGCAGGCAAAGACCACCTTTCGTCAGGATAAGGTGTACTGCCTGTCCCCCTTCGAATTTGGCCGTTGTGGGATCCCTTCCCGCCAGTGCGATAAGGGAAGAGGACCCGTGCTATTATAAATAGAGACTAGGCTGCGCCGTAGAGGAGAGAGATCCAAAAACCACCCGAGCGCCCTCACGAGGTCGCACACCACTGTACCCGTTCATCCACAAACCTCCTCGTGAGGCAATCCACCCAAAGCAGGAGTAGGGTTTTATGCTTCACAACGGCCCGAACCTGGGTAAATCTGTGTGTTAGTCTTCTTCCCAGTGATTGAGCAAGTTCGATTCGGCAAGGCCTTGGAGCGGTGAGCTTGGGCCTGAAGCAGGTTGGGATCTTCGCACACGCCCCTGGGTTCGAACCTCTTTGGGTTTTGCGGAGCCCGAAATCTGACAACCGCATATCTCAAAAAGGGAAACTCTTGTGGCATCAAATTAATACTTTGTGTTGCTATGCTTGGAATTTATGTGAATTACATGATTTTACTTGTTGTTCTAAGAAACTAAAAAACACCTTCCCTACCAATGTGTGTTTAATGATAATGAAATACTATCTTCTTATGCCAAGGAAGCCTATTGTTATTTTGATGTTGAACAAATTGAAGAATTTGTTGCTTTTAAGGGTGCTTATGAAATTGCTTCTTTGATTGAAAAGTGTGATGCTACTTTTTACAAGTCTGAAAATTTTGCCGTACTCAAATATTGCTATGAAAACTATGCTTCTAATGCTTATGTTAAAGAATTTATTGAAAGAATGACCGCTGCCTTGGAAGAGACTAATAATTTGCAGGAATCTATGGAAGAAGAAATTGCTGAAATTGTGAGCTCATTAGATGAAAGAGATGAGGAGGAGAGCGAAGAACAAAAGGAGGAAGAGCAGATTAATCACCTGTGCCCACCTTCTAATGAGAGTAACTCTTCAACTCATACATTGTTAATTACCCTTCGTGCTTACCGAAGGATAAATGTTATGATGATTGCTATGATCCCTTGGATTCATTCGAAATATCCCTTTTTGATGAACTTGATGCTTGGTATGCATGTGGCTAAGATGCCAATATGAATTATACTTATGAAGATGAACTTTCTATAGTCCCTTATGTTAAGCATGAAATTGTTGCTATTGCACCCACACATGATAGTCCTATTATCTTTTTGAATTCTCCCAACTACACTATATCGGAGAAGTTTGCACTTATTAAGGATTATATTGATGGGCTTTATTTTGCTACTACACATGATGATTTTGATGAATATAATATGCATGTGCTTGCTGCACCTACTTGCAATTATTATGAGAGAGGAACTACATTTTCACCTCTCTATGTTTCCAATACTGTAAAATTGCAAGAAACTGCTTATACTATGCATTGGCCTTTACTTAATGTGCATGAATTATTCTTGTATGACATGCCGATGCATAGGAAGAGAGTTAGACTTTGTTGTCACATTATATATATTACTTTGTGATCACTACTAAATTACAAATCATTGTTAATTAAAATTGGCTTTTATATACCTTGGGATCCGGGTGGATCCATTGCTTGAGCACTTTATGCCTAGCTTAATGGCTTTAAAGAAAGCGCTGCCAGGGAGACAATCCGGAAGTTTTAGAGAGTCATTTTATTCTGTTGTGTGCTTTTATAAAGTTTAAAAACAAAAAAAATATAGAGGGGAACCTAAAACTTCACAAAAAGAAAGGTGAAAGTAAGAGAGATGATGAGCATCGTTGAAGTGGGGGCTAGCCTTGAACTTTGTTCATGCCCATGGAAACTTTGCGAATCTTGAATCACAGAAACTTTTCAAAAAAAATAATTATCCCCTTGTACAAATCCATTGTATTATAAAAATAATGTGCCAATATTTGCCTTTAGGATGATTAGATTGCTTGTTGGTATGTGCGGTGTAAAAACAGAAACTTTGCCTGTAGTGCGTGAATTTTCATTTTTTACTGGAACGTCAAAAGTTTCTAAATTTTTTACACAATATCGATATACAAAATTTGTATTTTGTCCTAACTGTTCAGAATTTTTGGAGTTACATAAGTTTGGTCAAAGTTCCGATTACTATAGACTGTCCTGTTTGAGACATATTCTGTTTTTGATGCATTGTTTTGCTTGTTTGTATGAAACTATCGATTTTATCGGTGGTATAAGCCATGTAAAGTTATAATACAGCAGGGATAATGCAAATATAAAATATGAATGGGTTTGCAACAGTACTTAAAGTAGGAATTTGCTTTATTATACTAACGGATCTCACCAGTCTTCTGTTAAGTTTTGTGTGGATGAAGTGTTCGAACATCGAGGAGGTCTCGATATGAGGAGAAGGAGGAGAGGCAAGAGTTCAAGCTGCGGGATTCCCAAGGCACCTCAAGTAAATATCCAAGGAGACTCAAGCGTCTAAGCTTGGGGATGCCCCGGAAGGCATCCCATCTTTCTTCAACAAGTATCGGTATGTTTTCGTTTTCGTTTCGTTCATGTGATATGTGTAAATCTTGGAGCGTCTTTTGTGTTTAGTTTTCACTTTTCTTTTATGCACCATGCTGGTATGAGATAGTCCATGGTTGATTTATAGAATGCTCATTGCACTTCACTTATATATTCTGAGTACTGCTTTATAGAATGCTTCATGTGCTTCACTTATATCATTTGAAGTTTGGATTGCCTGTTTCTCTTCACATAGAAAACCGTTATTTGTAGAATGCTCTTTTGCTTCACTTATATTTATTAGAGCATGATATTTTGTAGAAAGAATTAAACTCTCTTGCTTCACTTATATCTATTTAGAGAGTCAACAGGAATTGGTCATTCACATGGTTAGTCATAAAGTCCTACATAAAACTTAGGGATCACTGAATATGATATGTTTGATTCCTTGCAATAGTTTTGCGATATAGAGATGATAATATGTGGGAGGTACTAGTGGATGATCGTGTTTAGTAAGATATTGGTGTTAAGGTTTGTGATTCCCGAAGCATGCACGTATAGTCTTCCGTTATGCTAGGAAGTTGGAGCACAATTTATTCTTGATTGTCTATCTTTGTGTGAAGGTCGGGGGCGCGCGATGGTTAACTCCTACCAACCTCCCCCCTAGGAGCATGCGCAGTAATACTTTGCTTGAGGGCTAATAAAATTTTGCAATAAGTATTGTAAATGAATTGGTCAAACTCATCCTTAATGCCTGCACCTATCATAAAATCTTCACTTGGCCACCAACAAGATTTGGCGTCAGCCATGACTATCTAGTTAACTCGTGGCTCGATGTAAGCTTGCCATACTAAGTTCGCACTAGATGACTCACCCGAGGTGAGCCCTCTTGAGGATCTCCTCCTAAAGAAACTCATCTTCCCAAGAACAAATTTCTGAAATTTTGAGCCACAAACTTATGTCAATAAGACTTCACAAGATTGATAGCAGCTACTCATATGGATGCCTAGAGGCCATATCAAGCACTCAAACTACTTGGAACTCAAAGAATTCAACATGCAAGCTCATTTTCTGTAGCACCAATTGCAACACAATAGGCAAAATATAAACCACTAAAACAAAAACTAATTGGAGTGATTGAGGAGTCACATACCAGGAGTCACACACAATATGCAAAGAGATCGAAATTTTCACTTTCGGGGTGAAGAACACGGGAGAGAGATGGCTAGATTTTTTTGCTGGAGGTAGGAGAGAGTGTGGGACGAAGGGATAAGGCAGGGGGCCCCCGCGGGCCCCACAAGCCATTAGGGCGCGGCTTAGGGGGGTCGCGCCCTGATGTGTGGTGGCACACAGGTGCAGTCCCCTGCTGTTATTTTTATGCCAGTATTTTTTATTTATTCTAGAAAAAACATGTTTAATTTCGTGGCATTCAGAGACTTTTTATTTTTGGGCATTTTTCTACGCAGGGGGAAAAACAGGAAAACGGAAAAATATGCTAATTTATTTTATTCAAACTGAAAATAACACATGATAAACTTTTGATACAGAGAGTTGTGAATACTAAATTCATCAATCACATGCCTTCCGGAAAGGATCCATTAATAAGGTTGATCAAGTCTTATTAACAACCACTTCCGGTTAACATGAAACCGAAGAATTCTCGTATGTCACTAGGTTACCTCAATGGGGATTTGCATATCCCCAGCAATAAGATTATAATATTTCTTCTTGACAGTTGGTAGAGGAATTGCAAAGCTTCCAATGATAACCGTGGGAGTAGGCTCAATGAAATTAATATTATTAACCAAAGTTTGCTTCTTCGGAAAATGAACGGTATGTTGCTTGCCATTGACGTGAAAGGTAACCTTGCTTTTATTGCAAGCAATAACATCCCCTGCAGTATTTAAGAATGGTCTACCAAGGATGATCAACATATTGTCGTCCTCGGGCATGTCAAGAATAACAAAGTCTGTCAAGATAGTAACATTTGCAGCCATAACAGGAACGTCCTCACAAATTCCAATAGGTAAAGCAGTGGACTTATCAGCCATTTGCAAAGATATCTCAGTAGGTGTAAGCTTACTCAAATCAAGTCTTTTATAAAGGGAGAAAGGCATAACACTAACACCGGCTCCTAAATCACATAAAGCAGTTTTAACATAGTTTCTTTTAATAGAGCAAGGTATTGTGGGTATGCCAGGATCTCCTAGTTTCTTAGGTATTCCTCCATCAAAAGAATAATTAGTAAGCATAGTAGCAATTTCAGTTTCAGGTATCTTTCTTTCGTTGGTAATAATATCCTTCATATACTTAGCATACGGAGGCATTTTCAATATATCAGTCAAACGAGTACGCAAAAGACGGGTCTAATCATTTCAGCAAAGCGTTCAAAATCTTCATCATCCTTATCCTTAGAAGGCTTACGAGGGAATGGCATGGGTTTTTGAACCCATGGCTCTCTTTCCCTTCCATGTTTCTAGCAACAAAGTCTCTCTTATCATAGCATTTGTTTTTAGGAGGTAGGTTATCAAGATCCTTAGCAAGTTCTATTTCCACATCATCATCATGTTCTTCATTACTATCTGGTGGAGCATCTACATGCACAATATTACTTTCATCTTCATTTTCATTATCACTAGGTGCATGTTCACTACTAGATTGTGTCTCAACATCAGAAATAGAAACATCATTTTGTTTCTCAGTAGGTGTTTCTACAGCAGCTTCACTAGAAGCATACAAGTTCCTTTCCTTTTTCTTCTTCTTTTTCTTATAAGAGGAACTAGATGCACCAACATTAATTCTCTTGGAATCCTGTTCTATTCTTTTAGGATGACCTTCTGGGTAGAGAGGTTCTTGGGTCATACGACCTCCCCTAGTCATTACTCTGACAACATGATTGTTCATATTATTATTTATTTCAGCAAGCAAATCATTTTGTGACTTAGCAACTTGGTCTAGTTGAGTGTGAACCATAGAAGCATGTTTACCTAGACCTTTTACATCATTGGCATCTCTAAAAATCAAGTCACTTAAACGGTCTATCATCATAGCATTACGTCTCAATTGATCTTTAACATAGTTGTTGAAGTGTTCTTGCTTAACAATATAATTATCATATTCATCCATGCATTGTTCAGGAGTCTTATTGTAAGGTATATCATTTTCACTAAAGGAACGGAGAGAGTTTACCTCTACTACCCGTGTCGGGTTATGAAGTCCATGTATTTTCTCAATAGGTGGTAATTTCTTGATATCCTCAATTTTAATATCTTTCTCCTTCATAGATCTATTAGCTTCTTGCATATCTTTAGGATTGAGGAATAGAATACCTCTCTTCTTTTGACTATGTTCCGGGGGTGGCTCGGGAAGTGTCCAATCATCAGCATTTTGCAATATGTTGTTCAATAATTCTTCAGCTTGACCGACAGTTCTTTCCCTGAAAACACAACCAGCACAACTATCTAGGAAGTCCCTAGAAGCATCGGTTAGTCCATTATAAAAGATATCGAGAATTTCATTTTTCTTAAGAGGACAATCGGGCAAAGCTCTAAGTAACCGGAGAAGCCTCCCCCAAGCTTGGGGGAGATTCTCTTCTTCAGTTTGCACAAAGTTAAATATTTCCTCTAAGGCATCTTGTTTCTTATGAGCAGGAAAATATTTTGCAGAAAAATAGTGAAGCATATCCTGGGGACTACGCATACAACCAGGAGCAGGAGAAAGAAACCATTCCTTAGCCTCGCCTTTTAGCGAGAAAGGAAAAAGCTTAAGGATATAGTAGTAGCGTATCTTTTCATCATTGGTAAACAGAGCAGCAATATCATTCAGTTTCATAAGGTGTTAAACGCAGTTTCATTTTCATAACCATGGAAAGGATCAGATTCTACTATAGAAATTAACTGAGGATCAACAGAGAATTCATAATCTTATCAGTAACAAATATAGGATAAGTAGCAAATTCAGGATCATATTTCATTTTCTCCATCATAGATTTTTCTTTCAGTTTGCATAGTAGTTTTTTCAAATCATCTCTATTTTCACAAGCAAAGAAATCACTAGTTGTTTCCTTATCCATGACATAACCTTCAGGCACATGAGGCAATTCATATCTAATAGGAGAGCGAGGTGTAAAAGGTGATTCAAAGTCCTCATCAGTTTCAGCATTTCCAAGTTCTCTATCTTTAGCAAGATGAGCATCAAGTAATTCACTCAGTGGCACATTTTCAGTTTCAACATGTGTAGCAATAGTATCATCATTAATTTCAGAGGTAGCACCATCAAGTTCATGTGACATATCAGGACGATCAATAGGTGGTGGTGTAACAAGCTGATCCAAAACAGTAGGTGAATCAAGAGCAGAGCTAGATGGCAGTTCCTTACCTCCTCTCGTGCGAGAGGGGACGATCTTAGTTGGAGTATCTTTCAGATTCTTCATAGTAGCAATCTGATATCCTCAAGTAAACACAATAAATAGAGCTATGCTCCCCGGCAACGGCGCTAGAAAAAGGTCTTGATAACCCACAAGTATAGGTGATCGCGACAGTCTTCACGGGTAGTATTTCACCCTAATTTATTGATTCGACACAAGGGGAGCCAAAGAATATTTATTGGCCTTGACAGTTGAGTTGTCAATTCAACCGCGCCAGGGATATCTCTCTGCAGCAAAAGTTTAGTAGCACAGCAAATAGTAGTAGCAAAAGTAACAGTAGTAGTGACAGCAACAATTTTGTAGCAGTTGTGATAGTAGCAGTGACAATAGTAACTTAGCAAGATTCAGTATATGTAAAGCGTAGGCACGTGGATCGGTGATGGATAATGATTTAGATGACATTGATCATATAACAGTTACACACTAGGGCGACACAGAACTAGCTCCAATTCATCAATGTAATGTAGGCATGTATTCCGTATATAGTCATACGTGCTTGCGATAAGAACTTGCATGACATCTTTTGTCCTATCCTCCCGTGGCAGCAGGGTCCTATTGGAAACTAAGGGATATTAAGGCCTCCTTTTAATAGAGAACGAACAAAGCATTAACACATGGTGAATACATGAACTCCTCAAACTACGGCAATCACCGGAACGAATCCCAATTATTGTCACCTTGGGGTATGCGGATCAAGACACGTAATAGGTGCATACAACTTGCAAGATAGGATCCAAGTCACTCTTATATTCATGAAAACATAATAGGTTCAGATCTGAAATCATGGCACTCGGGCCCTAGTGACATGCATTAAGCATAGCAAAGTCATAGCAACAAAAATCTCAGAACATAGTGGACACTAGGGATCAAGCCCTATCAAACTTAACTCGATTACATGATCAATCTCATCCAATCCCACCATCGTCCAGCAAGCCTACAAAGGAATTACTCACTCCCGGTGGTGAGCATCATGGCGGTGTTGATGGAGAAGGGTTGGTGATGATGACGGCGACGATTTCCCCTCTTCGGAGCTCAAAACAGGCTCCAGACCAGCCCTCCCGAGGAAGAACATGAGTTGGTGGCGGCTCTGTCTCGAAAATGCGATGAAAACTTCTCTCTGATTTTTTTCTCTGCGGATGTGATTTTATAGGGCTGGAATTAGGGTCGGAGGAGCCACGAGGGCCCCACAAACCATCAGGGTGCAGCCTAAGGGGGTCACGCCCTGATGTGTGGTGCCCCCCTGGCACACGCCCTCTGGCAGGTCTTCGCTCCATCATTCATTATAATTATCAAAAATAATTCACAAAAAGTTTTGTCTGATTCCGAGAACTTTTATTTCTGCACAGAAATAACACCAAGGTAGTTCTACTGAAAACAACGTCAATCCAGGTTAGTTTCATTCAAATCATGCAAATTAGAGGTCAAAACCAGAGCAAAAGTGTTTAGAAAAGTAGATACATTTGAGACGTATCAACGAGCTCAGTGATGTGCGCTAACTAGGCATCATACCCGATCGCGGTTGGGAAGTAGCGCAGTAGCTCACGCGCCATTAGCAGCGTGGCCTGCGGAGTCGACGGTTCGCGACGAGCAAGCAAAGATGCGGTGGCATCGCGCTCGGGCGGTGGCGGATGACGCTGAGCGGACGAATGGATGGAGTAAGCTTGCTGCTCCCCTGCGGCCAGCTCGGTGGCGGTACCGACGCAACCACGGTGGTTGCCGTTGACGATGTTCTCCGTCTGGATCCGGCCAGCCCTGCGCAGGGCGCGCTGAGCGCGGCGTCACGAGCGTCGGCCATGTCGACGTCGAGGTCGAAGCCGTGATGTCTACTACACAACTTTATTCTTGTCGACTCTGTTGGGCCTCCAAGCGCAGAGTTTTGTAAGATAGTAGCAAATTTCCCTCAATTGGATGACCTAAGGTTTGTCAATATTTGGGAGGTGTAGGATGAAGATGGTCTCTCTGAAACAACCTTGCAATCAAATACAAGAAATCTCTTGTGTCCCCAACACACCCAATACAATAGTAAATTGTATAGGTCCACTAGTTCGGCGAAGAGATGGTGATACAAGTGCAATATGGATGGTAGATATAGTTTTTTTATAATCTGAAAAATATAAAAATAGCAAGGTAACAAGTGGCAAACAGCGAGCAAAATGTTGTATAAATGCTTGGAAGTAAGGCCTAGGGTTCGTACTTTCACTAGTGCAATCTCTCAACAATGCTAACATAATAGAATCATATGATCATCCCTCAACGTGCAACAAAGAATCACTCCAAAGTTCATATCTAGCGAAGAACATGAGATGAAATTGTTGTAGGTAGTAAGAACCACCTCAAAGTTACCCTTTCCGATCAATCTATTGGGCTATTCATATAGGTGTCACAAACAACCTTAGAGTTCATACTAAAATAACACCAATGATACATATCAATCAACCCTAATGTCACATAGATACCCCAATGTCACCTCAAGTATCAGTGGGTTAATTATTAGACATGCCTAAAACAATTTCAGATTCATCATATTCAATCCAACACAAAGAACTTAAAAGAGTACCCCAAGATATCTATCGGAGAAGGTAGGACAAGAACCTGGAATCAACCCCTATGCATAGATCCCCAAGGTCACCGGAATCTGCAAGTTGATGCCATAATATATATCAAGTGAATCAATAGAATACCCCATTGCCACCATGAGTATCCACATGCAAGACATACATCAAGTTATCTCAAATCCAATATCCAATCCGACATAACAAAATCTCAAAGGGAAAGATTCAATTCATCACAACAAGATAGCAAGGGAAGAACACCATAGGATCCAACTAATTAACAAAGCCCGTGATACATCAAGATCGTGACATCTCAAGAACACGAGAGAGAAAGAGATTAAACACATAGCTACTGGTACATACCCTCATCCCCGAGGGTGAACTACCCCCTCCTCATCATGGACTCCACCGGGATGATGAAGATGGCCACCGGTGATGATTTCCCCTCTCTGGCAGGGTACTGGAACGACTAGCGGGAGAGTTGCGATGGCGGAGCGGAAGTTCTGGGTTTATTTCTAAAGTTTTCTATATATACATGATTTTTCAGCGTTGGAATCACGCCAGCCAGAGCCACATGGGCCCCACAAGCCATCAGGACGTGCCCAGGGGGGTGGGCATGCCCTCTTGGCTTGTGGCCCACAGGTGGCTCCCCTCCGGTGGTTCTTCGCTCCAGTATTTCTCATTTTCTCCAGAAAAAATCATAAAAAAGTTTCGGGCGATTCCGAGAACTTTTATTTTCTGCACAAAAAACAACAACATGGTAATTCTGCTGAAAACAACGTCTGTCCGGGTTAGTTCTAAATAAATCATATAAAGTGCATCAAAACCATATAAAAGTATTGTAAACATAGGCAAATATGGCATGAATACTTCATAAATTATCAATACGTTGGAGACGTATCAGTATCCCCAAGCTTAATTCCTACTCGTCCTTGAGTCGGTAAATGATAAAAGGAGTAATTTATGAAGTGTGAATGATAGCATAGTAAATAGTTTTGATCATTGATAATTTCAGTCTCTTTTCTAGCATCATAACTAGCAACTTTTTATCATAAAAATCATCATGAGGGAGTAGCAATCAATTCACACGTCATGGTTCAAACAATGCATTCTCTTGAAACTTAACAATCTATGTTCTTAGTCATCAAACAATTTCAATGCATCTTATTTTCAGCAAAGTCTAAGTAAGAGCTCCACATACTCAATTATCATATAGTCTTCTATGATTGCTAATACTCAAAGCATATTTTTAGAACAAACAACATCCATCAAACACATAGAAAGATAGGGGCTTAATGTTTCGCCTCGCAAGATACTTATTATCGTTGTCAAAACCAGCAGATCTTGGGTAGGGAGTCCCGAACCGTGGGTCTTGAATCGATGAGTAACAGGAGACAAGGGAGACATTGTTTACCCAGGTTCGGGCCCTCTTAATGGAGGTAAAACCCTACGTCCTGCTGTGAATTGTATTGATGATGGGGTATCGAGTACATAGTTGATCTACCTCGAGATCGTATGATATGGTCTAAAACCCTAGGAGTAACAAGCTTAACTTCGTCCTACGGACTAAGACCCCCTGGTTTATATAGACACCAGGAGTATCTAGGGTTGTACAATGTCAGTTACACCAAGAGAAGAATATGCCGAACTCATCATCGTATCCTTGGAGTAGACGTCACGGTCTTGGGAGATTCCCGTCTTAGTTGCGGCGTCACGGTCTTCGGGCCTTCATTGATAATCATAAGCTGCCCAGTGTCAGGCCCATAGAAATAGGCCGGCAACCCGAGGACCCCTTAATCCTGAACTCCCTCAGTAGCCCCCAAACTGGCCTCCAATGCCGCAGTCTTGATTTAGCATCCGTTCGTCCAAGTCTTCGGCTTGCGGGGCGAGTTCCCCTCTTCCCCATAGTTCGGCTGAGTCTAATTCGGCCTACGACGTGCTCTCGAACGTCGAAATGTCGCATGGCCCACAACTTTTATCTTTCTGCAACTCCTCGATTTCAGTGCACCAGGCAGAGACAGGAAATTCCCGAAATGTTCTTCCTCGCGCCCTCATGACCCTCTCCTGGATGACTGGGCAAGCTGTTCTGTTTCCCGTCTCTGACTGCGCGACCTAGAGGTGCAGGGATATATTCCCTCCCCAGATCTAACGCCCGCCCCCGTTCCGGATTAACGTCCGCAAATGGTGAGGCTTTCGCGGAAAAATCCCCTACTCCCCGCAAGGAAGAGAGGGTATGCTTCGTTCCCTTCCTCTTACGAGGCCTGGGATTTCCTATTCATCCTTTTTAAGGGGTTTATTAGAATTTTATGGGATTCAACTCCACCACCTCACCCCCGGATCAAGTCTCCATATCTCGGGTTTTGTCGCCCTTTGTGAAATGTTCCTGGGCTGCTGTAACACCCTTGGATTCATGCGACAGTAATGCCGGTGTTTAAGCTACAGTAACCTAACGATTAGGCTAATCCTTTTTGTCAATCCCAATGTGATCACTTTTGGAATCAGATGCAAATTCCATTTCTGTTGCAATTCAATTTCAATTGAATAATGGTTTTTGAAAGTTTTGCAAATCAGTAAATAAAAATCATGAATATTTTCCAAATATTCAGTAGGCTTTTATAAAATTGGAAACAACTTTTTATCAATATTTGGGTGCCTATAAAACAATTTAGTAGATGCCCAAAAGTTTTATTAAATGCCTTTTGTATTATAATATTTTTCTACTGTTTTCAAAAGGCCTCCAAATTTATTGTGGCTAGGCCAAATATTGCATTGCAATTATTGGGCATGTTCACTTATTTTTGTAAGGTTAATTTTATTACTAAATCTATTAAAAACAGAAAAAAATTTAAATAAAAAAGGAAAGGAACCCCCCCGGGCCGGCCCAAGTGGGCCTCTGCCCATTAGGCCAGGCGGCCCAGCCGCCACCCCAGGGGCTACAACCCCCCCGGGGCAACCCTAGCCCCCCATCGCCCCACTCCCCCCACGTTCCCCTCTCCCCCCCCTCGCTGTTGGATCTGTTTCGGGGGGCATCTCCCGCACCCCCGACGCCGCCGCCCCACCGACGCCCCTCCCCGACCACCGGAGCTGCCTCGCCGGCGCCACCGTCCTCCTCCTCGCCTCCTCCCCGAGCCGCTACCTCCAGCCTCGGCGCCTCCTTCTCTCCTCGCCAGTGAGCCCACTGGGCTCCTCCCTCCCCTCCTCCTCTTCCCCCCCTCTGGCCGGCCTCCACCCCACCGCCGCTACCGCTGCGGCCCCGCGGTGCCGCGCCCCGATCGCCCCCTGCTGCGCCGCTCCCCGGCCGCCCTGCCGCCGCTCCAGGCCCCGATCCGCCCCCCGATTGCGCCCGCTCGCCCTGCCCGTGCCTCACCGCGCCCCCGCCGCCGCGTTTCCATCGCCCCGCGCCCCCCGCTTGCCCCTGTGCTGCACCCGCATTGCCCCGCCACCGCTGCTCGCCCGCTCGCCCCCACGGCGCTGCTCGCCGCCGGCGAACTGCCTGTGGCTCGTGCCCCCCTCTGTGGCCGATCTGGTTAGTGGGGGATTAGGCCCCCCACTAACCCCAACCCCCCTGGCCCAATGACATGGGGGCCCCGCCCCAGATCGTTTTTGTTTTAAAAATAAAAAGATAAAAATGTTTAATTGAATAATTAAAATAAATAATGTCGGCATCCTGGGAACGGGGGTACCCAGAACTGCCAGCCTGCGACCCAGGGTGTGGCCCACTACGGAGACTCGGTACGGCCCAACGCGGTCCAGCTCAAGACAAGGCCCTCGCGAGAGCCCCGCGCTCGCGAGGGAGACGGCGCCAAGGCCCTCGGAGGGAAGAGGCCTCCCCAGGCCCCCTCCCGAGCGGCGGAGATCTCCATGCAACACTCGGCCTCGGGAGGTCAAGAATGATGCAAGCCGGGCCAGGTGGGCGCCAGCGCGCAGAGGAGACAGTTTCCTCTTTGGTGCAAAGGAGGCGAGGGCGCACGTAGGTTCCCAAAGCACTCCCCAAAGGTTTCCATTCCGGTGCAACGAGACCAAGACCACGAGCTCCGCAGGACGGACGTCATCGCCGAGCCCACCTCTGCATCACCATCGGCTACTTTGCAGGCGAAGACCACCTCTCATCAGGATAAGGCGTACTCCTTGTCCCCCTTCGAATTTGGCCGTTGTGGGATCCCTTCCCGCCATTGCGATAAGGGAAGAGGACCTGGGCTGCTATAAATAGAGGCTAGACTGCTCCGTAGAAGGAATGGAACACCACCCGAGCGCCCTCGCGAGGCAACTCATCACTGTACTAGTTCATCCACAAACCTCCTCGTGAGGCAATCTACCAAAAGCAGGAGCAGCGTTTTACGCTTCGCAGCGGCCCGAACCTGGGTAAATCCTCATGTGCTAATCTCTTTCCCCACAATTGTGCAAGTTCATCGGGCTAGGCTATCGAGCTGTGAGATTGAGGGCAAAGCTATTGGAGATCTTCGCACACGCCCCTGAGTTCGAACCTCTTCGGGTTTTGCGGAGCCCGAAATCCGACATTTGGCGCGCCAGGTAGGGGGCGTGTCGAAGCCTCCCCATCCGCGGCTGCAGTTGGGCCGCGACTCATCAGCTCCATGGCCGACGCAACCTCCGAGGCCAGGCAGCCCTTGGCGTGCGACGGCGCCATGGCTCGCCTGGCGGACCCTGCGGTTGCATGCAACCTCGGCGGGTCGCAGGCGCCCGCCTCTAACCGCCAGGTCAAGCAGTTCCTTCGCCAGGCGAGCGCGGTTTGGCCACGGCTCGAGGCCCGGCAGCCTCGAACATGGCCGGAGGTCGACATCACCTTCGGCCCCGATGACCATTCCAGAACAATGGCTGCCGCCGGTACGCTCCCCATGTTGTGCACACCAACCATAAGCGGCGTGGCCGTCACCAGGACCCTCATAGACGGCGGGGCCGGCCTCAACGTCCTCTCCGTGGAGACCTTCAACACGCTGCAGGTGCCCTCCGACCAGCTCGCACCCTCAAGGCCCTTCTCAGGGGTGGCCGGGGGCTCCGTTGCCCCCTTGGGGCGGGTGCGCCTCCCCGTCACCTTTGGCACCCGCTACAACTACCGCAACGAGCAAATCGACTTCGACGTCGCCCACCTCCACCTCCCTTACAATGCAATCCTTGGCTACCCCACCCTCGCCAAGTTCATGGTGGCGACGCACCCGGGCTACATCGTCATCAAGATGCCTGGGAGCAACGACATCCTCTCCGTCATCGGGGACGCCAAGGACGCAGTCCGCGCACTCAAGCTCGCCTACAAGGCGGTGGCTGCGGCGCGCCCCAACGCTGGCGACGCCGCGCAGGCCTCGGAGGGCGCTGGGGACCCCGTCGGCGCCGCTCCAGTGAAGAAGAAGCAGCTGTTCTCTCAGAACCGGGCTGAGATGAAGCAGGTGCCTGTAGACGACAAGAACCCTGGCCTCACCTTCACCATCGGTGCCGGCCTCCCTCCGGAGCAGGAAGAGGCATTGGTGGCCTTCCTCCGCGTGAACAAGGACGCGTTTGCGTGGAACGCATCCTACCTGGTGGGGGTCCCAAGGGATGTGATCGAGCACCACCTCATGGTGTGCCCTAATGCACGCCCGGTAAAGCAAAAGGCGCGAAGGCAGGCTCAAGAGAAATAGGCGTTCATCGCCCAGGAGGTCGGCAAGCTGAAGGAGGCCGGGGTTATCCGGGAGGTGCAATGCCCGGAGTGGCTGGCCAACCCGGTGGTCGTCCCGAAGAAGTGCGGGAAGGAGCGCATGTGCGTCGACTTCACGAACCTCAACAAGGCTTGCCCCCAAGACCCATTCCCGCTGTCGCGCATCGACCAGATCGTGGACTTCACCGCCGAGTGTGACCTTCTATGCTTCTTGGACGCTTTCTCTGGCTACCATCAGATCAAGATGGCGGTGGAAGACGTTGAGAAGACGGCCTTCCTCACCACATGCGGTGTGTTCTGCTACACGTGCATGCCCTTCGGGCTACGGAACGCTGGGGCAACCTTCCAGCGGCTGATGCACATCGCCCTGGGGCATTAGCTTGGGAGGAACGCGGAGGCCTACGTCGACGGCATCGTGGTCAAGTCGAGAGAAGCCAAGACCCTGATCGATGATCTGGAGGAAACGTTCGCCAGCCTGTGGCGGGTGAGCCTGAGGCTCAACCCCGAGAAGTATGTCTTCGGGGTCCCGTCGGGCAAACTGCTCGGTTTCCTGGTGTCGCACCAAGGGATCGAGGCAAACCCGGAGAAGATCAAGGCTATAAGCAAGATGAGTCTGCCTCAGACCCTCAAGGAAATGCAGAAGCTGGCGGGCTGCGTGACATCCTTGGGACGCTTCATCTCCAAGCTTGGCGAGCGCGCCCTGCCGTTCTTCAAGCTCAAGAAGAGGAAGGGCCCCTTCGAATGGACTCCGGAGGCAGACGCGGCATTCGAGGACCTCAAGCGGTACCTGACGAGTCCACCAGTAATGGTGGTGCCCCGCCTCCGGGAGCCCCTATTGCTGTATCTGGCTGCCACCCCGCACTCCGCCAGTGCTGCGCTCGTGGCGGTCAGAGAGGAACGTGCCGGCGCGCGCGCTACACCCTCAGGCGCAGGCGGGCCCCCGAGCGTAAAGCAAGGCGACTCACAGAATGCTCTAAAGCCCTCACCTCTTCAAGGCGACGCTCCTGAGGCCTCAGCCGCCCCGGCGACCCCCGAGGCACCTAGATCTCATGAGCCCGCTGCGGAACGGGGCGGCGCGGAAGGTTTCTCCCTCGTCGAACACCCGGTGTACTACGTCAGTACCATATTACGGGACGCGCGCTCGCGTTACCCTATGCAGCAGAAGCTCTTGCTCGCGCTTCTCATCGCTTCAAGGAAACTGCGCCATTACTTTCAGGGCCACCCCATCAAGGTCGTCTCTGCGTATCCCTTGGAGAAAGTACTGCGCAACCCCAATGCAGCAGGGAGGGTCGCGGAATGGAACATCGAGCTGCAAGCCTTCGAGTTAGAGTTCAGCAGACAAGGGTCATCAAGGGGGCAGCCCTGGCGCATTTTGTGGCCGAGTGGACGGACGCTCCCGACCGAGGGCTGGACGAGGGCCAGTCCCTCACCCCCGGCGATGAGGCACCTGACGGTTGGACCATGCACTTCGATGGGGCCTTCGCGCGCAGGGGAGAAGGGGCCGGAGTTATACTCATCTCCCCAACCGGGGACAAGCTCTACTACGCCGTGCAACTTTGCTTCCAGCATGGCGAGAAGGTCTCCAACAACATCGCGGAGTACGAGGGCTTAATCGCCGGCCTCAAGGCCGCGGCCGCCTTGGGGATCCAGCGCCTCATCATCAAGGGCGACTCCCAGCTCCTCGTCAACTTCTCCAACAAGGAGTATACGCCTAAGGACGAGCACATGGAGGCATACTTGGAAGAGGTACATAAGATTGAAAAGCGTTTCCAGGGCTTGGAATTGCAGCACATCCCGCGCGGCTTGAACAAGGAGTTCGACGACATCGCCAAGAGGGCGTCGCGTCGCAAGCCTCAGGAGCCGGGCGTCTTCTAGGAATGGCTCCTCAAGCCATCCGCGGCACCCCCAACCGCGGACCAGGCACCGCAGAATGAAGAGCTACACTCAGTGCCTCCGTCGTGGGCTCTCACTTGTGGTCCGACCTCAGGAGCCCGACTGCTCCTGGCGCTGGAGCCCCAAGCCGACGACTGGACACAGGAGTTCAGGGCGTACCTGTTCCATGGCACGCTACCGAAAAAGGAGGAAGACGCAGAGCGCGTGGTACGACAGGCCACAGCTTATTGTTTGCGGGACGACGAGTTATACCGCAGGCGCCCGAACGACGTCGCGTTGCGATGCGTGTCCGGAGAACAAGGGCGCAAGCTGCTGGCCGACATCCATGGAGGAGACTGCGGCCACCACTCCTCGTCACGCACCCTTGTAGGGAAGGCATTCCGCACTGGTTTCTATCGGCCTACGGCGCTCAACGACGCCACCGAGCTGGTCCGGTCCTGCGAGGGTTGCCAATTCCATGCCAAACAGATTCATCAGCCCGCGCAGGGCCTCCAGACCATCCGGCTCTCCTGGCCCTTCGCGGTTTGGGGGCTGGATATACTGGGGCCCTTTCCGCGAGGGGCCGGCGGATACCGCTACCACTACGTCGCCATTGACAAGTTCACCAAGTGGGCGGAGGTGGAGCCCGTCCACACCATCCCCGCCGGGTCAGCCGTCAAGTTTATCAAGGGCCTCATGAGCCGCTTCGGCGTCCCCAACCGCATCATCACCGACAATGGTTCGCAGTTCACAAGCAATCTTTTCAGGACCTATTGTACTAACCTTGGAACACAGATATGCTACGCTTCAGTGGCACACCCACGAAGCAACGGTGAGGCAGAGCGCGCCAACGCGGAGGTCCTGCGGGGCCTCAAGGCAAGGAGCTTCAGGAAGAAGCTCGAGGCCTACGTCAGGGGTTGGCTTGATGAGCTTCAGTCCGTGTTGTGGTCCATCCGCACCATTGCGACTAAGCCCACCGGCGAGACATCGTTCTTCCTCGTCTACGGAGATGAAGCCGTCCTCCCACACGAGGTCAAGAATCAATCCCCGCGGGTCTTGGCATTTGACGAGGAGCGTCAGGATGCCTCGCGGGGGACGGACCTCGTGCTCGGGGAGGAGGCCCATCGTCAAGCCTCGCTCCGAGCTGCGAGGTACCAGCAGGCGCTGCGACGTTACCATTGCCGTAACGTCCGCTCCAGGACCCTCGAAGTTGGAGACCTCGTCCTGAGGCGGGTCCTTTCCAGGGAGGGCTTGCACAAGCTCTCGCCCATGTGGGAGGGCCCGTTCAGGGTCGCCCGCATCTCCAGGCCTGGTGCCGTGCGCCTGGAGACTCAGCACGGGGTCCCCATCCAGAATGCCTGGAACATCCAGCACCTCCTTAAGTTCTACCCATGACACTCTCACGTAATAATGAGTGGGCTGTATACGCCCGGAGCCCCCCGAGGACGCGGAGGGGTTTCCACCCATGCCCAAGTGGAAGCCCCATGCTCCGCGCTGGCGGACAACACTGTCCTCCAATGACTATGCCCACGCAACGTGGATGCCCTATGCTCCACGCTGGGGGAAGACGAAGAATAGCCTAGGTGCGGGACGCGACTGTTTTTTGCTTTTCTTGTATTCGAATTTGCCATTTTCCTGGAATGAAACTCGAGGATTTTCGACTCTATTTAAAGAAAAGGGGCGGGAATTTTTCTCCTTGCAGTTTTTTATCTTGAAGTTTCTTTCTCCGGGTTAACGCCTGCCAGCCTCTCCCTCTCGCGCCCCGCGAGCGGGGGCTACGGGGCACGGTGCGCACACCTCGCCAAGGCCTTGGCGTCCTGGTCCCCACGTGGCCTTGGCGTCCTGGTCCTCGCGTGGCGCTCTCAAGCGAGCTAGCAGGCGCGTGCCGCCTCACCCTCGCTCGGGGGCTCCGCCGCGGCCCGGCGCGCTGTCTTAGAGCCTCTGGAGGCTCAAGCCTCCTGGGGCAAGAACCGGCGGAAAGGAATGGTCGCCGCTTGAACGTCAAAGGGGGGCTCCTGAGCATCGCGCCTCAGGAGCCTCACCGATCGCGTGGCTCCTCGCCCCTTGGTCTCGTCCTGGTGATCCAGACGCCCCAACGGCGGTCGAGGCCTCGCCCCTTGGTCTCGTCCTGGTGATCCGGACGCCCCAACGGTGGTCGGGGCATGCGCGGGATCGGGCCCCGCCGACGTAGAGCGCCGCTTGAGCATCAAGGGGGGCTCCTGAGCATCGCGCCTCAGGAGCCTCACTGATCGCGTGGCTCCTCGCCCCTTGGTCTCGTCCTGGTGATCCGGACGCCCCAATGGCGGTCGAGGCCTCGCCCCTTGGTCTCGTCCTGGTGATTCGGACGCCCCAACGGTGGTCGGGGCATGCACGGGATTGGGCCCCGCAGACGTAGAGTGCCAAAAGGGCCCCCTCAAACCGCCTCACTCGTAGGAAGGAGGAACCCACCAAGCTCCCCAGGCACCACTGCCTCCCCAGGTGCCACTACCAGACCTCACGACGTGGAGACCTGCCGCGGACGCATCGAGCTAAGTACCCTAACCACGACCAACAGGAAGTCTCGATTAACAATAACGCAGGGACCGCAATACATGATGAGAATGCTGATAAAAGGGCGCAAGCGCCAAAGCTAATTACAGCCCCAGAAGGGCCCCCATGATTTCTTTTGGTTACAGGAAGAGGAAAAGAAAAAGAAGGCAAAGGAGCCCCCCTCCCGGGGGCTACCGCTCCTGAGGCCCCGGCCCTGGCGAGCCGGTGCTCAGTCGGAGTCCTCCTCCTTGACGGGGCCTTGGTGGCACGCCGGCGTAGCCGCTTCCCGGGCAGGGGAGCGGCACCGTCGCGGCTTGCTACCCCCCGAAGTCCGAGCGCGCCGATGCGGCGGGGCGTCGTAGCTGTTGTCGCTCGGGCTCTCCTCGGAGGAGGTGTCGCTGCTGCTAGAAGCATGGCGGCCATCGCCAAGGGCAAGCTCACCTCCAAGATCGCCGCTGCCGCCGTCCTCCGAGCAGCACCCCAAGCGCCTACCGTCCTCCCCGAAGATCTTGACGAAAAGCGCCGCGACACCGTCGTGCTTGAAATGGAGCGTGGGCCTCCCCTCCAGGCCGTAGGCGCGGGCGAAGGTCTGCCACCCACGGCTCAGAAAGGCGTTGCCTGCGGGGGTAACCTCCACCTCCACCCACAACGCGCTGCTGCAACAACCATCGGCCTGCAGCCACAGACCTGCGGGCTCGAGAACCCGCAACGTCTCCGCGAAGAAGCGCAGGAGCTGCAACCAGGTGCTCGCCGGCCTCTCCACCAGCACCAGGAACTCCAGGCCCGTGTCGGCCGTGCGGGCTTGCGGGCGCGGTGGCTGAGCACCAACTACGGGTCTCCTTCCCCGGCCACGGCCGCCGCGCCCGCCGCCTCTGGCTGCGCCAGCAGAAGCACCGGTCCCCGCGGAGGGACGCCCACGCCCACGGGGCGCCACCAACGACGCCTCAGTATACTTGCGAGGACGACCCCGGCTCCTCTTGGGAGGCTGTTGGTCCGGCACCCCCTGGCAGGCTTTCCCCTTCTCGGCGGCGGAAAACCTCCTCACCGGCATCATGATAAAGGAGGTGAAGGACGCAGGCGGGCGAGCAAGGAGTAGGAATGGGCTGGGGGCTCCATTCCCCCCGCCCATTTATAGCCGGGTGGAGGCCAACCGGCACGTTCCCCCATCCCGCGCAATGATGGCCCTGCGACGTGCGCCGGTTGCTGGTCAGATGGAACGGTTGCCGAGGTGCCATGGGGAAGTGGAGGCATCCGTGCTTCGTTGTTTACCATGCGACAGGCTGGGCTCGCAGGCCTTTGGGGCCCGCGGCGCTTCGGGCCATCTTCTCCGGCTTCGCCCCGAAGCCAGCCCGGGCGCGCCTTGGGCCCGGGGGCTACTGTTGGCGTCCTAGGAACGGGGGTACCCAGAACTGCCAGCCTGCGACCCAGGGTGTGGCCCACTACGGAGACTCGGTACGGCCCAACGCGGTCCGGCTCAAGACAAGGCCCTCGCGAGAGCCCCGCGCTCGCGAGGGAGACGTCGCCAAGGCACTCGGAGGGAAGAGGCCTCCCCAGGCCCCTTCCCGAGCGGCGGAGATCTCCATGCAACACTCGGCCTCGGGAGGTCAAGAATGACGCAAGCCGGGCCAGGCGGGCGCCAGCGCGCGCAGAGGAGACAGTTTCCTCTTTGGTGCAAAGGAGGCGAGGGCGCACGGAGGTTCCCAAAGCACTCCCCAAAGGTTTCCATTCCGGTGCAACGAGACCAAGACCACGAGCACGATATCATCGCCATGCCCACCTCTGCATCACCACCGGCTACTTTGCAGGCGAAGACCACCTTTCGTCAGGATAAGGCGTAATCCCTTCCCGCCATTGCGATAAGAGAAGAGGACCCGGGCCGCTATAAATAGAGGCTAGACCACTCCGTAGAGGGAATGGAACACCACCCGAGCGCCCTCGCGAGGCAACTCATCACTGTACTAGTTCATCCACAAACCTCCTTCTGAGGCAATCCACCAAAAGAAGGAGTAGGGTTTTACTCTTCGCAGCGGCCCGAACCTGGGTAAATCCTCGTGTGCTAATCTCTTTCCCCACGATTGTGCGAGTTCATCGGGCTAGGCTATCGAGTTGTGAGATTGAGGGCGAAGCTGTTGGAGATCTTCGCACACGCCCCTGAGTTCGAACCTCTTCGGGTTTTGCGGAGCCCGAAATCCGACAAATAATTAATTAGTTAATATCAATTAATTAACGTAATTAATTAGTTAATTAAGGCTAATTAGATTAATTAGTTAAACTGTTATCTTAGCGGAGAATGACATGTGGGGCCCAGCCCACATTAGGACTAATTAATACGGTTTAAATAAAACTGTTAATTAAAATAATTAATGTGTCAATGACAGGTGGGTCCCACCCCACCTAATTAATCTGATTAATTAGATTAAGATTTAATTAAAACTCTGTCAATGACATGTGGGGCCCACTGGTCAGGTTGACCAGTCAACCCCACAGTTGACTGCTGATGTCAGCATGACATCAAGCTGATGTCATAATTCTGTTTTGAATTAAAATAATCTATTTTAATTTCTGAATATTATTAAAACTTTAAAAATTAATATAAAATAATCCGTAACTCGGATGAAAATATTTTATACAAGAAAGTTGCTCAGAAAAATCCCACGAATCCGAATACGCAGTCCGTTTGTTTGCCGCGTGCTCCTATCATAACGAACGTGGAACTTTTCCACCGTTTCATCTGTCCGGTAGTAGCCCGAGACCCGGAGAATATCGTCAGATATTCTTCCGATCCGTCTGCGATGTGTAGTACTGCATTAGTGCATGCCTAGCTTTGCATATTGCCATGTCATGCATCGTGTTCCATCTGTTTGCATTATATTTATTGTTTCTCCCCCCTCTTCTTACCGGTAGACCCCGAGACTGACGCTGCTGCCGGGTACGACTACATCGCTGACGATCAGGCCTTTGCACTAGAGCAGCAAGGCAAGCAACCCCCCCTTGATCATCCCGATATCGCCCAGTTCTCTTCTCTCTCATGCTTGCATTAGATTTTGCTACTGTTGTAGATAATACCTATTCTGATGCATAGCCTGTTTTTGATGAACTGCTACTGTACCTATTATCATATCACCTGCTTAGCATAGGTTGATTAGTGATCCCCTATGACCCCCTTAGTCCCAGTCGCCCCTGCTTCTTCATCGACGACTCGAAGACTCGGTCAACCGACCGACCAGCCATGCCCGTCACTTTCACCGCACACCCCCTTAGTTGTACGACTCTGCGGAGCTACTATTGAGTACTGAGGGTGACACCTCGTGAAGTACTCATGATGCTAACTCTGTAGTGCAGCTAGTCGGTCGTGGTTATCGAGGGTGATTCCTCCTTCACCACTCCCGACGACGACTTTGTCGTGCAACCCATCAAGCGTAGACCATCGAGGGTGAATCCCCTCTGGTCACCTTGATGGTTACATCAAGCGGGGTCCTTTGAGGTTAATCCCTCGGGTTTCCCCCTTGGTGTTATATAAACATTGTTAGTTTTACTTTACTGTTGATACATGATGAGGTCTGGAAGACCGGAGGGTGTTGGTGTAATATGACGGGGCGTGGCCAGGCATTCTTGGCCCTTGCCACAAGACCTCGAGACGGGGCGACGGGACCACATATCGTGTATCGTGCTCGTCACCGCAATTAACAAAATGCTAATGGTTTGGGTATTTGATCTGAGTTGGTCATTTGACCTTTTTGCACTAACCTTCACGTGGGAGAACTTATGGGTACTCGGCGTCGTTGTATCAGCCGAAGCTCTTCGGACGTCAGCAATGGAGCGGCGCGCGCCCGTGTGGTCCGCGACGGCATTGATCTTGTATTAGTGATGCTAGGACTGACCTCGGGTGCCCTCGCATCGTGCAGGAGTGCAAAGGGCGAGTGGGCCCATGACCCCTGCGTGCTTAGGATTTAGACCGGCGGGCTGGCCTCTCTATTGATCCTAGGTAGGGCGACGACGTGTTGATCTCCGAGGCCGGGCATGACCCAGGAAAGTGTGTCCGACCAAAGGTGATGGAAAACGTGGTGCACCCCTGCAGGGATGAAATTAACTATTCGAATAGCCGTGTCCACGGTAACAGGACGACTTGGAGTTGTATCCCGAGCTAATATAACTAAAAGTGATAATTTGAAATGAATGTTGGCTCCGAGATTGGTTTCTCGCAGGGAGTCGAGGAAGGATCTCTGGGCGTGGTTGCTTAATAACATTGCTACAATAATATTGTTACATATGAGTTACCAGTCCACACTCTTCTAATGTGTCGGGACCCCGATCCTAAGCCATAAGAATCTAGCATGTAACACTTCACATTACTTTGCGGCCTCACGCATGGTTATCCCCACGGCTGCCACCTTACCTGGGTCGGGACCGTTTGCGCCTTTTGACTCACGAATGTGAATATGTCGGTAGCATTCAAATGTCAAAGAAGCCGGGTCGACATGACTAGTCATAGAACCCAAGTAGCACATCTGTACAGGGACAGGCATATGTAACCCAGCAATGCAGGTGTCGGCCTCAGCGTGTGTAGACGAGTCATAGCAAGCTACAAGGACTCCATTACGCCGTGGGACATAAATGTCATCAACTGCGCGTAGACGAGTCATAGCAGGCTACATGGACTCCATTACATTGCGAGACATTTCCCCGAAGGGACAGACACAACAGCAAAGAAGGATATTTGCCGGTCAATCAATGTGTCCGGAGCAGTAGCAAGCTACCAAGGCTCAGTGGAAGCACAAAGAGGCAGTTCCCCATAAAGAGTACTACTAGAGGCACACAACTAGGTGTCGAATCCCATACATACCGTTACACGTCACACGTACGCACGACATGTCCGATATGCATAGATACAACTATGGCATCACAACATAACCATACAACAACACGACATTTATTTAGAAGGATCAGAAGAGCCTTACATAATATGTTCATACAGGCAGGGGTCACATGACCCGACACTCAAGTCATACAAACATGTTCATACAAACCAAGCGGAAGCTTAAAGCTATCTGAGTATAGACAGTTGAAAGGTAAAAAGGCATAAAGCCTGACTATCTACAACCCATCACAGGGCGTCAGATCATAGCTGGGATACTAGCTACTCGGCGTCGTCAATGTCTAGATAGAACCCACCAGATGGGTCCATATTCTCATCTGCAATAGTTATTAAGCAAACATGAGTACAAACGTACTCTGGAAGTCTTTAAAGCAGACCTAAGCTATTCATGCTCATGTTTCAACAAGGGGAGTAGTGTGGTTTATGCAGCAAGCCAGCTTTGACTCTTGGCTAGCCTATACTACAACTACCAGTTCTTTGAACAAGTTTTGAGATGGCGCACACGAGTCCACAACACCACATCAATACACTACCATGGATCCGCTCCCGTCACCCACAAGAGTGCCATCCACGGTACTCACACTTGTCTTGAGTCTTTTAAGAGTAACCATCAAGTTATCTATGAACAACATAAGTTCTCCAAGTAGTTCATATCCCAGGACGCGGCTATTCGAACAGATTCATTACCCTGCAGGGGTGCACTTCTTCACACACGCTCTCGCCACTTATCGCTGTGTGCTCATAAAACCAGGCACCTCGGCAACCTTCCAGCGGAAGCCCGGCGAGGGAGTCATCCACGACCGTCAATCACACAAGACCCTAGTCCAGGCTATCGCCTATTTGAGACTAAACCCGCACGGAAGTCCGGCCGAAGTTACCGCTACGGCTTCAAACGATGTGCGCAGGGTTCCCAAGCCCACCGTTCGGGTGCCACTTGGTACACCGTACCACTGCCTACCGCATCATAGCCCACCCCTAGGGTCAGTGCTACGCACGGCCTCCAGCATGGCTACAAACACCAGAAACTACTTGCAACTCCTGGACAGAGGACTAGGCGGTTGATAAGTCGAGAGGGGTCGAGTTACCGAAACCCAATGTGTGGTAGTAACTATCCTTGAATCACAAACACGGAACTCAGTTCCTAAGAACGGTCCCAATGAGACAACCCGCTATGTACTCCTACATAGCCTCTCATCGCTACCTTTACCAAATCAGGTTCATCATTTAGTTCATCACATCAGAACAACACTGTTTCACTCCGTTTCATCACCCAGATGAATCAGACCTGACACAACTCTAAGCATAGCAAGCATAGAAGCAAAGCAGGTATGGGACATCAAGGCTCAAGCATCTACCAGGTTTGCTAGGTTGCATGGTTTAGCTATTTACTGTGACAATGACAAGTCATGCAGAGGAATGGGTTCAACTACCGCAACAAACAGACAGTAGAAGCGTTTGTCCTAATGCAATGAACAAGAGCAGGAGCGAGAGAGTGGGATGTTATTGGTATGATCAATGAGGTTTCTTGCCTTGCAGGTTGGTAGCAGGGTACTGCCCTTCAGCTGGATACTCACACGTATCCTCGAGAGTAGAACCTACCGCGACATAGACGGAGTAACAATCAATACACGACAAGTGCAACAATATGATGCATGATCATGACATGGCAACATGCTATAGATGAGCTAATGCATCTATCATTAGAGTTAAATGGAGTAAGATTGAATATAGGTTCAAAATCGTTCTCCATATGATATTCCATATATTGCATTATTGCAAAATGTCAATGTTCATCTATCTAGGTTGCTCTAACATGCATGATAATAGCACCAATGGATTCTTTGGATTTTTCTGATAATTTTTCATATATAAATTATTTCAATCTGAGCTACAGATTAATTTCTATGCTTTTTCTAAAGTTTTCAGCATTTTTTGGAATTAATTTAAATCAGAAATCATTTATGGCGTCAGCAGGTCAGCTGGCCGTTGCCAGGTCAAACCTGACCAGTGGGGTCCACTGTTCAGTGACCCAGGGCCATCCAAAGTCACTGACATGTGGGGACCACATGTCATTGACTCAGGGGGTTAACCCGAGTTGACCCTGGCTTTGACCTGAGCCAGGGCCCACTGTCAGTGGCTGTTAAGCCTAGTTAAGCACGGGGTTAGCGACTAATGACTTTGCCACATCGGCAGCGCCGGAGTCTCGCCAGCGGTGACCAAACCGACGGCTGCTTCTCGCCGGAACCACGCAAACGACGGCGGCTGGACGCGCGTAGACCACCAGGATGGAGCCCACACACGTCCGCATCCATTTCGGGGGTCAGCTGGTCGCGGGGGCGCCAGAATCGCTGCCGGCGATGAGCTTGGCGGCTGCCGGAGCTCGGGCGAGCTCGGGGTCATCGACCCATTGCGCAAACAGGTCGGAGCTTGGCTCCTAAAGCAACTACGCAGTCCTATGAGCCCGATGGTGGCCTCGGGAGGACCACCCGATCACCGGAGCGTTGCCGGCGATGAGCTCACGCGGCGGAGCCTTTCGGGCGTCAAGCAATCGGGGTCTACAGAGCGAAATCGGGCTGGGGAAGAGAGGGGTTCGACGCAGGGGCTCACAAGGAACTCATTGCCGGTGCTAGCTTGCTCGATGAGGGGCTGTAGATGGAGAACGATGGCGGCGATCGTCGGTGACCGAGGGAGGAAGAAGACCTCGGGGCGGCGAAGGGCGGACCCTGCCGTCGCGTGGCTTGCTGGAGAGGTTGAGGGCATCGAGGCGAAGCTCCTGAGCTATTCAGGGGCGAGAGGGAGGCGCTGGGGAGGCGTGTCTACGGCGGCGGTGCTCGGCGAGGTGCGGCCATGGCGATAGAGGCGAGGGAGAGGGGAGAGGGGCGACTGAGCGAGGGGAGAGCGGTCGGGGGGGACCTCATGGCGCTTAGGGCATCCACCACCAGCAGGCAGACGGGCAGGAGGTGGCCATGCGGCGTCGGCGCGCTCGCCACGCAGCTGCCTGTCCTCCTGGCAAAGGAGGAAGAAGACCCCCCTGCCCTTGGTGGGCTGGGCCGGCTTCCCTCCCGGGCCAGGCACATGTAGGCTTTCCCTTTTTTTTATTTTCTTTTCTGATTCAGTTCTGACATTTGTTTTGTTATTTTTGTCAGGGCTCAAACCTAGCTCCAAAAATACCAATACATTTTCTGGAGTGTAGTTTGAATATTTCAAACCTCCTCAAAATGTTTCAGCATTTTTGAATGACTAAGATAGTTGTAATGCTTTATTTGGCACTTTCAGTAGCATTAAAGGCTTATTTTAAAATGTTATACTTGTTGTGAAAATTAAATGGTCCACTGATCTGTTGTTGCCAACATTTAACAAAGACCATGAACATTTTTGAAGGGCATTTTGGATTCATTGAAAATTCATCACAGTTGAATTGGTTGATTCCAGTGAGGGGTGTTGGGGTTTCTGATGATCCCCATTTCAAATTGATGCAAAATTTAAACATGATGCACATACATGCTAGCACAAGGCAAGGCTAACTAGGGATGTGACTACTCACCCCCACTCAAAAGAATCTCGTCCCGAGATTTGGAAGTCGTCAGGAAGAGCGCGGGGTACTCTAGTCGAAGACGGTCCTCCCTTTCCCATGTGGCTTCCTTCTCGGAATGGTGTGACCACTGAACCTTGAGAAACTTGATGTTTCGACGTCGAGTGGTACGCTCTGCTTGATCGAGGATACGAACAAGGTATTCTCGATATGTAAGGTTATCTTGGAGATCAAGCGTTTCGTGGTCCACTTCGCGGACAGGGTCCGAGAAGCAATGCCTGAGTTGCGAGACGTGGAAAACATCATGAACCTTGGAAAGATGCGGTGGAAGTTCCAATTGGTAGGCAACCTCTCCTTGTTTGGCAAGAATGCGAAAAGGACCAATGTAACGAGGAGCCAACTTGCCCTTGATACCGAATCGTTGGGTACCCTTCAGAGGTGTAACCCGAAGGTAAGCCTTCTCGTCAACTTCAAAGGTCACAGCCTTATGATGACGATCATATAGGCTCTTTTGATGAGATTGGGCTGTTTTCAACTTTTCACGAATAATGCGAACTTGCTCCTCTGCATCCTGGATCATATCCGGGCCAAAGAATTGCCTCTCTCCGGTTTCTGACCAGTTAAGAGGTGGTTGACACCTTCGTCCATAGAGAACTTCAAAAGGGGTGTTGCCCAAGCTTGACTGATAACTATTGTTATAAGCAAATTCGGCGAACGGAAGACATTTCTCCCAATTCATTCCGAAAGAGATAACACAAGCTCTAAGCATGTCTTCCAGGATTTGATTGACTCGCTCTACTTGACCACTTGACTGTGGATGGAAAGCAGTGCTAAAGGATAGATGAGTCCCCATAGCTTTCTGGAAGCTTTCCCAAAATCGGGAAGTACAGATACTCCCACGGTCTGAGTTGATCTCCAAAGGAACACCATGAAGAGATACTATTCGAGAGACATATAGATCCGCTAGTTGACTAGCAGTTATACTCTCACGAACAGGAAGAAAATGAGCCACTTTGGAAAGACGGTCAATGACCACAAAAATAGCATTATTCCCTCTCTTGGTCCTGGGAAAACCGGTGATGAAATCCATACCGACCTTGTCCCATTTCCATTCAGGAATAGCTAAGGGTTGAAGGGTGCCAGCAGGCCTTTGATGTTCTGCCTTAACGCGACGACAGATGTCGCAGTTAGCAATGAACTGAGCAATTTCTCTCTTCATTCTGGTCCACCAGAACCTCTGGCGTAGGTCCTGATACATTTTGGTACTACCAGGATGAATCATGAGAGGAGAATCATGAGCCTCCTTAAGGATCAACTGTCGTAGATGTTGTTTCTTAGGAACTACCAAGCAATTCTCGAAGAAGACAACACCTCGATCATCTACCGAGAAGCATTTGGCATTACCTCCTTTAATGTTCTTCTTGATCCGGGAGATCCCGGTGTCATGCTTCTGGGCTTCTATGATTTGATCCATAAGAGTAGGTTTCGCCACCAAGGTGGAAAGGAATCCTTGAGGAACAATGTGAAGGTTTAGCTTCCGAAATTCCTCATAGAGAAGCGGTTGACCTTGTTGTAACATCAAATTGTTACAATAACACTTACGACTTAGTGCATCAGCCATGACATTGGCTTTTCCCGGGGTGTAAGTTATCCCTAAGTCGTAATCTGTGATCAACTCAACCCACCGTCTTTGCCTGAGATTCAAATCCGGTTGGATGAAGATATATTTCAGACTTTGGTGATCAGTGTAAATCTCGCAACGATTACCCAAAAGGTAATGTTGCCATGTTTTAAGTGCATGGACTACAGCTGCAAGCTCAAGATCATGTGTTGGATAATTATCCTCATGTGGACGCAACTGTCGAGATGCATATGCAATCACATGACGATCTTGCATGAGGATGCAACCTAATCCTTGCCGCGAGGCGTCGCAATAGATAACAAAGTCCTTAGAAAAATCTGGTGGCACCAATACGGGGGCAGAAGTCAGGCGTCTTTTCAATTCCTGAAAACTGTACTCGCACTGTGGGGTCCACTCGAACTTTTTATCTTTCTTGAGGAGTTCAGTAAGAGGTTTTGCAACCTTGGAGAAGTTCTCAACAAAGCGGCGACAATAGCTCGCTAGGCCAAGGAAACTCCGAACTTGCTTAACCGATTCAGGTTGAGTCTAATCAAGGACGGCCAGAACTCGCTCAGGATTGACAGCAATGCCCTTGCCAGAGATTACGTGGCCTAGATAGGTCACTTTTGGTAGCTAGAATTCACACTTGGAGAATTTGGCATACAGGCGATGCTATCGAAGTTTCGTCAATACCAGCCTAAGATGCTCGGCATGATCTCGTTCGTTCTTCGAGTAGATGAGTATCTCGTTGAGGTAAACCACGACGAATTTATCCAAATACTCCATGAAGATTGAATTCATCAAACGAGAGAAGGTGGCTGGGGCATTGGTTAACCCGAAGGACATGACGGTGTACTCGTATTGGCCATAACGAGTAACAAAAGCCGTTTTTGGAATGTCCCCGTTCCTGATTCTGATTTGATGGTATCCCAACCTCAAATCCATTTTAGAGAAGACTGAGGATCCAGCGAGTTGATCATACAAATCGTTGATCCTGGGGAGCGGATACTTGTTCTTGATTGTGACCAAGTTCACTGGTCGGTAATCTACAACCATCCGGTCCGTTCCATCCTTCTTCTTGATGTAGAGGACGGGGCAAGCCCACGGAGAAGAACTAGGGCAGATGAATCCCTTTTTCAAGGCCTCATCGAGTTGTTTCTTTAGCTCGGCTAGTTCTAAGGGTGCCATCTTATAGGGTCTTTTGGCTATTGGGACAGTCCCTGGAATGAGGTCTATCACAAACTCTACATCTCTGACAGGTGGAATACCTGGCAGTTCCTCTAGAAAGACATCCGGAAAGTCACGGACCACCGGAATATCCTCAAGTTCTGGAAGAGGGCTAGCATTGAGAGAATAGAGTTGGCACTTAGCCACTCGAGTTGAAAAGGTGACCATCTCACCTGAAGGATGTGTAAGTTGAACATTCCTAGAATGAGTATCAATCTTGGCATAATGAGCTGACATCTAGTCCATTCCCAAGATGATATTGATGTCCGAAGACTTCAAAGCTATCTGGGAAGCTAAGAAGACTAGCCTATCCACGAGAATCTCATTGTCATGGCTCACTCTAGAAGTTTGCCATTTTGATCCAGGAGTCTGAACTACTAATGGAGTCGGCATATCACAAAAGGACATGTTATGCAACTGTGCATAACTTTCTGAGATGAATGAATGAGATGCACCAGTATCAAATAGAACAGATGCTGGATGACTATTGACAAGGAGCGTACCAAGCACAACGTCGGGGTCATCATGGGCCTCTTCAAGGGTGACATTGTTCACACGGCCACGAGCAGGAGTTGGCTTCACGTAATAAGCCTTGCCCGGCTTACCACGTCCAGCTGGCTTGGCGTTGTTCTGGGGACACTCATGAGAATAGTGTCCAGGTTCTTCGCATTTGTAGCAGATCACAGTTGAAGACCTCGGAGCAGCATTAGCAGTATTTCCACCATAAGGCTTGGCTGGAGGGTTGTTCTGATTTGGGCGAGGCGCCTCATAGGATGGCCTCGTAGTGTACCTTGATGGCAGGGCAGTGTTGGGCACCCACACCTCAGTCATATTCCACAAGACGCGCAGGACTGTGGGAATACAACTGCTACCATACTACTACCTCCACTCATGAACTCACGCATCGGCGTAGAACATCTCATACAGGTTACCTCCGTGACCTGGAAGCTGAACCCGAGGATCTAGAAACACCCTGGCCTGAGATCCCTGAGAACCATAAGGGCACGGATGTGGCCTAGGTCCCCTCGCTGGCGGCAGCAACGGTCCTCGAAGAGGGGTGATGCCTCCAACATCGGGCCAGTCTATGCGAGCGGGCAGATGAGTCCAAAGCGGGCTCAGCATACTCATATCTCCATAACCTGTCTGAACAACTGGAGCTAACTGCGTCAAGGCTGTCCAAAGACGTCCATGGGTAGCATAAAGCTCCGCACGAAGAGCACGTGCATCACAATCCCTGTTCTCTAACAACTGAGCAGTCATCTAAAGCCTAGGATCCTCATGAGAGTGATCATAGTAGGCTGTAGCAAGATAACTATCCTCTCCTCCTAGTGTCACTGGAATATAGCAAATTCCATGTTCTGAAGTAGACCATGGTGAGCTCTCATAATGGTCAACATCGTGTAGGCGGCCTCCTGAACTGCCATATCAATGGTGACACCTAATCCTTAAGCCTAATGAAGCGGCTCGGCAGCTCCAGGGTATGATGGATAAATCCTGACAGTGCACAGATACTGGCCCTGGTTGAAGTCGCGGTACTGCTCCTCCACGGTATATTCCGGGTACCAACGATAACCGGTCTCCATCATGACTCTGACCAACATGGCCGGGTGACCCGGTACATCGATGCACCTGGTCAAACGGACCACCTGACGAGAAGGACGAGAAGGCATCTGAAACAGAGGATAATGCAAAGTGCATTAGAGATCCTAGCAGAAATCGGACAGCATAACAGCTAAAAATGCTATAAACAATTTTGAGACATCCTGAAAAGATTGGACAGAATAGCCACTCAACTTCCTAGCATCAATATTCTAACCAAAAGATTGTCACACCGAAGCAATACTTGAAAACTGGAATTGACTCTCAAGCAATTTAGTCTACAAGTCCATGGTTAGTAACTCGTCATCCTGAGAGGTAGATAAGAAGCCTAGCTCTTAACCCCGTAGAAAAGAAGAGGGTGACTCAGAATAGAATGACTCGGGAAGAGGAGTAAAAAGAGCCTTACGTTCCCTTCCACAATCAATTCCCTTACATAACTAAAGCATTTCTAGATTCAACTTCGACCAGTTTGGCTTGGTAATCCTACAGTCAGTCAGGCTCTGATACCAACACTGTCGGGACCCCGATCCTAAGCCATAAGAATCTAGCATGTAACACTTCACATTACTTTGTGGCCTTATGCACGGTTATCCCCACGGCTGCCACCTTACCTGGGCCGGGACCGTTTGCGCCTTTTGACTCACGAATGTGAATATGTCGCTAGCATTCAAATGTCAAAGAACCTGGGTCGACATGACTAGTCATAGAACCCAAATAGCACATCCGTACAGGGACATGCATACGTAACCCAGCAATGCAGGTGTCGGCCTCAGTGTGTGTAGACGAGTCATAGTAAGCTACAGGGACTCCATTACGCCGTGGGACATAAATGTCATCAACTGCACGTAGACGAGTCATAGCAGGCTACATGGACTCCATTACACTGTGAGACATTTCCCCGAAGGGACAGACACAGCAGCAAAGAAGGATAGATGCCGGTCAATCAATGTGTCCGGAGCAGTAGCAAGCTACCAAGGCTCAGTGGAAGCACAAAGAGGCAGTTCCCCGTAAAGAGTACTACTAGAGGCACACAACTAGGTGTCGAATCCCATACATACCGTTACACGTCACACGTACGCACGACATGTCCGATATGCATAGATACAACTATGGCATCACAACATAACCATACAACAACACAACATTTATTTAGAAGGCTCAGAAGAGCCTTACATAATATGTTCATACAGGTAGGGGTCACATGACCCGACACTCAAGTCATACAAACATGTTCATACAAACCAAGCGGAAGCTTAAAGCTGTCTGAGTACAGATAGTTGAAAGGTAAAAAGGCATAAAGCCTGACTATCTACAACCCATCACAGGGCGTCAGATCGTAGCTGGATACCAGCTACTCGGCGTCGTCAACGTCTAGATAGAACCCACCTGATGGGTCCATATTCTCATCTGCAATAGTTATTAAGCAAACATGAGTACAGACGTACTCAGCAAGTCTTTAAAGCAGACCTAAGCTATTCATGCTCATGTTTCAACAAGGGGAGTAGTGTGGTTTATGCAGCAAGCCAGCTTTGACTCTTGGCTAGCCTATACTACGACTACCAGTTCTTTGAACAAGTTTTGAGATGGCGCACACGAGTCCACTAACACCACAACAATACACTACCATGGATCCGCTCCCGTCACCCACGAGAGTGCCATCCACAGTACTCACACTTGTCTTGAGTCTTTTAAGAGTAACCATCAAGTTATCTATGAACAGCATAAGTTCTCCAAGTAGTCCATATCCGAGGACGCGGCTATTCGAACAGATTCATTACCCTGCAGGGGTGCACTTCTTCACACATGGTCTCGCCACTTATCGCTGTGTGCTCATAAAACCAGGCACCTCGGCAACCTTCAAGCGGAAGCCCAGCGAGGGAGTCGGCCACGACCGTCAATCACACAAGACCCTAGTCCAGGCTATCACCTATTTGAGACTAAACCCGCACGGAAATCCGGCCGAAGTTTCCGCTACGGCCTCAAATGATGTGCGTAGGGTTCCCAAGCCCACCGTTCGGGTGCCACTTGGTACACCGTGCCACTGCTTACCACGTCGTAGCCCACCCCTAGGGTCAGCGCTACGCACGACCTCCAGCATGGCTACAAACACCAGAAACTACTTGCAACTCCTGGAAAAAGGACTAGGCGGTTGATAAGTCGAGAGGGGTCGAGTTACCGGAACCCAATGTGTGGTAGTAACTATCCTTGGATCACAAACACGGAACTCAGTTCCTAAGAACGGTCCCAATGAGACAACCCGCTATGTACTCCTACATAGCCTCTCATCGCTACCTTTACCAAATCAGGTTCATCATTTAGTTCATCACATCAGAACAACACTGTTTCACTCCGTTTCATCACCCAGATGAATCAGACCTGACACAACTCTAAGCATAGCAAGCATAGAAGCAAAGCAGGTAAGGCACATCAAGGCTCAAGCATCTACCAGGTATGCTAGGTTGCATGGTTTAGCTATTTACTGTGACAATGACAGGTCATGCAGAGGAATGGGTTCAACTACCGCAACAAACAGACAGTAGAAGCGTTTGTCCTAATGCAATGAACAAGAGCAGGAGTGAGAGAGTGGGATGTTATCGGTATGATCAATGGGGTTGCTTGCCTTACAGGTTGGTAGCAGGGTACTGCCCTCCAGCTGGATACTCACACGTATCCTCGGGAGCAGAACCTACCGTGACATAGATGGAGTAACAATCAATACACGGCAAGTGCAACAATATGATGCATAATCATGACATGGCAACATGCTATAGATGAGCTAATGCATCTATCATTAGAGTTAAAATGGAGTAAGATTGAATATAGGTTCAAAATCGTTCTCCATATGATATTCCATATATTGCATTATTGCAAAATGTCAATGTTCATCTATCTAGGTTGCTCTAACATGCATGATAATAGTACCAATGGATTCTTTGGATTTTTCTGATAATTTTTCATATATAAATTATTTCAATCTGAGCTACAGATTAATTTCTATGCTTTTTCTAAAGTTTTCAGCATTTTCTGGAATTAATTTAAATCAGAAATCATTTATGGCGTCAGCATTGCATCAGCAGGTCAGCTGGCCGTTGCCAGGTCAAACCTGACCAGTGGGGTCCACTGGTCAGTGACCCAGGGCCATCCAGAGTCACTGACATGTGGGGACCACATGTCATTGACTCAGGGGGTTAACCCGAGTTGACCCTGGCTTTGACCTGAGCCAGGGCCCACTGTCAGTGGTTGTTAAGCCTAGTTAAGCACGGGGTTAGCGGCTAATGACTTTGCCATGTCGGCGGCGCCGGAGTCTCGCCGGCGGTGACCAAACCGACGGCGGCTTCTCGCCGGAACCACGCAAACAACGGCGGCTGGACGCGCGGAGACCACCAGGATGGAGCCCACGCACGTCCGCATCCATTTCGGGGATCAGCTGGTCGCGGGGGCGCCGGAATCGCTGCCGGCGATGAGCTTGGCGGCTGCCGGAGCTCGGGCGAGCTCGGGGTCGTCGACCCATTGCGCAAACAGGTCGGAGCTTGGCTCCTAAAGCAACTACGCAGTCCTACGAGCCCGATGGTGGCCTCGGGAGGACCACCCGATCACCGGAGCGTTGCCGGCGATGAGCTCACCCGGCGAAGACTTTCGGGCTTCGAGCAATCGGGGTCTACAGAGCGAAATCGGGCTGGGGAAGAGAGGGGTTCGACGCAGGGGCTCACAGGGAACTCGTTGCCGGTGCTAGCTTGCTCGGGGAGGGGCTGCAGACGGAGAACGACGGCGGCGATCGTTGGCGACCGAAGGAGGAAGAAGACCTCGGGGCGGAGAAGGGCGGACCCTGCCGTCGCGTGGCTTGCTGGAGAGGTTGAGGGCGTCGAGGCGAAGCTCCTGAGCTACTCAGGGGCGAGAGGGAGGCGCTGGGGAGGCGTGTCTACGGCGGCGGTGCTCGGCGAGGTGCGGCCATGGTGACAGAGGCGAGGGAGAGGGGAGAGCGGTCGGGGGGGGGGGGGGACCTCGTGGCGCTTCGGGCGTCCACCAGCAGCAGGCAGACGGGCAGGAGGTGGCCATGCGGCGTCGGCGCGCTCGCCACGCAGCTGCCTGTCCTCCTGGCAGAGGAGGAAGAAGACCCCCCTGCCCCTGGTGGGCTGGGCCGGCTTCCCTCCTGGGCCAGGCACAGGTAGGCTTTCCCTTTTTTTATTTTCTTTTCTGATTCAGTTCTGACATTTGTTTTGTTATTTTTTGTCAGGGCTCAAACCTAGCTCCAAAAATACCAATACATTTTCTGGAGTGTAGTTTGAATATTTCAAACCTCCTCAAAATGGTTCAGCATTTTTGAATGACTAAGATAGTTGTAATGCTTTATTTGGCACTTTCAGTAGCATTAAAGGCTTATTTTAAAATGTTATACTTGTTGTGAAAATTAAATGGTCCACTGATCTATTGTTGCCAACATTTAACAAAGACCATGAACATTTTTGAAGGGCATTTTGGATTCATTGAAAATTCATCACAGTTGAATTGGTTGATTGCAGTGAGGGGTGTTGGGGTTTCTGATGATCCCCATTTCAAATTGATGCAAAATTTAAACATGATGCACATACATGCTAGCACAAGGCAAGGCTAACTAGTGATGTGACATAATGCTGCAAGATGTTGAAGATGCTAGTCTTTGATAGGACTAGGCTTTCCCTTTCTCATTCTTGCTTTCTACAGTCAGTCTAGATATAACCCCTTTCCCTTTGATGATGATGCATACTTAGCATAGTTCTGATGTCGGTCTTGCAAGTACTTTGGATGAGTACTCACCACTGCTTTGCTTTCCCTTTCCCCCCTCGATATGATTACCGCGTTCAGACGAGGGAGCCCAGGAGATGGAGTACGTCGGAGATGACTACTACACCACCGCCGGAGCCTACTACTACGTGGAGGCTGCCCCCGACTAGCAGTAGGATAGGAGGTTCCCAGGCAGGAGGCCTCGCCTCTTTCGATCCATTGTGTGTTTGTGCTAGCCTTCTTAAGGAAAAACTTGTTTAACTTATGTCTGTACTCAGATATTATTGCTTCCGCTGACTTGTTGAATTTGAGCTTATGTATTCAAGCCCTCGAGGCCCCTGGCTTGTAATATGAAGCTTGTAAGACTTTAATTTGTGTCTAGAGTTGTGTTGTGATATCTTTTAGTGAGACCCTAATCTTGGTCGTACGCATTTGCGTGTATGATTAGCGTACGACCAAATTTGGGGCGTCACAAGTTGGTATCAGGGCCGACTGCCTGTAGGTAGCCCCCTTTCCAACTCCTTGGCCAAAGTTGAGTCTAGTACTTGAAAAACTTTTACTAACATAGTTGTGTGGCTTACGGGCCCACATCTCAATCGGGTGGTATTAGGATCTTTTATTCCTCGTCTATACTCTGGGTTCTGATCTCTCTTCTCTTTCGGGTTAAAGATTTTGCTAACTCTAACATTAGGCTCTCGTGATCACATCCACTGAAGATTTGTTTCGTTGACAATTGATTCCTTTGAAGTTATGATGCACACACTGTCTTTTGACATCTTTGAATCTTCTTGTTACAAATGCGTCCCGTTAGGCAGATCGTTCGTCTAACTTTGGCTCATGATACGACTGGGTTCCCGGCCATTCTGGTCAACCTCTTGATCAAGTTGGGATATCGCTGGTACCCCGAGTACACTGTTTACGAGGACTACCGCGAGTTCAACCTGGAATAGTATGAAGCTGAGGTGGTTATGTGGGATCGGCGGGACCGCCCCATCACTGAGCTGCACACCTTTCGTGGCATTAGAGTGACCATTGAGATGGCAGTATAGAATGCTGCCTATGCTGCTATTGTTCGTCTCTGTGCAGCGAACCCCTGCTTGGAGGAGACGGCATTCAGATACATCCCGTATGTTCCTATTGGAGTTGATACTGCAGCCGACGCTGAGGTCTACACCCCTTTCGTGCGCCAGCGTAATGACCGATCCTACACTGCTGTCTGCACCCCCTACGTGAGTCATCGTTACGACCCACATGTTCTGGTTCAGTACACTGAGGCACTGGATCGCACTGTCCGAGCTCTTAACGACGAGCTATACGCCACCCGTACTCGTCTTTATGAGGCTATGGAGCAGTTGTTGCCAGTAGTCCGTGTGGGGATACATCCGGAGTACATCCTTTACCCGCGCCAGACAGAGCTACCACCAGGTCTTGAGTGGCCTGCTGTTGGAGGTCATACGCCTACACGTGGACCAGCGCTCCCCGTTGGGCACCAGGTTCTACATCAGAGTGTTCATGGGATGCAGAATCATGCCCCCAGGTTTGGCATTCAGGGCCACGTGCAGTTCCCTGGCTTCTTTCGTTGTCCCCGACGTTGATGTAGCATATCTCTATGTCCCGTTGTTGTATCCCTCTACCGCGTGCCTGCGCGCTGCCTAGTTGTCTAAGTTATTTTTCATGTCGGACCTATCGTCTATTTTGTAACAGACTTATGGTTTGTAATAGTACTATGTATGGATCTGTATGTTGAATGTGAACTACTATGTCATAGCTATTGCACTTCCTTCATTGTGCAATTTACTTCATGAATGATTCATTGTCTTTGAAATTGCCCAATGCTAAACTACCACTATTAAATTTTTGACAGAATTGTTAGGCCAGCTGGTCATGGTCGTGGTGCGCCTGACCCACCACCGCCACTTGAATACATGGCTGGAATGATGCAGGAGTTTGAGCTGAACCGCCAATTTATGCAAGGGATTATCGACTAGTTCCCGAGGCCGAATATGAATTAGCAGCCGGCCCCAATGACTCTGCAGGACTTTATGCATCTCAACCCTGCGATCTACCGTAGCTCAACTCAGCCACTTGACGCAGATGACTGGCTCCGTGACATCACTTATGAGCTGGAGTCTTCAGGCGCACCAGTGGCTAGCTATGTCACCTTTGCCTCGTACTTTTTGAAGGGTCCTGCTGCTCAATGGTGGGACAGTCACAGGCGCTCACAGCCTGTTGGAACAATCATCACCTGGCCGGAGTTCCAAGCTGCATTCCGTGCTCGTCATATTGCTCAGGGAATGATGGACAAGAAGAAGCGTGAGTTCCGCAATCTCGTCCAAGGCAACAAGACTGTGGATGCTTATCAGCGGGAATTTTTGGATTTGTCCCGCTATGCTAAAGAAGATGTTGCAACTGATGCTCGTAGGCAGGAGAAGTTCCGTGAAGGCCTCCACCCGGATATCAAGCTGGCACTCCTTGTTCAGGACTTTGATAACTTTGCCACCTTGGTGAACAAGTCCATTCAAGTGGAAACAGGTCTGCAGGACTACAAGGACAGCAGCAAGCGCAACCATGACATGGGCTCATCTTCGGGCTCAGGAAGTCAGAAGCGCAAGATCTGGATTCCTCACAATATGTACCATGCACCTGCTCCTGCTCCAAGGCCATCCTATGCTGTACCTCGTCTGCCTCCACCCCACCTAGGCAGCCGAGGCTCCCAGCTCTGCCACCACGAGCTCCTGTTCCCCCTTCTCGTCCTGAGGATGGGCTGTGCTACAAGTGTGGTCGTCTAGGACACCGTGCCAGAGAATGCAGGTAGAATCAGAATCAACTTGCGCTGCCTTCCAACCAGCCCCGCAACAACAATGCCAGGCCTGCTCAGGGGCGTGCTCAAGCTAACAATGTTGAGCTGAATGAAGCTCAAGACCAGCCTGCTACTGTGATGGGTACTCTTCTCGTCAACTCAACTCCAGCTTCTATATTGTTTGATACAGGAGCATCGTATTCTTTTATGTCTGAAGATTTTGCATACATGCATGGCATTAAGTACGAGGAGATGAATATTTCAATAGTGGTAAACACCCCCGCGGGCCAATGCCGGACCTCCATGGTTAGCCACGATGTCCCCATTGAAATAGAAGGACTGGAATTCCATGCTTCCCCCATTATATTGAAGTCTTCCAAGACCGACCTTATTCTGGGAATGGATTGGTTGAAAGCACATACTGCTTCGATCATTTGTTCCACCAAAACTGTCCACCTCCTGCATCCTTCGAATGAGATAGTTAGCTACCATGCTCATCTTGTTCGAGATGCTGAAGCCCGACTATATGCCATGAATGCTTTAAATGAGTCACCTCTGGCGGGGATTGAAAACATTCCAGTTGTCCGGGACTTCCAAGATGACTTTCCAGAAGAACTTCCAGGGATTCCCCCTGCTAGAGCTGTCGAGTTTGTCATCGACTTGGTACCCGGTACCACTCCTATAGCCAAGCGTCCTTATAAGATGCCGCCTCATGAGCTCCTTGAGCTTAAGCAAGAGATCGACAATTCGCTTCGCATGGGTTTCATACGCCCAAGTTCCTCTGCTTGGGGAGCGCCTTCTCTGTTTGTTAAGAAGAAGGATGGTACGAATCGTTTGGTCCAAGACTACCGTCCCATCAACCAGGCAACCATTCAGAACAATATACGCTTCCTCGGATCAATGATTTATATGATCAACTTGCTGGTTCCTCAATATTCTCTAAACTTGACTTGAGGTTGGGTTACCATCAGATCCGTGTTCGTGAAGAAGATATCCCTAAGACTGCATTTGTTATTCGCTATGGTTCATACGAGTACACCGTCATGTCTTTCAGTTTAACAAATGCTCCAGCAACCTTCTCTCGGTTGATGAATTATATCTTCATGGACTACCTCGATAAATTCATCGTGGTTTATCTGGATGATATTCTGCTATTCTCCAAGAACAAAGAAGAGCATGCTGAACATCTTCGTCTTGTGCTGGAAAAGCTTCGAGAGCATCAGCTATATGCCAAGTATTCCAAGTGTGAGTTCTGGTTGGACGAAGAGACCTATCTTGGTCATGTGATCTCCAAAGATGGTATTGCCGTCAACCCAGAACGAGTTCAGGCTAGTCTTGACTGGACTTCCTCGAAGAATGTCAAGCAAGTCAGAAGTTTTCTCGGACTCGCCAGCTATTGCCGTCATTTTGTCGAGAACTTCTCCAAGATTGCCAAGACATTGACCAATCTGCTTCACAAAGGCATTAAGTTTGAGTGGACAGACAAATGTCAGGAAAGTTTCCAAGCACTCAAGGACAAGCTGACATCTGCTACAGTGCTTGCTCCTCCAGATTCTCAGAAGGACTTCGTCATTTATTGCGATGCATCCCGTCAAGGATTAGGCTATGTCCTAATGCAAGAACGCAGAGTGATTGCGTATGCTTCGCGACACTTGTGTCCCCATGAAGAGAATTATCCAGTGCATGACCTTGAACTTACTGCGGTGATCTATGCCCTGTTGTTATGGCGACATTACCTTCTTGGTAATCGTTGTGAGATTTACACTGACCACCAAAGCCTGAAGTACCTGTTTACTCAGCCAGACCTAAATCTCCGTCAGAGGCGATGGATGGAAGTAGGTACTGACTATGACTTCGGTATATCTTATACCCCTGGCAAGGCTAATGTTATGGCAGATGCCTTGAGTCGAAAGGCTTATTGCAATAATCATAAGGTTCAAAAGGCTAACCCCCGTCTCCATGAAGAGCTCCGCAAGTTGAATCTTCACATTGTTCCACAAGGTTCTCTTAATAACCTTGTCCTGGAACCGACTCTTCTGAGAACTATTAAGTCCACCCAAGACAAGGATGCTTACATCCTTAGAATGAAAGAGGATATTAATTTAGAGAAATTCAAGGAATTCTCGCTTGGTGAAGATGGAGCATTGTACTTCAAGGATCGCCTTGTGGTTCCCCGTTTTGAACTTATGACAGAGAAGGTGATGAAAGAAGCTCACGACACCCCTCTCTCTATTCATCCGGGCAGTAATAAGATGTATCTAGACATCTGTCAAAATTATTGGTGGTCTGGTATGAAGCAAGACATTGCTCGCTATATTGAAGAATGTGACATTTATCGCCGGGTCAAAGCTGAACAACAGAAACCTGCTGGAATTCTGCAACCACTCCCTATTCCTGAATGGAAATGGGACAAGATTCAGATGGACTTCGTCATGGGTTTTCCAAAGTCGCAGAAGGGCAATGATGCTATCTTTGTCGTCATCGACCAATTCTCAAAGGTCGCACACTTCCTGCCAGTCAAGGAGACAATTACTGCTTGTCAATTAGCAGCCTTGTATACATCAAGAATTGTTTCACTCCATGGCATTCCAAAGGAAATTAGTTCAGACCGTGGCAATATTTTCACCTCCAAGTTCTGGGAAAGTTTCCAAGAAGCAATGGGAACTCATATTACCTGGAGCACTGCGTATCACCCTCAGTCTCAAGGTCAAGTTGAACGAGTTAATCAAATCCTTGAAGACATGCTATGGGCTTGTGTTATCTCTTTCGGCAAGAAGTGGGAAGAATCTCTTCCTTATGCTGAATTTTCTTATAACAACAGCTATCAAGCCAACTTGAAGATGGCCCCCTTTGAAGTGTTATATGGACATAAATGTTGAACCCCTCTGAACTGGTCAGAAACTGGGGAACGTGCACTCATTGGTCCGGACATTATCCAACAAGCTGAAGAGCAAGTCCGCATTGTTCGGGATAATCTCAAGGCGGCCCAGTCCCGTCAGAAGAGCAATTATGACAAGAAGCACTGGGGTTCAACCTACCAAACCGGTGATAGGGCTTATCTGCGTGTCACTCCCTTGAGAGGCACTCATCGGTTCGGAGTCAAGGGCAAGCTAGCTCCTCGCTACGTTGGTCCCTTCTACGTTACTGAAAGACGTGGGCATGTGGCTTATAAATTGGAGCTTCCACCAAAATTCTCCCATATCCATGATGTCTTCCATGTGTCGCAACTTCGTCGTTGCTTCAAGGATCCGCATCGTGAGGTGGATCCCGAATTGATTGAAGTACAAGATGATCTCACTTACAAAGAGCACCCGATCCGCGTTCTTGATGAAACCGAACGTCGGACTCGTCAGAAGGTTACCAAGTTCTTCAAAGTGCAGTGGTCAAGTAATTCAGAAGATGAAGCCACTTGGGAACGCGAGGATAAACTTTGGGCAGAATATCCCGATCTTCTTCCTTCTACCTCTTAATTCTCGGGATGAGAATTTCTTTTAGGAGGGGAGAGTTGTAACACCCTTGGATTCATGCTACATTAATGCCGGTGTTTAAGCTACAGTAACCTAACAATTAGGCTAATCCTTTTTGTCAATCCCAATGTGATCACTTTTGGAATCAGATGCAAATTCCATTTCTGTTGCAATTTAATTTCAATTGAATAATGGTTTTGAAAGTTTTGCAAATCAGTAAATAAAAGTCATGAAATTTTTCCAAACATTAAGTAGGATTTTATAAAATTGGAAACAACTTTTTATCAAGTATTTGGGTGCATCTAAAACAGTTTAGTAGATGCCCAATTTTTTTTATTAAATGCCTTTTGTATTATAATATTTTTCCATTGTTTTCAAAAGGCCTCCAAATTTATTGTGACTATGCCAAATATTGCATTGCAATTATTGGGCATGTTCACTTATTTTTGAAATTAAGGTTAATTTTATTACTAAATCTATTAAAAACAGAAAAGTTTTTCAATAAAAAAGGAAAGGAAACCCCCCCCGGGCCGGCCCAACTGGGCCTCGGCCCATTAGGCCAGGCGGCCCAGCCGCCACCCCAGGGGCTACAACCCCCCCGGTGGCAACCCTAGCCCCCCATCGCCCCACTCCCCCCACGTTCCCCTCTCCTCCCCCTCGCTACTGGATCTGGATCGGGGGGCATCTCCCGCGCCCCCGTCACTGCCCCTCCCCGACCGCCGGAGCTACCTCGCCGGCGCCACCGTCCTCCTCCTCGCCTCCTCCCTGAGCCGCTACCTCTAGCCTCACTGCCCCCCTCCTCTCCTCGCCGGTGAGCCCACTGGGCTCCTCCCTCCCCTCCTCCTCTTCCCCCCTCCGATCGGCCTCCGCCCCGCCGCCGCTACCGCTGCGGCCCCACGGTGCCGCGCCCCGCTCGCCCCCTGCTGTGCCGCTCTCGGGCGCCCTGCCGCTGCTCCCGGCCCCCGCTTGCGCCCGCTCGCCCCGGTCGTGCCTCACCGCGCTCCCCGCACCCACGCCGTCGCGTTTCCATCGCCCCCCGATCGCCCCTGTCCCGCACCCGCATCGCCCCGCCACCGCTGCTCGCCCCTCCCCGCCGACGGTGCTGCTCGCCGCTGGCGAACCGTCGGTGGCTCCTGCCCCCCCTCTGTGGCCGATCTGGTTAGTGGGGGATTAGGCCCCCCACTAACCCCAACCCCCTGGCCCAATGACATGGGGGCCCCGCCCCAGAACGTTTTTGTTTTAAAAATAAAAAGATAGAAATGTTTAATTAAATAATTAAAATAATTAATTAATTAGTTAATATCAATTAATTAGTTAATTAAGGCTAATTATATTAATTAGTTAATCTGTTATCTTAGCAGAGAATGACATGTGGGGCCCAGCCCACATTAGGACTAATTAATACTATTTAAATAAAACTGTTAATTAAAATAATTAATGTGTCAATGATAGGTGGGTCCCACCCCACCTAATTAATCTGATTAATTAGATTAAGATTTAATTAAAACGGTGTCAATGACATGTGGGGCCCACTGGTCAGTTTGACCAGTCAACCCCACAGTTGACTGCTGATGTCAGCATGACATCATGTGATGTCATAATTCTATTTTTGAATTAAAATAATCTATTTTAATTTCTAAATAATATTAAAACTTTAAAAATTAATATAAAAATAATCCGTAACTCGGATGAAAATATTTTATACATGAAAGTTGCTCAGAAAAATCCCACGAATCTGAATATGCAGTCTGTTCGTTTGTCGCGTGCTCCTATCATAATGAACGTGGAACTTTTCCACCGTTTCATCTGTCCGGTAGTAGCCCGAGATCCAGAAAATATCGTCAGATATTCTTCCGATCCGTCTGCGACGTGTAGTACTGCGTTAGTGCATGCCTAGCTCTGCATATTGCCATGTCATGCATCGTGTTGCATCTGTCTGCATTATATTTATTGTTTCTCCCCCCTCTTCTTACCGGTAGACCCCGAGACTGACGCTGCTATTGGGTACGACTACATCGCTGACGATCAGGCCTTTGCACCAGAGCATCAAGGCAAGCAACCCCCCCTTGATCATCCCGATATCGCCCAGTTCTCTTCTCTCTCATGCTTGCATTAGATTTTGCTATTATTGTAGATAATACCTATTCTGATGCATAGCCTGTTTTTGATGAACTGCTACTGTACTTATTATCATATCACCTGCTTAGCATAGGTTGATTAGTGATCCCCTGTGACCCCCTTAGTCCCCGTCGCCCCTGCTTCTTCATCGACGACTCGAAGACTCGGTCAACCGACCGACCAGCCATGCCCGTCACTTTCACCGCACGCCCCCCTTATTTGTATGTCTCTGCAGAGCTACTATTGAGTACCGAGGGTGACACCTCATGAAGTACTCATGATGCTAACTCTGTAGTGCAGCTAGTCGGTCGTGGTTATCGAGGGTGATTCCTCCTTCACCACTCCCGACGACAATGACTCTGTCTTGTAAACCATCAAGCATAGACCATCGAGGGTGAATCCTCTCTCGTCACCTTGACGGTTACATAAGGTGGGATCCTTCGAGGTTAATCCCTCGGGTTTCCCCCTTGGTGTTATATACACACTGTTACTTTTACTTTACTGTTGATACATGATGAGGTCTGGAAGACCTGAGGGTGTTGGTGTAATACAACGGGGCGTGGCCGGGCATTCTTGGCCCTTGCCACAAGACCTCGAGACGGGGCGACGGGATCACATATCGTGTATCGCGCTCGTCACCGCAATTAACAAAATGCTAATGGTATGGGTATTTGATCTGAGTTGGTCATTTTACCTTTTCGCACTAACCTTCACGTGGGAGAAGTTATGGCTACTCGGTGTTGTTGTATCAGCCGAAGCTCTTCGGAAGTCAGCAATGGAGCGGCGCGCGCCCGAGTGGTCCGCGACGACATTGATCTTGTATTAGTGATGCTAGGAGTGACCTTGGCTGCCCTCGCATCGTGCAGGAGTGCAAAGGGTGAGTGGTCCCATGACCCCTGCGCACTTAGGATTTAGACCGGCGGGCTGGCCTCTCTGTTGAGCCTAGGTAGGGCGACGATGGGTTGATCTTCGAGGCCGGGCATGACCCAGGAAAGTATGTCCGGCCAAAGGTGATCAAGCATGATGGAAAACATGGTGCACCCCTGCAGGGATGAAGTTAACTATTCGAATAGCCATGTCCACGGTAACAGGACGACTTGAAGTTGTATCCTGAGCTAATATAACTAAAAGTGATAATTTGAAATGAATGTTGGCTCCGAGATTACATTCTCGCAGGGAGTCAAGGAAGGATCTCTGGGCGTGGTTACTTAATAACATTGCTACAATAATATTGTTACATATGAGTTGCCAGTCTACACTCTTCTAATGCTGCAAGATATTGAAGATGCTAGTCTTCGATAGGACTAGGCTTTCCCTTTCTCATTCTTGCTTTCTGCAGTCAGTCCAGATATAACCCCTTTCCCTTTGATGATGATGCATACTTAGGATAGTTCTGATGTCAGTCTTGCGAGTACTTTGGATGAGTACTCACCGCTGCTTTGCTTTCCCTTTCCCCCCTCCATATGATTACCGCATTCAGATGACAGAGCCCAGGAGATGGAGTACGCCGGAGACGACTACTACACCATCGCCGGAGCCTACTACTACGTGGAGGCTGCCCCCGACCAGCAGTAGGATAGGAGGTTCCCAGGCAGGAGGCCTCGCCTCTTTCGATCCGTTGTATGTTTTTGCTAGCCTTCTTAAGGCAAAACTTGTTTAACTTATGTCTGTACTCAGATATTATTGCTTCCGCTGACTTGTTGAATTTGAGCTTATGTATTTGAGCCCTCGAGGCCCCTGGCTTGTAATATGAAGCTTGTATGATTTTAATTTGTGTCTAGAGTTGTGTTGTGATATCTTCCAGTGAGTCCCTAATCTTGGTCGTACGCATTTGCGTGTATGATTAGCGTACGGACAAATTGGGGGCGTCACAAGTTGGTATCAGAGCCGACTGCTTGTAGGTAGCCCCCTTTCCAACTCCTTGGCCGAAGTTGAGTCTAGTACTTGAAAAACTTTTACTAACATAGTTGTGTGGCTTATGGGCCCACATCTCAATCGGGTGGTATTAGGATATTTTATTCCTCGTCTATACTATGGGTTGTGATCTCTCTTCTCTTTCAGGTTAAAGATTTTGCTAACTCTAACATTAGGCTCTCGTGATCACACCCACCGGAGATTAGTTTCATCGACAATTGATTCCTTTGAAGTTATGATGCACACACTGTCTTTTGACATCTTTGAATCTTCTTGTTACAGATGCGTCCCGATAGGCAGATTGTTCGTCTGACTTTGGCCCACGATACGACTGGGTTCCCGGCCATTCTGGTCAACCTCTTGATCAGGCTGGGATATCGCTGGTACCCCGTGTACACTATTTACGAGGACTACCGCGAGTTCAACCAGGAACAGTATGAAGCTGAGATGGCTATCTGGGATCGGCGGGACCGCTCCATCACTGAGCTGCACACCTTTCGTGGCATTGGAGTGACCGTTGAGATGGCAGTACAGGATGCTGCCTATGCTGCCATTGTTCGTCTCCGTGCAGCGAACCCCTGCTTGGAGGAGACGGCATTCAGATACATCCCGTATGTTCCTGTTGGAAATGATACTGCAGCCGACGCTGAGGTCTACACCCCTTTTGTGCGGCAGCGTAACGACCGATCCTACACTTCTTTCTGCACCCCCTACGTGAGTCGTCGTTACGACCCACAGGTTCTGGTTCAGTACACTAAGGCACTGGATCGCACTGTCCGAGCTCTTAACGTCGAGCTATACGCCACCCGTACTCGTCTTTATGAGGCTATGGAGCAGTTGTTGCCAGCAGTCCGTGCGGGGACACATCTGGAGTACATCCTTTACCCGCGCCGGACAAAGCTACCACCAGGTCTTGAGTGGCCTGCTGTTGGAGGTCGTACGCCTGCACGTGGACCTGCGCTCCCTGCTGGGCACCAGGTTCTACATCAGAGTGTTCATGGGATGCAGAATCCTGCCCCCAGGTTTGTCATTCAGGGCCACGTGCAGTTCCCTGGCTTCTTTCGTTGTCCCCGACGTTGATGTAGCATATCGCTATGTCCCGTTGTTGTATCCCTCTACCGCGTGCCTACGCGCCGCCTAGTTGTCTAAGTTATTTTTCATGCCGGACCTATCGTCTATTTTGTAACAGACTTATGGTTTGTAATAGATCTATGTATGTATCTGTATGTTGAATGTGAACTATTATGTCGTAGCTATTGCACTTCCTTCTTTGTGCAATTTACTTCATGAATGATTGATTGTCTTTGCAATTGCCCAATGCTAAACTACCATTGTTAAATTTTTGACAGAATGGTTAGGCCAGCTGGTCGTGGTCGTGGTCGCCTGACCCAGCATCGCCACCTGAATACATGGCTGGAATGATGCAGCAGTTTGAGCTTAACTGTGGAGGAAGTTTTTCTGCTTTGTCCCCCGTACTCAAGGGGGGTCGATTTTTGAAGTGGGCGGTGCCGAAGTTTGGCATATAGCCAGATCGGGATACCCTATGGGGACCCTAGAAAAAGATCCCGAAGAGTGGGCCTCCGAATGGTTTTATATTGAGGACGTCCCCCTATTCGATCCAATTCGGAGGGGTCTTCCCGAATTCTCGGCTTCTCCTTTACATAAGCGGTTCAATTGGCGTCCAAAGAGCTCTCTTCAAGAGGATAGTGCCGAAGTAAAACAACTAGTCGCCAAGGTCAAGTTATTAGCACACTACAAGCTGACCATTGTTGACGTAATCGCCACGGCCGTCAGACGGTGCGTCCAACCCCTTCAGCAAAGGATGCATCCCTTATGGCGCTATAATGGCTCAAACGACGCGACCCGCTATAAGCGAGAAGGTCCCGCCGATCAGGAGGCAATGGCTGCCATACTGGCTAGCCTCTTTATAGGAGAAAAAGAAGGGTTCCATCACCTGAATGTCAAGGAAGGATATTCAAACCATAATCCCATCGAATGGGTGAGTCTGGTCCCATTCTCGTACTCTAGACAGTTACATTAATGGTTGGCTAATCAAATTTGTTGGGGGTTTACCGAACAGGAATGGAGGCATTGGATCGAGACGGTTAACTGTCCTCCCCCTTAGCCCGAGAATTATTCTCGAGATGACGACCCAGGATACCATGATGATCTGGATACCTCGATAATTTTTGAGGATGGTGTCTTTTAACAGGAGAGCCTTGATGGCTCCAAGGTTGCCCTCATAGCCGATCACCCTAGGATACTCCCCAGCCGAACTGGAGGTAAGAAGAAAGCTCCCTCCCGAAAAGGGCGCCCATCCCCCATTATTTCGGGGGCACCTCCCTTCATTCCCAGGGGTCGTCGTAGCATGCGCCGAACACTAGAAAGTGTACCACCAGCAAAATCCACACCAAACGCTGTCAAACGTGCCGCCACTGGAGGGACTACCCTCAACTGCTCCTCCATCCAAGAGGTAACTATTTTAACTTTATAGTTTGAGCACGGCTCATGGCTGCCTGCAAGTTTTCATAATCCGGGCCGACCTTTGTAGGAACCGAACACACCCTCCCACGTCCGAGGACGTCGAGAGGGTTCAAGGCGGTGGTTCCTAACAAAGGCCCCCAACAACCTCAGGATGCAACGAGGGGGTCGCTACCATGGACCAGCATCCGGAAGATTCTAAGGAAGTCTTTGTTACAAATTCGGAAGTGGAAAGCGCGATGAATCTTCGGTGTCGAAAGGAGTCGCTACACCACCCTGAATTTTCCGAACATGAGATTAATGCTCGACTCGGTGGATATGCACCTCGGCGCCGCTCGATCAGGACTTGAAGGGATTGCCAATTTTATGCGAAACAATCTTCGGGTAAGTGTTTGATTTTAATGACCGAACACGAATCCTTATCGAGTAGCCCCCGAGCCTTAATTTGGCTGGGACGGCCATATTAAGGGTCTTATAAGAACTTCTTGTGTCATTTCGTAGTTTTCGAAAGAGCAGAATGATAAATTGTCTGAAGATCTTGAGACGAGCCGAACTCAGCTAAAAGTTGCAAAGGCCGAGCTAGAGGGAGTGAAAAAATAACTAGGGAAGCATACGGTGAGCAACAACTTTGATTAATACATAATTTCTCGAGGCATTGATATCTAATGAGGGTTTGCTTTATAGCAGCCGAATCTATTGATCAGCTTTAGAAAGACCTGGATGCGGCAAGAGAGTCACAAAGATATGCCGAATTGCAGCTCCAGGCCGGCCATCAAATACGGACCCGTACTCTTGAGGAGAAGAACAACCTCCACACGAAGAATTAACGACAGTCCAGTGAGATTGAGGAGTTAAAAACCTGGCTGGCCTGTTCCCGCGAAGAAAATCAGAGATTGAAGGGTGGCACATTTGGTAAGTGAGATTTCGGACTCGTAGTTCCATGCATAGACTATACCCGAACTAACAGGCATACCACGTCTCTAGGCAGCTCTCTTAACAGGGCGTCCCGAAGAAGAAACTAGCTCGTTCGGGGGGATCCTTTTAAAGAAACTCTCCATTGTGCATGAACGGGGTCGAAAGGTGATGAAGAGGATGATCAAGGCACTATGGTCGTCCCAGAGCCCTCCGGAAGGGATGGCTGAATTGGCGGATCGTTTTAAAGGAGCTCGTCAGCGGTTTGAATTATGGAAAACGTCAGCCTGTCAAGAAGGAACACGGGAAGCATGGGCCATGGTGAAAACAAGATTCACAAAGCTTGATCCCGAGAATTTGGCTCAAGTCGGGCCGGTAGGGCCAGATGGTCAAGAGATACCTCTACATTTGGTATATGACCAGGTAATGCCGGCCACCCGCCTCTCGCAACAAGACTATCGCCTGGATGCGATAATAGATAACCTTGATCGGCAACCAGATGTTTGATTCTATGTAACTATGTACTTTACATCAAATATTACTTCATACGAACTGTAAACATTGTCTTAACCGGCCATCGGCATCTACCTCCCCGAACAATAGTCGGGGAGTGTTCCTTACTATGTGTGACCTAAAATATCAGGACGACATTACGGAGGACCAGGCAATCCGGCCATATGGTGCGAACAGACAGAACTTGATCGAAGAATGATGTTATATTAATTTTTAACGTAAGTAACATCTTCCAAAGAAAATAGTTCCTCTATGGGTTCCTTTCTTCAGGCGCTACGCTAACCATAGACTTAATATCCGAATATCCGCAACACGCGGACAATAGTTAAGTCGGGAACATAACTCCCGATTGTGGTGATAGTCACCTAATTATTCCTTCTTCCTTTGCAACCGACCAATTATGTTCTCAAGAATGCTAGCTTTTGGCTTACCCGTCTGAGGTACGAGCCCGGGTGACCCGGTCGTAACAACCACAGAGGTGCTCCCTTTACCCTCTAGCTGAACAAAAGGGAACGTAGAGGGTAAGCACAGGAGCCACGCAACCCAGCTCGGCCAAATCTTAAGTCAAATTGATGCATATAATGGCATTGTGAAACAATATAGGAAGGGTGCACACATGACAAAGGCGAAAATAGGTGCATAAAAGTTTTTTATTCGGCTTTGTTAAAAAGCCCGAGGTGTTCCCGGAAAATACACTTAAAGATGTATGCCCAAGAATTTGTGAATACAACTCGGTCTAGTCGAACATAACCTGATGGATGTTGAATTAATCTAAGAAAAAAGAGAGAGTAAAAACTAAGGAAATAAGTAGAACTAGTTTTGTTGACGACACCAGTCTTATCCGTAGAAGCACCGAAGACGAGCTGCGTTCCATGGGTTTGGTTCGAGGCGATTATCCGATGGGTTGCGTAGGCGATACGCTCCTCCTGTAAGGACTTCATCAATGATGAATGGGTCCTCCCATTTGAGTGAGAGTTTCTTTTTATTTTTCTCTGGGAGGCACAGCACCAACTCGCCCACATTGTACGCTTTAGCCCGAACTTCCTTGCTCTGGTAGTGCCGCGCCTGTTGCTGATAGAAGGTTGATAGTGCGAGAGCTATATCGCGCTCTTCCTCCAAGGCATCTAGGTTGTCCTGCCGATCTAGCTTGGCTTCCTGTTCCTCGTACATGCGCACTCTAGGAGCATCATGGATGATATCGCAGGGTAGGACTGCTTCTGCCCCGTATACTATAAAAAATGGTGTATACCCCGTTGACTGGTTAGGGGTGGTATGCAAACCCCATAGTACGGAGTCAAGCTCCTCCACCCACTAACAATCGGATTCAGTGAGGGTTCGGACGAAGCGCGGTTTGATGCCGCTCATAATGAGTCTATTGGCCCGTTCAACCTGTCTGTTGGTTTGTGGGTGATATACGGAGGCATAATCAAGCTTGATGCCTAGATTAGCACACCAATCCTTAACTTCTCGAGCTGTCAAATTTGATCCGTTGTCCGTTATTATACTATGTGGAACACCGTAACAGTGAACCACTCCGGATATAAAGTCAATGGCTGGGCTGGACTTAGCAGAAGTGACTGGCTTGGCTTCAATCCACTTGGTGAATTTGTCGACCATTACCAGCAAATATTTCTTTTTCTTGGTCCCCCCCCCCTTAAGTGGTCCGAACATGTCCAGCCCCCAGACCACAAAAGGCTAGGTAATCGGTATTGTCCGAAGAGCCATTGCAGGCATGTGGCTTTGATTAGCAAAGAGCTGACAACCCACACAATGTTGGACCAGCGTTTGAGCGTCAGCGCCAGCCGTGGGCCAAAAGAAGCCAGCCCGGAAAGCCTTGCTTACCAGGGGCCGAGCTGCAGCATGATGGCCACCCATACCTACGTGTATTTCAGGCAAGAGTTGTTGACCATCTTTTTCGGATATGCACCGTTGGAGAACTATAGTGGCGCTTATCTTATATAGCTCGCCTTCATGGACCTTGTAGGCCTTGGATTGTCAAATTATTCGTCTTGCCTCCGTTTGGTCATCAGGGAGCTCTTGGCGGAGTAAATAGGCGAGAGGGCTCGGTCCATGGTGCGATTACTGCCATGACTTCATGACTTGAAGGCGTTTCTTCAAGTGGCGAGCCGCCGATAATTTATCATCTGGTTCGATTATAGGAGGGGTGACCTGCTCCTGATTGCCGGTTCCGGCAATATTGTCCTCGTCCTGCCATACCACGGATGGCTTGAAGAGCCATTCCAAAAAGGTATTCTTAGGAACCGGGTCGCGTTTAGTGCCCATGCGTGCGAGGACAACGACAGCTTGATTGTTGTCTCTCGAGACATGATGAAATTCGAGGCCTTCGAACCGTGCTGAAATTGAATGGCGTTCCTGTATGCCACCATTTTTGGGTTTTTGGCGTCGAATTCGCCATTGATTTGCGAGATGGCGAGGTTTGAGTTGCCTCGTACCTTGAGCTGTTGCACGCCCATAGAAACTGCCATCTGAAGTCCATGTAACAGAGCCTCATATTCGGCCACATTATTGGAATCGGTGTACATGATCTGTAGTACATACCGGATGTTGTCGCCGGTGGGGGGATGTAAGTATGATGCCAGCCCCCAGTCCGGCGAGCATTTTTGAGCCGTCAAAGGACATCGTCCAATGGGAATATGTATTGTATTCTTTAGGGAGCTGGGCCTCCGTCCATTCGGCAAGAAAATCAGCCAACACCTGAGATTTAATGGCTCGGCGTGGCTTGTACATGATTTCAAAAGGTAAGAGCTCGATGGCCCATTTAGCTATCTGGCCCGTAGCATCCATGTTGTTGATTATGTCATTGAGGGGTACTTCGGATACTACCATGACCGAACACTCTTGGAAGTAGTGCTGGAGCTTGTGGGATGCCATAAAAACTGTATAGGCTATCTTCTGGTAGTGCGGGTAGCGATTTTTGCATGGAGTGAGCACTTCTGACACGTAGTAGACTGGTTTCTGCACCCAAAGCTTGTGGCCCTCAGCCTCTCGTTCGACGACAAGAACAGCGCTGACCACTTGATTAGTGGCCGAGATGTACAACAACATTGGCTCACCTATAGCAGGTGTCGTCAGTATGGGATTGCTAGCCAATAGAGTTTTAATGTCCTCCAATGCGGCCGTTGCCTCATCAGTCCACTCAAAGTTTTTGTGCCGTTTGAGCGGTTTTTAGAGTGGCAGTGCCTTTTCACCGAGGCGGGAGATGAAGCGGCATAAGGCCGCCATGCAGCCCGCCAGCTTTTTCACATGCTTTAACTCCGTCGGGATTGCCTATTGGGATAGGGCCCGGATTTTAGCCGGATTGGCCTCTATTCCTCTATGGGAGATGATAAATACGAGTAGTTTACCCACAGAGACTCCGAAGACACATTTGTCCGGGTTAAGCCGTATATCGTAAGTCCGCAGGTTATCGAAGGTTGTTCGAAGGTCGTCTACCAGCTGGTTGACGTGCTTGGTCTTGATGACCACGTCGTCCTCGTATGCCTCGACCATTTTGCCGATTTGTTTTTCGAGGCATGTCTGAATCATGCGTTGATATGTGGCGCCTGCGTTTTCAATCCGAAGGGCATTGTATTGAAGCAGAATGGCCCGTAGGGAGTGATGAAGGGAGTTGCGGCCTGGTCGGATTCCTTCATTTTTATTTGATGGTATCCGGAGTAGGCATCAAGGAAGCACAACGAGTCGTGTCCGGCGGTAGTGTCGATTATCTGGTCTATGCGAGGTAAAGGAAAGGGATCCTTGGGGCATGCTTTATTTAAGTCTTTAAAGTCGACATACAACCGCCAGGATTTGTCCTTCTTTGGCACCATGAGCAAATTTGCCAACCACTCCGGGTGTTTGAATTTGCGGATGAATCCAGCCTCCAGCAATTTTGCCAGTTCAGTACCCATGGCTTGACGTTTAGGTTTGGAAAATCGGCGCAACGCCTGTTTGACCGGCTTAAAGCCTGTTATTATGTTCAGGCTGTTCTCTGCGAGTCCCCGTGGGTATCCTGGCATGTCCGAAGGGTGCCAAGCAAATATGTCCCAGTTCTCGCGTAAGAATGTACGCAATGCTTCGTCACTTGCGGGGTCCAGCTGAGCTCCAATGGACGTTGTCTTGTTAGGGTCCGTTGGATGTACCTGGAATTTGACTATCTCGTCCGCTGGTTTGAAGGAGGTGGATTTGGGCCTCTTGCTGAGGGTTACATCATTCTTATCTACGATTGATCGGAGTGTAGTTAACTCTTCGACCGCGAGGGCTTCTGCTAGTGCCTCGAGGGCGAACGATGCGGTTTTGTTTTCGGCCCGGAGGGCTCTATCTGCATCGCTTATAATAGTAATGACACCATTGGGCCCTGGCATTTTAAGCTTCACGTACCCGTAGTGCGGTATGGCGTGAAACCTGGTGAATGCTTCGCGCCCTAGCAAGGCATGATAACCACTGCGGAAGGGTATGATGTGAAAGACAAGTTCCTCGGACCTATAGTTCTCCAGGGTACCGAATACTACATCGAGGGTAACTCGTCCTATGCATCGCGCCTCTCTTCAAGGGATAATCCCCCGGAAGATAGTGGCGTTGTGTTCGACGCGAGATCTGTCGAATTGCATTTTGTCCAGCGTATCCTCGTAGATGAGGTTTAGGCCGCTGCCACCGTCCATTAGCACCTTGTGGAGCCGAAACCGTCTATTATGGGGCTAAGAACCAGCGCGGCAGGTGTTCGGTTGGAGCGGATTCTCGGCTGGTCCTCCTCGCTGAAAGTTATGGCTGTAGTCGTCCAAGAATTCGTTGCTGCCACGTGATATATCTGGTCGAGGTCTCGAAGAGCTCTCTTCCTCTAATTGTTCGATGGGAATGTCTCGTAGATCGTTAGGATCTCGGCGTTGTCATCGGATGATGTGGCTGGACATATGTTTTGCGATGAGGTACCAAGGATGGCCTCCCCGCTCTTTGCGACTTGCCTCACGACCCAGCGAGCTCGAAGGCTGTGAGTAGGGTTTGTATTCAGCAAAGAGGAATGTATGGGGCACGGCTTATCCAGTAGCTAATCAAGAACGGACCTGCGTCCCTCAAGGGGTTTAGTCTTTTTCTCGGTGGGCTCGTGTTCGGCTGACCGTCGTGAGGATATACGCTTCCTCCGAGTTCTTCTAGATTCTTTGCCCTAGGTTGACTCTAGTTGTTGAGCCTGCCAGGTGCTTTCCATGGCGCAGTACTTGCGCACTAGGTTCGATAGCTCGGTGAAGTCTCGGATGTGGCGATGAGCGAGGGCATTGAGGATCCCGTCATCCCGGCAATTATGCCGGAAGTCTGCTATGGTCTCCTGATCGCTACCGTCCGCCATCTTGATTTTGGTGAGGGTGAATCGAGCCCAGTAATGGTGGACTGTTTCCCTTGCCTGTTGTATGACGTACAACAGATCCCATATGTCGGGCTTCCCCGAATTGGTTGGAGAGTACTCGACGTGGGTGGTGGGTGGGAAAAAATTTCTTATCCCGATAGGTCGGGAGTCCGAAGACACGATGGTCGAGTCTTGCGTTATTACGCTATTCGGCGCACCGGGTTCATGGTTCGGGTTGTCGGCCGGACTCTTCCGTCCCGACTCGAGGTCGGAGGTCAGATCGGGAATCACTTTTGAACTATCCACATGATCGAGTCCGGATTCCGAACTCAGTGGGCAGTCGTGGTGGTCGGATGTCGAAACATAGACCGTCCTTAGCTCCAGAAGTTGAGAAGGCGAGCCTCCGACCGAACTTTCGACGGTGGCTACCAGATGTGTGACATGTGGGACGTGAATTTCCCAGTCATCGGGTTTAGAACGATCTGGTCGTAGATTGAGGGCTGGTCGTCGGCTATCCCCATGACGTGGATTCATCCCAGTAACTCGTTCAAAGACGAGACATCCACGGGGTCAATGTTCCGGGAGTACGCTGGGTCGATCCGCAATGCTGCTGCGCTCGGGGTTTCTGAAGACATGCCGTAGCGCTATTCGTCCGGCAAGGAACTGGATGCGTTAACGGGATCAGGCTTTAGGGCCTGATCCGGGGTGGAGGGTGCCTCTAAAGTGCGGTCCTCCGCTGTTGGAGTTATGGTATTGTGGCTCGTGAGCTCTTCAGGAGGAGCCAATACGTTGTTTAAAACAAGCCCCCCCTGGGAGTCGACAACGAACTCCAAGTTTCCGAACCTGAACTCCTGACAGGGGGCGAAACTTCTGACCTGGCCAAGGCGGCCAGCTAGATCCGCATGCAGTACGATGCTGCCAAAAGCGAACATCTGTCCAGGGAAAAAAACGTCCATGTTACAGATTTCGCTACTGATGATCAAGCGAGCCATCAATCCTCTTGACGATCCCACGGCGAAGCTCTTAATGAAAGCACCAATGTCGGTGTCAAAACTGGCAGATCTCGGGTAGGGGGTCCCGAACTGTGGGTCTTGGATCGATGGGTAACAGGAGACAAGGGAGACAGTGTTTACCCAGGTTCGGGCCCTCTGAATGAAGGTAAAACCCTACGTCCTGCTGTGTTTTGTATTGATGATGGGGTATCGAGTACAGAGTTGATGTACCTCGAGATCGTATGATATGGTCTAAAACCCTAGGAGTAATGAGCTTACCTTCGTCCTACGGACTAAGACCCCCTGGTTTATATAGACACCAAGGGTATCTAGGGTTGTACAATGTCGGTTACACCAGGAGAAGAATATGCCGAACTCATCATCATATCCTTGGAGTACACGTCACGGTCTTGGGAGATTCCCGTCTTAGTTGCGGTGTCACAGTCTTCGGGCCTTCATTGATAATCACAAAGCGGCCCACTGTCCGGCCCATAGAAATAGGCCGGCAGCCCGAGGACCCCTTAATCCCAGACTCCCTCACTTATCATGAAGATAATTGTCAACAATAATGAATTATGATCAAATATATTTGACTGGATATATGTGTTTGGATCTTTCCCCACCACATGATGCTTGCCAGCTAATAGATTGAGGTTGGAATAAGAAGTTGACTCAACATGAAAAGTAAATAACATGAATGTAAATAGATTTTCCCTTCGCAGAGGGTAGTAGGGATTTGCAGAGGTGCCAGAGCTCATTGTTTTAAAACAGAGATGAATATATAATTTTGAGTGGTATACTTTTCATGTCAACGTCACAACAGAGTTTTCAATATCTTCCATGCAAAACACATTATTGGCGGTTCCCAAATAGAATTGAAAATTTTCTCCCCCTCCACCATTCAAACACATTCCATGGCTGGCCGAATCCACGGTTGCCCTCCAAACAATCAACTTTCTGGGGGGGGTGTTCATTTATTTTTGTATTATGCAGGACTAGGCAACCTTTTTACTAGCCGCTATCGTGCAATGACAAGTGAATAAACACTCATCTTGAGAATAACCCGCTTAACATGGAAGATAATGACCGCCCCCATCGCTCCATGAGCGGTACGAGTACACAAAACGGATGTTTATTTGAATTTTTGGAGGTGGCACATGCAAATTTACTTGGAATGACAGTGAAATACCATATACAGGTAGATATGGTGGACTCTCATGGAAGAAACATGGCTCAAGGATTTGGTTGCACAAGTAGTATCTCTACTTAGTACGAAGTTTTGGCTGCAAAAGGTTATAAACAAGCACCACATGTTGGAGGATCCATAACAATATAACTTCTATGCAAATATACTCAAACATAACCATTATGTTATCTTCCTTGTCCAACTTCAACTATTTGATCAAGGTTGAAAATAATAAATGGGTATTCACAATCATAAAAGATGTCCAAGACAATGTATTTGTATGTGAAAGTTCTCTTTCTTATACTAATGATTCATGAATTGCTTGTATGACCAATATTGTGATTGTCAAACTTCAATAGATTTTACTTTCTAAACCAAATGTGAACCTTCTACTAAGAATATAGCACATTGATAATTTCATATTTATGATATTTAATTCATTCACGATTTACTCTTAGGGTATGAGTGAAGCACAAGAGTAACACATCAAACTACTCTCAAAAGACACAAGTGAAGATCAATGAGTAGTCAAACAATTAAGTAGCTATGTGTGGAATCTCTCTCAATAAATATTTTCAGATCTGAGAATTTTATTCAAACAGCAAACAAAATAAAATGGCACTCCAAGAATAGCACATATCATGTGAACGAATAAAAACTTAGGCTCAACATAGGCTAACCGATAATTGTTGATGAAGAGAGGTGGGATGCGTAGCATCCCCAAGCTTAGATGCTTGAGACTCCTTGTAATATTGTATTGGGGTGCATTGGGCATCCCCAAGCGTGAGCTTTTGTGTCTTGTTAATGCCTCTCATATCACGGTTTCACCTAGGTCTCAAAAACTTCATCCACGCAAAACTTGAAAAGAACTCGTGAGATAGGTTAGTGCACATAAGAATAAATCAACTCTTTATGTACTGCCAAGACAAGTTGCACAATAATTTTCAAACATTATCTCCTGAATAATATCATTTCCATAATTTATGTCTACCAATATAAGTCATGAAAACTATAAGAGAAGTAGATAACAAAACTATGACAGCGATCTGTCTAAACATGACAGCCTGTAGAAATTAATTTACAAAATGCACTTATGTATCTCCAAATATTATGAAATTTTAGGACATGATAAAAAATTTATATTACAATACTTTGTAAAAATTTCAAAAACTTCCCACGTTCGAGTAAAATATTAAAATTCAAACACTACAACAAAAGTTTCTGTTTTTACACAGCATACATCAAACATGCAATTCAAGCATCCTAAAAGGCAATTCTTGGAAATCAAACCAACATTTGAACTAAACTCAAATATGGATCTCAACTATAAACAATGTGCAACATGGTTAAAATTGTAACAATTGATATAACATGAAATATATCAACACACGGTTCACAACGGAATACGTCAACGCATGATGTGGTCACAAACTCATATTTTGTGATGAGTAAAAATATAGCTCCAAGTAAGATATACCGATAGTGTTGAAGACGAAAGAGGGTATATCTTCCGGGGCATCCCCAAGCTTAGTCGCTTGAGTCTTCCTCGGATATTACCTTGGGGGTGCCTTGGGCATCTACAATATTAGGGTCTTGCTGCTCCTTATTCTCCTCATATTGGTATCTCACCCAAAACTTGAAAACTTCAATCACACAAAACTTAACAGAGCTTCGTGAGATGGGTTAGTGTAATAAATATAGATCATTAACTTAGGTACTGTCAATACAAGATTCATAATTGTTATCACATAATACCTGCTGTATTCTATCATTCACATAATTTATACCATGAAATATAAGCTATGGAAACACTAAAATAAGCAAACTATGCATGCAAAACAGAATCTGTCAAAAACAGAACAGTCTGTGAAGATCTGAATGAAATCCATATTTATCTATCTCTAAAAATTCTGAAAAATTAGGACAACGTAGAGAATTTGCATATAAAAACTGTGTAATAATTTCAGAATTGTTTGACTCTCCAGTAAAATCAGAGAATTTCTGCACTGGACGTAAAAGTTTCTTTTTTTGAACAGAATCAAACTAACAAGTATCCACAGTATCCCAATGGCTTTACTTGGCACATTATTGAAATAAAAGACAAAAAACATGATTACTACAGTATCTTAATCATGTGATCACACCAAAATAGAAATTATAAATATTGGGTTGTCTCCCAACACGCGCTTTTCTTTAAAGCCTTCTAGCTAGGCATGATGATTTCAATGATGCTCACATAGGAATAGTATTTGAAACATGCAAAAGAGCATAATGGATCACATGACAAGCACATTTAAGTCCGACCCACTTCCTATGCATAGGGATTTTGCAAGCAAACAATTTATGGGAGCAAGAATCAACTTGCATAGGAAGGCAAAACAAGCATAACTTCAAAACTTTGAACACATAGGGAGGAAACTTGATATTATTGCAATTCCTACAAGCATATGTTCCTCCCTCATAATAATTTTCAGTAGCATCATGAAGGAATTCAACAATATAACTATCACATAAAGCATTCTTTTCATGATGCAAAAGCATAGAATTTTCATTACTCTCCACATAAGCAAATTTCTTCTCATTCATAGTAATGGGAGCAAACTCAACAAAAAAACTATCATGAGACACTTGATTGACATAACCATTTTGAATATTAAAATCATGATGACAAGTTTCATGGTTATCATTACTCATTATAGCAGACATGCCATCTCCATAATCATCATAGATAGGAACTTTGTTGTCATAGTCAGTTGAAACCTCTTCCAAAATAGTGGACTCATCACTAAATAATGTCATGACCTCTCCAAATATACTTTTATCATTATCACAATAAGATTGAACACCCTCCAAAATAGTGGGATCATTAGTACCTAGAGTTGACACTCTTCCAAACCCACTTTCATCAATATAATCATCATAAATAGGAGGCATGCTATCATCATAATAAATTTGCTCATCAAAACTTGGGGTACTAAAATTATCATCTTCATCAAACATAGCATCCCCAAGCTTGTGGCTTTGCATATCATTAGCATCATGGAATATTCATAGAATTCATACTAACAACATTGCTATCATGCTCATCATTGAAAGACTTCACATTAAGCATTTTTATAAATTCTTCCTCTAACAATTGAGCACAATTTTTCGAACCATCATTTTCATGAAGGACATTATAAAGGCGAAGCAATTGAGGCAACCTAAATTCCATTTTTTTGTAGTTTTATTTTATAAAACCAAACTAGTGAAAAACAAGAAATTAAAAGATTTAATCGCAAGATCAACAGATATACCTTCAAGCACTCACCTCCCCGGCAAAGGCGCCAGAAAACAGCTTGATGTCTACTACACAACTTTATTCTTGTAGACTCTGTTGGGCCTCCAAGCGTAGAGTTTTGTAGAACAGTAGCAATTTTCCCTCAAGTGGATGACCTAAGGTTTATCAATCCGTGGGAGGTGTAGGATGAAGATGGTCTCTCTCAAACAAACCTGCAATTAAATACGAGAAATCTCTTATGTCCCCAACACACCCAATACAATGGTAAATTGTATAGGTACACTAGTTCGGCGAAGAGATCGTGATACAAGTGCAATATGGATGGTAGATATGGGTTTTTATAATCTGAAAATATAAAAACAGCAAGTTAATAAGTGGCAAACAACGAGCAAAATGTTGTATAAATGCTTGGAAATAAGGCCTAGGGTTCGTACTTTCACTAGTGCAACCTCTCAACAATACTAACATAATAGAATCATATGATCATCCCTCAACGTGCAACAAAGAATCACTCCGAATTTCATATCTAGTGGAGAACATGAGATAAAATTGTTGTAGGTAGTAAGAACCACCTCAAAGTTACCCTTTTCGATCAATCTATTGGGCTATTCCTATAGGTTACATGAACAACCCTAGAGTTCGTACTAAAATAACACCAATGATACATATCAATCGACCCTAATGTCACCTAGATACTCCAATGTCACGTCAAGTATCTGTGGGTTAATTATTCAACATGTATCAAAGAATTTCAGATTCATCATATTCAATCCAACACAAAGAACTTCAAAAAGTACCCCAAGATATCTATCGGAGAAGGTAGGACAAGAACGTGCAATCAACCCATATGCATAGATCCCCAAGGTCAACGAAATCCGCAAGTTGATGCCATAATATATATCAAGTGAATCAATAGAATACCCCATTTTCACCACGGGTATCCACATGGAAGACATACATCAAGTGATCTCAAATCTAATATTCAATCCGACATAACAAAATCTCAAAGGGAAAGATTCAATTCATCACAACAAGATAGCAAGGAAAGAACACCATAGGATCCAACTATATTAACAAATCCCATGATACATCAAGATCGTGACATCTAAAGAACACGAGAGAAAGAGGGGGAGAGAGAGAGAGAGAGAGAGAGAGAGAGAGAGAGAGATTAAACACATAGCTACTGGTACATACCCTCAGGCCCGAGAGTGAACTACTCCTCCTCATCATGGACTCCATCGGGATGATGAAGATGGCCACCGGTGATGATTTCCCCTCTCCGGCAGGGTACTGGAAAGGCTCCATATGGGTTTTTCTTCGAAACAGGGAGTTGTGGCAACAGAGTGAAAGTTCTAGGTTTATTTCTGAAGGTTTATGTATATATATAGGATTTTTCAGTGTTGGAATCACGCCAGCCGGAGCCACGTGGGCCCCACAAGCCATCAAGGGGCGCCCAAGGGGGTGGGTTCGCCCTGTTGGCTTGTGGCCCACTGGTGGCTCCCCTCCGGTGGTTCTTCACTCCAGTATTTCTCATTTTCTCCAGAAAAAATCATAAAAAGGTTTCGGGCAATTCTGAGAACCTTTATTTTCTGCACAAAAAACAACACTACGGTAATTCTGCTGAAAACAGCGTCAGTCTGGGTTAGTTCTAATTAAATCGTATAAAGTGCTTCAAAGTCATGTAAAAGTATTGTAAACATAGGCAAATATGACATGAATACTTCATAAATTATCGATACGTTGGAGACGTATCAAGGCGCCGAATAGAAAAAAGGCCCCTACCTGGCGCGTCAAATGTGGAGAAGCATTTGTGCTAGAGTACACTCTCCAACACCTTAGTTCGAACTCTGGGGTCTTTTTATCCAACAACTTCTCAACCCGATGGTGACCTTGGCGAGGCTATGAACTAGCGGAGCTTTGCAAGAACACACAGGCACGTAGGGCATGGCAGGGACACGGGGAGTTACCCAGGTTCGGGCCACCAAGCGGTGTAAAACCCTACTCCTGCTTGTCTGGGTTGCCCTTCGGGATAGCACAAGTGTTACATGGTGGAAGAAAGTGAGAATGGCCAACTGTCCAACCTAAGAGAGATCGGCCCCCCTCTAAGGTAGCAACATTGTCACTCTTGTAGCTGCCTTGGTCCTCTTCCCCGAAAATATCAGTTGGAAATGGCAGCCACAGGGCGGCGATTCAAAGGGGGACAAACGCTCGGTCTTATCCTGACAAAAGGTGGTCTTCGCCTGCAAAGGCGCCGTCCATGACGCGTTGGTGGGCTCGGTGATGACCTTCATCCTGGCGAGTCGCGTCATCGTGGTCTTCTTTCACCGGAATGGCAAGCTTTGGGAACTTGCTTTGGGGGAGGCAGCGCGCGCTGCACTTTAATCACCAAAGAGGAAATCCTCCCTGTCTGTGCCTGTTGGCATGGCCTTTGTCGTCCTTGTCTGTGCGGGGGTGTCACCCATGTGAAGGGCACGCAGTCGTGCGACCAGCTTCGCACGACCCCTCCAAGTGGAAGGCCTCGCGAGGAAGGCCTCGCGAGGCCACCTACGGCTAAAGATGACCGTCTTGAAGAGCCTCGCCTCACGGGGAGGGGCCTCGCGAGGTCTGACCCTCGCGAGGTGCTTTGCCTGTGGAGATCTTGAGTGGGCCACCTCCTGGGCCCTTCGCCAGGTGTCACTTCCTGGGTCGTAGGCAGATGGGCCGTGGTACCCTGGTTCCCACTGGACCGACATGCCTGTTAGGAGATTTTGATTCAATTATATGCATTGCATGCTCCCAATATTTTTGTGCACAATATGCTCGACCTTGATATAGATGCTATTGATGTGTCTTATACTTGCTATACTTTACGTCTCAATCGTGATGAGCATAATAACTATCGTTGCATGATGGATAATGTATTTTTATACCATGTCTAAAATTTATTTGTACTATTTGTATATTTTATGCTAACACACGCGTGCACATACACATAATGATGAATGATGTGTACATTTACCATGCACACACATTGTTTTGGCTGCCTCTTTGTTGCGTATACTAATGCTTATTTGTCAATCTCGAAAGCACATGAGTTGACAAAAAAAGCTCTAGAGAGCAACCAAGATGTGTGCTACCATAGAGTGTTTATCCTTCACCCATCCTCTTCGGTTAAGTACTTCACGCATATCTTCTACATTGCCCTCACATGATGGGTTATTGTCCCTTACGTATCTTATGCCCATATTACTATGTTCACTTTGCATGTTAGGTTCCTTCCTATGATGATGACATGCTTTGGTGACCCATACTTTGCAAACATGATTCATGATTCTTTTACTTCTATGTGTATTTGCAACATTGGTAGAGATATCTATTGATATTGTCATCTTTCGATTATAATTCATGCTATTATTGATGCTTGTCTGGGAAGAGTCGGGACTTCTCACCAATACATTTTGTCATGATTTTATCATGCTTTGTTTTCATGCTTGTGATATGTCATGTGCAATAATTATGTTCACTGTTTTCACACATGACATGTGCTAGGTTTGCTTTATGCGTCACATCACCCATGACTAATAATTACTCTTTTCTTGTGGTTGATGGCACCTATCTTCATGCTCTGCATATGATTGGTATTGAATGTTGTCATATGTCTTCATTAGTTGACTCTATCATGTTGATGATATGTATTGAGAAAAATAATTCTTTTATTTTTGGTAATGAGATAGCCCCCATAGCTTTCTCACATACTCTTAGAGATTTTGACATATTATATGTGAAGTATGTTTGTCTTCCCTCTTTGCACAATATGCCTAGTACCAAGAATATAAGCATTATTGAATCAAATTATTCAGATGCTAATCGTTATGTGCAAGAAAAGAAACACATTATGATGGATGATGTATTTATCTATTATGCACATATGTTCTTTACTTTGTTGTGTGCATGTGTAGGAAATAATGAATGTTCATGAACTCCTACTCACCATGAGTTGACCTTCTGAGCTCTTGAGAGCGAGCCACATACACTCTCCACCGACGCGCTTCTGCACCTTATTCACTTATGCATCTACATTTTGAATGTCGTAGAAGGGCAAGCTTTCGAGGTGACATCCTTCTCACTTGAGAAACCCACAAACTTGAGCATGGATATTGTGGATCATACTACATGTGTTGCTACCACCATGAGACGTATTGGTCATCTTCGATCATTTGTTTGGACACATGATTGAGAACTTGTTTGCACTCATGATTGGAGCCCCTCCATGTCTCTTGACAATCTTTCAATGGTGGGTCTATCCTAACAACCCCTTAAGGCCTTATTCTAACAACCCCACCTTATTCTATCAACACTTCAACACTGCAAAAAATCCCGAACCGAACCTACACCCAAAACCGATCGGACCGCACAGAACACCCCACACCCCGGGGCCACGACCTCCCACCTGTTGGAAATATGCCCTAGAGGCAATAATAAATTTTTATTATTATATTTCCTTGTTCATGATAATCGTTTATTATCCATGCTATAATTGTATTGATTGGAAACTCAAATACATGTGTGGGTACATAGACAACACTGTGTCCCTAGTAAGCCTCTAGTTGACTAGCTCGTTGATCAAAGATGGTTAAGGTTTCCTAGCCATTGACATGAGATGTCATTTGATAACGGGATCACATCATTAGGAGAATGATGTGATGGACAAGACCCAAACTACGAACGTAGCATATGATCGTGTCAGTTTATTGCTATTGTTTTCTACATGTCAAGTATCTGTTCCTATGACCATGAGATCATGCAACTCCCTGACATCGGAGGAGTACCTTGTGTGTATCAAACGTCGCAACGTAACTGGGTGACTATAAAGATGCTCTACAGGTATCTCCGAGGGTGTCTGTTGGGTTGGCACGGATCAAGACTGGGATTTGTTACTCCGTGTGACGGAGAGGTATCTCAGGGCCCACTCGGTAATACAACATCACAATGAGCCTTGCAAGCAATGTGACTAAAGTGTTAGCCACGAGATCTTGTATTACGGAACGAGTAAAGAGACTTGCCGGTAACGAGATTGAACTAGGTATAGAGATACCGACGATCGAATCTCGGGCAAGTAACATACCGAAGAACAAAGGGAACAGCATACGGGATTAACTGAATCCTTGACATAGAGGTTCGACCGATAAAGATCTTCGTAGAATATGTAGGAGCCAATATGGGCATCCAGGTCCCGCTATTGGTTATTGATCGTAGAGGTGTCTCGGTCATGTCTACATAGTTCTCGAACCCGCAGGGTCTACACACTTAACGTTTGGTGACGATTAGTATAGTTGAGTTATTTTGTTGGTGACCGAAGGTTGTTCGGAGTCCCGGATAAGATCCCGGACATGACGAGAGTCTCCAGAATAGTCCGGAGGTAAAGATTGATATATGTGATAATAGTGTTTTGATCTCCGGAAGGGTTCCGGAATTCACCGGAAGGGGTTCCGGATGTTTACCGAAGTGTTCGGGTGCAGCAACACTTTATATGAGCCAAAGGGGTAAAGCCCACGAGGTATTGGAAAGTGCAAAAGGAAGTTTTGCTGCTGCCTTAAGCGGTACTACCGCTGGTAAAGGCAGTACTGCCGCGTAAGCGGTACTACCGCTTGTGTGAAGCGGTACTACCGCCCAAGCGGTACTACCGCTTGTGTGAAGCGGTACTACCGCCCAAGCGGTACTACCGCTTGTGTGAAGCGGTACTACCGCTCAAGCGGTACTACCGCTCGTGAGCGGTACTACCGCTTGTGCGCGGTACTGCAGGGATCCGAGTTGGACTCTTTCCCTGCGGGCCAAACCGACCTTGTGCGGGCAAAACCGACCTGGAGGAGGCTTTTACTCCAAGTTTAGACCCCAAGGCTCAACATATAAATAGAGGGGAAGGGCTAGCACACGGGACACATTAAGATTTCCCAAGCCGTGTGTCGGCAACCCTAACCATCTTGTTCTCCCGTCATAATATCCGTAGTGCTTGGCGAAGCCCTGCAGAGATTGTTCCTCACCACCATCACCACGCCGTCGTGCTGTCGGAACTCATCTACTACTTCATCATCGCTCGCTGGATCGAGGAGGTGAAGGCGTCATCAAGCCGTACGTGTGTTGAACGCGGAGGTGCCGTCCGTTCGGCACTAGTTCATGATCGGATCGAGGGACGACTTGTGATTGGATCGCGGAGACATTCGACTACATCAACCGCGTTTCTTAACGCTTCTGCTTAGCGATCTACAAGGGTATGTAGATTCACTCTCCCTCTCGTAGATGCTCATCATCATGGATAGATCTTGTGTGTGCGTAGGAAATTTTTTGTTTCCCATGCAACGTTCCCCAACAGTGGCATCTGAGCTAGGTCTATGCGTAGATGAGATCTCGAGTAGAACAAAAACGAGTTGTGGGCGTGGGTGTATACATATTGCTTGCCGTTACTAGTTGATACTTGATTCGGCGGTATTGTGAGATGAAGCGGCCCGGACCGACATTACGCGTACGCTTACGCGAGACAGGTTCCTTCAACTGACATGTAACTTCGTTGCATAAAGATGGCTAGCGGGTGTCTGTCTCTCTCACTTTAGTTGAATCAATTTCAATGAAGAGGGTTCTTTTAGAAGATCAAAAAGCAATCACTACACCACGTTGTGGTTTTGCGTAGGTAAGAACGGTTCTTGCAAACCCGTAGCAGCCACGTAAAATTTGCAACAACAATTAGAGGACGTCTAACTTGTTTTTGCAGGGTATGTTGTGATGTGATATGGCCAATTACATGATGAGATATATGTGATGTATGAGATGATCATGTGTTGTATAGAATATCACGACTTGCATGTCGATGAGTACGGCAACTGGCAGGAGCCATAGAGTTGTCTTTAATTATTTTTCGCCGTTTTGCTTTACTTTATCGCTATGAGTTAGCAATAGTCGTGGAAGCAACAATCGGCGCGACAACCTCATGGCGACACGTTGATGGAGATCAAGATGATGGAGATCATGGTGTCATGCCGGTGACGATGGAGATCATGCCGGTGCTTTGGAGATGGAGATCAAAAGCACAAGTTCATGGCCATATCATGTCACTTATGATTTGCATGTGATGTTAATCCTTTTATGCATCTTATTTTGCTTAGGACGACGGTAGCATTATAAGGTGATCCCTCACTTAAATTTCAAGATAAAATTGTGTTCTCCCCGAGTGTGCACCGTTGCGAAAGTTCGTCGTTTCAAGACACGCCGTGATGATCGGGTGTGATAGACTCTACGTTCACATACAACGGGTGTAAGCCATGTTGCACGTGCGGAACACTCGGGTTAAACTTGACGAGCCTAGCATGTACAGACATGGCCTCGGAACACAAGAGACTGAAAGGTCGAACATGAGTCATATAGTAGATATGATCAACATGAAGATGTTCACCATTGAAGCCACCTCAACTCACGTGATGATCGGACTTGAGTTGGTGGATTTGGTTCATGTTACACTCGAATGACCGGAGGGATGTCTATTTGAGTGGGAGTTTTTTAAGTAATATGATTAACTAAACTCATTATCTAGAACAATAGTCTAAGTTGTCTTTGCTATATTTATGTTGTAGATCATGGCTCGCGCAGTAGCACCCCTGAATTTTAATGCGTTCCTAGAGAAAGCTAAGTTGAAAGATGATGGAAGTAACTTTGTGGACTGGGCCCGTAATCTAAGGATTATCCTTACGGCTTCCCAGAAGGCTTATGTCCTTGATGCACCGCTTGGTGATCCACCCGCTCCAGTTGAGTCTCTAGACGTTGTGAACGCCTGGCAGGCTCGTTCTGAAGATTACTCAATAGTTCAATGTGCAATATTGTATGTCTTAGAACCGGGACTTCAAAGACGTTTTGAACGTCATGGAGCATATGAGATGTTCCAGGAGTTGAAGTTTATATTTCAGAAGAATGCCCGGATCGAGAGATATGAGATCTCCGATAAGTTCTATGCTTGCAAGATGGAGGAGAACGGGTCTATCAGTGATCACGTGCTCAGAATGTCTGGGTACTCCACCCGTCTGGCTGAATTGGGGATGCCCCTTCCGCCAGAGGCTATCACTGACAGAGTTCTTCAATCATTGCCACCTAGCTACAAGAGCTTCGTGTTGAACTATAACATGCACGGGATGAACAAGTCAGTCGCCGAGCTGTTTGCGATTCTGAAAGCCGCTGAGTCTAAAATTCAGAAGGAGCATCAAGTGTTGATGGTCAATAAAACCACTAGTTTCAAGAAAAATGGCAAGGGTAAGAAGGGTAACTCCAAGAAGAGTGGCAAAGCAGTTGCTCCTCCCATGAAGAAACCCAAGGCTGGACCCAAACCAGAAACTGTGTGTTTTCATTGCAAGGGAACTGGACACTGGAAGCGGAACTGCCCCAAGTATTTGGCTGACAAGAAGGCGGCCAACAACAAACAAGGTATATATGATATACATGTCATTGATGTGTACCTTACCAACTCTCGTTGTAGTGCCTGGGTATTTGATACCGGTGCTGTTGCTCATATTACTGCGGAATAGACGAAGGCTGGCAAAGGACGAAGTGACAATGCGCGTGGGAAATGGTTCCAAGGTTGATGTGATCGCCGTCGGCACGCTCACTCTTCGATTACCATCGGGATTAGTGATGAACCTGAATAATTGTTATTTAGTGCCTGCGTTAAGCATGAACATTATATCTGGATCTTGTTTATTGCGAGACGGTTACTCATTTAAATCAGAGAATAATGGTTGTTCTATTTATATGAGTAATATCTTTTATGGTCATGCACCCAATGTGAGGGGTTTATTCTTATTGAATCTTGATAGTAATGATACACATGTTCATAACATCGATGCCAAAAGATATAGAATTGATAATGATAATACCACTTTCTTGTGGCACTGCCGTTTAGGTCATATTGGCGTAAAACGCATGAGGAAGCTCCATGCTGATGGACTTTTAGAGTCACTTGATTTTGAATCACTTGACACATGTGAGCCATGCCTCATGGGCAAGATGACTAAAACGCCGTTCTCTGGAACAATGGAACGGGCAAGTGACTTATTCAAAATCATACATACTGATGTGTGCGGTCCGATGAGTATTGAGGCGCGCGGTGGTTATCGTTACTTTCTCACCTTCACTGATGACTTAAGTAGATATGGGTATATTTACTTAATGAAACACAAGTCTGAAACATTTGAAAAGTTCAAACAATTTCAGAGTGAAGTTGAGAATCATCGTAACAAGAATATTAAATTCCTACGATCTGATCGAGGAGGAGAATATCTGAGTTATGAGTTTGGCAGTCACTTAAGACAATGTGGAATTGTTTCACAACTAACACCGCCTGGAACACCACAGCGTAATGGTGTGTCCGAACGTCGTAATCGAACCTTATTGGATATGGTGCGATCTATGATGTCTCTTGCCGATTTGCCACTATCGTTTTGGGGTTATGCATTAGAGACAGCTGCATTCACTTTAAATAGGGCACCATCGAAATCCGTTGAGATGACGCCATATGAACTTTGGTTTGGCAAGAAGCCAAAGCTGTCGTTTCTTAAAGTTTGGGGATGTGATGCTTATGTCAAAAAGCTTCAGCCTGAAAAGCTGGAACCCAAAGCGGAGAAATGCGTCTTCATAGGATACCCAAAAGAGACAATTGGGTATACCTTCTACCTCAGATCCGAAGGCAAAGTGTTTGTCGCTAAAAATGGAACATTTCTTGAGAAAGAGTTTCTCTCGAAAGAATTGAGTGGGAGGAAGATAGAACTTGATGAGGTTGTTAAACCTTTACTTCAACCTGAGAGTAGCGCAGCGCAGAAAGTTGTTTCTGTGGAGCCTACATCAGCTGAAGAGGAAGTTGATGATAATGATCATGAAGCTTTGGATCAAGTTACTATCGAACCTCATAGGTCGACAAGGACGCGTACTGCTCCTGAGTGGTACGGCAACCCTGTCTTAGAAGTCATGTTGTTGGACAACGATGAACCTACGAGCTATGGAGAAGCGATGATGGGCCCGGATTCCGAGAAGTGGTTAGAGGCCATGAAATCCGAGATGGGATCCATGTATGAAAACAAAGTATGGACTTTGGAAGTATTACCTGAAGGGCGTAAGGCCATTCAGAACAAATGGATCTTTAAGAGGAAGACGGACGCGGACGGTAATATCACCGTCTATAAAGCTCGACTTGTGGCAAAGGGTTTTTCACAAGTTCAAGGAGTTGACGACGATGAGACCTTCTCACCCGTAGCGATGCTTAAGTCCGTCAGAATCATGTTAGCAATAGCTGCCTTTTTCGATTATGAAATTTGGCAGATGGATGTCAAAACAGCGTTCCTTAACGGTTTCCTTAAGGAAGAGTTGTATATGATGCAACCAGAAGGTTTTGTCGATCCAGAGAATGCTGACAAAGTTTGCAAACTCCAGCGATCCATTTATGGACTGGTGCAAGCATCTCGGAGTTGGAATCTTCGCTTTGATGAGGTGATCAAAGCGTTCGAGTTTATACAAGTTTACGGAGAAGCTTGTATTTACAAGAAAGTGAGTGGGAGCTCTATAGCGTTTCTAATATTATATGTGGATGACATATTACTGATTGGAAACAATATAGAAATGTTGGAAAGCGTGAAGGAATATTTGAACAAGAGTTTTTCAATGAAGGACCTAGGAGAAGCTGCTTCATATTAGGCATCAAGATCTGTAGAGATAGATCGAGACGCTTAATAGGACTTTCACAAAGCACATACCTTGACAAAGTTTTGAAGAAGTTCAAAATGGATCAGTCCAAGAAGGGGTTCTTGCCTGTTTTGCAAGGTGTGAAGTTGAGTAAGACTCAATGCCCAGTGACTGCAGGAGATAGAGAAAAGATGAGTGTCATCCCCTATGCTTCAGCCATAGGCTCTATCATGTATGCAATGCTGTGCACAAGACCCGATGTCAGCCTTGCCATAAGTATGGTCGGAAGGTTTCAAAGTGATCCAGGAATGGAACACTGGACGGCGGTCAAGAATATCCTGAAGTACCTGAAAAGGACTAAGGACATGTTTCTCGTTTATGGAGGTGATCAAGAGCTCGTCGTAAAGGGTTACGTCGATGCAAGCTTTGACACTGATCCGGATGACTCTAAGTCACAAACCGGATACGTATTTATTCTTAATGGGGGTGCGGTTAGCTGGTGCAGTTCCAAGCAAAGCGTGGTAGCTGATTCTACATGCGAAGCGGAGTACATCGCTGCCTCGGAGGCGGCGAAGGAAGGTGTCTGGATGAAGGAGTTCATGACAGATCTTGGAGTAGTGCCTAGTGCGCTTAACCCAATGACTGTGTTTTGTGATAATACTGGTGCCGTTGCTCTAGCCAAGGAACCAAGATTTCACAAGAGGACCATACACATAAAGCGACGTTTCAATTCCATCCACGATTACATCAAGGAGGACGACATAAATATTTGCAAAGTACACACGGATCTAAATGTTGCAGATCCGATGACTAAACCTCTTCCAAGGGCTAAACATGAACAACACCAGAACTGCATGGGTGTTCGATTCATTACAATGTAAATCACATAGTGATGTGAACTAGATTATTGACTCTAGTGCAAGTGGGAGACTGTTGGAAATATGCCCTAGAGGCAATAATAAATTGGTTATTATTATATTTCCTTGTTCATGATAATCGTTTATTATCCATGCTATAATTGTATTGATTGGAAACTCAAATACATGTGTGGGTACATAGACAACACTGTGTCCCTAGTAAGCCTCTAGTTGACTAGCTCGTTGATCAAAGATGGTTAAGGTTTCCTAGCCATTGACATGAGATGTCATTTGATAACGGGATCACATCATTAGGAGAATGATGTGATGGACAAGACCCAAACTACGAACGTAGCATATGATCGTGTCAGTTTATTGCTATTGTTTTTTGCATGTCAAGTATCTGTTCCAATGACCATGAGATCATGCAACTCCCTGACATCGGAGGAGTACCTTGTGTGTATCAAACGTCGCAACGTAACTGGGTGACTATAAAGATGCTCTACAGGTATCTCCGAGGGTGTCTGTTGGGTTGGCATGGATCAAGACTGGGATTTGTTACTCCGTGTGACGGAGAGGTATCTCAGGGCCCACTCGGTAATACAACATCACAATGAGCCTTGCAAGCAATGTGACTAAAGTGTTAGCCATGAGATCTTGTATTACGGAACGAGTAAAGAGACTTGCCGGTAACGAGATTGAACTAGGTATAGAGATACCGACGATCGAATCTTGGGCAAGTAACATACCGAAGAACAAAGGGAACAGCATACGGGATTAACTGAATCCTTGACATAGAGGTTCGACCGATAAAGATCTTCGTAGAATATGTAGGAGCCAATATGGGCATCCAGGTCCCGCTATTGGTTATTGATCGTAGAGGTGTCTCGGTCATGTCTACATAGTTCTCGAACCCGCAGGGTCTACACACTTAACGTTTGGTGACGATTAGTATAGTTGAGTTATTTTGTTGGTGACCGAAGGTTGTTCGGAGTCCCGGATAAGATCCCGGACATGACGAGAGTCTCCAGAATAGTCCGGTGGTAAAGATTGATATATGTGATAATAGTGTTTTGATCTCCGGAAGGGTTCCGGAATTCACCGGAAGGGGTTCCGGATGTTTACCGAAGTGTTCGGGTGCAGCAACACTTTATATGAGCCAAAGGGGTAAAGCCCACGAGGTATTGGAAAGTGCAAAAGGAAGTTTTGCTGCTGCCTTAAGCGGTACTACCGCTGGTAAAGGCAGTACTGCCGCGTAAGCGGTACTACCGCTTGTGTGAAGCGGTACTACCGCCCAAGCGGTACTACCGCTTGTGTGAAGCGGTACTACCGCTCAAGCGGTACTACCGCTCGTGAGCGGTACTACCGCTTGTGCGCGGTACTGCAGGGATCCGAGTTGGACTCTTTCCCTGCGGGCCAAACCGACCTTGTGCGGGCAAAACCGACCTGGAGGAGGCTTTTACTCCAAGTTTGGACCCCAAGGCTCAACATATAAATAGAGGGGCAGGGCTAGCACACGGGACACATTAAGATTTCCCAAGCCATGTGTCGGCAACCCTAACCCTCTAGTTCTCCCGTCATAATCTCCGTAGTGCTTGGCGAAGCCCTGCAGAGATTGTTCCTCACCACCATCACCACGCCGTCGTGCTGTCGGAACTCATCTACTACTTCATCATCGCTCGCTGGATCGAGGAGGTGAAGGCGTCATCAAGCCGTACGTGTGTTGAACGCGGAGGTGCCGTCCGTTCGGCACTAGTTCGTGATCGGATCGAGGGACGACTTGTGATTGGATCGCGGAGACATTCGACTACATCAACCGCGTTTCTTAACGCTTCCGCTTAGCGATCTACAAGGGTATGTAGATTCACTCTCCCTCTCGTAGATGCTCATCATCATGGATAGATCTTGTGTGTGCGTAGGAAATTTTTTGTTTCCCATGCAACGTTCCCCAACAGTGGCATCTGAGCTAGGTCTATGCGTAGATGAGATCTCGAGTAGAACACAAACGAGTTGTGGGCATGGGTGTATACATATTGCTTGCCGTTACTAGTTGATACTTGATTCGGCGGTATTGTGAGATGAAGCGGCCCGGACCGACATTACGCGTACGCTTACGCGAGACAGGTTCCTTCAACTGACATGTAACTTCGTTGCATAAAGATGGCTAGCGGGTGTCTGTCTCTCTCACTTTAGTTGAATCAATTTCAATGAAGAGGGTTCTTTTAGAAGATCAAAAAGCAATCACTACACCACGTTGTGGTTTTGCGTAGGTAAGAACGGTTCTTCCAAACCCGTAGCAGCCACGTAAAATTTGCAACAACAATTAGAGGACGTCTAACTTGTTTTTGCAGGGTATGTTGTGATGTGATATGGCCAATTACATGATGAGATATATGTGATGTATGAGATGATCATGTGTTGTATAGAATATCACGACTTGCATGTCGATGAGTACGGCAACTGGCAGGAGCCATAGAGTTGTCTTTAATTATTTTTCGCCGTTTTGCTTTACTTTATCGCTATGAGTTAGCAATAGTCGTGGAAGCAACAATCGGCGCGACAACCTCATGGCGACACGTTGATGGAGATCAAGATGATGGAGATCATGGTGTCATGCCGGTGACGATGGAGATCATGCCGGTGCTTTGGAGATGGAGATCAAAAGCACAAGTTCATGGCCATATCATGTCACTTATGATTTGCATGTGATGTTAATCCTTTTATGCATCTTATTTTGCTTAGGACGACGGTAGCATTATAAGGTGATCCCTCACTTAAATTTCAAGATAAAATTGTGTTCTCCCCGAGTGTGCACCGTTGCGAAAGTTCGTCGTTTCGAGACACGCCGTGATGATCGGGTGTGATAGACTCTACGTTCACATACAACGGGTGTAAGCCATGTTGCACGTGCGGAACACTCGGGTTAAACTTGACGAGCCTAGCATGTACATACATGGCCTCGGAACAGAAGAGACTGAAAGGTCGAACATGAGTCATATAGTAGATATGATCAACATGAAGATGTTCACCATTGAAGCCACCTCAACTCACGTGATGATCGGACTTGAGTTGGTGGATTTGGATCATGTTACACTCGAATGACCGGAGGGATGTCTATTTGAGTGGGAGTTTTTTAAGTAATATGATTAACTAAACTCATTATCTAGAACAATAGTCTAAGTTGTCTTTGCTATATTTATGTTGCAGATCTTGGCTCGCGCAGTAGCACCCCTGAATTTTAATGCGTTCCTAGAGAAAGCTAAGTTGAAAGATGATGGAAGTAACTTTGTGGACTGGGCCCGTAATCTAAGGATTATCCTTACGGCTTCCCAGAAGGCTTATGTCCTTGATGCACCGCTTGGTGATCCACCCGCTCCAGTTGAGTCTCTAGACGTTGTGAACGCCTGGCAGGCTCGTTCTGAAGATTACTCAATAGTTCAATGTGCAATATTGTATGTCTTAGAACCGGGACTTCAAAGACGTTTTGAACGTCATGGAGCATATGAGATGTTCCAGGAGTTGAAGTTTATCTTTCAGAAGAATGCCCGGATCGAGAGATATGAGATCTCCGATAAGTTCTATGCTTGCAAGATGGAGGAGAACGGGTCTATCAGTGATCACGTGCTCAGAATGTCTGGGTACTCCACCCGTCTGGCTGAATTGGGGATGCCCATTCCGCCAAAGGCTATCACTGACAGAGTTCTTCAATCATTGCCACCTAGCTACAAGAGCTTCGTGTTGAACTATAACATGCACGGGATGAACAAGTCAGTCGCCGAGCTGTTTGCGATTCTGAAAGCCGCTGAGTCTAAAATTCAGAAGGAGCATCAAGTGTTGATGGTCAATAAAACCACTAGTTTCAAGAAAAATGGCAAGGGTAAGAAGGGTAACTCCAAGAAGAGTGGCAAAGCAGTTGCTCCTCTCGTGAAGAAACCCAAGGCTGGACCCAAACCAGAAACTGTGTGTTTTCATTGCAAGGGAACTGGACACTGGAAGCGGAACTGCCCCAAGTATTTGGCTGACAAGAAGGCGGCCAACAACAAACAAGGTATATATGATATACATGTCATTGATGTGTACCTTACCAACTCTCGTTGTAGTGCCTGGGTATTTGATACCGGTGCTGTTGCTCATATTACTGCGGAATAGACGAAGGCTGGCAAAGGACGAAGTGACAATGCGCGTGGGAAATGGTTCCAAGGTTGATGTGATCGCCGTCGGCACGCTCACTCTTCGATTACCATCGGGATTAGTGATGAACCTGAATAATTGTTATTTAGTGCCTGCGTTAAGCATGAACATTATATCTGGATCTTGTTTATTGCGAGACGGTTACTCATTTAAATCAGAGAATAATGGTTGTTCTATTTATATGAGTAATATCTTTTATGGTCATGCACCCAATGTGAGGGGTTTATTCTTATTGAATCTCGATAGTAATGATACACATGTTCATAACATTGATGCCAAAAGATATAGAATTGATAATGATAATACCACTTTCTTGTGGCACTGCCGTTTAGGTCATATTGGCGTAAAACGCATGAGGAAGCTCCATGCTGATGGACTTTTAGAGTCACTTGATTTTGAATCACTTGACACATGTGAGCGGCAAGATGACTAAAACGCCGTTCTCTGGAACAATGGAACGGGCAAGTGACTTATTCGAAATCATACATACTGATGTGTGCGGTCCGATGAGTATTGAGGCGCGCGGTGGTTATCGTTACTTTCTCACCTTCACTGATGACTTAAGTAGATATGGGTATATTTACTTAATGAAACACAAGTCTGAAACATTTGAAAAGTTCAAACAATTTCAGAGTGAAGTTGAGAATCATCGTAACAAGAAGATTAAATTCCTACGATCTGATCGAGGAGGAGAATATCTGAGTTATGAGTTTGGCAGTCACTTAAGACAATGTGGAATTGTTTCACAACTAACACCGCCTGGAACACCACAGCGTAATGGTGTGTCCGAATGTCATAATCGAACCTTATTGGATATGGTGCGATCTATGATGTCTCTTGCCGATTTGCCACTATCGTTTTGGGGTTATGCATTAGAGACAGCTGCATTCACTTTAAATAGGGCACCATCGAAATCCGTTGAGATGACGCCATATGAACTTTGGTTTGGCAAGAAGCCAAAGCTGTCGTTTCTTAAAGTTTGGGGATGTGATGCTTATGTCAAAAAGCTTCAGCCTGAAAAGCTGGAACCCAAAGCGGAGAAATGCGTCTTCATAGGATACCCAAAAGAGACAATTGGGTATACCTTCTACCTCAGATCCGAAGGCAAAGTGTTTGTCGCTAAAAATGGAACATTTCTTGAGAAAGAGTTTCTCTCGAAAGAATTGAGTGGGAGGAAGATAGAACTTGATGAGGTTGTTAAACCTTTACTTCAACCTGAGAGTAGCGCAGCGCAGAAAGTTGTTTCTGTGGAGCCTACATCAGCTGAAGAGGAAGTTGATGATAATGATCATGAAGCTTTGGATCAAGTTACTATCGAACCTCATAGGTCGACAAGGACGCGTACTGCTCCTGAGTGGTACGGCAACCCTGTCTTAGAAGTCATGTTGTTGGACAACGATGAACCTACGAGCTATGGAGAAGCGATGATGGGCCCGGATTCCGAGAAGTGGTTAGAGGCCATGAAATCCGAGATGGGATCCATGTATGAAAACAAAGTATGGACTTTGGAAGTATTACCTGAAGGGCGTAAGGCCATTCAGAACAAATGGATCTTTAAGAGTAAGACGGACGCAGACGGTAATATCACCGTCTATAAAGCTCGACTTGTGGCAAAGGGTTTTTCACAAGTTCAAGGAGTTGACGACGATGAGACCTTCTCACCCGTAGCGATGCTTAAGTCCGTCAGAATCATGTTAGCAATAGCTGCCTTTTTCGATTATGAAATTTGGCAGATGGATGTCAAAACAGCGTTCCTTAACGGTTTCCTTAAGGAAGAGTTGTATATGATGCAACCAGAAGGTTTTGTCGATCCAGAGAATGCTGACAAAGTTTGCAAACTCCAGCGATCCATTTATGGACTGGTGCAAGCATCTCGGAGTTGGAATCTTCGCTTTGATGAGGTGATCAAAGCGTTCGAGTTTATACAAGTTTACGGAGAAGCTTGTATTTACAAGAAAGTGAGTGGGAGCTCTATAGCGTTTCTAATATTATATGTGGATGACATATTACTGATTGGAAACAATATAGAAATGTTGGAAAGCGTGAAGGAATATTTGAACAAGAGTTTTTCAATGAAGGACCTAGGAGAAGCTGCTTCATATTAGGCATCAAGATCTGTAGAGATAGATCGAGACGCTTAATAGGACTTTCACAAAGCACATACCTTGACAAAGTTTTGAAGAAGTTCAAAATGGATCAGTCCAAGAAGGGGTTCTTGCCTGTTTTGCAAGGTGTGAAGTTGAGTAAGACTCAATGCCCAGTGACTGCAGGAGATAGAGAAAAGATGAGTGTCATCCCCTATGCTTCAGCCATAGGCTCTATCATGTATGCAATGCTGTGCACAAGACCCGATGTCAGCCTTGCCATAAGTATGGTCGGAAGGTTTCAAAGTGATCCAGGAATGGAACACTGGACGGCGGTCAAGAATATCCTGAAGTACCTGAAAAGGACTAAGGACATGTTTCTCGTTTATGGAGGTGATCAAGAGCTCGTCGTAAAGGGTTACGTCGATGCAAGCTTTGACACTGATCCGGATGACTCTAAGTCACAAACCGGATACGTATTTATTCTTAATGGGGGTGCGGTTAGCTGGTGCAGTTCCAAGCAAAGCGTGGTAGCTGATTCTACATGCGAAGCGGAGTACATCGCTGCCTCGGAGGCGGCGAAGGAAGGTGTCTGGATGAAGGAGTTCATGACAGATCTTGGAGTAGTGCCTAGTGCGCTTAACCCAATGACTGTGTTTTGTGATAATACTGGTGCCGTTGCTCTAGCCAAGGAACCAAGATTTCACAAGAGGACCATACACATAAAGCGACGTTTCAATTCCATCCACGATTACATCAAGGAGGACGACATAAATATTTGCAAAGTACACACGGATCTAAATGTTGCAGATCCGATGACTAAACCTCTTCCAAGGGCTAAACATGAACAACACCAGAACTGCATGGGTGTTCGATTCATTACAATGTAAATCACATAGTGATGTGAACTAGATTATTGACTCTAGTGCAAGTGGGAGACTGTTGGAAATATGCCCTAGAGGCAATAATAAATTGGTTATTATTATATTTCCTTGTTCATGATAATCGTTTATTATCCATGCTATAATTGTATTGATTGGAAACTCAAATACATGTGTGGGTACATAGACAACACTGTGTCCCTAGTAAGCCTCTAGTTGACTAGCTCGTTGATCAAAGATGGTTAAGGTTTCCTAGCCATTGACATGAGATGTCATTTGATAACGGGATCACATCATTAGGAGAATGATGTGATGGACAAGACCCAAACTACGAACGTAGCATATGATCGTGTCAGTTTATTGCTATTGTTTTTTGCATGTCAAGTATCTGTTCCAATGACCATGAGATCATGCAACTCCCTGACATCGGAGGAGTACCTTGTGTGTATCAAACGTCGCAACGTAACTGGGTGACTATAAAGATGCTCTACAGGTATCTCCGAGGGTGTCTGTTGGGTTGGCATGGATCAAGACTGGGATTTGTTACTCCGTGTGACGGAGAGGTATCTCAGGGCCCACTCGGTAATACAACATCACAATGAGCCTTGCAAGCAATGTGACTAAAGTGTTAGCCATGAGATCTTGTATTACGGAACGAGTAAAGAGACTTGCCGGTAACGAGATTGAACTAGGTATAGAGATACCGACGATCGAATCTCGGGCAAGTAACATACCGAAGAACAAAGGGAACAGCATACGGGATTAACTGAATCCTTGACATAGAGGTTCGACCGATAAAGATCTTCGTAGAATATGTAGGAGCCAATATGGGCATCCAGGTCCCGCTATTGGTTATTGATCGTAGAGGTGTCTCGGTCATGTCTACATAGTTCTCGAACCCGCAGGGTCTACACACTTAACGTTTGGTGACGATTAGTAGAGTTGAGTTATTTTGTTGGTGACCGAAGGTTGTTCGGAGTCCCGGATAAGATCCCGGACATGACGAGAGTCTCCAGAATAGTCCGGTGGTAAAGATTGATATATGTGATAATAGTGTTTTGATCTCCGGAAGGGTTCCGGAATTCACCGGAAGGGGTTCCGGATGTTTACCGAAGTGTTCGGGTGCAGCAACACTTTATATGAGCCAAAGGGGTAAAGCCCACGAGGTATTGGAAAGTGCAAAAGGAAGTTTTGCTGCTGCCTTAAGCGGTACTACCGCTGGTAAAGGCAGTACTGCCGCGTAAGCGGTACTACCGCTTGTGTGAAGCGGTACTACCGCCCAAGCGGTACTACCGCTTGTGTGAAGCGGTACTACCGCTCAAGCGGTACTACCGCTCGTGAGCGGTACTACCGCTTGTGCGCGGTACTGCAGGGATCCGAGTTGGACTCTTTCCCTGCGGGCCAAACCGACCTTGTGCGGGCAAAACCGACCTGGAGGAGGCTTTTACTCCAAGTTTGGACCCCAAGGCTCAACATATAAATAGAGGGGCAGGGCTAGCACACGGGACACATTAAGATTTCCCAAGCCGTGTGTCGGCAACCCTAACCCTCTAGTTCTCCCGTCATAATCTCCGTAGTGCTTGGCGAAGCCCTGCAGAGATTGTTCCTCACCACCATCACCACGCCGTCGTGCTGTCGGAACTCATCTACTACTTCATCATCGCTCGCTGGATCGAGGAGGTGAAGGCGTCATCAAGCCGTACGTGTGTTGAACGCGGAGGTGCCGTCCGTTCGGCACTAGTTCGTGATCGGATCGAGGGACGACTTGTGATTGGATCGCGGAGACATTCGACTACATCAACCGCGTTTCTTAACGCTTCCGCTTAGCGATCTACAAGGGTATGTAGATTCACTCTCCCTCTCGTAGATGCTCATCATCATGGATAGATCTTGTGTGTGCGTAGGAAATTTTTTGTTTCCCATGCAACGTTCCCCAACAGTGGCATCTGAGCTAGGTCTATGCGTAGATGAGATCTCGAGTAGAACACAAACGAGTTGTGGGCATGGGTGTATACATATTGCTTGCCGTTACTAGTTGATACTTGATTCGGCGGTATTGTGAGATGAAGCGGCCCGGACCGACATTACGCGTACGCTTACGCGAGACAGGTTCCTTCAACTGACATGTAACTTCGTTGCATAAAGATGGCTAGCGGGTGTCTGTCTCTCTCACTTTAGTTGAATCAATTTCAATGAAGAGGGTTCTTTTAGAAGATCAAAAAGCAATCACTACACCACGTTGTGGTTTTGCGTAGGTAAGAACGGTTCTTGCAAACCCGTAGCAGCCACGTAAAATTTGCAACAACAATTAGAGGACGTCTAACTTGTTTTTGCAGGGTATGTTGTGATGTGATATGGCCAATTACATGATGAGATATATGTGATGTATGAGATGATCATGTGTTGTATAGAATATCACGACTTGCATGTCGATGAGTACGGCAACTGGCAGGAGCCATAGAGTTGTCTTTAATTATTTTTCGCCGTTTTGCTTTACTTTATCGCTATGAGTTAGCAATAGTCGTGGAAGCAACAATCGGCGCGACAACCTCATGGCGACACGTTGATGGAGATCAAGATGATGGAGATCATGGTGTCATGCCGGTGACGATGGAGATCATGCCGGTGCTTTGGAGATGGAGATCAAAAGCACAAGTTCATGGCCATATCATGTCACTTATGATTTGCATGTGATGTTAATCCTTTTATGCATCTTATTTTGCTTAGGACGACGGTAGCATTATAAGGTGATCCCTCACTTAAATTTCAAGATAAAATTGTGTTCTCCCCGAGTGTGCACCGTTGCGAAAGTTCGTCGTTTCGAGACACGCCGTGATGATCGGGTGTGATAGACTCTACGTTCACATACAACGGGTGTAAGCCATGTTGCACGTGCGGAACACTCGGGTTAAACTTGACGAGCCTAGCATGTACAGACATGGCCTCGGAACAGAAGAGACTGAAAGGTCGAACATGAGTCATATAGTAGATATGATCAACATGAAGATGTTCACCATTGAAGCCACCTCAACTCACGTGATGATCGGACTTGAGTTGGTGGATTTGGATCATGTTACACTCGAATGACCGGAGGGATGTCTATTTGAGTGGGAGTTTTTTAAGTAATATGATTAACTAAACTCATTATCTAGAACAATAGTCTAAGTTGTCTTTGCTATATTTATGTTGTAGATCATGGCTCGCGCAGTAGCACCCCTGAATTTTAATGCGTTCCTAGAGAAAGCTAAGTTGAAAGATGATGGAAGTAACTTTGTGGACTGGGCCCGTAATCTAAGGATTATCCTTACGGCTTCCCAGAAGGCTTATGTCCTTGATGCACCGCTTGGTGATCCACCCGCTCCAGTTGAGTCTCTAGACGTTGTGAACGCCTGGCAGGCTCGTTCTGAAGATTACTCAATAGTTCAATGTGCAATATTGTATGTCTTAGAACCGGGACTTCAAAGACGTTTTGAACGTCATGGAGCATATGAGATGTTCGAGGAGTTGAAGTTTATCTTTCAGAAGAATGCCCGGATCGAGAGATATGAGATCTCCGATAAGTTCTATGCTTGCAAGATGGAGGAGAACGGGTCTATCAGTGATCACGTGCTCAGAATGTCTGGGTACTCCACCCGTCTGGCTGAATTGGGGATGCCCCTTCCGCCAGAGGCTATCACTGACAGAGTTCTTCAATCATTGCCACCTAGCTACAAGAGCTTCGTGTTGAACTATAACATGCACGGGATGAACAAGTCAGTCGCCGAGCTGTTTGCGATTCTGAAAGCCGCTGAGTCTAAAATTCAGAAGGAGCATCAAGTGTTGATGGTCAATAAAACCACTAGTTTCAAGAAAAATGGCAAGGGTAAGAAGGGTAACTCCAAGAAGAGTGGCAAAGCAGTTGCTCCTCTCGTGAAGAAACCCAAGGCTGGACCCAAACCAGAAACTGTGTGTTTTCATTGCAAGGGAACTGGACACTGGAAGCGGAACTGCCCCAAGTATTTGGCTGACAAGAAGGCGGCCAACAACAAACAAGGTATATATGATATACATGTCATTGATGTGTACCTTACCAACTCTCGTTGTAGTGCCTGGGTATTTGATACCGGTGCTGTTGCTCATATTACTGCGGAATAGACGAAGGCTGGCAAAGGACGAAGTGACAATGCGCGTGGGAAATGGTTCCAAGGTTGATGTGATCGCCGTCGGCACGCTCACTCTTCGATTACCATCGGGATTAGTGATGAACCTGAATAATTGTTATTTAGTGCCTGCGTTAAGCATGAACATTATATCTGGATCTTGTTTATTGCGAGACGGTTACTCATTTAAATCAGAGAATAATGGTTGTTCTATTTATATGAGTAATATCTTTTATGGTCATGCACCCAATGTGAGGGGTTTATTCTTATTGAATCTCGATAGTAATGATACACATGTTCATAACATTGATGCCAAAAGATATAGAATTGATAATGATAATACCACTTTCTTGTGGCACTGCCGTTTAGGTCATATTGGCGTAAAACGCATGAGGAAGCTCCATGCTGATGGACTTTTAGAGTCACTTGATTTTGAATCACTTGACACATGTGAGCGGCAAGATGACTAAAACGCCGTTCTCTGGAACAATGGAACGGGCAAGTGACTTATTCGAAATCATACATACTGATGTGTGCGGTCCGATGAGTATTGAGGCGCGCGGTGGTTATCGTTACTTTCTCACCTTCACTGATGACTTAAGTAGATATGGGTATATTTACTTAATGAAACACAAGTCTGAAACATTTGAAAAGTTCAAACAATTTCAGAGTGAAGTTGAGAATCATCGTAACAAGAAGATTAAATTCCTACGATCTGATCGAGGAGGAGAATATCTGAGTTATGAGTTTGGCAGTCACTTAAGACAATGTGGAATTGTTTCACAACTAACACCGCCTGGAACACCACAGCGTAATGGTGTGTCCGAACGTCATAATCGAACCTTATTGGATATGGTGCGATCTATGATGTCTCTTGCCGATTTGCCACTATCGTTTTGGGGTTATGCATTAGAGACAGCTGCATTCACTTTAAATAGGGCACCATCGAAATCCGTTGAGATGACGCCATATGAACTTTGGTTTGGCAAGAAGCCAAAGCTGTCGTTTCTTAAAGTTTGGGGATGTGATGCTTATGTCAAAAAGCTTCAGCCTGAAAAGCTGGAACCCAAAGCGGAGAAATGCGTCTTCATAGGATACCCAAAAGAGACAATTGGGTATACCTTCTACCTCAGATCCGAAGGCAAAGTGTTTGTCGCTAAAAATGGAACATTTCTTGAGAAAGAGTTTCTCTCGAAAGAATTGAGTGGGAGGAAGATAGAACTTGATGAGGTTGTTAAACCTTTACTTCAACCTGAGAGTAGCGCAGCGCAGAAAGTTGTTTCTGTGGAGCCTACATCAGCTGAAGAGGAAGTTGATGATAATGATCATGAAGCTTTGGATCAAGTTACTATCGAACCTCATAGGTCGACAAGGACGCGTACTGCTCCTGAGTGGTACGGCAACCCTGTCTTAGAAGTCATGTTGTTGGACAACGATGAACCTACGAGCTATGGAGAAGCGATGATGGGCCCGGATTCCGAGAAGTGGTTAGAGGCCATGAAATCCGAGATGGGATCCATGTATGAAAACAAAGTATGGACTTTGGAAGTATTACCTGAAGGGCGTAAGGCCATTCAGAACAAATGGATCTTTAAGAGTAAGACGGACGCAGACGGTAATATCACCGTCTATAAAGCTCGACTTGTGGCAAAGGGTTTTTCACAAGTTCAAGGAGTTGACGACGATGAGACCTTCTCACCCGTAGCGATGCTTAAGTCCGTCAGAATCATGTTAGCAATAGCTGCCTTTTTCGATTATGAAATTTGGCAGATGGATGTCAAAACAGCGTTCGTTAACGGTTTCCTTAAGGAAGAGTTGTATATGATGCAACCAGAAGGTTTTGTCGATCCAGAGAATGCTGACAAAGTTTGCAAACTCCAGCGATCCATTTATGGACTGGTGCAAGCATCTCGGAGTTGGAATCTTCGCTTTGATGAGGTGATCAAAGCGTTCGAGTTTATACAAGTTTACGGAGAAGCTTGTATTTACAAGAAAGTGAGTGGGAGCTCTATAGCGTTTCTAATATTATATGTGGATGACATATTACTGATTGGAAACAATATAGAAATGTTGGAAAGCGTGAAGGAATATTTGAACAAGAGTTTTTCAATGAAGGACCTAGGAGAAGCTGCTTCATATTAGGCATCAAGATCTGTAGAGATAGATCGAGACGCTTAATAGGACTTTCACAAAGCACATACCTTGACAAAGTTTTGAAGAAGTTCAAAATGGATCAGTCCAAGAAGGGGTTCTTGCCTGTTTTGCAAGGTGTGAAGTTGAGTAAGACTCAATGCCCAGTGACTGCAGGAGATAGAGAAAAGATGAGTGTCATCCCCTATGCTTCAGCCATAGGCTCTATCATGTATGCAATGCTGTGCACAAGACCCGATGTCAGCCTTGCCATAAGTATGGTCGGAAGGTTTCAAAGTGATCCAGGAATGGAACACTGGACGGCGGTCAAGAATATCCTGAAGTACCTGAAAAGGACTAAGGACATGTTTCTCGTTTATGGAGGTGATCAAGAGCTCGTCGTAAAGGGTTACGTCGATGCAAGCTTTGACACTGATCCGGATGACTCTAAGTCACAAACCGGATACGTATTTATTCTTAATGGGGGTGCGGTTAGCTGGTGCAGTTCCAAGCAAAGCGTGGTAGCTGATTCTACATGCGAAGCGGAGTACATCGCTGCCTCGGAGGCGGCGAAGGAAGGTGTCTGGATGAAGGAGTTCATGACAGATCTTGGAGTAGTGCCTAGTGCGCTTAACCCAATGACTGTGTTTTGTGATAATACTGGTGCCGTTGCTCTAGCCAAGGAACCAAGATTTCACAAGAGGACCATACACATAAAGCGACGTTTCAATTCCATCCACGATTACATCAAGGAGGACGACATAAATATTTGCAAAGTACACACGGATCTAAATGTTGCAGATCCGATGACTAAACCTCTTCCAAGGGCTAAACATGAACAACACCAGAACTGCATGGGTGTTCGATTCATTACAATGTAAATCACATAGTGATGTGAACTAGATTATTGACTCTAGTGCAAGTGGGAGACTGTTGGAAATATGCCCTAGAGGCAATAATAAATTGGTTATTATTATATTTCCTTGTTCATGATAATCGTTTATTATCCATGCTATAATTGTATTGATTGGAAACTCAAATACATGTGTGGGTACATAGACAACACTGTGTCCCTAGTAAGCCTCTAGTTGACTAGCTCGTTGATCAAAGATGGTTAAGGTTTCCTAGCCATTGACATGAGATGTCATTTGATAACGGGATCACATCATTAGGAGAATGATGTGATGGACAAGACCCAAACTACGAACGTAGCATATGATCGTGTCAGTTTATTGCTATTGTTTTTTGCATGTCAAGTATCTGTTCCAATGACCATGAGATCATGCAACTCCCTGACATCGGAGGAGTACCTTGTGTGTATCAAACGTCGCAACGTAACTGGGTGACTATAAAGATGCTCTACAGGTATCTCCGAGGGTGTCTGTTGGGTTGGCATGGATCAAGACTGGGATTTGTTACTCCGTGTGACGGAGAGGTATCTCAGGGCCCACTCGGTAATACAACATCACAATGAGCCTTGCAAGCAATGTGACTAAAGTGTTAGCCATGAGATCTTGTATTACGGAACGAGTAAAGAGACTTGCCGGTAACGAGATTGAACTAGGTATAGAGATACCGACGATCGAATCTCGGGCAAGTAACATACCGAAGAACAAAGGGAACAGCATACGGGATTAACTGAATCCTTGACATAGAGGTTCGACCGATAAAGATCTTCGTAGAATATGTAGGAGCCAATATGGGCATCCAGGTCCCGCTATTGGTTATTGATCGTAGAGGTGTCTCGGTCATGTCTACATAGTTCTCGAACCCGCAGGGTCTACACACTTAACGTTTGGTGACGATTAGTATAGTTGAGTTATTTTGTTGGTGACCGAAGGTTGTTCGGAGTCCCGGACAAGATCCCGGACATGACGAGAGTCTCCAGAATAGTCCGGAGGTAAAGATTGATATATGTGATAATAGTGTTTTGATCTCCGGAAGGGTTCCGGAATTCACCGGAAGGGGTTCCGGATGTTTACCGAAGTGTTCGGGTGCAGAAACACTTTATATGAGCCAAAGGGGTAAAGCCCACGAGGTATTGGAAAGTGCAAAAGGAAGTTTTGCTGCTGCCTTAAGCGGTACTACCGCTGGTAAAGGCAGTACTGCCGCGTAAGCGGTACTACCGCTTGTGTGAAGCGGTACTACCGCCCAAGCGGTACTACCGCTTGTGTGAAGCGGTACTACCGCCCAAGCGGTACTACCGCTTGTGTGAAGCGGTACTACCGCCCAAGCGGTACTACCGCTCGTGAGCGGTACTACCGCTTGTGCGCGGTACTGCAGGGATCCGAGTTGGACTCTTTCCCTGCGGGCCAAACCGACCTTGTGCGGGCAAAACCGACCTGGAGGAGGCTTTTACTCCAAGTTTAGACCCCAAGGCTCAACATATAAATAGAGGGGCAGGGCTAGCACACGGGACACATTAAGATTTCCCAAGCCGTGTGCCGGCAACCCTAACCCTCTAGTTCTCCCGTCATAATCTCCGTAGTGCTTGGCGAAGCCCTGCAGAGATTGTTCCTCACCACCATCACCACGCCGTCGTGCTGTCGGAACTCATCTACTACTTCATCATCGCTCGCTGGATCGAGGAGGTGAAGGCGTCATCAAGCCGTACGTGTGTTGAACGCGGAGGTGCCGTCCGTTCGGCACTAGTTCGTGATCGGATCGAGGGACGACTTGCGATTTGGATAGCGGAGACGTTCGACTACATCAACCGCGTTTCTTAACGCTTCCGCTTAGCGATCTACAAGGGTATGTAGATTCACTCTCCCTCTCGTAGATGCTCATCATCATGGATAGATCTTGTGTGTGCGTAGGAAAATTTTTGTTTCCCATGCAACGTTCCCCAACACCACCTGCACTGTAATAGCCCAAGACCGATGCTCCAAATGCCTTCCAGTTATTCTCGTGTTCGTCGCATTATTTGTCTATCTGTTGCATTCATCATCGCATCATGCGCATTGCATCGGCACTCCATCACTGTCATTTTTCAAAACTTGCATATGCTCGTAGTTGCCAGTTCCCTCCATTCTCGTCGTTGACTGTTTAGTGACCAACCACACACACACGCGCCCGTGGCATCATTAAAATATTGTTTTTAAAAAGTGTGTATAAAACATTCCTGGAATGGGTTGAAAGTTGGCGTGCGGTCTTCATTTATTGTAGGTAGACCGCCTGCCAAATTACATCGCATTCGGAGTTCATTTGATACCCGAACCGTTAAACCTATAGCGGCACTATAACCGGTTTAATTCGCTGATGTTTTCGGTTTTAAAAAACTCAGTGTCGGGCCGCAAATATTCCCTCTCACCCCACCTAGCCCAACTACACAGCCCACTAGCCCACCTACACTACCCCTGTGACAGGGCAGGATGTACACGATCACCTATGAGGCTACAAGCCCCTTTGTGGTTCGGCGGGGGAGAGGCCACGTTGCACAAAGAGCAGAGCTAGTGAGACGGCGCGACGATGAGACATTGGTGTTTTACCCAGGTTCGGGCCGCTAAGAAGCGTAAAACCCTACTCCTTCTTTGGTGGATTGATCAGAGGAACACGAAGCACGTGCATCGCTCAAACCCGGCAAGGTCGCCTTCGGGGGAGTTGCTACGCGAGTACAAGTGTCCAAAGGTCCGAATCTTGAGCTAGGTTGCCTTGGGCCTCCTTTTATAGGTCAAGGGGCAACCACAGTGGCAAAACAGACTTTATCTAGTGATTAGATAGCTAACAATGCTATTATACCTAATTCTGGCACTTAGGACAAAATGCCATAAATGCTAGTCTAGGTGGCGTGCGGGGGTGCATCCCCGGCAAGCTCTTACCACCGCTTGTCTGCTTGTTGCTTAGTATCTTGACACGCCTTTGGACGGGTGTCAAATGGATGTGATCTTCCTTCCAGTGCGTCGCCACTTGCTTAGCGAGAGCCACTTAGCCACCTGAGGGTTCGACACCGCATCGACAACTGACTGGTGTTGCGATGCGGTGGAGCGGTGGCCGATCGGCTCGTGCCTGTCGGGGGACGGCCTGCCGAGTCTTCTTGAAGGTGTGCGCGCCTCGGTCCCCAGCAGGCACCGGGGCCGTGGCTGGCGTGGCTCAAGCCTGTACCGGGCCGTTGCATCGATCTTGCCGGCGTTGCTAGCCTGCAGAGGTTGCTTCTGCCGGGGTCTTGGTCCTGGATGTTGGCTTCATCTTCTTGATGCACTCCTTGATCTCATGTAGAGCAGCTTTCCTGGCTTGGATTGGTGTTTTGACGGGGTTCTGCTACTATTGCCTGTGCATAAGTCTGGGGCACTGGATACCCCATTTCTAGTGCACCGACAAGAGCCCCCGGGTCTGGCCCAAACGCGCTCGCACAGTGCTGTTGGGTCAGGCCCAAAATTTATGCACAGGCGCGCAATATGAGGGAGTAACTGCCGACTTTTAAGCCAGCACTTACTTGCTACCTTAGGACGTTTCCGCCACGTGCATTGCGGGGAGTTTGCGGTGGATGCGCATGGCCCACAGGTGTGGGAGTGGTAGAAACTGCAACGCCATGGATTGGAGCAATGGGGCGGTTACCTGTTCGCCCGTGATCGTGGGTAGTGGGATTGGTGGAGATGGGTGGCCGCTTCGGAGCGGAGGAGAGCCAGCCCCCATGCCCTTCCCTATAAATAGGGAGGTCACAAAGGGCGATGCTCATCCATCCCCTTCTCCTCCTCAATCCCAAGTCCACATTGCTTGCCCTTGTTCTCTGGTCTTCGGACCGTCCCTTCCTTCCTGATGGCCAGGGGGAAGAGTCGGGCGAATGCTCCGGCCACTGTAGGGTCTTCTTCTCGTGTCCATGCTCAGCCCCCGGCCTTGGTCGATGGTCTTTGATCGAGAGTTGGCGGGAGGAGCCTTGGACGGGAGAGCGGGCGGCGTGGCGGCCGCACCAAGGGGAGCTGCGGTGGTGCACTTGCCACTACATCGCCCGCTGCTTCAGCCTTGGCAGAACGCCGTGTGGACAACACCGTGCTGGATTCCATGGCGGAAACGCAGTGTTGTGGTCGATTTCGATCTCCGCGCTTCTCCTTCAAGGCGACGGCGAAAGATCGTCCGTATGGCCGTTGGTTGCGCGTGAGCGGTCGCGGTAGGGGTTCTTCATGGGTCACGACAGAGTTCCCGCCCATGGCATTGCGTATCTCGCACATGGGTGGGAGCCTTTCTCTTGCGTGTGCTTCTCAAGGGCAGGGAGTCTTCACTACATCAGGCCGTCGGGGACGACCATGCTCTCTGTGAGGCTCCTCTGCTGCCGCGTCGGGAGTTCGGATGACGGCGGAGGTGTTTCCTTGAGTGGTGGTGATGAGGAACACGATGGCGGTCGGCGACCCACGACGCTTCAGGAGCGTGGATGATGGCTCCGACGCGTCGCGATTGCCGACAGCACCATCATCACCAGCTGGGCTCCGGCAGCGCCACCATCTGCACCTGCCCTCCGCCTTCTTCCTCCTTGTCCGCTTTGTTCGCCCCGCCGGCTTCGTCCGCCCTGCCTGGGGGCAGGGGCCTTCTGCTCCTTGGACGCGTCCCTCTGGTCCTGGCGGGGAGGCGCCGAATCCCAGCCAGGCGCTCCTTTTGCCCTCTTTTTCTTCTCCGCCTAATCCCTAGGAGGAGAGGGGCAAGAAAGGCATTACGGGGCACTTATCTTTTTATAAATCAAAAGATGTAGGCATTTGCCAAGTTTTAGCTATTTATATTGTAACCTTTATTCATTTTGAATAAAAAAAAAACGAATGAAAGAATGCTATTTCTCTTCCTTAAGTATTGTCCTTTTCCTTTCTCTTGGTGTGTACTGTATCAACGTGTTTGTCCTTGCCGCATGAATTTTCTTGCCGGGTCAGTATTAACCGCGAGCGCCAAGGAGGAGCGAGCCCCCAGCAGCAGGCTGGTATCACCGCCCGGCAAAGCCCTTTGTCAGTATCGGCGTGGCACGTCAGAGCTGATAAGCGATAGGATCTAGGGGACGGCTCGTCCCGACAAGGGTTTCTTTTGCATAAAGGACTCCACTGTTCACAACCAAAAAGGGATAGCAAAGGTTTCCTTAAGGGAGCAAATGGCACTGAGCTAGGGATATGTGTTTAGACTTATCTTTTTAGGCAGTATCCCTTTCTGTAGTACGATGGGCCGCCGTCCTTGTCTCTTTGCCCTTCTTCTTTGCTTCCCTGGCGGTAAAACATGTAAGGCAAGAGGCCTCTGTCCTCTGGGGAGAGAGTGTGCAGTAACAAGGATCACAGGCTTATCAAGTACTCTAGTAAATTTCTAGAACTTAAAAGCGGTAACATTGCAACATAAAAAAATGCATAGTAAACATGCAGTTTGATGATATGATGCAATGCCTAGTTTTATTATTGTGCGCACAGGGTCTGCGCCTGGCTTTGTATAGAGGGTTACATGCACTGTGGCAAGTCTTGTACAAAAGGTGGCTGTCGGGGACTGAGCCCGGCAGCCGCGCCTTACGGGTAGAACTTAAGAAGATGCTCAATATTCCATGAGTTAAGCATTTTGATGCCATCTTCGGTCTCCAGACGGACTGCGCCAGGTCTGGTGACTCGTGCTACCCGGTAAGGGCCTTCCCACTTCGGCGTCAACTTGTTGGTACCCTTGGCGGACTGAACGCGCCTAAGGACAAGGTCGCCTTCCTCAAAGCTCCGGGCGTGGACCCTGTGGCTATGATAGCGGCGCAGGGCTTGCTGGTAGCGTGCAGCACGCACAGCGGCCCGTAGACGATCTTCCTCGAGGAGCATGGCATCGTCATGCCATAGCTGCTCTTGCTCTACTTCATCGTAGGCAAGTACTCGAGGTGACCCGTATATGAGTTCCGTGGGGAGAACTGCTTCCGCCCCATACACTAGGGAGAAGGGCGTCTAGCCGGTCGCTCGATTTGGTGTCGTTCTGAGGGACCAAAGAACCACCGGCAGCTCATCTATCCAACGCTTGCCGCATCTCCGCAACCTATCAAAAGTTCTTGTCTTGAGTCCACCCAACACTTCAGTGTTCATCCTCTCGACTTGCCCCTTGCTCCTTGGGTGGGCAACAGAGGCGAAGGAGACCTTGCTTCCAAGGCTTTGGACGTACTACATAAAGGTGCGGCTCGTGAACTGTGTGCCATTGTCGATGATCACCCTGTTGGGCATTCCAAAACGGCACACCAGTCCTTTCATTAACTTGACAGCTGACTGCGCGGTCACCTTCCTCACTGGTTCCACCTCGGGCCACTTTGTAAACTTGTCGATTACTACGAACAAGAATTCAAAGCCCCCGACAACGCGGGGAAAGGGGCCCAAAATATCGAGCCCCCAGACCGAGAATGGCCAGGATAAAGGGATCGTCTGGTGAGCTTGCGCTGGTTGATGAATGTTCTTGGAATGGAACTGGCAGGCTTCACACTTGGTGACTAGCTCAGTTGCATATTGGAGGGCAGCTGGCCAGTAGAAACCCTACCGGAAGGCTTTCCCGGCAAGGGCCCTCGATCCAATGTGAGACCCACACACGCTTCCGTGAATCTCTGCCAACAGCTTCAGTCCATCTTCCTGGCAAATGCACCTTAATTTCACACCGTTTGGTCTTTTTCTGTATAGAGTGTCATCGACAAACTGGTACATACTTGACCGACAGGCTACTTTTTCGGCTTCTTCTTGTTCTTCGGGAAGTTCTCCTGCTTGAAGTAAATGGACTATGTGTTGTGCCCAAGATGGAGCCTGTGGCTCGACAACAAGGACTAAAGGCATCTCCTCGTTTGTGGGAGCGCTTGCCTCGACCGCAGGAACCTGGGGTTCCGCAGGAGGGAGCTGCTCACCAGGCGAAACGAGACTGTCCCCGGTAGCCTCTCTACCGGTGGCTTCAGGAAGCTCTGCCGGGAAATGCTTGTGGGAGTTCAGCTTTCTTATTTTTCTGGTCATCGTTGACGGGGACACTAATGGTTGAGTGAGGTGGAGGACAAAGGTTCCTGGTTCCACAGGGAGCTTTTGCGCAGCGCACTTTGATAGATGGTCAGCGATGCTGTTTTCGGCACGCGATACGTGCTCTGTGTGCAATCCATCAAAGTGCTCCTCCAGTTTCCTCACTTCTTCCACATACGCTTCCATCAACGGATGATACGTCTCCATCGTATCTATAATTTTTGATTGTTTCATGCCAATATTATACAACTTTCACATATTTTTGGCAACATTTTATATGATTTATTGGACTAACCTATTGATCCAGTGCCCAGTGCCAGTTCCTGTTTGTTGCATGTTTTTTATTTCGCAGAATATCCATATAAAACGAAGTCCAAACGTGATAAAAATTTACGGAGATTTTTTTTGGAATATTTGTGAATTTTTAGAGGTGGAATCAACGCAATCAGAGGTCCACAGCCCCCACAAGATACCAGGGCGCGGCCAGGGGGCCCAGGCGCGCCCTGGTGGGTTGTGCTCACCTCGTATGTCGGTTAGATCTCTCCTTTGGCCGCAAGGAAGCTAATTTTTGGATAAAAATCCCCTCAAAATTTCAGCCCGATCGGAGTTACGGATCTCCGAGAATATAAGAAACGGTTTTCGGCCAGAAAACAGGAACGTGAAACAGAAGAGAACAGAGAGGGAGATCCAATCTAGGAGGGGCTCCAGCCCCTCAGCCGCCATGGCGGCCATGGACCAGAGGGGGAACTCTCCTCCCATCTAGGGGGGAGTCCAAGGAATAAGAAGAAGGAGGGGGCTCTCTCCCCCTCTCTCCCGGTGGCGCTAGAACGCCGCCGGGGCAAGCATCATGACGGCGATCTACATCAACAATCTTGCCGCCGTCAACACCAACTCTCTCCCCCTCTATGCAGCGGTGTAACACCTCTCTTCCCCACTGTAATCTCTACTTAAACATGGTGCTCAACACCATATATATTATTTCCCAATGATATTTGGCTATCCTATGATGTTTGAGTAGATCTCTTTTGTCCGATGGGTTAATTGTGGTATGATGTTATGGATGTGAGTTGTATGTTGATATGGTGCTGTCCTATGGTGCCCTCCATGTCACGCAAACGTGAGGGATCCATGTTGTAGGGTGTTGCAATATGTTCATGATTTGCTTATGGTGGGTTGCTTTAGAGAAAGAAGCATAAATCCGAGTTGGTGGGTTATGGCGTATGGGAGTAAAGAGGACTTGATACTTAATGCTATGGTTGGGTTTTAACTTAATGATCTTTAGTAGTTGCGTATGCTTGCTAGAGTTCCAATCATAAGTGCATATGATCCAAGTACGGAAAGTGTGTTAGCTCATGCCTCTCCCTCATTGCATATAACAAGTATCTATCGTATCATATTCAATTGCCTAGGGACAACCTTTCTCTTGCATTACACAAAAAGCTTTCTACCAAGTTATTTACTTTTATTGTTCTTTTATTAAAACAGCACCTAACTTTTATTTCCACATTGTTTATTATCTTGCAAAGTACTTCTAGTTTTATTCCCGCAAAGTAGTTTCATACTTGTTCTAGGTAAAGCAAGCATTAGCGTGCGTAGAGTTGTATCGGTGGTCGATAGAACTTGAGGGAATATTTGTACTACCTTTAGCTCCCCATTGGGTTCGACACTCTTACTTATCGAAAAAGGCTACAAACGATCCCCTACACTTGTGGGTTATCAAGACCTTTTTCTGGCGCCGTTGCCGGGGAGCAATAGCGTGGGGTGAATATTCTCATGTGTACTTGTTTGCTTTATCACTAAGTAATTTTTATTTTCTATTATTAGTTGTTTTCTATCTTTAGATATGGATATGGAACACGAAACACCAAAAAAATTAGTGGTACTTGCTACTCATGGAAATGGGGAACCTCCTAAAACCCTCGATGCTTGTTATGTGAAACACGTTAATTACTCCTTCGATAATCCTGAGAAATACTCAAGGAACTTTATAATGGGATACACACTGGATCAACGTGAGTACTTTAGGGATTATCACTTATCTCAAAAAGGGAAACACTTATGGGATCAAATTAGAATACTGGAATGGTTTGCTTGGGATGCATGCTCGAGATGTGACTTTACTTGTTGCTCTAATATAGAAGCTCGACACCTTCCCTTTCAATGCAAATTTAATGATAATGAAACCTTAGCTTCTTATGCTAAAGGTATTTATGATTACTATGATGTGGGACGAATAGAAGAATTTGTTGCTTTTAAAGGTGCTTATGAAATTGCTTCTTTGCTTGAAAAGTATGATGATGATGTTCCCTACGAATCTGAAATTTTATCCTTACTTAAATATTGCTATGAGAATTATGATTGCAATGCTGATATTATTGAATTTATTGAAAGAATGTCCACTGCCTTGGAAGAGACTAATATTTTGCAGGGACCTATGGAAGAAGAAATTGCTGAAACTGTGAGCTCATTAGATGAAGAAGATGAGGAGGAGAGCGAAGAACAAAAGGAGGAAGAGCGGATTAGCTACCCGTGCCCACCTTCTAATGAGAGTAACTCTTCATCTCATACATTGTTTAATTAACCTTTGTGCATACCGAAGGATGAATGCCATGATGAATGCCATGATCCCTTGGATTCTTTTGAAATATCCCTTTTTGATGAACTTGATGCTTGCTATGCTTGTCGCCATGATGCCAATATGAATTATGCTTATAAAGATGAACTTGCTATAGTTCCTTATGTTAAGCATGAAATTGTTGCTATTGCACCCACACATGATAGTCCTATTATCTTTTTGAATTCTCCCAACTACACTATATTGGAGAAGTTTGCTCTTGTTAAGGCTTATATTGATGGGTTGCGTTTTACCACTACACATGATGATTTTGATGAATATAATATGCATGTGCTTGTTGCTCCTACTTGCAATTATTATGAGAGAGGAACTACATCTTCACCTCTCTATGTTTCCAATACTATAAAATTGCGAGAAACTGTTTATACTATGCATTTGCCTTTACTTAATGTGGATGAATTGTTCTTGTATGACATGCCGATGCATAGGAAGAGAGTTAGACTTCGTTATCACATGATTTATATCACTTTGTGCTCACTACTAAATTACAAATCATTGCTAATTAAAATTGGCTTTGCTATACCTTGGGATCTGGGTGGATCCATTACTTGAGCACTTAATGCCTAGCTTAATGGCTTTAAAGAAAGCGCTGCTAGGGAGACAACCCGAAAGTTTTAGAGAGTCATTTATTTCTGTTGTGTGCTTTTAGAAAGTTTAAAAACAAAAAATATATAGAGGGGAACCTAAAACTTCACAAAAGGAAAGGTGAAAGTCAGAGAGATGATGAGCATCGTTGAAGTGGGGGACGTCCTTGAACTTTTGTTCATGCCCATGGAAACTTTGTGAATCTTGAATCACGGAAAAAATTTCAACAAAAATATTTATCCCCTTGTACAAATCCATTGTATTATAAAATTAATGTGCCAAGATTTGCCTTTATGATGATTAGATTGCTTGTTGGTATGTGCGGTGTAAAAACAGAAACTTTGGCTGTAGTGCGTGAATTTTCATTTTTTACTGGAACGTCAAAAGTTTCGGAATTTTTTACACAGTATTTCTATACAAAATGTTTAATTTTTCCTAATTTTTCAGAATTTTTGGAGTTACATAAGTATGGTCAAAGTTCAGATTACTACAGACTTTCCTGTTTAAGACAGATTCTGTTTTTGATGCATTGTTTTGCTTGTTTTGACGAAACTATCGATTTTATCCGTGGTTTAAGCCATAGAAAAGTTATAATACAGCAGGTATAATGCAAATATAAAATATGAATTGGTTTGCAACAGTACTTAAAGTAGTATTTTGCTTTATTATACTAACAGAACTTACAAGTCTTTTGTTAAGTTTTGTGTGGATGAAGTGTTCGAAGATCGAGGAGGTCTCGATATGAGAAGAAGAACGAGAGGCAAGAGTTCAAGATTGGTGATGCCCAAGTCACCCCAAGTAAATATCCAAGGAGACTCAAGCGTCTAAGCTTGGGGATGCCCCGTAAGGCATCCCATCTTTCTTGAACAAGTATCGGTATGTTTTCGAATTCGTTTCATTCATGTGATATGTGCAAATCTTGGAGCGTCTTTTGCGTTTAGTTAATGCACCATGCTGGTATGAGATAGTCCATGGTTTATTTATAGAATGCTCATTGCACTTCACTTATATCTTTTGAGTATGGCTTTATAGAATGCTTCATGTGCTTCACTTATATCATTTGAAGTTTGGACTACCTGTTTCTCTTCACATAGAAAACCGTTATTCATAGAATGCTCTTTTGCTTCACTTATATTTATTAGAGCATGATCTTTTGTAGAAAGAATTAAACTCTCTTGCTTCACTTATATCTATTTAGAGAGTCAACAGGAATTGGTCATTTTCATGGTTAGTCATAAAATCCTACATAAAACTTAGGGATCACTGAATATGATATGTTTGATTCCTTGCAATAGTTTTGCGATATAGAGATGATAATATGTGGGAGGTACTAGAGGATGATCGTTGTCAATGCACTAAGAACCAGGGTACCTATTACCCTGACTTGTGCGCGGGCGACCGCGGCAGGATTCCTGGGGCCGGCAAGACCTTGCCGGGTGCGTACCAGCCCCCGACAAGCCTCTTTGCTTCTAAGCTTGGAGGAAGGACCGAATTCCCCGGCAAGGCCCTTTGACGGGGTAAGGAGGCATCCAAGACAAAGCAATAATCAGAAGATAGAAGACTGGAGGCTGGAGCCCCGGCAAGATCTTGCCGGGATGGCTCGTAGCCCCGGCAAGGCTCGCACCCGGCAAGCCTTCACTGCCCTGTCATCGCTCCAGTACGGTCATCAGCTTGTCCTTTAGCTATTGTCCTCCTGGGTTCGTGTCAGATGCTGGAGGTGGAAGGGCTTCAGCGGTGCTGATGGGACGGCTTCTTTTCCCATCCCCAAGACGATAAGAGACACCTCAATGGAGCATTTAATGTTCTTGTCCTAAACTGTCAGTGTTAGGTATGATAACACTGTAGATACTTTACACCTCCTGTACTTCGCCACTGTTGGTGACCCCTTTGACATATAAAAGGAGGCCCAAGGTGTAGCTAGAGGGGGGAGGGGACCTTCGAACCCAGAGAGCAGGCATAGCGCTCCTGGATTGGATCCTTTTCAGCCCTTTCTGTATGTGTAGCTGCTGAGTACTGTAGCGCTCCCAGAACTTGAGCTAGAACACACCTAATACAACCAAGCAGGAGTAGGGTTTTACGCATCTTTGTGGCCCGAACCTGGGTAAAATTCCTGCGTGTTGATCATCAGATCTGCTCTCTGTGCAAACCTTCTCCCTGTCGAATCGTAAAGGGATCCTCCCGGTCCCATAGGTGTCGTTTCTCTGACATCTTTGGCGCGCCAGGTAGGGGAAAGAAGGTGGTGCGGACCTGATCTGGTGATTAGCGCGCCAGTTCCTCTGAGGCATGGAAGGTGAGCTCGGGGGCTGGCAGCGCCCTAGAGAATAATCGTCTTGAGAGCCGCCGGCCACTGCCACGAGCGCAGCCTCGTCATGCGAGATGAACGGCAGAAAAGATAAGTTTCGAAGACTTGTGGAAATCTTGCTTCTTTTGCTGTCTTCATTTGCTCCTTGCACCAACACGCGAAGGAGCCTTCCCAGAGCCAATAGCGCCCCGAGTTGTCTCAAGTCCGCTCGACAACCTGGACGGCTGCGCAAGCTTCAGGAGGGTTAACCTTTCCGGGAGGTGGCGTCCCCGGCAAGCTGCTAAGGACCCGCTCCTCGAGCGCTGCCGACTGGGGCGTGCGCACCGGAAAGTCATCCGGCAAGCGTGGGTTGTCTTGATTGATTCTTCTGTCCTTGTACATCAGTCTGCACGTAGAGGAACTTTGCCGTGGTTAGCCCGTGCTCTAGTTTCGCCTCGAGTCTGATCGGCAAACTTAGCAGCTGCGTTTTGGCCCGGCAAGGCACCTTGCCGGTGGCGGCATTTCCAGCAGGCTGCTAAGGACCCGTTCCTCAAAGCGCTCGTGGCAAGTGTGCGCGCCGGCAAGGTTTCCAAATAGCGTAGGATATAAGATGTGTACGAGGACGGGCTTAATCAAGAGAAGAGCAAACAGTCATCTAGCATAAAGAAGCGTTTGTTGCATACATAAAAGTTAGTCTGACTAAGCTAAATTACTTTCTTATGTGTGCCATTGTAGCAACATGTATGCGGAAAAGTACTTCCCTTCCGGCAGCTGGGAAAGCCAGGAACGCCATGCTGGAGGTCGACAAGATGGCGGTGAGGCATCCGCAGTAGATGGTAGTGACGGCAAAGATGGGTGTATGGATCGAGCATCGCACCCGCGGTATCCTTTACGGGGAAGCCCGGGGGCTGGCTCTTCACCGCACGGCGCGGCGCTTCCTTTTGAGCCCGCGATTCTTGTCACCATCCTGCTCTGTCTACCCACACTGCCGGCAAGCCCAAGGCCCGGCAAGACCTCTAGCACACACTCCGGCAAGCGCACCTCTTCAGAGTGCTGCGCTCCCGTTGAGGGCGTGCCAGAGAGCCCCCCCGGCAAGCCACAACCTCCAGGCGGGAGATGCAACAGGGAACAGGTCTGCGCATCCCCGGCAAGCCCAAGGCCCGGCAAGACCTCTAGCGCGCTCTCCGGCAAGCGCACCTCTTCGGAGTGCTGCGCTCCCGTCGAGGGTGTGCTAGAGGGCTCCACCGGCAAGATACTTGTCAAGGGACAACAGGAAACACAAATGCACGCAAGAGCCAAGGATTTTTTTAAAGATTGATACCCAATGCATTGCTTCTTGAACGCTCACGGAGTTACATCAGGTACAATCTGAACACAAAAGGAGATCTACCACTACGACGCGGCGACTGATCCGGAAACGAGGTCTCGCGGATGGAGCGCCAGGACCTAACTATGGCGCCAGACGTGCCTAGTCGGAGTCCTCGTGCTTCATGTCGAAGGCGCTATCCTCGTCGTCGCTGTCGCCGGAGGAATCAGAGTCGCTGCCGCTCGAGCTCTCAGCGCAGCATTCCAGGCGGACGCCAGTTGCTCTGAAGAACTTCACGGAGAGGGTGGCGGAGCCATCGAACTTGAAGTGAAGCAGCTGCCTGGGGGTGAGGCCCCGGGAACGGGCGCACGACTTCCATCCCCTTGTCAGGAACATGGCGCTTCCAGGGGAGAGGTCGACCGCCACCCACCAAGGGCCGTTGCTGCAGCCGTCTGCTCGGAGCCATAGGCCGCGAGGCCGGCTGCTCTCCATGGCCCTTGCAAAAGGGTCAGGGAGGCGCAGCCAACTCCGGAGCCGGCGAGGAAGGACCACGACGAACTCCTGCACCTCCTCCCCCGCGTGGATCCCCACGTGGGGCTGCGGGAGAAGCACACTACTGCGACCGCCGCGCCCCGCCGGGGTCGTCCTCGCGTGGCCTCGGCGCGAATAATTCAGGGGTGGGAGCAAAGGCGTTAATGGTGAAGGCGAACGAGCGTCGCACCGTTCGTCGCTTCCCCTCCCGAGGAAGAAGGTGGACCGCCTCGCTCCACTATTCCCAAGCCCTGCAGTCACTATGCATCGAGAGGAGAAGCTATCAACCGTCATCATTACAAAAACTGCGGCCGCGTGTGCCCGCGCACTGTTTTGGGCGTAGCCCAACAAGCGCCGCGCGCGCATGTGTGGCCCAGGCCCGGGGGCTCCTGTCAGTGCACTAAGAACCAGGGTACCTATTACCCTGACTTGTGCGCGGGCGACCGCGGCAGGATTCCTGGGGCCGGCAAGACCTTGCCGGGTGCGTACCAGCCCCCGGCAAGCCTCTTTGCTTCTAAGCTTGGAGGAAGGACCGAATTCCCCGGCAAGGCCCTTTGCCGGGGTAAGGAGGCATCCAAGACAAAGCAATAATCAGAAGATAGAAGATTGGAGGCTGGAGCCCCGGCAAGATCTTGCCGGGATGGCTCGTAGCCCCGGCAAGGCTCGCACCCGGCAAGCCTTCGCTGCCCTGTCATCGCTCCAGTACGGTCATCAGCTTGTCCTTTAGCTGTTGTCCTCCTGGGTTCGTGTCAGATGCTAGAGGTGGAAGGGCTTAAGCGGTGATGATGGGACGGCTTCTTTTCCCGTCCCCAAGACGATAAGGGACACCTCAACGGAGCATTTAATGTTCTTGTCCTAAACTGTCAGTGTTAGGTATGATAACACTATAGATACTTTACACCTCTTGTACTTCGCCACTGTTGGTGACCCCTTTGACATATAAAAGGAGGCCCAAGGCGTAGCTAGAGGGGGGGGGGGACCTTCGAACCCAGAGAGCAGGCATAGCGCTCCTGGATCGGATCCTTTTCAGCCCTTTCTATATGTGTAGCTGCTGAGTACTGTAGCGCTCCTATCTTTGTGTGAAGGTCGGGGGCGCGCGATGGTTAACTCCTACCAACCTCCCCCCTAGGAGCATGCGTAGTAATACTTTGCTTGGAGAGAACTAATAAAACTTTTGAAATAAGTACGTGAGTTCTTTATGACTAATGTGAGTCCATGGATTATACGCACTCTTACCTTTCCGCAATTTGCTAGCCTCTACAGTACCGTGCATTGCCCTTTCTCACCTCGAGAGTCGGTGCAAACTTCGCCGGTGCATCCAAACCCCGTGATATGATACGCTTTATCACACATAAGCCTTATTATATGTTACTCAAAACAGCCACCATAACTACCTATTATGGCATTTCCATAGCCATTCCGAGATATATTGCCATGCAACTTCCACCGCCTCCGTTTTGATGACTTGAGCATTCATTGTCATATTGCATTACATGATCATAAGATAGCTAGCATGATGTTTTCCTGGCTTGTCCGTTTTTTGATATCTTTGCTACGCTAGATCATTGCATTCATATAGAGTCATACTTTGTTCTACTATCGTTGTAGTATTGAGTTGTAAGTAAATAGAAGTGTGATAATCATCATTATTCATTATTAGAGCATGCCCAAGTGCTGAAAGGATGATGGAAACTATGATTCCCCCACAAGTCGGGATGAGGCTTCGGACAAAGAAAGAAAAAAATAGAAAAAAAGGAAAAAGAAAAAAAGAAAGAAAAAAAGAAAAGAAGGAAAAAAATGAAAGAAGAAGGAATAGGGGCATGCTAATTCCACACTTGTGCTTCAAAGTAGCACCATGTTTTTCATATAGAGAGTCTCCTGTGTTGTCACTTTCATATACTAGTGGGAATTTTTCATATAGAATTAGATGCATACCCACTTAGTTCCATATTGAGCTTTCATACACTTATAGCTCTTAGTGCATCCGTTGCATGGCAATCCCTACTCCTCGCATTGATATCTATTGATGGGCATCTCCATAGCCCGTTGATACGCTGAGTTGATGCGAGACTTTCTTCTCCACTTTTACCCCTTTGAAACCTACCACCATATTTTATTCCACCCATAGTGCTATATCCATGTCTTGCGCTCATGTATTGCGTGAGAGTTGAAAATGCTGAAGCGCATTAAAAAGTATGAACCAATTGCTTGGCTGACATCGGGGTAGTACATGATTTATACTTTGTGTTAAGAAGATAGAGCATGACAAGGCTATATGATTTTGTAGGGATAGCGTTCTTTAGCCTTGATATTTTGAAAGACATAATTATTTTTTGGGATGCCAGAGTATTAATGTCTTTATGTCAAAACTAGACTATTGCTTTGAATCACTTGTGTCTTAATATTCATGCCATGATTAGATATATGATCAAGATTATGCTAGGTAGCATTCCACATCAAAAATTATCTTTTTTTATCATTTACCTACTCGAGGACGAGCAGGAATTAAGCTTGGGGATGCTGATACGTCTCCGTCATATCTATAATTTTTGATTGTTTCATGCCAATATTATACAACTTTCACATATTTTTGGCAACATTTTATATGATTTATTGGACTAACCTATTGATCCAGTGCCCAGTGCCAGTTCCTGTTTGTTGCATGTTTTTTATTTCGCAGAATATCCATATCAAACGAAGTCCAAACGCGATAAAAATTTATGGAGATTTTTTTTGGAATATTTGTGAATTTTTAGAGGTGGAATCAACGTAATCAGAGGCCCACAGCCCCCACAAGATACCAGGGCGCGGCCAGGGGGCCCAGGCGCGCCCTGGTGGGTTGTGCTCACCTCGTATGTCGGTTAGATCTGTCCTTTGGCCGCAAGGAAGCTAATTTTTGGATAAAAATCCCCTCAAAATTTCAGCCCAATCGGAGTTACGGATCTCCGAGAATATAAGAAACGGTTTTCGGCCAGAAAATAGGAACGTGAAACAGAAGAGAACAGAGAGGGAGATCCAATATAGGAGGGGCTCCTGCCCCTCCGCCGCCATGGAGGCCATGGACCAGAGGGGGAACTCTCCTCCCATCTAGGGGGGAGTCCAAGGAGTAAGAAGTAGGAGGGGGCTCTCTCCCCCTCTCTCCCGGTGGCGCCAGAACGCCGCCGGGGCAAGCATCGTGACGGCGATCTACATCAACAATCTTGCCGCCGTCAACACCAACTCTCTCCCCCTCTATGCAGCGGTGTAACACCTCTCTTCCCCACTGTAATCTCTACTTCAACATGGTGCTCAACACCATATATATTATTTCCCAATGATATTTGGCTATCCTATGATGTTTGAGTAGATCTCTTTTGTCCTATGGGTTAATTGTGGTATGATGTTATGGATGTGAGTTGTATGTTGATATGGTGCTGTCCTATGGTGCCCTCCGTGTCGCGCAAACGTGAGGGATCCCTGCTGTAGGGTGTGGCAATATGTTCATGATTTGCCTATGGTGGGTTGCTTGAGTGACAGAAGCATAAACCCGAGTAGGTGGGTTATGGCGTATGGGAGTAAAGAGGAGTTGATACTTAATGCTATGGTTGGGTTTTACCTTAATGATCTTTAGTAGTTGCGGATGCTTGCTAGAGTTCCAATCATAAGTGCATATGATCCAAGTATGGAAAGTGTGTTAGCTCATGCCTCTCCCTCATTGCATATAACAAGTATCTATCGTATCATATTCAATTGCCTAGGGACAACCTTTCTCTTGCGTTACACAAAAAGCTTTCTACCAAGTTATTTACTTTTATTGTTCTTTTATTAAAACAGCACCTAACTTTTATTTCCACGTTGTTTATTATGTTGCCAAGTACTTCTAGTTTTATTCCCGCAAAGTAGTTTCATACTTGTTCCAGGTAAAGCAAGCATTAGCGTGCGTAGAGTTGTATCGGTGGTCGATAGAACTTGAGGGAATATTTGTTCTACCTTTAGCTCCTCGTTGGGTTCGACACTCTTACTTACCGAAAAAGGCTACAAATGATCCCCTACACTTGTGGGTTATCAACGGACTCTGATAATCTTTGTTGATTTGTCTCACCACGAGTTGAGAATCTCCTCGGATGATCAATTTATTGATTCCCAACTCCACCGCGATCCTGAGTCAAGCAAGGAGCCCCTCATACTCAGCAGTGTTGTTGGTGGCCTCCTCCCGGGGAAAGTGCATTTGAACCACATATTAGAGATGTTCTCCGGTAGGGGTGATGAGGAGCACGCCTGCTCCGGCGCTCTGAAGTGAGAAAGCACCGTCAAATTACATGATCCATTCTTTAGGTGCTTCTTTGACGGGGAGGATTGTCTCTGGAACCTCTTCATCTGGCGTGGGTGTCCATTCTAGAATGAACTCCGCCAACGCCATGCTCCGGATTGTGGAAGTGCTCTCATACTTCAAACCAAAACTTGACAGCTCTAGCGCCCACTCAACTATCCTGCCAGTGGCTTCGGGGTTCCTTAATACACTACATTGGAAAGCGGGTGACAACAGTGATCTCGTGGGCTTGGAAGTAATGGCGTAGCTTCCTCAAGGCCATGAGGAGGCCGAAGATCAGCTTTTGCACTCCAGAGTATCTTGATCTAGCCCCTTGTAACAAGGAGCTGACAAAGTACACTGGTCGCTCGATACGTTTCCAACGTATCTATAATTTATGAAGTATTCATGCCATGTTTACAATAATTCTATATGATTTTGGTATGATTTTATTAGAACTAACCCGGACTGACACTGTTTTTAGCAGAACTACCATGGTGTCGTTTTTTTGTGCAGAAATAAAAGTTCTCGGAATGGGCTGAAAATTTCCGGAGAATATTTTTGGAAAATATAAAAAATACTGGAGCAAAAAGATACCGGAGAGGAGTCCCGAGGCAGCCACAAGCCTAGGGGCGCCCCCCCCCCCTAGGGCGCGCCCCCTGGCTTGTGGGCCCCTCGAGCACTCCCCTGACGTGATTCCAACGCCAAGTACTCCTATAAATCGAGATACCTCCAGAAAGAAACCTAGATCGGGAGTTTCGCCACCGCAAGCCTCTGTAGCCACGAAAAACCAATCGGGAGCCCATTCCGACACCCTGCCGGAGGGGGAAACCATCACCGGAGGCCATCTTCATCATCCCGGCGGTCTCCATGACGAGGAGGGAGTAGTTCACCTTCGGGGCTGAGGGTATGTACCAGTAGCTATGTGTTTGATCTCTATCTCTCGTGTTCTTGAGATGACACGATCTTGATGTACCGCGAGCTTTATTGATATAGATGATTCATATGGAGTTTTCCCCTCTCTATCTTCTTGTGATGAATTGAGTTTTCCCTTTGAAGTTTTCTTATCGGATTGAGTCTTTAAGGATTTGAGAACACTTGATGTATGTCTTGCAATGGGATATCCATGGTGACAATGGGATGTTCTATTGATCCACTTGATGTATGTTTTGGTGATCAACTTGCGGGTTCCGTGACCTTGGGAATCTATGCATAGGGGTTGGCACACGTTTTCGTCTTGACTCTCCGGTAGAAACTTTGGGGCACTCTTTGAAGTTCTTTGTGTTGGATTGAACATGATGAATCTGAAATTGTGTGATGCATATCGTATAATCAAGCCCATGGGTACTCGTGGTGACATTGGAGTATCTAGGTGACATTAGGGTTTTGGTTGATGTGTATCTTAAGGTGTTATTTTAGTATGAACTCTAGGGCTGTTCGTGACACTTATAGGGATAGCTCATATGATTGATCGGAAAATATAACTTTGAGGTGGTTTCGTACCCTACAATAATTTCTTCGTTTGTTCTCCGCTATTTGTGACTTTGGAGTGAACTCTTTGTCGCACGTGAGGGATTTACATATGATTCAACTATGTCAGTATTGTTGAGAGAACTTGCACTAGTGAAAGTATGAACCCTAGGCCTTGTTTCCAAGCATTGCAATACCGTTTGTGCTCACTTTTATCATTAGTTACCTTGCTGTTTTTATATTTTCAGATTACAAAAACCTATATCTACCATCCATATTACACTTGTATCACCATCTCTTCGCCGAACTAGTGCACCTATACAATTTACCATTGTATTGGGTGTGTTGGGGACACAAGAGACTCTTTGTTATTTGGTTGCAGGGTTGTTTGAGAGAGACCATCTTCATCCTACGCCTCCCACGGATTGATAAACCTTAGGTCATCCACTTGAGGGAAATTTGCTACTGTCCTACAAAACTCTGCGCTTGGAGGCCCAACACGAGTCTACAAGAAGAAGGTTGCGTAGTAGACATCATCGCTGCACCACTTTATTCTTCACCGCTTCCTTGAAACCGCCTTCGTCTGCTTCCTTAGGTTCCCCTTGGCCCGTATCAGGTCCTGCCGCGAGTGCTTCGGTTCCATTCCCAGTGACATTAGTCGCAGCGGCTACATCTTCATCCATTTCTCGCTTCGCCACCAGCGCTGCACTAACCACTTGATTTGTTGCCGCCAAGTATAGCAGCAACGGTTCTTGCGGTTTAGGCGCGACCAAGGTGGGAGCGGAGGAAAGGTAAGCTCAGATCTTGCAGCGCCGCTTCTGCTTCCGGGGTCCACTTTACTGGGCCGGCCTTCTTCAGAATCTTGAAAAAGGCAGGGCGCGCTCAGCAGATTTGTAGATGAACCTACTTAACGCGGCAATGCATCCGGCCAGGCGTCTTACGTCCTTGACTGACTTGGGTGCTTGTATCTGCTCGATCGCTTTGATCTTGTCGAGATTGGCTTCTATTCCTCGCTGAGACACAAAGAACCCAAGCAGCTTGCCAGATGGGACACCAAACACACACTTCTCAAGGTTGAGCTTCAAATTGATCTTGCGCAAGTTGATGAAAGTTTCTTCCAAGTCTTGTATGAGAGTTGATTCATTCTTGGTTTTGACTACTATGTCATCCATGTAAGCTTCCACGTTCCTGTGCAACTGAGGTTCAAATCCAATCTGCACGGCCCTTGCAAAGGTAGAACCAGTGCTCTTTAACCCGAAGGGCATACATACAAAGCAGTACGTGCCACACGGAGTTATGAATGCGGTCTTCTCCTCGTATTCCTTGGCCATGAATATCTGGTGGTATCCGGAGTATGCGTCCAAGAAGGAAAGCAAGTCACACCCGGAAGTCGAATCAACAATCTGATCGATGCGCGGCAAGGGAAAAGGGTCCTTCGGGCATGCTTTGTTCAAGTCGGTGAAATCAATGCAAAGCCTCCATTTCCCATTCTCCTTGCGCACCACCACCGGGTTAGCTAACCATGTTGGATGCAACACTCCTCTGACCAAACCAGCTGCTTCAAGTTTCTTGATTTCTTCGGCGATGAACTACTATCGCTCCAAGGCCTGCTTTCTAACTTTCTGCTTGACGGGCTTGGCATGGGGGCAGACATCAAGGTGGTGCTCAATTACCTCCCTGGGAACACCGGGGATGTCAGATGGTTCCCAAGCAAACACATTGACATTCCCCCACAGGAAGGCAACGAGCGCGCTTTCCTATTTGTCATTAAGGGTGGCACTGATGGTAAACGTACCACCAGCACCATCCTGCCCTGCCGGGACCTTCTTCGTCGCAGGATAGGTGACCTTGGACCTCTTGCTAGTGGAACTCTCCGACAGGTCATCGACGGGTGCAGCGCACTCTGAAGAGGCGCACTTCCCGGAGTCCATGCCGGCGTCTCTGCTAGACTTCTTTCCCTTCCTCGATTCCTTGGCGGGAGCTGGTGCTTGATACGTCCATTTTGCATCATGATTTACTATTGTTATTTGTTATGTTTTGTCAAATAATAATGTTTTAAGTAGTGATTCTAATGCCTTTTCTCTCATAATATGCAAGGTTTACACAAAGAGGGAGAATACCAACAGTTGGAATTCTGGACCTGAAAGAAGCACATCAAAGATACCTATTCTGCACAACTCCAATGAAGCTGAAATTTTACAGAGATTATTTTTGGATTAAATAAAAAATACTGGAGCAGAAAACTACCAGAGGGGGCAACCCTGGTGGGCACAACCCACCAGGGCGCGCCAGGCCCCCCTGGGCGCGCCCTGATGGGTTGTGGCCTCCTCGGCCCACCTCCGGTGCCCATCTTCTGGTATATAGTCACATTTGACCTAGAAAAAAAATCAGAGGAGGACTTTCGGGACGAAGCGCCGCCGTCTCGAGGCGGGACTTGGGCAGGAGCACTTTTGCCCTCCGGCGGAGCGATTCCGCCGGGGGAACTTCCCTCCCGGAGGGGGAAATCGAAGCCATCGTCATCACCAAAACCCCTCTCATCTTCGGGAGGCCAATCTTCATCAACATCTTCAACAGCACCATCTCCTCTCAAACCCTAATTCATCTCTTGTGTTCAATTTTTGTACCGGAACCTCAGATTGGTACCTGTGGGTAACTAGTAGTGTTGATTACCTTGCGTAGTTGATTACTATATGGTTTATTTGGTGGAAGATTATATGTTCAGATCCAATATGCTATTCAATACCCCTCTGATCCTGAGCATGATTATTATTTGTGAGTAGTTGACGTGGCTTGAGACTGCGTCGGTATTTCCCCAAAGAGGAAGGGATGATGCAGCACAACGACGGTAAGTATTTCCCTCAGTTATGAAACCAAGGTTATCGAACCAGTAGGAGGATCACCACCACCCAATAAGCAGCACCTGCACACAAACAACAAATACTTGCAACCCGACGCGAAAGAGAGGTTGTCAATCTCTCTACGGTAATAAGATAGATTAGGTAGTGATAGATAGGAGAGATAGATCTCTCAAAAACACAAATAAAAAGAGTAAATATGCAGAAATATATTTTTGGGTTTTTGGTTTTGTAGATCTGAAAACAAAGAGTGCAAAAACGTATATCGGAAAGCAATATGATGGAAAAGTAGACCCGGGGGCCGTAGGGTTCACTAGTGGCTTCTCTCATGAGTATAGCGCATGGTGGGTGAACAAATTACTGTTGGGCAATTGATAGAAAATCGAATAGTCATGACGATATCCAAGGCGATGATCATTATATAGGCATCACGTCCAAGATAGATAGACCGACTCCTACCTGCATCTACCTCTATTACTCCACACATCGACCACTATCCAGCATGCATCTAGTGTATTAAGTTCATGGAAAAACGGAGTAATGCAATAAGAATGGTGACATGATGTAGAAAAGATCTATTCATGTAGGAATAGACCCGATCTTGTTATCCTTAATAGCAACGATACATGCGTGTCTTGCTGCCCCTTCTGTCACTGGGAAAGAACACCGCAAGATCGAACCCATCACAAAGCACCTCTTCCCATGGCAAGAAAAATCGATCTAGTCGGCCCAACTAAACCAAAGATTCGGAGAACAAATATGAGGCTATAAGTAATCATGCATATAAGAGATCAAAGAAGACTCAAATAATATTCATGGATAGAAACTGATCATGAACTCAAAATTCATCAGATCCCAACAAACACACCGCAAAAGTTTACATAAAATAGATCTCCAAGAGACCATTGTATTGGGAATCATAAGAGAGAGAGAGAGAGGAAGCCATCTAGCTACTGCCTACGGACCCGTAGGTCTATGGTGGACTACTCACGCATCATCGGAGAGGCACCTATGAGGAAGATGAACCCCTCCGTGATGGTGTTTAGATTGGATCTCGTGGTTCTAGAACTTGCGGCGGCTGGAATTGTGTTTCGTCGACACCCCTAGGGTTTTTGGAATATTTGGGAATTTATAGGCTTTAGAGGCGGTGCGGAGGGGCCCCGTGGAGGGCACAACCCATCAGGGCGCGTCGGGGGCCCACTGGCGCGCCCTGGTGAGTTGTGCTCCCCACAGCCCACCTTCCTAGCTCTTCTTTGGCCCACTGGGTGTCTTCTGGTCCAGAAAAAATCTCCAAAAAGTTTTGTCGCGATTGGACTCCGTTTGGTATTGATTTTCTGTGAAGTAAAAAACAAGCAAAAACAGCAACTGGCACTTTGCCACTATGTCAATAGGTTAGTCCCAAAAAATTATATAAAGTTGTTATAAAATGATTGTAAAACATCCAAGAATGATAATATAACAGCATGGAACAAGTGAAAATTATAGATACGTTGGAGACGTATCAGTAGTTACCTTTGTTCTTGAGGTCACGGGAGAAGTCATGTTGCAAGTAATCATGTGAATTTGATATGTGTTCGATATTTTGATGATATGTATGTTGTGATTCACTTAGTGGTGTCATGTGAACGTCGACTACATGACACTTCACCATTCATGGGCCTAAGGGAATGCATTGTGGAGTAGTTATTAGATGATGGGTTGCTAGAGTGACATAAGCTTAAACCCTAGTTTAAGCGCTACTTCGTAAGGGGCTGATTTGGATCCAAACGTTTAATGCTATGGTTAGATTTTATCTTAATACTTTTCTCGTAGTTGCGGATGCTTGCAAGGGGGATTAATCATAAGTGGGAGGTTTGTTCAAGTAATAAATTCCTTGGAAAGTGTTGGTATGGAAGGCAACCGTGGACACGGCCCACCATGGAAAGTGAAAGTTTGGTGGAAAAGGGAATAAACTTTATTTTTTGTTTGGGAACCACCTATGATATATCTAGTATGGAAAGTATTGTGAGCTACTTTGTCCTTTTTGTTGACAGGAAAAGCATGCCACCCAAAATATTTTTTCTCTCTCAATTTAAACTTTGAGCTCTGGCACCTCTAGAAATCCCTACTTCCCTCTGCGAAGGGCCTATCTATTTACTTTATGCAATTTTTATTTTTGCTTTGAGTCTCCATATTGTCTTATAAGCACCAACTAGGGGGCACTATGATCGTACTTGAGCATTGGGCATAGCTAATATTTGAGTGTGTTTCATGAATGGATCAATGATTGACCATGATGGGCTAGGGATAACTTTCTTTAGTGTTGATATTTTGAAAGACATGGTTGCTTGTTGACATGCTTGAGTATTGAAGTCATTATGTTAAAACTAGACTATTGCTTTGAATCATTTACAAGTCCAAATGTCCATGCTATACAAAGAAGAAAAGAATATGATGAACATGTTAGGCAGCATTCCACATCAAAAATTCTGTTTTTATCATTTACCTACTCGATGACGAGTAGGAATTAAGCTTGGGGATGCTGATACGTCTCCAATGTATCTATAATTTTTGCTTGTTCCATGATGTTATATTATCATTCTTCGATGTTTTACAATCATTTTATTACAACTTTATATCATTTTTTGTGACTAACCTATTGACATAGTGCCAAAGTGCCAGTTGCTGTTTTTGCTTGTTTTTTACTTCGCAGGAAACCAGTACCAAACGGAGACGAAACACTGCAAGGATTTTTGTGGATTTTTTACGCACCAGAAGAAAGAAGATGGGCCAAAGAACACCAGAAGAGGGGGCCCAGGGTGGCCAGCACCCACCAGGGCGCGCCAGAGGCCCCCTGGCGCAGCCTGGTGGGGGCTGGGCACCTCGGGCACCCCCTCAACCGACTATCGTGCCTATAAATTCCCAGAAAATCCAAAAACCCTAGAGTAGTCGAAGAAACACAATTCCAGCCGCCGCAAGTTCCAGAACCGCGAGATCCAATCTAAACACCATCACGGAGGGATTCATCTTCCTCATAGGTGCCTCTCCGATGATGCGTGAGTAGTCCACCATATACCTACGGGTCCGTAGGCAGTAGCTAGATGGCTTCTTCTCTCTCTCTTATGATTCTCAATACAATGGTCTCTTGGAGATCTATTTGATGTAAACTTTTGCGGTGTGTTGATCCCATGAATTTTGAGTTCATGATCAGTTTCTATCCATGAATATTATTTGAGTCTTCTTTGATCTCTTATATGCATGATTACTTATAGCCTCATATTTCTTCTCCGAATCTTTGGTTTAGTTAAGCCGACTAGATCGATTTTTCTTGCCATGGGAAGAGGTGCTTTGTGATGGGTTCGATCTTGCGGTGTTCTTTCCCAGTGACAGAAGGGGCAGCAAGACACAGATGTATCATTGCTATTAAGGATAACAAGATGGGGTCTATTCCTACATGAATAGATCTTGTCTACATCATGTCATCGTTCTTATTGCATTACTCCGTTTTTCCATGAACTTAATACACTAGATGCATGCTGGATAGCGGTCGATGTGTGGAGTAATAGAGGTAGATGCAGGCAGGAGTCGGTCTATGTATCTTGGACGTGATGCCTATATAATGATCATCGCCTTGGATATCGTCATGACTATTCGATTTTCTATCAATTGCCCAACAGTAATTTGTTCACCCACTGTGCGCTATACTCATGAGAGAAGCCACTAGTGAACCCTACGGCCCCCGGGTCTACTTTTCCATCATATTGCTTTCCGATCTACGTTTTTTGCAGTCTTTGTTTTCAGATCTACAAAACCAAAAACCCAAAAATATATTTCTGCATATTTACTCTTTTTATTTGTGTTCTTGAGAGATCTATCTCTCCTATCTATCACTACCTAATCTATCTTATTACCGTAGAGAGATTGACAACCTCTCTTTCGCGTCAGGTTGCAAGTATTTGTTGTTTGTGTGCAGGTGCTGCTTATTGGGTGGTGGTGATCCTCCTACTGGTTCGATAACCTTGGTTTCATAACTGAGGGAAATACTTACCGTCGCTGTGCTACATCATCCCTTCCTCTTTGGGGAAATACCGACGCAGTCCAAGCCACGTCATGTACCCTCAAGAACACTTTGCCTATTACTAGAGATTGTTTTGGCCTGTACTTTGCCACAAAAGGATTGGGCTACCTTGCTGCACCTTGTTTACCATTACCGTTACTTGCTCGTTACAAATTATCTTGCTATCAAACTATCTGCTACCTACAATTTCAGTGCTTGCGGAAATTACCTTGCTGAAAACCGCTTGTCATTTCCTTCTGCTCCTCGTTGGGTTCGACACTCTTACTTATCGAAAGGACTACGATTGTCCCCTATACTTGTGGGTCATCATGATTCTTTTCTGGCGCCGTTGCCGGGGAGTGAAGCACTCTTGGTAAGTGCAAATCGGTAAGGGAAAACTTATACTACGTGCTGAAATTTATTGCTACTTGCTACTATGGAAAACAATCCTTTGAGGGGTTTGTTCGGGGTATCTTCACCTCGACCGGAACCACAATTAGTTTCCCCTCAACCTAGTGCACCTACTGAAAATATTGGTTATGAAATTCCTTCGGGTATGGTAGAACAACTGCTTGCTAAACCTTATGCAGGAGATGGAACTGAACATCCTGATATGCATCTATTATATGTGAACGAAATTTGTGGATTATTTAAGCTTGCAGGTTTTCCCTTTATCTTTGGAGGGAAAAGCATTGACATGGTATAGGCTATGTGATGATCTTGGATCGTGGAACTGGATTCGTTTGCAATTGGAATTCCACCAAAAGTTTTTATCCCATGCATCTAGTTCATCATTATCGGAATTATATATATAATTTTTGGCCTCGTGAAGGAGAAAGTATCGCTCTAGCTTGGGGGAGGCTTAAGTCAATGCTATATTCAATCTCCAATCATGACATTCCGAGAGAAGTTATCATTCAGAATTTTTATGCTCGGCTTTCTCATAATGATCAATCCATGCTCGATACTTCTTGTGTTGGTTCTTATATGAAGAAGACTATTGAATTCAAGTGGGATCTCTTAGAAAGAATTAAACGCAACTCTGAAGATTGGGAACTCGACGAAGGTAATGAGTCAGGTATAAAGCTTGAGTTTGATTGTGTTAAATCTTTTATGAATACCGATACTTTTCACAAGTTTAGCACTAAATATGGACTTGACTCTGAGATAGTAGCCTCTTTCTGTGAAGCATTTGCTACTCACGTTGATCTCCCTAAGGAGAAGTGGTTTAAATATCATCCCCTATTAAAGAAGAAATTAAAGAACCGATCATAGCTAAATAAGAAACCATCATTTATAATGTTGATCCAGTTGTGCCTACCGCTTATATTGAAAAACCACCTTTCCCTGTTAGGATAAAGGAACATGCTAAGGTATCAACTGTGGTTCGTAAGAGTAATATAAGAACACCTAAGCCCCCTGAGCAAATTAAAGTAGAACCTAGTGTTTCTATGGTTAAAGATCTCTCGGTAGAAAATATTGATGGGCATGCTATCTACTTCTGTGATGAAACTGCTAGAATTGCTAAACCCGATGAAAAAGATAAACATAGACCCATAGAAGGCATGCCCGTTGTCTCAGTCAAAATAGGAGATCATTGCTATCATGGTTTATGTGATTTGGGTGCTAGTGTGAGTGCTATCCCTTTTACCTTATACCAAGAAATGATGGATGAAATAGCACCTACTGAAATAGAAGATATTGATGTTACTATTAAACTTGCTAATACAGACACTATCACACCACTTGGGATTGTTAGAGATGTTGAAGTCTTGTGTGGGAAAGTGAAATACCGTACTGATTTTCTAGTCCTTGGTTCCCCACAAGACGATTTTGTCCCATTATCGTTGGTAGACCTTTCTTGAGCACCATCAACGCTAAGATAGATTGTGAAAACAAACTGTCGGTGTCAGTTTTGGTGGTGTGTCTCATGAGTTTAATTTTTCCAAGTTTAGTAGACAACCTCGTGATAAAGCGTTATCTAGTAAAGATGAAATAATTGTTCTTGCTTCTATTGCTGTGCCTCCCATCGATCCATGAGAACAATATTTGCTTGACAATGAAAATGATATGCACTTGCGTGAAAGAAATGAAATAGATCAAATCTTCTTTGAACAACAACCTCTTCTGAAACACAATTTGCCTATTGAAACCCTTGGAGGTCCTCCTCCACCTAAAGGTAATCCTGTGTTCGAATTAAAGCAATTGCCTGACACTTTGAAGTATGCTTATCTTGATGAGAAAAAGATATATCATGTTATTATTAGTGCTAACCTTTCAGAATATGAAGAAGAAAGATTATTAAAAGTTCTAAGGAAGCACCGGGCTGCTATTGGATATACTCTTGATGATCTTAAGGGCATTAGTCCCACTCTATGTCAGCACAAGATTAATATGGAACCTGATGCTAAACCCGTTGTTGATCACCAACGACGACTGAATCCTAAGATGAAGGAAGTGGTAACAACTGAAATATTAAAGCTTCTGGAAGCAGGTATAATCTATCCTATTGCTGATAGTAGATGGGTAAGTCCCGTTCATTGTGTCCCTAAGAAAGGAGGTATTACCGTTGTTCCTAATGATAAGAATGAACTCATCCCACAAAGAATTGTTACTGGCTATAGGATGGTAATTGATTTCAGAAAATTAAACAAAGCTACTAGAAAAGACCATTACCCTCTGCCTTTCATTGATCAAATGCTAGAAATAGTATCTAAGCACACACACTTTTGCTTCATAGATGGATATTCTGGTTTCTCTCAAATACCTGTGTCACAATCCAATCAAGAGAAAACCACTTTTACTTGCCCTTTTGGAACCTATGGTTATAGACGCATGCCTTTTGGTTTATGCAATGCACCTGCTACCTTTCAAAGATGTATGACTGCTATATTCTCTGATTTTTGTGAAAAGATTGTGGAGGTTTTCATGGATGATTTTTCCGTTTACGGAACTTCTTTTATTGATTGCTTAACCAACCTTGATCAAGTTTTGCAGAGATGTGAACAAACTAATCTTGTCTTGAACTGGGAGAAGTGCCACTTTATGGTTAATGAAGGCATTGTCTTGGGGCATAAAATATCTGAACAAGGTATTGAGGTGGATAAAGCTAAAGTTGATGCAATTGAGAAAATGCCATGTCCTAAAGATATTAAAGGTATTCGAAGTTTCCTTGGTCATGCTGGTTTTATAGGAGGTTCATTAAAGGCTTCTCCAAAATTTCTAGGCCTCTTACTAATCTTTTGCAAAAGGATATTCCTTTTGTTTTTGATGATGATTGTGCGGAAGCCTTTGAAACACTCAAGAAAGCCTTAACCTCTGCACCTATTGTTCAACCACCTGATTTGAACTTGCCTTTTGAAATTATGTGTGATGCTAGTGATTATGATGTTGGTGATGTTCTAGGACAAAGAGTTGATAAGAAATTGAATGTTATCCATTATGCTAGTAAAACTCTAGACAGTGCTCAACGAAATTATGCTACTACTGAAAAAGAATTCTTAGCAGTTGTGTTTGCCTGTGATAAATTTAGATCCTATATTGTCAATTCCAAAGTTATTGTTCACACCGATCATGCTGCTATATGATACCTTATGGAAAAGGAAGATGCTAAACCTAGACTCATTAGGTGGGTTCTCTTACTTCAAGAATTTGACTTACACATCGTTGATAGGACGGGAGCTGAGAACCCCGTAGCTGATAACTTGTCTACGTTAGAAAATATTCTTGATGACCCACTACCTACAGATGATAGTTTCCCCGACGAATAGTTAGCTGCAATAAGTGTTTCACAAAACACCCCTTGGTATGATGATTATGCTAATTACATTGTCACTAAATATATACCACCTAGCTTCACATACCAACAAAAGAAAAAATTCTTCTATGACTTGAGACATTACTTTTGGGATGACCCACATCTTTATAAAGAAGGAGTAGATGGTATTATTAGGCATTGTGTACTTGAGCATGAACAGGAACAAATCCTATGGAAATGTCATTCCGAAGCTTATGGAGGACAACATGCGGGAGATATAACTACTCACAAGGTATTGCTATCTGGTTTTTATTGGCCTACTCTCTTCAAAGATGCTCGTAAGTTTGTCTTGTCTTGTGATGAATGTCAAAGAATAGGTAATATCAGTAAGCATTAGGAAATGCCTATGAATTATTCACTAGTTGTTGAACCATTTGACGTTTGGGGTTTTGATTATATGGGACCTTTTCCTTCCTCTAACGGGTACACTCATATTTTGGTTGATGTTGATTATGTCACTAAGTGGGTAGAAGCTATTCCAACTAGTAGTGCTGATCACCATACCCCCATTAAAATTCTTAAAGAGGTTATCTTCTCGAGGTTTGGAGTCCCTAGATATTTAATGACTGATGGTGGTTCACACTTTATTCATGGTGCTTTATGCAAAATGCTTTCTAAATATGATGTTAACCATAGAATTGCATCACCCTATCATCCTCAATCTAGTGGTCAAGTAGAACTTAGCAATAGAGAAATAAAATTAATATTACAAAAAACTGTCAATAGGTCTCGTAAGAATTGGTCTAAGAAATTAGTTGATGCACTTTGGGCTTATAGAACAGCTTATAAAAATCCTATGGGTATGTCTCCATATAAAATGGTGTATGGAAAAGCTTGTCATTTGCCTCTAGAATTAGAACATAAAGCATTTGGGGCAATTAAAGAACTTAACTATGATTTCAAACTTGCCGGTGAGAAGAGGCTATTTGATATTAGCTCACTTGATGAATGGAGAACCCGAGCCTATGAAAATGCAAAATTATTCAAAGAAAAAGTAAAAAGATGGCATGACAAAAGAATCCAAAAGCGGGAATTCAAAATAGGAGACTATGTTCTTTTGTTCAACTCTCGTTTAAGATTTTTGCAGGTAAGCTCCTCTCCAAATGGGAAGGTCCTTATATTATCGAAGAGGTTTATCGTTCTGGAGCTATCAAGATTAATAATGCTGAACGTACTAACCCGAAGGTGGTCAATGGACAAAGAATTAAGCACTATATCTCAGGTACGCCTATTAACATTGAAAGCAATGTTATCCAAACCATGACACCGGAGGAACACATAAAAGAAACCTTCTGGAACACTCCAGAATTCTGAAAAATAAGAGGTACGTGATACGGTAAGTAAACGGACTCCGAAAAATCCGCAAAAATATTTTTTTCAGTTTTGGAATATTAGAAAATTTTGGAAATAAAGAAATAAACTGGAAGGTGATCGAGGTGAGCACGATACACCAGGGCGCGCCAGGTACCCCTGGGCGCGCGCCCTGGTGGGTTGTGCCCACCTCGGACACCTTCCCGACTCCGTTTTCCTTCCATATGCTTGTTTTCCAAGAATAAAAATTCTCTATATATACCCCCCGACTGTTTTGATGACCACATTGCAGAAAAATCCTCTGTTCTTGTTTCATACTGTTTTCCTGACAGATCTGAAAATATGTCGTCTCAAGATCCGTAGGGGGAGAGCCATGATCGCTATATTTCAGACCCAAAGATCTTTAGGGAAATTTACCCCTATCTCTGGACATCGGAGGAGGAGGAAGATGCTACCATGAAGGAAACAAAAGATGATAGCTCTGAGGAAGAGGATGATCCATTACCTCAACCTGGAGACATGCATGTGGAATTCAAGAAGTCAAGCCTCCCTAAAAGATACAAACCTGAGGTCCAATTTATCCCATCTCGTTTCTGCAGGAGAGCAAGGCGGCATTATGCAAAAAGATATTAAAGCTTGAGCTGGAGAATGATAATCTAAGGGAGGAAAATTTTATGCTTAAATATAAGTTGAAGAAGAAGGCTGCATCTACACCACCACCTTCTTCATCACCACCACCAAAGGAGACTTGAGCACACGGGTATGGGCACTCCCCTTGGCTTGAGCCAAGCTTGGGGGAGGTGCCCCGGTATCGTATCACCATCACTTTTATTCACCTTTACCTATTTTTAGTTCAATCTTTAGTTTTCCTTTGCTTTAGTTGAATAAAAGTTTAGTATGATCTATTTTCGTGTGTTAGTTTCGTGGCCTATCTATCTATGTAATCGAGTGAAAGTTATATAATAAAGTTAGTTTGAGTTTTTGTCTCTCTGCTTTCTTGATGCAATCAAAATAAAGGAAAGAGAAATAAAAGAAAAGAATCATATGCTAATCTTATGGTGAGTAATGACATCACATAAAGAAAAGTATAAGTAGTAAAATTTATTGGAGATTGACAAACATAGCATTGGTCAATGATGCAATTTATGAAAGAATTAGTAAGGGAAGAGAAGATTCACATGCAAATACACTATCTTGGACATCTTTTATGATTGTGAGCCCCCATTAAATATTATATGCCAAAATTGTTGACGTTGGACAAGGAAGACAACGTAATGATTTATGCTTGTTCATATCCACATAGAAGTTATATTGTCATAGATCCTTCTACATGTGGTGCTTGCTCAATATCTTTGCTAGCCAAAAATTCCGCACTAAGTAGAGATACTACCTGTGCATCCAAAAACCCAAAACCACACTCATTCCTTGAGACTCCACTATACCTACCTACGGATCGAGAAAGATCCTTCAAGTAAGTTGTCATCGGTGCAATAAGGCAATAAAAATTGCTTCTAAAAGTGTTTTTATCAATTAGTGTAAGAGAAAACTGAGCGCTATACGAACTTATGATGGCAAAGTAATAAAAGCGACAGACTGCATAATAAAGGTTGCTATCATAGGGGGCAATATAGCATGATGTTCTTTTACATTAAGGGATTGGGCATACAAACCAATAAGCGCATGACAACCTCTGCTTCCCTCTGCAAAGGGACTATCTTTTACTTTTATGTATTTACTTTTATGCAAGGGTCAAAGTATTCTTCCCTATTCCTTTTTACTTTTTGTTTTTGCAAGCATCATGTGGTGAGGAAAGATCTAGGCACATATATCCAGTTGGATATGGGTGAGCATGAGTTATTATTGTTGACATCACCCTTGAGGTGAATACGTTGGGAGGCGAAACTATAAGCCCCTATCTTCCTATGTGTCCGGTTGAAACTTTTTGTTCATGGGTATGCCGTGAGTGTTAGCAATCATAGAAGACTAAATGATGGTTGAGTATGTAGAATTGCCAAAAGGCTCCGACATGAGACCCTTCCTGAAAATATGATGAATTGTAGTTGCAAAGTTGACTGAGAACATAGTTTGTTAGTTTTCAATCAGGTTTATGCTTCATACTTCTATGTTGTGATGAATTCTTACTTGTGCATAAGAAGTTATATGATGAAAATATATTGAATAAGTTTTATGTTAGGATTTATTGCTGTTATGATAATACGCACGATGCTACTATGTCCGTATTTTGTTATTATCGACACCTCTCTCTCAAATCATGTGGACATGCTTTTCAATATCGGCTTTTGCTTGAGGACAAGCGAGGTCTAAGCTTGGGGGAGTTGATACGTCCATTTTGCATCATGATTTCCTACTGTTATTTATTATGTTTTGTCAAATAATAATACTTTAAGGAGTGATTCTAATGCCTTTTCTCTCATAATATGCAAGGTTTACACAAAGAGGGAGAATAACGGCAGCTGGAATTCTGGACCTGAAAAAAGCACATCAGAGATATCTATTTTGCACAACTCCAATGAAGCTGAAATTTTACGGAGATTATTTTTGGATTAAATAAAAAATACTAGAGCAGAAAACTACCGGAGGGGGCAACCCTGGTGGGCACAACCCACCAGGGCGCGCCAGGCCCCCCTGGGCGCGCTCTGATGGGTTGTGGCCTCCTCAGCCAACCTCTGGTGCCCATCTTCTGGTATATAGTCACATTTGACCTAGAAAAAATAAGAGGAGGACTTTCGGGATGAAGCGCCACCGCCTCGAGGCGGAACTTGGGAAGGAGCACTTTTGCCCTCCGGCGGAGCGACTCCGCCGGGGGAACTTCCCTCCCGGAGGGGGAAATCGAAGCCATCGTCATCACCAACACCCCTCTTATCTTTGGGGGGCCAATCTTCATCAACATATTCAACAGCACCATCTCCTCTCAAACCCTAGTTCATCTCTTGTGTTCAATCTTTGTACCGGAACCTCAGATTGGTACCTGTGGGTGACTAGTAGTGTTGACTACCTTGCGTAGTTGATTACTATATGGTTTATTTGGTGGAAGATTATATGTTCAGATCCAATATGCTATTCAATACCCCTCTGATCTTGAGCATGATTATTATTTGTGAGTATTTACCTTTGTTCTTGAGGTCACGGGAAAGTCACGTTGCAAGTAATCATGTGAATTTGATATGTGTTTGATATTTTGATGATATGTATGTTGTGATTCCCTTAGTGGTGTCATGTGAACGTCGACTACATGACACTTCACCATTCATGGGCCTAAGGGAATGCATTGTGGAGTAGTTATTAGATGATGGGTTGCTAGAGTGACAGAAGCTTAAACCCTAGTTTATGCGCTACTTCGTAAGGGGCTGATTTGGATCCAAACGTTTAATGCTATGGTTAGATTTTATCTTAATACTTTTCTCATAGTTGCGGATGCTTGCGAGGGGGTTAATCATAAGTGGGAGGTTTGTTCAAGTAAGAACAGCACCCAAGCACCGGTCCACCCACATATCAAATTATCAAATTAGCGAACACGAATCAAACCAACATGATAAAAGTGACTAGACGAAATTCCCGTGTACCCTCAAGAACACTTTGCCTATTACTAGAGATTGTTTTGGCCTGTCCTTTGCCACAAAAGGATTGGGCTACCTTGCTGCACCTTGTTTACCGTTACCGTTACTTGCTCGTTACAAATTATCTTGCTATCAAACTATCTGCTACCTACAATTTTAGTGCTTGCAGAAATTACCTTGCTGAAAACCGCTTGTCATTTCCTTCTGCTCCTCGTTGGGTTCGACACTCTTATTTATCTAAAGGATTACGATTGATCCCCTATACTTGTGGGTCATCAGTGCTTCCGCGACTTCAGCTGCTACCACATCTCGATACATCTTGTCCACATAGATAACTGCATCCTTTTTATCAGATGGTATGGAGATGATTCCCACGGGCCCTGGCATCTTCAAGGTGTTATAAGCATAGTGGGATGCTACCATGAACTTTGCCAGAGCTGGGCGACCAAGAATTCCATTTTAAGGCAGGGGAAGTTCGACCACATCAAACACCACTTTCTCAGTCCGGTAGTTCAACTCCCCGCCAAACGTCACAGGCAAAGTGATCTTTCCCTTGGGTCGGCTCCTGCCGGGGTTGACTCCTTGGAATGTTCTCGTAGCCTTGAGCTCTCCATCAGGGATCTGCAGCCTTTCAACCACCTTAGGGGAGATTAAGTTCAACACCGCCCCACCGTCAACTAACATCTTGGTTACTTTGAGGTTGCGGACTGTTGGGGAAACCAACAACGGCAAACATCCGACCGTAGTGGTGCGGCCAGGATGATCCTCTTCATCAAAGATGATAGGCGTGCGGGACCATTTGAGTGGTCTTCTGGACTCAGCGGCTGGCTCAACGGCGTTGATCTCACGCGCCCACTGCTTGAGCTGGCGGTGAGAGGAATGCAAGGATGCACCCCCGTCAACACACATGGCATTGATCTCACTGGATTCTTCATCATCACTCATGTCGTCTTCTTCTTTCTTCTCACGGCCCCTAGCAGGTTTTTCCTTCTGCTGAGGGGCCTTGCCGCGGCGGCCTCCTCTACCACCACGGCCTTTTCCGGCAGCACCATCTTGGCCTCTCTCCTTGTCACGCTTCTCGTATTCAGACTTCTGCTTTTCAGCAAGCTGCTCAACTTGGCGGCATTCTTGGAGATCATGGCCTTTGGTGCGGTGGATCTTGCAGTACGGCCCATCGGACTATCCGTTTTTCTCTGCTGCTGCGGCCTCCCGGCAATCAGCGCATGCGGCAGCTTCCTTGCCGGGGATCTTGGCCTTGGCCTTCTTGCAGGCAGCGAGATTACCAGAGCTCTCGACGGCCAATACTGCTTTTCCCTTGCGCTTCTTGTTGCGCCTCCGGCTTTTCCCCTTCGGGCCAGGGGCATCGTCGTCGTCGTCAGAGTCGATTTCGACGCCAGCCTCCTCTCCGGGGAGTCGCCTTCCTTCCTCAGCACGAGCACACTTGTCCGCCAATGTGTACAACTCATTGACGGTCTTGGGGAGCTTCACATTCATCTTGGCCCGCATCCTCCTGTTGCGCACGTTCGAATGGAACGCGGCAATCATGGTTGCGGGGTGTATCTCCGGAATGTTGCGGTGTACCCGACTGAACCTCTGGATGTACTTTCGTAGGGTTTCTCCTTCCTTCTACGGAAGGACTTGCAGGTCGCTGGGTTGTCCTGGCTCCTGGTGGCCACCTCTGAAGGCGCCGACAAACTCGTTGCACAAGTCAGCCCATGACGAAATAGAGTTCTCCGACAGGTGCATCAGCCACGATCTCACATTTGGCTTGAGTGCCAAAGGGAAATAATTGGCGAGCACCTTCTCATCTCTTCCTCCAGCGGCCTGAACGGCTATCGTGTAGATGCCCAGGAACTCCGCCGGATTCAGCTTCCCATCGTCTTTCTCTGTCAGCTCAGGCTTGAAGGCTCAGGTCGATGACCAGCGGACCTGTCACAACTCGCGAGTGAAGGCAAGGCACCCAACCTCATAAGGCAGGTACCCGCCAACACTGGGCGCGGGGTCTCTAGCACCCGGGCCGTTGTGCCTGTTGGATTGGCGGTGTGCTTCCCGGCGTCGCTCTATGGTGACACGCGCGTCTTCCCTTCGCCGGTCGTCCAGGACACGCCGCTGGTCCCGGTGATCGTGTGAACCGGACGAGACCATAGACGCCTCATCGGGCTCGTCGGCACGTGGAGCTTGTTGTGGCTGCCTCTGGGCCCATTGTTGTGAAGGGGATTGCACCGTTGGCACGGCCCCCTCGACGCGACCATTAGCCCTGGCCGCCGTTGCCATCCGCAGGTATCTCGACAGCTCTGCATGCTGTGATTTGCTGGCTTCGATGAAGCCGATCAAACTCTGGATGGTGGCTCTCCATTCGTCCATCTTGTCAGCCGCCGGTGGGAAGTTTAGCAGTAGTTGGGCCCACTCCATCGCTTCTGCTGCCGTGGTCGGCATGGCTAAGGAGGCGGACCGCGAAGTCACTTGACTCCTTGTGGAACCAAGAGGAGCGTCGCTGCGTCCCTATCGCCGTGCACCAGTAGCTGAGGCGGTTTGACATGGAGGAGGTCGAGGTCGCGGGTCTACGGCCCCGTTTGGCGCTCCGTCTTGCTCCGGGCGAAGCGCGTGCCCAGCAGCCACGCTTGTGACAGGCGCTGCTGAAGGATCATGGCTATCCCCAGATTGGGCACCGCTGTTGCGGCCACGGCCACCAGTCCGATGGGGAGGTGGAGACTGAACATTTTCCCCTCCCGTGGCACTAGGGCCGATCTCGCCAAGATGTTCTTGCCGTTGTTCCTCTTGAGCGTTCCTTGCTCCAGCTTCGGCCGTGGGGGACACGGCGGTGGCGCCGCCCGCGCCATTCGCGTCGCCCACGACGCCCGCCTCATTCGCCGCCGCAGCAGCGCCAATGGCGCCCGCGGCCGCGTGCGAGGGGGCCTTCATAGTGGAGGGATGCGCTGCCGCGCCGGTCTTCTTCTTGGGAGCCATGGATGAAGAAGACGACGATGAAGATTGACATGCCACTCACGAACTCAGGTTCGCGCAAATGACGCACCCCCTACCTGGCACACCCAAGATGTCGGGGCAGGATGCACACGATCACCTATGGGGCTACGAGCCCCTTTGTGGTTCAGCGGGGGAGAGGCCACGTTGGACAAAGAGCAGAGCTAGTGAGACGGCGCGGCGATGAGACACTGGTGTTTTAGGTTCGGGCTGTTGAGAAGCGTAAAACCCTACTCCTGCTTTGGTGGATTGATCAGAGGAACACGAAGCACGTGCAGCGCTCAAACCCGGCAAGGTCGCCTTCGGGGGAGCTGCTACGCGAGTACAAGTGTCCAAAGTTCTGAATCTTGAGCTAGGTTGCCTTGGGCCTCCTTTTATAGGTCAAGGGGCAACCACAGTGGCAAAACATACTTTATCTAGTGATTAGATAGCTAACAGTGCTATCATACCTAATTATGGCACTTAGGAAAAAATGCCATAAATGCTAGTCTAGGTGGAGTGCGGGGGTGCAACCCCGGCAAGCTCTTACCACCGCTTGTCTGCTTGTTGCTTAGTATCTTGACACGCCTTTGTACGGGTGTCAAATGGATGTGATCTGCCTTCCGGTGCGTCGCCACGTGCTTAGCGAGAGCCACTTAGCCACCAGAGGGCTTGACACCGCATCAACAACTGACTGGTGTTGCATTGTGGTGGAGCGGTGGCCGATCGACTCGCGCGTGCCGGGGGACGGCCTGCCGGGCCTTCTTGAAGGTGTGCGCGCCTCGGTCCCCGGCAGGCACCGGGGCCGTGGCTGGCGCGGCTCGGTCCCCGACAAGCACAAGAGCAAGGAGTTCATCGTTACTAACGAGCCTATTACCTTTTGGAGGGTGGTGCTGTTGGAAATATGCCCTAGAGGCAATAATAAATTGGTTATTATTATATTTCCTTGTTCATGATAATCTTTTATTATCCATGCTATAATTGTATTGATTGGAAACTCAAATACATGTGTGGGTACATAGACAACACTGTGTCCCTAGTAAGCCTCTAGTTGACTAGCTCGTTGATCAAAGATGGTTAAGGTTTCCTAGCCATTGACATGAGATGTCATTTGATAACGGGATCACATCATTAGGAGAATGATGTGATGGACAAGACCCAAACTACGAACGTAGCATATGATCGTGTCAGTTTATTGCTATTGTTTTCTGCATGTCAAGTATCTGTTCCTTTGACCATGAGATCATGCAACTCCCTGACATCGGAGGAGTACCTTGTGTGTATCAAACGTCGCAACGTAACTGGGTGACTATAAAGGTGCTCTACAGGTATCTCCGAGGATGTCTGTTGGGTTGGCATGGATCAAGACTGGGATTTGTTACTCCGTGTGACGGAGAGGTATCTCAGGGCCCACTCGGTAATACAACATCACAATGAGCCTTGCAAGCAATGTGACTAAAGTGTTAGCCACGAGATCTTGTATTACGGAACGAGTAAAGAGACTTGCCGGTAACGAGATTGAACTAGGTATAGAGATACCGACGATCGAATCTCGGGCAAGTAACATACCGAAGAACAAAGGGAACAGTATACGGGATTAACTGAATCCTTGACATAGAGGTTCGACCGATAAAGATCTTCGTAGAATATGTAGGAGCCAATATGGGCATCCAGGTCCCGCTATTGGTTATTGGCCGTAGAGGTGTCTCGGTCATGTCTACATAGTTCTCGAACCCGCAGGGTCTACACACTTAATGTTTGGTGACGATTAGTATAGTTGAGTTATTTTGTTGGTGACCGAAGGTTGTTCGGAGTCCCGGATAAGATCCCGGACATGACGAGGATCTCCGGAAGAGTCCGGAGGTAAAGATTGATATATGTGATAATAGTGTTTTGATCTCCGGAAGGGTTCCGGAATTCACCGGAAGGGGTTCCGGATGTTTACCGAAGTGTTCGGGTGCAGCAACACTTTATATGAGCCAAAGGGATAAAGCCCACGAGGTATTGGAAAGTGCAAAAGGAAGTTTTGCTGCTGCCTTAAGCGGTACTACCGCTGGTAAGGCAGTACTACCGCGTAAGCGGTACTACCGCTTGTATGAAGCGGTACTACCGCATAAGCGGTACTACCGCTTGTGTGAAGCAGTACTACCGCTCAAGCTGTACTACCGCTCGTGAGCGGTACTACCGCTTGTGCGCGATACTGCTGGAATCCAAGTTGGACTCTTTCCCTGCGGGCCAAACCGACCTTGTGCGGGCAAAACCGACCGGGAGGAGGCTTTTACTCCAAGTTTAGACCCCAAGGCTCAACATATAAATAGAGGGGCAGGGCTAGCACACGGGACACATCAAGATTTCCCAAGCCGTGTGTCGGCAACCCTAACCCTCTAGTTCTCCCGTCATAATCTCCGTAGTGCTTGGCGAAGCCCTGCAGAGATTGTTCCTCACCACCATCACCACGCCGTCGTGCTGCCGGAACTCATCTACTACTTCACCATCGCTCGCTGGATCGAGGAGGTAAAGGCGTCATCAAGCCGTACGTGTGTTGAACGCGGAGGTGCCGTCCGTTCGGCACTAGTTCGTGATCGGATCGAGGGACGACTTGCGATTTGGATCGCGGAGACGTTCGACTACATCAACCGCGTTTCTTAACGCTTCCGCTTAGCGATCTACAAGGGTATGTAGATTCACTCTCCCTCTCGTAGATGCTCATCACCATGGATAGATCTTGTGTGTGCGTAGGAAATTTTTTGTTTCCCATGCAACGTTCTCCAACAGTGGCATCTGAGCTAGGTCTATGCGTAGATGAGATCTCGAGTAGAACACAAACGAGTTGTGGGCGTGGGTGTATACATATTGCTTGCCGTTACTAGTTGATACTTGATTCGGCGGTATTGTGAGATGAAGCGGCCCGGACCAACATTACTCGTACGCTTACGAGAGACCGGTTCCTTCAACTGACATGTAACTTCGTTGCATAAAGATGGCTAGAGGGTGTCTGTCTCTCTCACTTTAGTTGAATCGATTTCAATGAAGAGGGTTCTTTTAGAAGATTAAAAAGCAATCACTACACCACGTTGTGGTTTTGCGTAGGTAAGAACGGTTCTTGCAAACCCGTAGCAACCACGTAAAATTTGCAACAACAATTAGAGGACGTTTAACTTGTTTTTGCAGGGTATGTTGTGATGTGATATGGCCAATTACATGATGAGATATATGTGATGTATGAGATGATCATGTGTTGTATATAATATCATGACTTGCATGTCGATGAGTACGGCAACTGGCAGGAGCCATAGAGTTGTCTTTAATTATTTTCGCCGTTTTTGCTTTACTTTATCGCAATGAGTTAGAAATAGTCGTGGAACCAACAGTCGGCGCGACAACCTCATGGCGACACGTTGATGGAGATCAAGATGATGGAGATCATGGTGTCATGCCGGTGACGATGGAGATCATGCCGGTGCTTTGGAGATGGAGATCAAAAGCACAAGTTCATGGTCATATCATGTCACTTATGAATTGCATGTGATGTTAATCCTTTTATGCATCTTATTTTGCTTAGGACGACGGTAGCATTATAAGGTGATCCCTCACTTAAATTTCAAGATAAAATTGTGTTCTCCCCGAGTGTGCACCGTTGCGAAAGTTCATCGTTTCGAGACACGCCGTGATGATCGGGTGTGATAGACTCTACATTCACATACAACGGGTGTAAGCCATGTTGCACGTGCGGAACACTCGGGTTAAACTTGACGAGCCTAGCATGTACAGACATGGCCTCGGAACACAAGAGACCGAAAGGTCGAACATGAGTCATATAGTAGATATGATCAACATGAAGATGTTCACCATTGAAACCACCTCAACTCACGTGATGATCGGACTTGAGTTGGTGGATTTGGATCATGTTACACTCGAATGACCGGAGGGATGTCAATTTGAGTGGGAGTTTTTTAAGTAATATGATTAACTAAACTCATTATCTAGAACAATAGTCTAAGTTGTCTTTGCTATATTTATGTTTTAGATCATGGCTCGCGCAGTAGCACCCCTGAATTTTAATGCGTTCCTAGAGAAAGCTAAGCTGAAAGATGATGGAAGTAACTTTGTGGACTGGGCCCGTAATCTAAGGATTATCCTTACGGCTTCCCAGAAGGCTTATGTCCTTGATGCACCGCTTGGTGATCCACCCGCTCCAGTTGAGTCTCTAGACGTTGTGAATGCCTGGCAGGCTCGTTCTGAAGATTACTCAATAGTTCAATGTGCAATATTGTATGGCTTAGAACCGGGACTTCAAAGACGTTTTGAACGTCATGGAGCATATGAGATGTTCCAGGAGTTGAAGTTTATCTTTCAGAAGAATGCCCGGATCGAGAGATATGAGATCTCCGATAAGTTCTATGCTTGCAAGATGGAGGAGAACGGGTCTATCAGTGATCACGTACTCAGAATGTCTGGGTACTCCACCCGTCTGGCTGAATTGGGGATGCCCCTTCCGCCAGAGGCTATCACTGACAGAGTTCTTCAATCATTGCCACCTAGCTACAAGAGCTTCGTGTTGAACTATAACATGCACGGGATGAACAAGTCAGTCGCCGAGCTGTTTGCAATGCTGAAAGCCGCTGAGTCTGAAATTCAGAAGGAGCATCAAGTGTTGATGGTCAATAAAACCACTAGTTTCAAGAAAAATGGCAAGGGTAAGAAGGGTAACTCCAAGAAGAGTGGCAAAGCAGTTGCTCCTCTCGTGAAGAAACCCAAGGCTGGACCCAAACCAGAAACTGTGTGCTTTCATTGCAAGGGAACTGGACACTGGAAGCGGAACTGCCCCAAGTATTTGGCTGACAAGAAGGCGGCCAACAACAAACAAGGTATATATGATATACATGTTATTGATGTGTACCTTACCAACTCTCGTTGTAGTGCCTGGGTATTTGATACCGGTGCGGTTGCTCATATTTGCAACTCAAAACAGGAACTGCGGAATAGACGGAGGCTGGCAAAGGACGAAGTGACGATGCGCGTGGGAAATGGTTCCAAGGTTGATGTGATCGCCGTCGGCACACTCGCTCTTCGATTACCATCGGGATTAGTGATGAACCTGAATAATTGTTATTTAGTGCCTGCGTTAAGCATGAACATTATATCTGGATCTTGTTTATTGCGAGACGGTTACTCATTTAAATCAGAGAATAATGGTTGTTCTATTTATATGAGTAATATCTTTTATGGTCATGCACCCAATGTGAGGGGTTTATTCTTATTGAATCTCGATAGTAATGATACACATGTTCATAACATTGATTCCAAAAGATGTAGAATTGATAATGATAATACCACTTTCTTGTGGCACTGCCGTTTAGGTCATATTGGCGTAAAACGCATGAGGAAGCTCCATGCTGATGGACTTTTAGAGTCACTTGATTTTGAATCACTTGACACATGTGAGCCATGCCTCATGGGCAAGATGACTAAAACGCCGTTCTCTGGAATAATGGAACGGGCAAGCGACTTATTGGAAATCATACATACTGATGTGTGCGGTCCGATGAGCATTGAGGCGCGCGGTGGTTATCGTTACTTTCTCACCTTCACTGATGACTTAAGTAGATATGGGTATATTTACTTAATGAAACACAAGTCTGAAACATTTGAAAAGTTCAAACAATTTCAGAGTGAAGTTGAGAATCATCGTAACAAGAAGATTAAATTCCTACGATCTGATCGAGGAGGAGAATATCTGAGTTATGAGTTTGGCAGTCACTTAAGACAATGTGGAATTGTTTCACAACTAACACCGCCTGGAACACCACAGCGTAATGGTGTGTCCGAACGTCGTAATCGAACCTTATTGGATATGGTGCGATCTATGATGTCTCTTGCTGATTTGCCACTATCGTTTTGAGGTTATGCATTAGAGACAGCTGCATTCACTTTAAATCGGGCACCATCGAAATCCGTTGAGACGATGCCATATGAACTTTGGTTTGGCAAGAAGCCAAAGCTGTCGTTTCTTAAAGTTTGGGGATGTGATGCTTATGTCAAAAAGCTTCAGCCTGAAAAGCTGGAACCCAAAGCGGAGAAATGCGTCTTCATAGGATACCCAAAAGAGACAGTTGGGTATACCTTCTACCTCGGATCCGAAGGCAAAGTGTTTGTCGCCCAAAACGGAACATTTCTTGAGAAAGAGTTTCTCTCGAAAGAATTGAGTGGGAGGAAGATAGAACTTGATGAGGTTGTTGAACCTTTACTTCAACCTGAAAGTAGCGCAGCGCAGAAAGATGTTTCTGTAGAGCCTACATCAGCTGAAGAGGAAGTTAATGATGATGATCATGAAACTTTGAATCAAGTTGCTATCGAACCTCGTAGGTCGACAAGGACGCGTACTGCTCCTGAGTGGTACGACAACCCTGTCTTAGAGGTCATGTTGTTGGACAATGATGAACCTACGAGCTATGGAGAAGCGATGATGGGCCCGGATTCCGAGAAGTGGCTAGAAGCCATGAAATCCGAGATGGGATCCATGTATGAAAACAAAGTATGGACTTTGGAAGTATTACCTGAAGGGCGTAAAGCCATTCAGAACAAATGGATCTTTAAGAGGAAGACGGACGCGGACGGTAATGTCACCATCTATAAAGCTCGACTTGTGGCAAAGGGTTTTTCACAACTTCAAGGAGTTGACTACGATGAGACCTTCTCACCCGTAGCGATGCTTAAGTCCGTCAGAATCATGTTAGCAATAGCTGCCTTTTTCGATTATGAAATTTGGCAGATGGATGTCAAAATGGCGTTCCTTAACGGTTTCCATAAGGAAGAGTTGTATATGATGCAACCAGAAGGTTTTGTCGATCCAGAGAGTGCTGACAAAGTTTGCATACTCCAGCGATCCATTTATGGACTGGTGCAAGCATCTCGGAGTTGGAATCTTCGCTTTGATGAGGTGATCAAAGCGTTCGAGTTTATACAAGTTTACGGAGAAGCTTCTATTTACAAGAAAGTGAGTGGGAGCTCTATAGCGTTTCTAATATTATATGTGGATGACATATTACTGATTGGAAACAATATAGAAATGTTGGAAAGCGTGAAGGAATATTTGAACAAGAGTTTTTCAATGAAGGACCTAGGAGAAGCTGCTTTCATATTAGGCATCAAGATCTATAGAGATAGATCGAGACGCTTAATAGGACTTTCACAAAGCACATACCTTGACAAAGTTTTGAAGAAGTTCAAAATGGATCAGTCCAAGAAGGGGTTCTTGCCTGTATTGCAAGGTGTGAAGTTGAGTAAGACTCAATGCCCAGTGACTGCAGAAGATAGAGAAAAGATGAGTGCCATCCCCTATGCTTCAGCCATAGGCTCTATCATGTATGCAATGCTGTGCACAAGACCCGATGTCAGCCTTGCCATAAGTATGGCCGGAAGGTTTCAAAGTGATCCAGGAATGGAACACTGGACGGCGGTCAAGAATATCCTGAAGTACCTGAAAAGGACTAAGGACATGTTTCTCGTTTATGGAGGTGATCAAGAGCTCGTCGTAAAGGGTTACGTCGATGCAAGCTTTGACACTGATCCGGATGACTCTAAGTCGCAAACCGGATACGTATTTATTCTTAATGGGGGTGCGGTTAGCTGGTGCAGTTCCAAGCAAAGCGTGGTAGCTGATTCTACATGCGAAGCGGAGTACATCGCTGCCTCGGAGGCGGCGAAGGAAGGTGTCTGGATGAAGGAGTTCATGACAGATCTTGGAGTAGTGCCTAGTGCGCTTAACCCAATGACTCTGTTTTGTGATAATACTGGTGCCATTGCTCTAGCCAAGGAACCAAGATTTCACAAGAGGACCAGACACATAAAGCGACGTTTCAATTCCATCCGCGATTACATCAAGGAGGACGACATAAATATTTGCAAAGTACACACGGATCTGAATGTTGCAGATCCGATGACTAAACCTCTTCCAAGGGCTAAGCATGAACAACACCGGAACTAGATTATTGACTCTAGTGCAAGTGGGAGACTGCTGGAAATATGCCCTAGAGGCAATAATAAATTGGTTATTATTATATTTCCTTGTTCATGATAATCGTTTATTATCCATGCTATAATTGTATTGATTGGAAACTCAAATACATGTGTGGGTACATAGACAACACTGTGTCCCTAGTAAGCCTCTAGTTGACTAGCTCGTTGATCAAAGATGGTTAAGGTTTCCTAGCCATTGACATGAGATGTCATTTGATAACGGGATCACATCATTAGGAGAATGATGTGATGGACAAGACCCAAACTACGAACGTAGCATATGATCGTGTCAGTTTATTGCTATTGTTTTCTGCATGTCAAGTATCTGTTCCTTTGACCATGAGATCATGCAACTCCCTGACATCGGAGGAGTACCTTGTGTGTATCAAACGTCGCAACGTAACTGGGTGACTATAAAGGTGCTCTACAGGTATCTCCGAGGATGTCTGTTGGGTTGGCATGGATCAAGACTGGGATTTGTTACTCCGTGTGACGGAGAGGTATCTCAGGGCCCACTCGGTAATACAACATCACAATGAGACTTGCAAGCAATGTGACTAAAGTGTTAGCCACGAGATCTTGTATTACGGAACGAGTAAAGAGACTTGCCGGTAACGAGATTGAACTAGGTATAGAGATACCGACGATCGAATCTCGGGCAAGTAACATACCGAAGAACAAAGGGAACAGTATACGGGATTAACTGAATCCTTGACATAGAGGTTCGACCGATAAAGATCTTCGTAGAATATGTAGGAGCCAATATGGGCATCCAGGTCCCGCTATTGGTTATTGGCCGTAGAGGTGTCTCGGTCATGTCTACATAGTTCTCGAACCCGCAGGGTCTACACACTTAATGTTTGGTGACGATTAGTATAGTTGAGTTATTTTGTTGGTGACCGAAGGTTGTTCGGAGTCCCGGATAAGATCCCGGACATGACGAGGATCTCCGGAAGAGTCCGGAGGTAAAGATTGATATATGTGATAATAGTGTTTTGATCTTCGGAAGGGTTCCGGAATTCACCGGAAGGGGTTCCGGATGTTTACCGAAGTGTTCGGGTGCAGCAACACTTTATATGAGCCAAAGGGATAAAGCCCACGAGGTATTGGAAAGTGCAAAAGGAAGTTTTGCTGCTGCCTTAAGCGGTACTACCGCTGGTAAGGCAGTACTACCGCGTAAGCGGTACTACCGCTTGTATGAAGCGGTACTACCGCTCAAGCGGTACTACCGCTCGTGAGCGGTACTACCACTTGTGCGCGATACTGCTGGAATCCAAGTTGGACTCTTTCCCTGCGGGCCAAACCGACCTTGTGCGGGCAAAACCGACCGGGAGGAGGCTTTTACTCCAAGTTTAGACCCCAAGGCTCAACATATAAATAGAGGGGCAGGGCTAGCACACGGGACACATCAAGATTTCCCAAGCCGTGTGTCGGCAACCCTAACCCTCTAGTTCTCCCGTCATAATCTCCGTAGTGCTTGGCGAAGCCCTGCAGAGATTGTTCCTCACCACCATCACCACGCCGTCGTGCTGCCGGAACTCATCTACTACTTCACCATCGCTCGGTGGATCGAGGAGGTGAAGGCGTCATCAAGCCGTACGTGTGTTGAACGCGGAGGTGCCGTCCGTTCGGCACTAGTTCGTGATCGGATCGAGGGACGACTTGCGATTTGGATCGCGGAGACGTTCGACTACATCAACCGCGTTTCTTAACACTTCCGCTTAGCGATCTACAAGGGTATGTAGATTCACTCTCCCTCTCGTAGATGCTCATCACCATGGATAGATCTTGTGTGTGCGTAGGAAATTTTTTGTTTCCCATGCAACGTTCCCCAACAGGTGCCTCCTAGATTGGTTAGGTGTCGGTTGGGAGCCTCCTACTTCATGTTGTGGAGTTGAACTAAGAAGTTTGTAAGGTCAAGGAGATCGCCTACTTCGTGAAGATCTACCCATAGTGAGGCTAGTCCTTTGTGGACGGAAGCCGTTATGGAATAGTCAAGGTTGCTACTTCGTGGACCCTTATGGGTGGAGCCCTCCGTGGACTCTTGCGACTGTTACCCTCCGTGGGTTGAAGACTCCATAAATGTGGACGTACGATAGCACCACCTATCGGAAACACGGGAAAAATCTTCGTGTATCCAAATTGCGTTTGATCTTCCTCCCTATCCTCTATTGCATATGCTTGTCTTTACTTTCCGCTGCTATACTTTTAGACATGCATGTGTAGGGTGTGCTTGACTTGCTATCATTGCTAAAATCTGCCAACACTTCAAAATTGGGAAAAGGTAGAAATTTTATTTGGTCAAGTAGTCTAATCACCCCCCCTCTAGACATACTTTTGATCCTACAAGTGGTATCAGAGCTTTGGTCTCCATTGCATTGGTTTCACAACCTAGGAGAGTATGGTGTCTAGTGAGGGAAATTATCACCGTAGAGGTCCATACTTTGATGGTACAAATTTTGCTAGTTGCAAGCACAAAATGAAAATGCATATTCTTGGTCATAACCCCGCTGTTTGGGCTATTGTTCGTGTTGGCTTGCAAGGTGAATTCTTTGGTGATGGAAAGGAACTGGATCGTGAAGCGACTGCGGAAGAATTAAAGATGTTGCAATACAACGCTCAAGCATGTGACATTCTCTTCAACTGCCTATGCCCCGAAGAATTCAACAAAATCAGCCGTCTTGAGAATGCCAAGGAAATTTGGGATACTTTGGTTCATATGCATGATGGTACCAAGTCTGTAAGAGAATCCAACTTGGATGTTCTTCAAAGTCAGCTTGACAATTCAAGATGAAGGATGGTGAAGGAGTCGCAGAAATGTACTCTAGGCTAGCTCTCATCACAAATGAGATTGCCGGCTTAGGAACCGATGAGATGACGGACAAATTCATCATCAAGAAGATACTTAGAGCTTTGGATAAGAGATACGACACCGTGTGCACATTTATCCAAACGATGCCCAACTACAAAGATCTCAAGCCTACGGAAGTCATTGGAAGGATTGTTGCTCATGAGATGACACTCAAAGACAAAGAAGAGCTTCACAACAAGTCTAGCGGTGCTTACAAAGCCACAAGTGATGCTCTCACAACTTCAAGTGACAACCTTGTCACCAATGAAGAGATAAGCCTCATGGTCAAGAAATTCAACAAGTTCTACAAGAATAGAGGCAAAGAATGAAGCTCCAACTCAAGATATGAAGAGAAGCGTTCGTCAAGTCTGGACCGAAACTGCTACAATTGTGGGAAGCCCGGACACTACTCCAATGAGTGCACGGCTCCCTACAAACGAAGAGAAGAGTCACCTAGAAGACGAAGCTCAAGAGATGAATCACCTCGAAGAGAGAGAAGGAGTAGAGATGACCGTTATGAATGAAGACCCTCAAGGAGAAGTAGGGACTCCAAGAAGAAGGACAAGTACACCAAGAGCCACTCAAGAAGAAGACATCAAGCTCACGTTTGTGAATGGGTTTCCGGCTTCGAATCCGATAACCACTCCGAGAGAAGCTATCACTCCAACTCCGACTATAGTCAAGATGAAGGTGTTGCCGGACTTGCACTAGTGACTACTAACTCCTATGACATATTTGATTCACCAAATGAAGGAAGTGGAAGTTGCTTCATGGCTAAAGGCCCCAAGGTATCACACCCCGAGTATCTTTATTTCAATAGTGATGAGGATGATTTGCTTGGAGATGATGACTTGCTCTTTGATAAAGCTAGTGATATTAGTCAAAATGAACTTGATAATTTTCATGTTAGTCAAGATAAGTCGCGTGATGATGATAAGACGGAAATAGAGCGACTAACTAAAGAATTAAACACTCTTATGTTAGGCCATGAATCTACTCTAGAAGATCATAGGGAGCTTGTAAAGACTCATGAGAAGCTACGCTTCGAGAAGCTCACCTTGGAGCAAGAACATGAGTTTCTTAAAGCTATCAATGACGATCTCCGAAAGAAGACTTCATCTTATCTAGCCAAACGATTACTCTTGTCTACATTTATGCCACAAGTTAAACCTAGACAAACTAGTAACAAAGGCAAGAAAGGTTCTTCATCTAGTAGCAACAATAAAAATGCTAAATCTAATGATGTTGCTTCTAGTAGTTCTATTGATTCCACTAATGATGATTCTCTTAGCCAAGTTACACTTGAGCAAGAAAACGATTTATTGAAAGGAATTACAGAGAAAGGTATCTGTCGGAGAAATGACACCTATGGGATCGCGAGGATCCCTTTACGATTCGGCAAGGGGAAGGGTTTGTACAGAGAGCAGATCTGATGATCAACAAGCGGGAATTTTACCCAGGTTCGGGCCGCAAAGATGCATAAAACCCTACTCCTGCTTGGTTGTATTAGATGTGTTCTAGCTCAAGTTCTGGGAGCGCTACAGTACTCAGCTGCTACTCATGCAGAATGGGCTAGAGAAGATCCGATCCCCCTGTAGCTACGCCTTGGGCCTCCTTTTATACGTTCGAAGGGGTCACCAACAGTGGCGTACAGGGCATACATGAGGTGTAAAGATAGCTACAGTGTTATCATACCTAACACTGACGGTTTAGGACAAGAACATTTAATGCTCCGTTGAGGTGTCCCTTAGCGCCTTGGGGATGGGAAAAGAAGCTGTCCCACCAGCACCGCTTAAGCCCATCCACCGCTAGTGCCTGACACGTTACCAGGAGGACAACAGCTAAAGGACAAGCTGATGACCGCACTGGAGCGATGACAGGGCAGCGAAGGCTTGCCGGGTGCGAGCCTTGCCGGGGCCGTGAGCCATCCCGGCAAGATCTTGCCGGGGCTCCAGCCTTTGGTCTTCTATCTTCTGATTATTGCCTTGTCTTGGATGCCTCCTTGACTTTATGAACTTGCATTCGGTTGTCTCCCAATAGGCCTTGCCGCAGGTGTGGCTACAAATGTCCGTGCACAAGTACGGGGTACTAAAGGACCCAATCCTTAGTGCACCTACAGGCGCCCCCGGGCCTGGGCCATACACGGGTGCGAGGCGTTGTTGGGCCAGGCCCAAACAGTGCACGGGCACGCGTGGCAGGAGTTATCCACTGTAATCATTCCATTTACTGCGCCGCCCACGACACCCATTGAATGCGGGACGTGGGGGACGTGCGCAGCGCGGCCGTTATAGCAGCGCGCTCGCGAAGCGTTTCAATATTATTTTAGTAAATAGGCGGCCTCGCGTCCTCCCCATAAAAAAGGAATCCGCAGAGGCGCTGCTCATTTACCTCTTGTCTTTTCCAATCTGGGAACCACCGTCGTCTTCTTCCTCGAGTCGAAACAGAGCCCCTCTCATCCATCCGCGCCTCCACTCCCTCTCCGTCCTCAGCCTCCACAGCCGCCATGCCGCCCAAAGCAAGCAAGGGCAAGGAGGTGGACGCCGCTGTCTCGGAGAACAAGCTGGCGAAGATGCGGAAGGAGCACGTTGTCTTCCCTCCGGCGCTCGACGCGGCCGCCCTAAGGGGGCGGTACCAGATGATGTGGGCGATGGAGACGACAGCGCACCCGGCCACCTCCGTGAGTATAGGTTCTTCCAGGGGCGACTCAAACAAAAATCATTTCTTTGCCGATTACTTCTATTGTGGACTCTGCCCCCCGTTTTCCGACTTCTTCAATGACATCATGCTCACCTACGGCTTCCAACTCTTGGATTTCACGCCGAATGCCGTAACGTGCATGTCAGTCTTCGCTCACCTTTGCGAAAACTTTGCCGGAGTAGTTCCTAGCACCGCTCTTTTCTTCCATTACTTCATTCCCCGTATCCAAAAGGGTGAGGCCCTTTTCGGTTCCATCGCTTGGATCCCACGGCCAGGAACCAAGGAGGTCTATCCGGACGGGGTCTACCGCGAGAAATGGGATGAATGGCGGGCCAGATGGTGCTGGATTCGGGAGGCAAAGATTCCGCCCTTTTGCCTGCCGCGGCAGACAAAGATAATGCGCAGCAACGACTGGAGCGCCCTCGATCCTTACGATAAGAAGCTCATAGTCGCTACTACCAGAATTCACCGCCTCAGAGCTGCCGGGCTCACAGTAGAGATGATAGGTGCCGATTTCCTTCGCCGGCGCATCGCCCCTCTGCAGAACAAGGGGAGGCCAGCTTGGGAGTTCCGAAACGCGGCAGACATCATGAGGTTACGCCCTGGACTGAACAACAACCTGACATTTATGCAGCACGTAGCTCTTTGCCAGAAATTGGTCAGGGGTGATGTGGTGTGCAAACTGCCGGCAGGCATAGTCCCTCTGTGCAACAACTCTACTCTGGGTCCAATCATCGCCATGATGCCGGCGTTTGACGCACATAGCCTTGACGGAACTTGAATTGAGCCACCTGAAGAGCAAGTGCAGCAATTCTTTGATAACCTGACGGAGAGGGCCATCCGCGAAGAAGAGGGCCTCGTCCGCGTCACCACTGAGGAAGAAGTGGCATACATTGCCAGCAGGGCGGAGGAAGCAAATCTTGCCGCGGAGGCCGGCAGTGCTGGCTTCGTGGAAGAAGGAACCAGCGGAGGGGAAGCGCTGCCGGATGAGAATCTTGCCGAGCAGGACGAGACCACAGAAGAGCAGGGCGGCACATCAACTGAAGGCCCTTCTGCTGGAGACGCTGCCGAGGAGGAACTGCACGAGGAAGCCCCGACCCTTGAACCAAGAAAGAGGCGTGTCCTTCGGAGCGCCGCTTCTGGGATCTCGGTCCGCCAAGCTTCTTCGAGCAGTGCAGCCCCCGGCAAGGGGGCAGCCGGCAAGGCCACGCAGCGGCAAGGGGCTCATCAGCAACCCGCGCCCGCCGCAGCCAAGCGGCCTAGGAGCACCCCTCCACCTCCTCCCGTGGCGGAAGTCGACTTCGACCTCTCCGCCTTTAGCTCGGGAGAAGAAGAAGAAGAGTAAGGATCTTGCCGCGTCCTTTACTTTCTGAGTTTTTGGTGTTTTTTTCTTAACTCATTTGTCTTGCTTTGGCCTGTCTCCGCAGGGATACAGAAACTCTGGCGCAGAGGATGGCGAACAGGGCGAAGACCTCGACGGGCGAGGAACCGCTGGCAAGCACCTCTGGTGCGCCGAAGACGATCACCATCAGCCCGGAGCCTAGCCCGCGACGCAGTCCTCGACTCAGCCCCCGGCGCAGCCCCCAGCGTGAGTCTATTACTCACTTTCCGCTGGCAAGTGCCGGGGTGTGCATCTTTACTGCTGACATCACCAGGCGTGCAGGAGGAGAGCAGCGACAAGGAGAACCATCAGAGGCCGCCCCTGATGCGCCGCCTCCATCAACCACGCCGCCTAGGGATGGGTCGCCGGCAAGGACTTCCTCTAGCGTGCTTTATCGCGATGAGGAAGAGCCGGCAAGCATGGGCACCGGCAGCTCTACGCTGGCAACCAATGTTGGCACAGGTATTTGTTATTCTGTTTTCCTTCTTTTTTTGTCTTCTTGAACTTCCATCTCAATCTCATCTTGTTTTGTTTTCTTGGCCCCCAGACATTCCCTCGGTGGAGCATATGGATGGCGATGCTGTCATCGAGGAGACCGCCAGGGATGCTGCCGCCGAGGCTGACAGGATTTCCGCTAACGAGGCCGCCAAGAATGCTGCCGCCAAAGCTGCCAAAGCTGCCAAGAACACTGCCGCCGAGGCCGCCAAGGATGCCAGCGCCGAAGCTGCCAGGGCTGCGCAGGAAGAGGCCGCCAAGGAATCCACCGAGAGGGCCGGCGAGAAGGCTAGAGACCGTACTGACGGCATCCCTGCCGCAGGAGCGCTAGGCGCTACGCTGGACACAGAGCCCCCAGCTGCCGAGGAGGCGGCTGTTGAGGAACAACCATCAACATCCGAAGCTCCCTCATCGAGCAAGTACCTCAAGATTGGCGATAACTTGTTCGTCAGCATCCCAGGCACGGCAAGCACTAGGGCGCCAACTGAAGGGGAAGTCTTTGATGAAGACGCCATTGCCGCTGCTGGGCTCGAGGTCGTTGATGAACCAAGCACCAGTAGCAGCAAATCTGAAGAAGAGAAGCTCCTCAAGGCCATGCGCGACAACTACCAGAAGCTCCAAGCACTCCACTGCGCCCGGAAGGAGAAACTAGACTCCAGGGCCGCGGTTGTCGACAAGGTTGAAGCAGATCTCCAGAAACGCGTTGAGGAGACGCAGGCCTGGTTTGCCGAAGCTTTTCAGGAGTTGAGGACTGGCCAAGAGCAGCTGAGCCGAAGGTGGGACGAGCTCCTCATGAAGCAGTCCGACGTTGAGCAGGCACAGGAAGATGCCAAACAACAGGCCGCCACAGAGGAAGCACGCCTAAGAGAGCTCCGTGTCGGGCTTGAGGCTCATGCTGACGACCTGACCGCTCGCGAGAAGGCACTTGCCGACAAGCTCCGCGCCAAAGACGAGGAGATTGAAAAGCTTGTCGCGCAGCGGACCCAAGATCTGGAGCTGAAGCACAAGGAGGCACTCGAGGCTCTGACTGTAGATCATGCCGGCAAGCTGAAGGAGGCCGTCGATGCCGCCAAAGCTGCAGAGGCCACCAAGGACAAGCTTGCCAACGGGGTGAAGAAGCTGGAAGCAGATCTTGAGGAACACGGCAAGCAGATCTCAACGCTCAAGACCGAGAGAGACAAAGCTCTCCACAGCTTGATGGAGACGCAAGTTGCCGTATCCGACAAGACCAAGGAGCTCTCCACAGCCAACGAATCCATCGCTGATCTGAAGCTGAAGCTATCCACACTGAAGGAGACTCTTGAGGCCGCGGAAGCTCGCGAGAAGACCCTGGTCAAAAGTCTCTGGGATGAGGAGGAGCTGGTCAAGAGCGCCGCCGTCACTCACAACGACTATGTGCACGGGGTGCAAATCTGGACTGAAAAGCTTGTCGATGTTGCGGAGAAGCTTGCCGGACAATTGTCCACCATGGGCCTGCAAGGCTTCAGGTACTCTTCTGATGACAGGGTATCCCCGAGCGCCAATCTGACCATGTTCTTCGATGGAATGATTTATGCCTTGAAGCAGCTCGAGTTTGACCGAACAACCCATCTGGCCATCGAATCACGAAGCTCTGCCAGGCTGTCCTCCGCAAGGTGCTTGTCAAGGTGGTGCACAGGAACCCCGGCATCAACCTCGCCAACGTCCTTGACCGGCTGCCGAAGGATGCTGATCTCAAGGCGGCAGAAGAACTTGTCGCGCCCATCGTTGACAGGGTAAGCCAAGTCAAGAGAGTCGAAGGCGATCGCCGGGATTAGCTGCCTTACTTCCCGCCGCCATCCATGCCAAGAACAATTTATCTTATGTTAGAATTGCGGCAAGATTGATGTAATATAACTTGCTACGTTCTGGATGAATGCTATGATATTCCCCTTGTTTAATTTCTTTCCATATGTATTCGCCCTACGCTTGATTGGAAACTTGCCGGCGCGCGCACCCTTGTCGCGAGCGCTAGGTGCGGGACTTTAGCAGCATGCTGGCGGTGTCACTACTGGCAAGAGACCTTGGTGTTTTCAGTGCAGCCACCTAAACTGTTGAGCGGACTCGAAACAGGATAAGGGCGCAACCAATCACAACAAGGTTCCTTCGCATGCAGGTTTTCCATACAAGAGTTGAAATCGTTCAAGGAGAATAACAAAAACAGAAAAATTTGTTTAAAGTTTCTGCAACTTAGCTTTTTTGCTTGTACTTCTTCCGGCAAGATGTCAACCTTGAACGTCGCCTGTCGGTATCCATACCATCCTTTCCCCCCCCCCCGGCAAACTTGCATGCGAGGGAACCTTCTGTCCTTTGAGAAAAAGAAAGAAGAGAAAATAGAGATATGGAACCTTGGCGGTTCGTTAGCACTTGCTAGAGATAAGTGTAATACAATATCTCAGATAAACATGCACGTAAGTAAACATGAAAAACGACAAGAATTGTAAAACACTTAGGCTTTATTCAACTATGCACATGGTCTGCGCCTAGCTTTGTACAAAGGATCACATGCTACAGTGGCAAGACTTGTACTAAAGGTGGTTGCCGGGAGACCCGGCAACCGCGCCTCATGGGTAGAACTTACGAAGAAGCTCGATATTCCAGGAGTTGCTCACTGGGACACCATCTTCGGTCTCCAGGCGGACTGCGCCAGGCCTGGTGACTCGCACTCCCGATAAGGGCCTTCCCACTTCGGCGTCAACTTGTTGGAATTCTTGGCGGACTGAACGCGCTGAAGAACAAGGTCGCCTTCCTCAAGACTTCGGGCATGAACCTTGCGGCTATGATAGCGGCGCAAGGCTTGCTGGTAGCATGTAGCTCGCACAGCAGCCTGAAGATGATCTTCCTCAAGGAGCGTAGCATCATCTTGCCGCAGCTGCTCTTGCTCAAGCTCATCATAAGCGAGCACTCGAGGTGACCCGTATGTGAGTTCCGTGGGGAGAACTGCTTCCGCCCCATATACTAGGGAGAAGGGTGTCTGGCCGGTGGCTCGATTCGGTGTCGTCCTGATTGACCAAAGAACCACCGGCAACTCATCAACCCAGCGCCTTCCGCACTTGCGCAGCTTGTCGAAAGTCCTCGTCCTGAGGCCTCGCAACAATTCAGCATTAGCCCTTTCCACATGGCCGTTGCTCCTCGGGTGGGCAACAGAAGCAAAAAAATCTTGCCGCCAAGGTCTTGGACATACTGCATGAAGGTGCGGCTCGTGAACTGTGTGCCGTTGTCGGTGATGATCCTGTTTGGTACACCAAAGCGGCAAACTATTCCTTTGAAGAACTTGACGGCTGACTGTGCTGTCACCTTCCTCACTGCTTCCACTTCCGGCCACTTTGTAAACTTGTTGATTGCAACGTGCAAGTACTCAAAGCCCCCGGTAGCACGGGGAAAAGGGCCCAAGATGTCGAGCCCCCAGACCGAGAATGGCCAGGAGAGAGGGATTGTCTGAAGAGCTTGAGCTGGTTGATGCAATTTCTTCGAATGAAACTGGCATGCTTCACACTTGGTTACTAGCGCAGTTGCATCCTAGAGGGCAGTGGGCCAAAAGAAACCTTGCCGGAATGCCTTGCCGGCAAGAGCTCTTGATCCTATGTGGGAGCCACATATGCCTCCATGTATCTCTGCCAACAGCTCCAGTCCATCCTCCCGAGGAATGCATTTCAATTTCACACCGTTCGGCCTCTTTCTGTATAGGACACTGTCCACGAACTGGTACATGTTGGACCGCCGGGCTACTTTTTCCGCTTCTTCCTGCTCTTCGGGGAGTTCTCCTGTCTGAAGGAAATGGACGATGTGCTGTGCCCATGCTGGAGCCTGAGGCTCGACGGCAAGGACTAAAGGCATATCTTCTACCGCGGGAGCAGTTGTCTTGACAGCAAGGGCCTGAGACCCTGCCGGAGTTTGCTATTCCCCGGCAAGCTTGGCGGGTGCATTTGTCTCGATGGCAAGAGCCTGAGGCCCTGCCGGAGCCTGTCGCTCACCGGCAAGCTTGGCGTTGTTCCCGGCAACTTCCTTGCCGGCGGCTTCTGGGAGCTCTGCCAGGAAGTACTTGCCGGAACTCAACTTTCTTCTTTTCTCTTGTCCCATCGATGGTGTCACAGATGGTTGAGTCAGCCGGAGCACAAAAGTTCCTGGCTCCACAGGTAACTTGAGAGCAGCGCATTTTGACAGGCCATCAGCAATGTTGTTTTCTGCACGAGGAACGTGCTCCATTTGCAGGCCGTCAAAATGCTCTTCCAACTTCCTCACTTCATCTACATAAGCTTCCATCAACGGGCTTTGATAATCTTTGTTTACTTGCTTGACAACAAGTTGAGAATCACCTCTGACAATAAGCTTCTGGATTCCAAGGTCTGCCGCGATCCTGAGACCGGCAAGCAGTCCTTCATACTCGGCAGTATTGTTTGTTGATCTTTCCCGGGGAAAATGCATCTGAATCACGTATTTGAGGTTCTCTCCGGTGGGCGCGACAAGCAGCACGCCAGCACCGGCGCCTTGTAGCGAGAAAGCCCCATCAAAATACATAATCCATTCTTGATTTGTTTCCTTGCCGGGGAGAGTTGACTCTGGAACTTCTTCATCTGGCGTTGGGGTCCATTCTGCAATGAACTCCGCCAAAGCTCTGCTCTGGATGATCGAAGTACTTTCAAACTTGAGACCAAAGCTTGACAGCTCCAAAGCCCACTCCACAATCCTGCCGGTAGCATCTGGGTTCCGCAAAATCCGCTGTAATGGAAAGCGAGTGACAACAGTGATCTCATATGCTTGAAAGTAATGGCGCAGCTTCCTCGAGGCCATGAGGAGGCCGAAGAGCAACTTCTGCACACCAGAATATCTTGACCTAGCCCCCCTGCAAAAGGGAGCTGACAAAATAGACCGGGCGCTGCACCATCTTCTTCTTCTGTATTGCTTGACTTGACTGCGCAGATTCAACCTTGTCGGCACCAGACTCTATCGGGGAAGATCCCAGCTCGTCATTTGGCGGTCCTGCCGCTGGCGTTGCTTCCTCATCAACTTCTCTCTCTGCCACTAGCGCAGCACTTACCACTTGATTCGTTGCCGCTAGATATAGCAGCAATGGCTCTTGTGGTTTTGGCGTGACTAGTACTGGCGGAGAGGAGAGGTACTTCTTCAAATCCTGCAGCGCTGCCTCCGCTTCCGGAGTCCATTTCATTGGACCCGCCGTCTTCAAAATTTTGAAAAAAGGCAGGGCACGCTCAGCAGATTTTGAGATGAACCTACTCAGAGCAGCAACGCAGCCGGCAAGACGGCGCACATCCTTGACACGTCTTGGCGCTTCAATTTGCTCGATTGCTTTGATCTTGTCGGGATTTGCTTCAATTCCACGTTGAGATACAAAGAACCCGAGAAGCTTGCCGGATGGGACACCAAACACACACTTCTCAGGGTTGAGCTTCAAGTTGATCTTGCGCAGATTTGCAAATGTTTCTTCTAAATCTGATATGAGCGTCGCCTTATCCTTGGTTTTGACCACTATATCATCCATGTAAGCTTCCATATTTCTATGTAGCTGGGGCTCAAAACCGATCTGGACTGCTCTTGCAAATGTAGAACCAGCACTTTTCAACCCGAAAGGCATACGCAAGAAGCAGTACGTACCACATGGGGTGATAAATGCGGTCTTCTCTTCGTCTTCCTTGGCCATGAAAATTTGATGATAGCCTGAATAGGCGTCAAGGAATGACAGCAAGTCGCAGCCGGCAGTGGAGTCCACAATCTGGTCGATGCACGGCAAGGGAAAAGGATCTTTTGGACAGGCTTTATTGATATCTGTATAGTCAATACATAGCCTCCATTTTCCATTTGCCTTGCGCACCACAACTGGATTGGCCAGCCATGTTGGATGAAGTACTCCTCTAACCAAACCTGCTGCTTCTAACTTCTTAATTTCTTCGGCAATAAACTGTTGCCGCTCCAAAGCTTGCTACCTGACTTTCTGCTTGACGGGTCGCGCGTGTGGACAGACGGCAAGGTGGTGCTCAATCACCTCCCTGGGAACACCGGGGATATCAGATGGTTGCCATGCAAACACATTGACATTCGCCCGCAGAAAGGCAACAAGCGCGCTTTCCTATTTGCTGTTGAGGGTGGAACTTATGGTGAAAGTTCCTCCCGAGCCATCTTCCTTGGCGGGCACCTTCTTGGTCTCTGGCGGAGCTGCCTTGGACTTCTTGCTCTTGCCGGTGGAACTCTCTGGCACATCCTCAACAGGAGCGCAACACTCCGAAGAGGTGCGCTTGCCGGAGTGTGTGCGGGAGGTCTTGCCGGTCTTCTTCCCCCCGGGAGTTTCAGCGGCAGGAGCAAGTGCCTTGGCGGCAGATGCTGCGACTGCCTCCCGGTATAGTTGATCGGTGCAGATAAGCGCGTCTTTCTTGTCGGAACTGACAGTCATAACGCTCATCGGCCCGGGCATCTTCAGCACATTGTAAGCGTAGTGCGATGCCGCCATGAACTTGGCCAGCGTTGGGCGGCCAAGGATCCCATTATATGGCAACGGAATCTTGGCGACGTCGAACACAATCTTCTCTGTCCTGAAGTTCAGATCGCTACCAAATGTCACCGGCAGCGTGATCTTTCCCTTGGGCTGACTCCTTCCTGGATTGACCCCTTGAAACGAGCCCGTCTCCTCGAGATCTCCATCAAGGATTTGCAATCTTTTGATTACCTCAGGTGAGATCAAGTTCAAACCGGCCCCACCGTCAACTAACATCTTCGTCACCTTGAGGTTGCGAATCGTTTGTGAGACCAACAACGGCAAACACCCAACCGCAGTTACACGATCAGGGTGATCCTCAACGTCGAAAATGATAGGCGTGTTGGACCACTTCAAAGGCTTCCGGGCGCCGACAGATGGCTCAGTCGCATTAACCTCACGCGCCCACTGTTTAAGTTGGCGGTGAGAAGAATGCAACGAGGCACCTCCGTCAACACACATGGCATCCGTAGCTTTCTAAAATTCTTGTTCACTGGATTCATCGTCCTCCTCAATGTCGTCATCACCCCCCTCTTGCTTGTCGCGGCCTCGAGCGGGCCGGTCCTTCTGTTGCTTGGCCTTATTGCGGCGACCTCCTCGACCGCCATGCTTCTTGCCGGACCCCTCCGCGCCATCCTGGGCCTTCTCCTTGTCTCGCCTCTCGTACTCGGCTTTCTGCTTCTCGACAAGCTGCTCGACTTGCCGGCAGTCCTGGAGATCGTGGCCCTTGGTGCGATGGATCTTGCAGTACTGCTTGCCGGAACCGTCTGGCTTGTCGGCGGCCGCCAAGGCCTGGCAGGAGGCACACCCGGCAACATCCTTGCCGGGGTCATCAACCTTGGCCTTCTTGGCGGTACCGGGGTTGCCGGATCCCTCAACGGCAAGCACGGCCTTGCCCTTGCGCTTCCTGTTATGCCGCCGGCCCTTCTTTGCCGGAGCGGCGGTGTCCTCATCTCCAGAGTTGACCCTTGCACCAGCATCTTCGCCGGGGAGTCTCCTCCCTTCTTCAGCTCGAGCACACTTATCTGCCAGAGCGTAAAGCTCGGCAACATCCCTGATCTTGTTCATCGCCAGCTCTTCCCGCATCCTGCGGTTGCGCATGTTCTGATGGAACGCACTGATAACAGCGGCAGGATGAACGTCTGGAATGTTGTGATGTATGCGGCTGAACCTCTGGATATACTTGCGCAAAGTCTCGCCTTCCTTCTAGGGGATGAGATGCAGATCGCTTTCCTGGCCAGGAGCTTGGTGGCCTCCAGTGAAGGCACCAACAAACTCATGGCACAAATCTGCCCAAGAAGAAATGGAATTCTCCGGCAGGTGCATCAACCACGACCTGACGTTGGGCTTAAGCACCAACGGGAAGTAGTTGGCGAGTATCTTGTCGTCGCGAGCCTCGGCAGCCTGCACCGCAATGGTGTAGATGCTCAGGAACTCCGACGGATGGGTCTTGCCGTCATATTTCTCCGGGACCTCCGGCTTGAACGTGCGGGAGTTGGGCCACTGGACTCGCCGCAGCTCACGGGTAAACGCTGGACAACCCACCTCGTAAGGTAGATCGACAGGATACCCCGACGCAGGCTTATCAATAGTGGGTCCCGCGCGCTTATCAGATTGATGGCGCGCTTCCCGACGCCGCTCGATGGTAGTTCGAGCGTCTTCCTTGCCTCGCTCCCGAAGAACTTGACGTTGATCGTGGCGAGTTCGCGGATCGGACGACGCCGTGGAATCGTCATCACGGGTGTCGACCCGTCGAGTCAGCGTCCGCTGCTGCCGCTGCGGGGGAGAGTACACCGTAGTTGTACCACCTCCAGTCTTCTCACCACCGACGTGTGCCGGCTCGATGGACTGCCGCCGCGAGGGCTCCTCCTGCTCCGGCTTATCTTCGTTGGCGAGGCCGACGAGGCTCTGAATGGCAGCTCTCCATTCATCGAGCTTGTCCGCAGCAGGAGGAAAGTTCAGAAGCAGCTGTGCACGTGCCAGCGCTTCTGCTCGTGTAGGCGGCGGCGACAGGTGCGAGGAACGTGAGGTGCTCTGACTCCTAACCGTGTTAGAAGGAGCTCCATCACGGGCCCGCGACCGTGCGCCGCTTCCACCAGCTCGTGGACGTACATGTTGGTCTCGCACGTCCCGAGGTTGATGCTCTGGAGACTTTCCATGGGGACGCCCGGACCCACCAACATCACGGCGATGTTCATCGCGCGCGCCCTGAGAAGGTCGCGGCGCGTGCGCCGGTGTGGGTGTCTTGGAAAGCGCCCTTCCATCTTTGGAGTTCGCTGCACCGCCTGCTGGCAGCACAACTCCATCCCCAGATCCAGCGGCGCGAACGACGCCGCTCGCCTGGCTACGATCACCAGAGCGTCGTGGAAGCTCTGGATCTCTACTTCCTCCTCCATCTGCGTCGACACCATCGCCCGTGCGTGTAAGCACAGGCGTAGCGGACGTGGATGGACCAACCGCCATGAAACCCTTCCTCTTGGGGGCCATGGCAAAGAAGATGATGAAGAACTGGCGCGCTAGTCACCAGATCAGGTCCGCACAACCTCTCTCCCCCTACCTGGCGAGCCAAAGATGTCGGAGAAACGACACCTATGGGATCGCGAGGATCCCTTTACGATTCGGCAAGGGGAAGGGTTTGTACAGAGAGCAGATCTGATGATCAACACGCGGGAATTTTACCCAGGTTCGGGCCGCAAAGATGCGTAAAACCCTACTCCTGCTTGGTTGTATTAGATGTGTTCTAGCTCAAGTTCTGGGAGCGCTACAGTACTCAGCTGCTACTCATGCAGAATGGGCTAGAGAAGATCTGATCCCCCTGTAGCTACGCCTTGGGCCTCCTTTTATACGTTCGAAGGGGTCACCAACAGTGGCGTACAAGGCATACATGAGGTGTAAAGATAGCTACAGTGTTATCATACCTAACACTGACGGTTTAGGACAAGAACATTTAATGCTCCGTTAAGGTGTCCCTTAGCGTCTTGGGGATGGGAAAAGAAGCTGTCCCACCAGCACCGCTTAAGCCCATCCACCGCTAGCGCCTGACACGTTACCAGGAGGACAACAGCTAAAGGACAAGCTGATGACCGCACTAGAGCGATGACAGGGCAGCGAAGGCTTGCCGGGTGCGAGCCTTGCCGGGGCCGTGAGCCATCCCGGCAAGATCTTGCCGGGGCTCCAGCCTTTGGTCTTCTATCTTCTGATTATTGCCTTGTCTTGGATGCCTCCTTGACTTTATGAACTTGCATTCGGTTGTCTCCCGGCAGGCCTTGCCGCAGGTGTGGCTACAACTGTCTGTGCACAAGTACGGGGTACTAAAGGACCCAATCCTTAGTGCACCGATAGTATCCACAAAAGTCTTGCTGGATGTAAGCAATTTGAGGAAATTGTACGCAAGCACGGAGGATACCGGAAGAACCATGGCATTGGCTACTTCAACGCAAATGGCATTGAATGGGAAGAAGGTCAATACCCCAAGCCCAAGTTTGATCCTCAAAAGGAGAAGCATGAACATGCTCTTCCCAAGGGAACAAACGCTCAAGATGACCTTCCACCACAAGACCACAAGCTCAAGGGCAAGGACAAGCTTAAAGAGGAGACTGACTCATATGAAGATGAATCCCAAGCTTTGGTCAAGTGGGTTCCCAAAGCTTCTACAAGCTCAACTTCTACAAGTGCCACTTCAACACCAAGGATTCCCATCAAGTTGTTGTGGGTCCCCAAGAAGAAGAACTAGAGAAGTTCTTGAGGGGTGACTCCGCCAATGACTAGTTGGCAAGGACTAGTTGCAATCAACAACAACACTATGTAATAGTTCAAGGAGTCACATATTCCCTCAAAGGTAAGCAAGGGACAAGGTAATTAATGAAGACATGGACATCATCTTATATGCTTTGCACTCCATGTCCATAGATATCCTTGTATTTGTCTCTTGTGCTTGGGACTAACCCATGTAGGTGAGAAGAGTAAGGAAACAACAAGGATGCTCCCAACTCAAGATGATCTCCATCAACCTTGAGCATCCACCACTACTTCACCCACATGAAGTCTTCTACGACAAACCCAAGGTTAGTTTATCCCTCCTATGGGGGGATGTCACATCAAGGGGGAGCTTTACTCTAAGACTCGAGTTAAAGCATCTCTTAGAATGTGACAACATTAAATGCTTTATGTAAAAGTGGTAACCCCACTTGTGCTTAAACGATGAGTATGACCTATGATCAAGTATTCTTGCTTGGCTCCTAAGCCAATATACTCATATATAGATGACTCCGTCATCGCCAAAGTGCTTGGTAGAAACTAGAGTGGTTTTGCATGTTTGCCATGATTTCATTGGACATCTTATTGTGTGAGCATGCAGGTTTGCATATATTTCACCATTCAAGGACATCCAATAGTTGCTATTTGGTTTTATTTTCTCTTTTGCCAATTGGATGGACAAGAATGCCTAGGACCCCTCTCTAGCTATCTATGCTTTCTTGTCTCATATTCTATTCATTCTGCATCACAAAACTTGAACAAGTACTTCTCGATCTCTCTATATGAGGAGCACTCGAAGTTCTGTATCGACAAGGACTGACCACCAAAACCTCCCAAGTGCATCTCGGTGGAACTAACACAAAAATCTCGGTCTCACCGATGCCTAGGGTTGATCTGGTTTTCCAATCTCGGTAACACCGATTCCATCTTCTTAGCTTCACCGAGTTTCCTTGTCAGCTGACAGTTGAGGAACTCGGTGGCACCGATAATTTTGAACTGGTGTCACCGACAGCGATGGGTACTTAATTTGGCAGACCCGACTTTTGAAATTACTTCTTCAAACGCATGGTTCCTCCAAACCCTAGCTACCGTTCGTGGACCCCTGGTCGTCGCCGTTGTCTTCCTGAGTGCCTCCGCCGTTGGAATTCGCCGCCGTCGACGGAATCCTCACCGCCGTCGTCATCATAGCGGAATCGTCACCAAGTTAGGGTACGAATCCGACCCCTTGTGCGCTCCTCTTTCCAACTCATGCGCATTAGGATCGTTCCATCGACAAGCCACAGTTTGAGATCATTATATCCTCAATAATCTTCCATTAGAATCGTGAACAACGAAATTTTAGGCTTTGCCGTCCGCAATCCGAATCTCGGTGACACCGAAGCGCAAAAATCGGTCTTACCGATTTAGTTTTTAGGTCTACTGAGGACAGTCTCGGTGAAGCCGAGCACCCACTTTCGTTGAAACTGGCGTGGCTTGGACTACGTCGGTATTTCCCCAAAGAGGAAGGGATGATGCAGCACAGCGACAGTAAGTATTTCCCTTAGTTATGAAACCAAGGTTATCGAACCAGTAGGAGGATCACCACCACCCAATAAGCAACACCTGCACACAAACAACAAATACCTGCAACCCGACGCGAAAGAGAGGTTGTCAATCTCTCTACGGTAAAAAGATAGATTAGGTAGTGATAGATAGGAGAGATAGATCTCTCAAGAACACAAATACAAAGAGTAAATCTGCAGCAATATATTTTTGGGTTTTTGGTTTTGTAGATCTGAAAACAAAGATTGCAAAAAACGTAGGTCGGAAAGCAATATGATGGAAAAGTAGACCCGGGGGCCGTAGGGTTCACTAGTGGTTTCTCTCATGAGTATAGCGCACGGTGGGTGAACAAATTACTGTTAGGCAATTGATAGAAAATCGAATAGTCATGATGATATCCAAGGCGATGATCATTATATAGGCATCACATCCAAGATAAGTAGACCGACTCCTGCCTGCAACTACCACTATTACTCCACACATCGACCGCTATCCAGCATGCATCTAGTGTATTAAGTTCATGGAAAACCGGAGTAATGCAATAAGAACGATGACGTGATGTAGACAAGATCTATTCATGTAGGAATAGACCCCATCTTGTTATCCTTAATAGCAGCGATACATGCGTGTCTTGCTGCCCCTTCTGTCACTGGGAAAGAACACCGCAAGATCGAACCCATCACAAAGCACCTCTTCCCATGGCAAGAAAAATTGATCTCATCGGCCTAACTAAACCAAAGATTCGAAGAAGAAATACGATGCTATAAGCAATCATGCATATAAGAGATCAAAGAAGACTCAAATAATATTCATGGATAGAAACTGATCATGAACTCAAAATTCATCGGATCCCAACAAACACACCGCAAAAGTTTACATCAAATAGATCTCCAAGAGACCATTGTATTGAGAATCATAAGAGAGAGAGAGAAGAAGACATCTAGCTACTGCCTACGGACCCATAGGTCTATGGTGGACTACTCACGCATCATCGGAGAGGCACCTATGAGGAAGATGAACCCCTCCGTGATGGTGTTTAGATTGGATCTCGCGGTTCTGGAACTTGCGGCGGCTGGAATTGTGTTTCGTCGAATCCTCTAGGTTTTTTGGATTTTCTGGGAATTTATAGGCACAATAGTCGGTTGAGGCGGTGCCCGAGGTGCCCATCCCCCACCAGGTCGCGCCAGGGGGCCTCTAGCGTGCCCTGGTGGGTGGTGGCCACCGTGGGCCCCCTCTTCTGGTGTTCTTTGGCCCATCTTCTTTCTTCTGGTCCGTAAAAAATCCACAAAAATCCCCGCAGCGTTTTGTCTCCGTTTGGTACTGATTTTCTGCGAAGTAAAAAACAAGCAAAAACAGCAACTGGCACTTTGGCACTATGTCAATAGGTTAGTCCCAAAAAATGATATAAAGTTGTAATAAAATGATTGTAAAACATCCAAGAATGATAATATAACAGCATGGAACAAGCAAAAATTATAGATACGTTGGAGACGTATCAGCATCCCCAAGCTTAATTCCTACTCGTCCTCGAGTAGGTAAATGACAAAAACAGAATTTTTGATGTGGAATGTTGCCTAACATGTTCATCATATTCTTTTCTTTTGTATAGCATGGACATTTGGACTTGTAAATGATTCAAAGCAATAGTCTAGTTTCAACATAATGACTTCAATACTCAAGCATGTCAACAAGCAACCATGTCTTTCAAAATATCAACACTAAAGAAAGTTATCCCTAGCCCATCATGCTCAATCATTGATCCATTCATGAAACACACTCAAATATTAGCTATGCCCAATGCTCAAGTACGATCATAGTGCCCCCCTAGTTGGTGCTTATAAGAGAAGATGGAGACTCAAAGCAAGCATAAAAATTGCATAAAGTAAATAGATAGGCCCTTCGAAGAGGGAAGTAGGGATTTGTAGAGGTGCCAGAGCTCCAGTTTTAAATTGAGAGAGAAAAAATATTTTGGGTGGCATGCTTTTCCTGTCAACGAAAACGACAAAGTAGCTAGCAATACTTTCCATGCTAGATATATCATAGGCGGTTCCCAAACAGAAAATAAAGTTTATTCCTTTTTCCACCAAACTTTCACTTTCCATGGCGGGCCGTATCCACGGTTGCCTTCCATACCAACACTTTCCAAGGAATTTATTATTTGACAACATAAAGTAAATATTATTTTTTTCATTTCGGGAATGGGCATCCCTATTACCGCCGCACTCTCGTGCAATGACAAGTGAATAAACACTCATCTTGAGAATAACACATCTAGCATGGAAAAATATTGGACACTCCCCACCGTTTCATGAGTGGTACAGGCACACAAAAGAGAAAATTTATTTTGAAAATTTAGACATGGCACATACAAATTTGCTTGGAACGGCATGGAAATACCGCATATAGGTAGGTATGGTGGAATCATAAGGCAAAACTTGGTTTAAGTATTTTGGATGCACAAGTAGTATTTCTACTTAGTACAAATGGAGGCTAGCAAATAGATTGGGAAGCAACCAAACCAAGAAATGAAAATTCGCATAAGTGAGCATTGAACATTAGTAACACCGAATAATGCACCACAAGTAGTATGTAACTTCATTGCATAACTATTGACTTTCGTGCATGCATAGGGAATCACAAACCTTAACACCAATATTCCTACTAAGCATAATTACTCACTAACATGACTCACATATTACTATCATCATGTTTCAAAAATATTACAAGGAATCAAGTTTAATTTGTCCAATGATCTTCATGAAAGTTTTTATTATATCCTCCTGGGATATCTATCACTTTGGGACTAGTTTCATATATTGCCATTGCTTTTTGGCAAGCTCAAACAAATTTAAGTGAAGCACATGAGCATAAAGATTTCATCTCTCAAAGAGGTATAAGTGAAGATGAGAGGATTTATTCAAAATTTATTAACTCTAAAATTAATCTAAGTGAATCATGAGAGTATTTCTACAAAAATTTCCAAGCACACCGTGCTCAAAAAGATATAAGTGAAGCACTAGAGCAATTCTATAGCTCAAAAAGTTTAAGTGAAGCACATAGAGCAATTCTAACAAATCATAGCATGATTTTGGATTTCTCAAATAGGTGTGTCCAGCAAGGATACAAGGTAAAAACTAACAAACAAAGCAAGCAAAGATACAAGACGCTCCAAGCAAAACGCATGATATGTGACGAATAAAAATATAGCTCCAAGTAAAATACCGATGGTCGTTAGAAGAAAGAGGGGATGCCGCTCGGGGGCATCTCCAAGCTTAGTTGCTTGTTTATCTTTGAATATATCTTGGGGGTACGGTAGCATCCCCAAGCTTAGGCTTTTATCACTCCTTATTCCTTCATCCATCGTGATCTCACCCAAAACTTGAAAACTTCAATCACACAAAACTCAACAAAATCTTCATGAGATCCGTTAGTATAATAAAGCAAATCACTACTTTAGGTACTGTTGTAAACCCATTCAAATTTTATAATTGCATTATACCTACTGTATTTTAACTTTACCATGGCTTATACCCCTCAATACAAACCATAGATTCATCAAAACAAGCACACAATGCAACGAAAACAAAATCTGTCTTAAACAGAACAGTCTGTAGTAATCTGTACCATACCCATACTTATGTAACTCTAAAAATTCTGAACAATTAGGACAACGTAAGGAATTTGTATAAAAACACTGTGTTAACATTTCAGCTCAAGATCACGTTCCAGCAAAAAAATGAAAATTCATATACTGGACACAAAGTTTCTGTTTCAGATTCAGCATCACTTCTACTCATCCTATGAATCATCCTAAAGGCTTTACTTGGCACAAACACTAAATAAATCATAAAAACACAATCATAATAGAGGCATAATTGTGTCAACACTCAAAAACAGAAAGGAAAAAGCAGATTTTTTTTATTCATTGGGTTGCCTCCCAACAAGCGCTATTGTTTTACGCCCCTAGCTAGGCATAATGGATAGATTCAAGTATTGTCATCCTTGGTTTTGGCCACTTTTGTGAGGGCCTTCTCGAATCCGGGGGGCTCTTTCCGCTTCCCCAAATTTTCAGGAGAAGAAACCATCTTAAGATCCAGAATATCCAAACGCTTATTGCAAAGGGTAATCAAAGTGTTCAAGCGATTGAGGTTCCCACTAATATGTTTGAGGGGTTCGTGATATTTTTGTAACTCGACTAAGTGCTTATGTAAGTCACCCAATTTGTCGAGAATTTGAACTCCCTCTTGTGAAAATGCAAGCCCCTTTTTTGGTGGAGGAACCCCCCAAATCCCTTCCAAAACTTCATAGGCGGCGTTTGCATCAAGTTCAATAAAATTACGCTTTGAGGCGAAATCCAAAAGCTCTCTATTATGCGAAGCGAATCCAATATAAAAAATTCTAAGCAAAACTTTTGCGTCTCCTTTTAGATTGGAAACACGATAGGATTCCATTAGCCTATACCCGGCATCTTTCAAATTTTCCCCTTGTTTTTGTTCGAAGCATAGAACTTCAAAATCTGGTGACAAAGGGGGAGTAGTAACGCTAGTCATAGCAACAAGTAAGAGATCCAACGAAACAAAGGAAAACGAAGAAGAGGGCGAATAAAACAGCAAATTGGTGAAGTGGGGGAGAGGAAAACGAGAGGCAAATGGCAAATAATGTAATTGCAAGGAGATGAGATTTGTGATTAGGAGCCTGGTAGATGATGGTGGAGTCCCCTCGGCGCCTACGATAGGCACGTAGAAGAGACCGCTTCTTCCCCGGCAACGGCGCCGGAAATTCCTTTGACGTGGCTTGAGACTGCATCGGTATTTCCCCAAAGAGGAAGGGATGATGCAGCACAGTGACGGTAAGTATTTCCCTTAGTTATGAAACCAAGGTTATCGAACCAGTAGGAGGATCACCACCACCCAATAAGCAGCACCTGCACACAAACAACAAATACTTGCAACCCTACGCGAAAGAGAGGTTGTCAATCTCTCTACGGTAATAAGATAGATTAGGTAGTGATAGACAGGAGAGATAGATCTCTCAAGAACACAAATAAAAAGAGTAAATATGCAGCAATATATTTTTGGGTTTTTGGTTTTGTAGATCTGAAAACAAAGAGTGCAAAAACATAGATCGGAAAGCAATATGATGGAAAAGTAGACCCGGGGGCCGTATGGTTCACTAGTGGCTTCTCTCATGAGTATAGCGCACGGTGGGTGAACAAATTACTATTGGGCAATTGATAGAAAATTGAATAGTCATGACGATATCCAAGGCAATGATCATTATATAGGCATCACGTCCAAGATAGATAGACCGCCTCCTGCCTGCATCTACCTCTATTACTCCACACATCGACCGCTATCCAGCAAGCATCTAGTGTATTAAGTTCATGGAAAAGCAGAGTAATGCAATAAGAATGGTGACATGATGTAGACAAGATGTATTCATGTAGGAATAGACCCCATCTTGTTATCCTTAATAGCAACGATACATGCGTGTCTTGCTGCCCCTTCTGTCACTGGGAAAGAACACCGCAAGATCGAACCCATCACAAAGCACCTCTTCCCATGGCAAGAAAAATCGATCTAGTCGGCCTAACTAAACCAAAGATCCGGAGAAGAAATACGAGGCTATAAGTAATCATGCATATAAGAGATCAAAGAAGACTCAAATAATATTCATGGATAGAAACTGATCATGAACTCAAAATTCATCGGATCCCAACAAACACACCGCAAAAGTTTACATCAAATAGATCTCCAAGAGACCATTGTATTGAGAATCATAAGAGAGAGAGAGAGAGAGAGAAATCCATCTAGCTACTGCCTATGGACCCGTAGGTCTATGGTGGACTACTCACGCATCATCGGAGAGGCACCTATGAGGAAGATGAACCCCTCTGTGATGGTGTTTAGATTGGATCTCGCGGTTCTGGAACTTGCGGCGACTTGAATTGTGTTTCGTCGACTCCCATAGGGTTTTTGGAATATTTGGGAATTTATAGGCATCAGAGGCGGTGCGGAGGGGCCCCGTGGAAGGCACAACGCATCAGGGCGCGTCGGGGCCCCCCTGGCGCGCCCTGGTGGGTTGTGCTCTCCACAACCCACCTTCCTGGCTCTTCTTTGGCCCATTGGGTGTCTTCTGGTCCATAAAAAATCTCCAAAGAGTTTCGTCGCGATTGGACTTCGTTTGGTATTGATTTTCTGCGAAGTAATAAACCAAGCAAAAACAACAACTGGTACTTTGGCACTATGTCAATAGGTTAGTCCCAAAAAATGATATAAAGTTGTTATAAAATGATCGTAAAACATCCAAGAGTGATAATATAACAGCATGGAACAAGCAAAAATTATAGATACGTTGGAGACGTATCAGCTGTCTTTTTACATGACCCTCTTCACCTCTTCTGTCCATGTTCTTCCTTGGTCTTCCTGGTGGCCTAGTCAGTACAGGAGAATGTAGTTTGAACCCTGGATCTACTATGTTCCATTGGTCTTTTCCCAAGAGTGCAGGCACATTGGAAGCATAAGCAGCCCTGAATTTGGCAATAGAAAAATATTCAGAGATGTATTGATCAACTTCACCATCTTCACCACCGATAACAGTCATCAGATGTAGGGCATGTATGCATGGCTTCCCACGGAGCTGCCATTGCCTATAACTGCATTCCCTAGTTGCTAGGTTAACTGGATACCTCCATTCCCTGTTTTTACTGTCAGTATATGTTACCGCAGCCTCGTGTATCGCCGCTCGAATGCATTTCATTCTGCTCAGCCCTCTTGCCTTGGCATGCAATGCCTTAATAAGAGATGGGAGCATGAGATGGCTGATACGTCTCCAACGTATCGATAATTTATGAAGTATTCATGCCATTTTCATCTATGTTTACAATACTTTTATATGGTTTTGATGCACTTTATGTGATTTATTTAGAACTAATCCGGAGTGACGCTGTTTTCAGCAGAATTACTATGGTGTTGTTTTTGTGCAGAAAATGAAAGTTCTCGGAATCGCCCGAAACTTTTTGGTGATTTTTTCTGGACCAAATAAGCAATATTGGAGCGATGAACCACTGGAGAAGAGCCACGAGGTGGGCACAACCCACCAGGGCGCGCCAGAGGGCCCAGGCGCGCCCTGGTGTATCGTGCCCTCCTCGTGGCCCATCTTGGCGTGAAACCGATGCCCAAAAATCCTATAAATATATAAACCATCAGAAATAACCCTAGACTCTCCGCTCCGCCGCCGCAAATCTCTGTATCGACGAAAAACCAATCTGGAGGCATTCCAGTACCCTGCCAGAGAGGGTAGATCATCTCCGGTGGCTATCTTCATCATCCTGGCGGAGGCCATGACGAGGAGGGAGTAGTCCACCCTCGGGACTGAGGGTATGTACCAGTAGCTATGTGTTCAATCTCTCTCTCTCTCTCGTGTTCTTGAGATGTCACGATCTTGATGTATCACAGGCTTTGTTAATATAGTCGGATCATATGATGTTATTCCCTTGCTATCATGTTGTGATGAATTGAATCTTTCCCTTTGAGATATCGTTATGTTGGATTGAATATTGGATTTGAGAACACTTGATATATGTTTTGCATGTGGATACCCGTGGTGACAATGGGGTGTTCTATTGATTCACTTGATATATGTTTTGGTACTCAACTTGCGGATTCCCGCAGTGACATTGGGGTAATCTATGCATAGGAGTTGATGCACGTTCTTGTCCTACTTTCTCCGATAGAAATCTTGGGGTACTCTTTGAGGTTCTTTGTGTTGGATTGAGTATTATGAATCTGAAATTGTTTGATGCGTATCGTATAATTAACTCATAGATACTTGTGGTGACATTGGAGTATCTAGGTGACATTAGAGTTGGTTGATGCGTATCATATGGTGTTATTCTAGTACGAACTCTTATATAGATCGATCGGAAAGGATAATTTGGTGTTATCTTAGTACGAACTCTTGGATAGATCGATCGGAAAAAATAACTTTAAGGTGGTTTCATACCCTACAAACAATTTCTTATTATGTTCTCCGCTAGATAAGAACTTTGGAGTGATTCTTCGTTGCACGTTGAGGGATGGTTATGTGATCCAATTATATTAGCATTGTTGAGAGATTGCACTTGCGAAAGTACGGACCCTAGGCCTTGTTTTCAAGCATTGCAATACCGTTTGTGCTCACTTTTGTTACTTGATACCTTGCTGTTTTTATATTTTCAGATTACAAAAACCTATATCTACCATCCATATTGCACTTGTATCACCATCTCTTCGCCGAACTAGTGCACCTATACAATTTGCCATTGTATTGGGTGTGTTGGGGTCACAAGAGATTTCTTGTATTTGACTGCAGGGTTGTTTGAGAGAGACCATCTTCATCCTACACCTCCCACGGATTGATAAACCTTAGGTCATCCACTTGAGGGAAAATTTCTACTGTCCTACAAAACTCTGCGCTTGGAGGCCCAACAAAGTCTACAAGAATAAAGTTGCGTAGTAGACATCAATGGCCAACATATTCTGTTTCTGCGATTCTTTTGCGAGGAGCCATCTTTATCATGATCATTTGTCGAATCTTATCAAATATTTTCCATATCAGAAGGCCTTTCAATGACTTAATCTTTGCATTGAAACACTCTGCCAGGTTGCTGGTCACATAGTCCACTTTGCATATTGTATTGAATTTGCTTCTTGACCACAACTTTCCATGATGTGCATCTAGGTACTCCTTCACCAGAGGATTGTGAGCATACAACACTCTCAAATGATGCTCATGCTTCCTCTCACTGCATGTGTATGATGCTCGCCATAAGTTCTCATCATAAACTTTACCTTTGAATTTGCTTCTGAAATTCTGCGCTAGGTGTCGCATACATTCCCTATGCTCCACTCCAGGGAATACAATTTCCACTGCACTCTCCAAACCCTTGCAAGCATCTGTGTGTATAGCTAAACCTGGGGGTGTACCTATAAGGTTGCGCAAATGCTGCAAAAACCAGACCCAACTTTCCTCGGACTCTGCCTCCACCACACCAAATGCAACTGGGAATAGCCAGTTGTGTCCATCAACTGCAGAAGCTGCCACCAGTTGTCCTCTCCACCTTCCATTCAAAGCAGTTGCATCAACAGCCAAATAGGGCCTGCAACCATCCAGAAACCCCTGCCAACAAGCCTTGAAACAAACAAAAGCCCTCCTGAAGCACTCCTTCTCAAATGACTTCCCTTTTATTTTGTATGGAACTGTATGCTTCTCAATCTCTACAAGACTCCCTGGACTAGCAGCTTCCACTTCAGTTTTAAATGTGTAGAGCAACTGAAAGCTCTCATTCCAAGGACCATTAATCCTGTCAAGAGCTATTTCCTTACCATAAAAAATCTTCATGTAAGGTACAACAATGTTGTACTTATCAAATAGCTTCCCTTGGAGTTCTGTTGGACCAAGTGTTGGTTTTCTCTCAACCAATCCAAAATTGCATCTGCCACCCATCTACTCTTTGCTAGCTTTGTTTTAGCCTTCTCACCTCCCCCTCTAGGTGGACAAGTGTGCTGGTGTGGGTTCCTTTTTATCTGAAAAAACATGGTCTGAACACATTACACAATGATCTGAACATAGAATCTGTATATACTGAAAATACACAAACCTGAATGAACTTGCTCCTCAACATACGTGATGCATGCAACCTCCATATACACCTATCATATGGGCAACAAACAGTGAACCTTGATGGCTCACTCCTTTCAATCACATATGTATTTTGTGTGAGAATGCAGTATGTAGTCACTGCATTACGGCAGTCCACCATCGACTGGAATATGGTGTCGACACCAAGCTGAGGATCTTCCCTGTTCCACTCAATTGTTGGCATGTCCTCACCATCATATTCATCTACAACTAAGCTATCGATGTTCTCCTCCCTCTCTTCATCGTCAGTGCCATCAAATCTAGCACGCTGATAGGTTGTTCCTGAAATTCATCTCCCATTGCTTGTTTACTGGCAATATCTACAAGGTCAGGGAACATATTCTCATCATCGTCATCATGTTGAGGTACCTCTTCGTCTGGCTCTCCATCCTGTACTACATCGGGTGCGGTAGCGACAAGAGAAACGGCACAAGAAACGACAGCAGATATATTGTGACTTTTAGAACCACGAGCTCTGCTTGGTTTCGACCTACAAGGAGTGCCGGGGCGCTCTCCGTTAGCAGAGGCAGTAGATTCCTGAACACTCTTCCCCTTCCCACGTTCATTGCGTGGATGAAGCACCTCGATATGGATTTTACCGAAGCGGCTTTCAACATTCAAAGAAAAGAGCAATCCCAGATGCTCATCGCAAGTTAGTGGTATAAAATTTTGCTCGGTACTGCTGAAATATTTCAGTTCAACAGCATCGCTAGGGCTCCATCCATATGAAGAATTTTGGAGCGCCGCGAGCAAATCTTTGAACGACATACTGGTTTCTACCACCGTCGGATTGAAAAATCCAGTAAGCAATTACGCTTTTCTATCGCGCAGCACACTAACTTCCATCCTAACCGACAGCCAAAAAGCAAGCGCATGATCAATCCTATTCGATTCAAATAAGGGGTGCTGTTAGGCTGGGAACAATTCAGCACAATTTGAATGATTCAAGCGACTAGCGGTCAAAAAGGGCCGAATTTACGAATCAGCAAATCAGTTAGGGGGGAAAACAACGCTTACCCAGGTGTAATCCATAAATTATCCGCCGCCGATTCCACCCAATCCTCTCCACGGTCCACAAGCTTGAGAGCCTGCTCCCCCGACATCGCTGCTTGATCCAGATGGGGATGTGGGGGTATATCTGGCGGAGAGCACGATGGCGGCGAAGGTGGAATGGGGTTAGAGGTTGGAGGGCACGACGACGGTGGAGGGGGCGGAGTGACGCGGTGTTGTAGGTCTCGAACTCGAGGTTCCGACAAGCCCATCCGACGTGTCTCAATGCGGCCCCACACGTCAGAATGGGCAAAGGAGGAGCCGTTCCGACATGGCCCCACTCGTTAGAGTTAACGGTCAAACCATTGACCCGACGGCATCCTCCGTTGTGACCATTTCCGAGGGTTTCGGATAAGGGAGTGGGGAAACGTGAGCAAAAGTTAAGAGCGTGGGGATGAATGAGTACATCTAAGGAACCAAGGGCACTGATGTAAAAAAAACCTATTCTTTTCAATAGCATCAAGCATTTGCATAACATATTCCAAGGTCAAATTTGTTTCATTAACAATAATGGGTGGTGTCCCTACAAGATTTTCAATTGCGGTGTAGGTATCCAAGGTGTGACATGACGTGGCTTGAGACTGCGTCGGTATTTCCCCAAAGAGGAAGGGATGATGCAGCACATCGACGGTAAGTATTTCCCTCAGTTATGAAACCAAGGTTATTGAACCAGTAGGAGGATCACCACCACCCAATAAGCAGCACCTGCACACAAACAACAAATACTTGCAATCTGACGTGAAAGAGAGGTTGTCAATCTCTCTACGGTAATAAGATAGATTAGGTAGTGATAGATAGGAGAGATAGATCTCTCAAGAACACAAATAAAAAGAGTAAATATGCAGCAATATTTTTTTGGGTTTTTGGTTTTGTAGATCTGAAAACAAAGAGTGCAAAAACGTAGATCTGAAAGCAATATGCTGGAAAAGTAGACCCGGGGGCTGTAGGGTTCACTAGTGGCTTCTCTCATGAGTATAGTGCACGGTGGGTGAACAAATTACTGTTGGGCAATTGATAGAAAATCGAATAGTCATGACGATATCCAAGGTGATGATCATTATATAGGCATCACGTCCAAGATACATAGACCGACACCTGCCTGCATCTACCTCAATTACTCCACACATTGACCGCTATCCAGCATGCATCTAGTGTATTAAGTTCATGGAAAAACGGAGTAATGCAATAAGAACGGTGACATGATGTAGACAAGATCTATTCATGTAGGAATAGACCCCATCTCGTTATCCTTAATAGCAACGATACATGCGTGTCTTGCTGCCCCTTCTGTCACTGGGAAAGAACACCGCAAGATCGAACCCATCACAAAGCACCTCTTCCCATGGCAAGAAAAATCGATCTAGTCGGCCTAACTAAACCAAAGATTCGGAGAAGAAATACGAGGCTATAAGTAATCATGCATATAAGAGATCAAAGAAGACTCAAATAATATTCATGGATAGAAACTGATCATGAACTCAAAATTCATCGGATCCCAACAAACACACCGCAAAAGTTTACATCAAATAGATCTCCAAGAGACCATTGTATTGAGAATCATAAGAGGGAGAGAGGAAGCCATCTAGCTACTGCCTACGGACCCGTAGGTCTATGGTGGACTACTCACGCATCATCGGAGAGGCACCTATGAGGAAGATGAACCCCTCTGTGATGGTGTTTAGATGGGATCTCGCGATTCTGGAACTTGCGGCGGTTGGAATTGTGTTTCGTCGACTCCCCTAGGGTTTTTGGAATATTTGGGAATTTATAGGCATAAGAGGCAGTGCGGAGCGGCCCCAGGGAGGGCACAACCTATCAGGGCGCGCCGGGGCCCCCCTGGCGCGGCCTGGTGGGTTGTGCTCCCCACAGCCCACCTTCCTGGCTCTTCTTTGGCCCACTGGGTGTCTTCTTGTCCAGAAAAAATCTCCAAAAGGTTTCGTCGCGATTATACTCCGTTTGGTATTGATTTTCTATGAAGTAAAAAACAAGCAAAAACAGCAACTGGCACTTTGGCACTATGTCAATAGGTTAGTTCCAAAAATGATATAAAGTTGTTATAAAATGATTGGAAAACATCCAAGAATGATAATATAACAGCATAGAACAAGCAAAAATTATAGATACGTTGGAGACGTATCAGCATCCCCAAGCTTAATTCCTACTCGTCCTCGAGTAGGTAAATGATAAAAACAGAATTTTTGATCTGGAATGCTCCCTAACATGTTCATCATATTCTTTTCTTTTGTATAGCATGGACATTTGGACTTATAGATGATTCAAAGCAATAGTCTAGTTTTAACATAATGACTTCAATACTCAAGCATGTCAACAAGCAACCATGTCTTTCAAAATATCAACACTAAAGAAAGTTATCCCTAGCCCATCATGCTCAATCATTGATCCATTCATGAAACACACTCAAATATTAGCTATGCCCAATGCTCAAGTACGATCATAGTGCCCCCTCGTTGGTGCTTATAACAGAAGATGAAGACTCAAAGCAAAAATAAAAATTGCATAAAGTAAATAGATAGGCCCTTAGAAGATACAAGACGCTCCAAGCAAAACGCATGATATGTGACGAATAAAAATATAGCTCCAAGTAAAATACCGATGGTCGTTAGAAGAAAGAGGGGATGCCACTACGGGGCATCCCCAAGCTTAGTTGCTTGTTTCTCTTTGGATATATCTTGGGGGTGCGGTAGCATCCCCAAGCTTAGGCTTTTATCACTCCTTATTCCATCATCCATCGTGATCTCACCCAAAACTTGAAATTTTCAATCACACAAAACTCAACAAAATCTTCGTGAGATCCGTTAGTATAATAAAGCAAATCACTACTTTAGGTACTGTTGCAAACCCATTCATATTTTATTATTGCATTATACCTACTGTATTTTAACTTTACCATGGCTCATACCCTTCAATATAACCCATAGATTCATCAAAACAAGCACACAATGCAACGAAAACAGAATCTATCTTAAACAGAACAGTCTGTAGTAATATATACTGTACCCATACTTCTGTAACTCTAGTTTTTCTGAAAAAATCGGAAAACGTAAGGAATTTGTATAGAAAGACTGTGTAATAATTTCAGCTCAAGATCACATTCCAGAAAAAAATTAAAATTCATATACTGGATGCAAAGTTTCTGTTTCAGATTCAGCATCACTTCCACTCATCCTATGAATCATCCTAAATGCTTTACTTGGCACAAACACTAAATAAACCATAAAAACACAATAATAACAGAGGCATAATTGTCTCAACACTAAAAAACAGAAAGGAAAAAGCAAAAATTAATTTATTCATTGGGTTGCCTCCCAACAAGCGCTATCGTTTTACGCCCCTAGCTAGGCATAATGCATAGATTCAAGTATTGTCATCTTTGGTTTTGGATCCATAGGATGCCCTCATGATTGATTCATATGGTGGCTTAATTCTTGTTATAGGGAAGTGTTCCGTACCCTTTCTCAAGGGAAATTGAAAACTTATATTGCCTTCTTTCATATCAATCACGACACCTATAGTGCGTAAAAACGGTCTACCAAGTATAATGGGACAAGACGAATTGCAATCAATATCAAGCACAATAAAATCAATAGGCACATAGTTCCTATTTGCAAGAATAAGAACATCATTAATTCTTCCCAAAGGATTTTTAATAGTAGAATCCGCCAAGTGCAAATTAAGAGAACATTCTTCAATATTGGTGAGACCAAGCACATCTCATAGAGACTTCGGAATCGTGGAAACACTAGCACCCAAATCACACAAAGCAAAGCATTCATAATTTTTAATCTTGTACTTAATGGCAGGTTTCCACTCATCATTTAATTTTCTAGGAATAGAAATCTCCAACTCCAACTTTTCTTCAAAAGATTTCATTATGGCATCGACGATATGTTTAGTAAAAGCTTTATTTTGCTCATAAGCATGGGGTGAATTCAACATGGATTGCAATAAATAAATACATTCAATCAAAGAGAAACTATCATAATTAAAGTCTTTGCAATCCAAGATAGTGGGCACATCACTAGTTAAAGTTTTGACCTCTTCAAACCCACTTTTATCAAAATTTTCATCAAGATTTTCACCCTCCAAATTATTGGGACGCCTTCTTGCTAAAGTTGACTCTACTTCAGTCCCTTCATTATCAATTTTAATATTACTAAACAAGGAATCAATAGAAGAAACACCAATCACTTTAAGATCTTCATCTATTTTATGAAGGCAATCACTAGAAAACGATTTTTCTAAGATTTCTCTTTTAGCTCTAAGCATAGCGGTTCTTTTCTTACTTTCATCCATAGAGACATATAAAGCTTTAATAGATTCATCAATCTTAGGCACAAAAGCTTTCAACTTGAGATTTTCAACATCAGGAGAAATTCTATCAATGCTTCTAGACATATCATCAATCTTATTCAACTTTTCCTCCATCGTAGTATTGAAAGCCTTTTGCGCATTGATAAATTCTTTGATATTACTCTCAAGATCAGAGGTGTTCCTATTATTATTGTAGGAAGAATTGCCATAGGAATTACCATAATTTTTAGAGGAATTTCCAGGAAAAGGCCTAGGATTAAAATTACCTCTATAAGCATTGTTATTGAAATTGTTTCGCGAGACAAAATTCACATCTACAGAATCACTATTTTGCTCAATCAAGGTAGACAAAGGAACATCATTAATATCAATAGGAGCATTTTTACTAGCAACCAATTTCATCAAAGGATCAACTTTATTAGTCAAAGTACTAATTTCCTCTACCGAATTAACTTTTTTACTAGTAGGTGCTCTTTCGGTATGCCATTGAGAATAATTAGCCATGATATTATCTAACAATTTAGTAGCTTCACCCAAGGTAATCTCCATAAAAGTACCACCCGTGGCGGAATCTAAAAGATTTCTAGAGACAAAATTCAATCCCGCATAAAAAATTTGTATGATCATCCAAAGATTTAAACCATGAGTAGGACAATTTCTTAGCATCAACTTCATTCTTTCCCAAGATTGTGCAACATGTACATGCTCAAGTTGCTTAAAATTCATTATTTGCGTCCTAAGGGAAATAATTTTCGCGGGCGGAAAATACTTAGTGATAAAAGCATCCTTGCACTTATTCCAAGAATCGATACTATTGCGAGGCAAAGAGGAAAACCAAATTTTTGCACGATCTCGCAAGGAAAAAGGAAATGGTTTCAATTTAACAATATCATTGTCCACATCTTTTTTATTTTGCATATCACAAAATTCTATGAACGTGTTTAGATGGGATGCGGCATCCTCATTAGGAGTACCGGCAAATTGATCTTTCATGACAAGATTCAACAAAGCGGCATTAATATCACAAGACTCCGCACTAGTGGCGGGAGGAGCAATAGGTGTACTAATAAAATCATTGTTATTAGTATTGGAAAAATCACACAACTTGGTGTTCTCTTGAGTCATCGTGACTACGCAAACAAGATTGCAAGCAAGGAAGAGATCCGGCAAGAAAAAGGGCAAATGAAAAAGAGAGCGAATAAAACGGCAAATTGGTGAAGTGGGGGAGAGAGGAAAATGAGAGGTAAATGGCAAATAATGTAATTACAAGGAGATGAGATTTGTGATTAGGAACCTGGTAGATGATGGTGGAGTCCCCTCGACGCCTACGATAGGCACGTAGAAGAGACCGGTTCCTCCCCGGCAACGGCGGTGTAGGTATCCAAGGTGTGACATGACGTGGCTTGAGACTGCGTCGGTATTTCCCCAAAGAGGAAGGGCTGATGCAGCACATCGACAGTAAGTATTTCCCTCAGTTATGAAACCAAGGTTATCGAACCAGTAGGAGGATCACCACCACCCAATAAGCAGCACCTGCACACAAACAACAAATACTTGCAACCCGACGCGAAAGAGAGGTTGTCAATCTCTCTACGATAATAAGATAGATTAGGTAGTGATAGATAGGAGAGATATATCTCTCAAGAACACAAATAAAAAGAGTAAATATGCAGCAATATATTTTTGGGTTTTGGTTTTGTAGATCTAAAAACAAAGAGTGCAAAAACGTAGATCGGAAAGCAATATGATGGAAAAGTTGACCCATGGGCCGTAGGGTTCATTAGTGGCTTCTCTCATGAGTACAGCGCACGGTGGGTGAACAAATTACTGTTGGGCAATTGATAGAAAATCGAATAGTCATGACGATATCGAAGGCGATGATCATTATATAGGCATCACGTCCAAGATAGACAGACCGACTCCTGCCTACATCTACCTCTATTACTCCACACATCGACCGCTATCCAGCATGCATCCAGTGTATTAAGTTCATGGAAAAATGGACTAATGCAATAAGAACGATGACATGATGTAGACAAGATCTATTCATGTAGGAATAGACCCGATCTTGTTATCCTTAATAGCAACGATACATGCGTGTCTTGCTGCCCCTTCTGTCACTGGGAAAGAACACCGCAAGATCGAACCCATCACAAAGCACCTCTTCCCATGCCAAGAAAAATCGATCTAGTCGGCCTAACTAAACCAAAGATTTGAAGAAGAAATACGAGGCTATAAGTAATCATGCATATAAGAGATCAAAGAAGACTCAAATAATATTCATGGATAGAAACTGATCATGAACTCAAAATTCATCGGATACCAACAAACACACCGCAAAAGTTTACATCAAATAGATCTCCAAGAGACCATTGTATTGAGAATCATAAGAGAGAGAATAAGCCATCTAGCTACTGCCTACGGACCCGTAGGTCTATGGTGGACTACTCACGCATCATCGGAGAGGCACCTATGAGGAAGATGAACCCCTCCGTGATGGTGTTTAGATTGGATCTCGCGGTTCTGGAACTTGCGACGGCTGGAATTGTGTTTCGTCGACTCCTCTAGGGTTTTTGGATTTTCTGGGAATTTATAGGCATGATAGTCGGTTGAGGGGGTGCCCGAGGTGCCCAGCCCCCACAGGCCGCGCCAGGGGGCCTCTGGCACGCCCTGGTGGGTGATGGCCACCCTGGGCCCCCTCTTCTGGTGTTCTTTGGCCCATCTTCTTTCTTCTGGTCCGTAAAAAATCCACAAAAATCCCCTCAACGTTTTGTCTCCGTTTGGTACTGATTTTCTACGAAGTAAAAAAAAAGCAAAAACAGCAACTGGCACTTTGGCACTATGTCAATAGGTTAGTCCCAAAAAATGATATAAAGTTGTAATAAAATGATTGTAAAATATCCAAGAATGATAATATAACAGCATGGAACAAGCAAAAATTATAGATACGTTGGAGACGTATCACGCGCCGCCTGACGCGCGGGTGATCCTCGAGCAGCAGCGCCAGCGCCAAGACCGGATCGTCCAGGACGTCGCGGCCGCCGAGCGCCTGAACCGGGCTGCCATCGCACACGGCGTCCCTACCAGCACTGTGGGCTGCCGGGCCTTCACTCGCGAGTTGTGCCGGGTGGTTTGGCCCGTCAAGTTCAAGCCTGAGCTGACCCCGCGCTATGATGGAGTCCCTGACCCCACGGAATTCCTCCAGCTCTACGTGCTAAGCATCGAGGCGACGAACGGCGACGACAAGGTCATGGCAAACACCATGCAGGCCGAATCTGCACACTGATGGGATCGACAGGGTGTGCGCAATATAACTAAATGATACTGTGATCTGCGCTCAGTTTTCCGTGAAGAGGAACGGGTAATTGCAGCACAATACGGGTAAGTATTGCCCTAAGTTATGAAACCAAGGTTTATCGAACCAATATGAATATCAATCCACAACTGTCTTTAGCGGCTGCACACAAAAGAGCAAACAACTTGCACTCAACGCGGGCAAGAGGGTTGTTAATCCCCTTGATCTCGTTATTTGCAAGCAAGTGAAGTGTGTAGATAATAGTAGATAATTATAAATTGGAAAATAAAATAAAATAAAATAAATGGCAGCAAGGTAAATATACGTTTTGTAAAGATATAAGTGAATAGACCTGGGGGCCATAGTTTTCCCTAACGGCATCTCTCATGTAGGCGACATACGGTGGGTAAACAAATTACTATTGGGAAGTTGATAGAAAAGCGCATAGCTATGTGATTTTCACGTCAATGATTATGTATATATAGGCGTCATGTCCATAAACAAATAGGCCGACTCATGCCTGCACCTATTACAATGACTCCACTTCAAGAGCGCTTCTATGCTTGCCTCTCTACGTATTAAGTTCATGACAAACAGAGTAATGCTTGGAGAACGATGACACGATGTAGACAAAGAGAATTCAATTAATATGAACTAACCCCATCGTTTTATCCTTAGTGGCAACAACACAAAGACGTATCTTGTCCCCTTCTGTCACTGGGATATAGAAACCCATCAGGTTGAACCCACTACAACACACCCCTCTCACTGAAGAAATATCAATCTAGTTGGCCAAACTATTTCAATAGATCGAAGAGATTTACGAAGCTATAATGATCATGCAAATAAGAATCTTAATATTCAGGTTTGACTCAAATACTTTTCATGAATAATCTAAAACATAAACCCACAATTCATTGGATCCCAACAAACACACTGTACAAAAGAATTACATCAGATAGATCAAAGCAAAGATGTGATGATTGTATTGAAGATCAAAAGAGAGAGAGAGAGAGAGCCATCTAGGTACTAACTACGGATCCATAGGTCTATGGTGAACTAATCACACATCATCATGAGGGCAGCAAGATTGATGAAGAGGCCCTCCGTGATCGATCCCCCCTCCGGCAGGGTGCCGGTACGGAGCTCCAGATGGGATCGCGGCAGAACAGAGACTCGCGATAGCGGAAAAAGTGTTTTGGGCTGCCCTCCAGGGTTTTTGGAATATATGTGAATTTATAGGCCAGAGAACGGGGTCAGGAGACCTGCCAGGGAGGGATAAGCCATCAGGGCGCGCCCTGTTGCCTTGTGCCTCCCTCGTGCGGCTTGTGGTCTTCTCTCGAAGCTTCCAGGTGTTCTTTTGGTCCAGAAAAAATCATAAAAAAAGTTTCGGGGCAATTGGACTTCGTTTGGTACTGTAAACCTGAAAAGTAAAAAACACGCAAAAAACAACAACTGGCACTGGGCCCTGGGTCAATAGGTTAGTGCTCAAAAATAATATAAATTAGTAAATTATTACTCAAAAAGTATCCTAGAATGATAAAAACAGAATTTTTGATGTGGAATGCTGCCTAACATGTTCATCATAATTTTTTATTTTGTATAGCATGGACTTTTGGACTTGTAAATGATTCAAAGCAATAGTCTAGTTTTAACATAATGACTTCAATACTCAAGCATGTCAACAAGCAACCATGTCTTTCAAAATATCAACAATAAAGAAAGTTATCCCTAGCCCATCATGCTCAATCATTGATCCATTCATTAAACACACTCAAATACTAGCTATGCCCAATGCTCAAGTACGATCATAGTGCCCCCTAGTTGGTGCTTACAAGAGAAGATGGAGACTCAAAGCAAAAAATAAAAATTGCATAAATTAAATAGATAGGCCCTTCGCAGAGGGAAGTAGGGATTTGTAGAGGTGCCAGAGCTCAAAGTTTTAAATTGAGAGAGAAAAAATATTTTGGGTGGCATGCTTTTCCTGTCAACGAAAACGACAAAGTAGCTCACAATACTTTCCATGCTAGATATATCATAGGCGGTTCCCAAACAAAAAATAAAGTTTATTCCTTTTTCCACCAAACTTTCACTTTCCATGGCGGGCCGTATCCACGGTTTCCTTCCATACCAACACTTTCCAAGGAATTTATTATTTGACAACAAAAAGTAAATATTTTTTTATTTTTCATTTCGGGAATCGGCATCCCTATTACCGCCGCACTCTCGTGCAATGACAAGTGAATAAACACTCATCTTGAGAATAACACATCTAGCATGGAAAAAATATTGGACACTCCCCACCGTTTCATGAGCGGTACGGGCACACAAAAGAGAAAATTTATTTTGAAAATTTAGAGATGGCACATACAAATTTGCTTGGAACGGCATGGAAATACCGCATATAGGTAGGTATGGTTGACTCATGAGGCAAAACTTGGTTTAAGGATTTTGGATGCACAAGTAGTATTTCTACTTAGTGCAAATGAAGGCTAGCAAAAAGATTGGGAAGCAACCAAACCAAGAAACGAAAAGTCACATAAGTGAGCATTGAATATAACTAACACCGAATAATGCACCACAAGTAGGATGTAACTTCATTGCATAACTATTGACTTTCATGCATGCATAGGGAATCAGAAACCTTAACACCAATATTCCTACTAAGCATAATTACTCACTAACATGACTCACATATTACTATCATCATGTTTCAAAACTATAACAAGGAATCAAGTTTAATTTGTCCAATGATCTTCATGAAAGTTTTTATTATAACCTCCTTCGATATCTATCACTTTGGGACTAGTTTCATATATTGCTATTGATTTTTGGCAAGCTCAAACAAATTTAAGTGAAGCACATGAGCATAAAGATTTCATCTCTCAAAAAGGTATAAGTGAGGCATGAGAGTATTTCTACAAAAGTTTCCAAGCACACCGTGCTCAAAAAGATATAAGTGAAGCACTAGAGCAATTCTATAGCTCAAAAAGTTTAAGTGAAGCACATAGAGCAATTCTAACAAATCATAGCATGATTTTGGCTTTCTCAAATAGGTGTGTACAGCAAGGATACATAGGAAAAACTAACAAACAAATCAAGCAAAGATACAAGACGCTCCAAGGAAAACACATGATATGCGACGAATAAAAATATAGCTCCAAGTAAAATACCGATGATCGTTAGAAGAAAGAGGGGATGACACTCGGGGCATCCCCAAGCTTAGTTGCTTGTTACTCTTTGGATATATCTTGGGAGTGCGGTAGCATCCCAAGCTTAGTCTTTTGCTACTCCTTATTCCTTCATCCATCGTGATCTCACCCAAAATTGTCTTAAAATTTCAGATCAAGATAGCATTCCAGAAAAAAATTAAAATTCATATACTGGACGCAAAGTTTCTGTTTCAGATTCAGCATCACTTCTACTCATCCTATGAATCATCCTAACGGTTCTACTTGGCACAAACACTAAATAAACCATAAAAACACAATCATAACAGAGGCATAATTTTGTCAACACTCAAAAACAGAAATAAAAAAGCAAAACTTTATTTATTCGTTGGGTTGCCTCCCAACAAGCGCTATCGTTTTACGCCCCTAGCTAGGCATATTGGATAGATTCAAGTATTGTCATCTTTGGTTTTGGATCCATAGGATGCCCTCATGATTGATTCATATGGTGGCTTAATTCTTGTTCTAGGGAAGTGCTCCGTACCCTTTCTCAAGGGAAATTGAAAACGAATATTGCCTTCTTTCATATCAATCACGACACCTATAGTGCGTAAAAACGGTCTACCAAGTATAATGGGACAATACGGATTGCAATCGATATCAAGCACAATAAAATCAATGGGCACATAATTCATATTTGCAAGAATAAGAACATCATTAATTCTTCCCAAAGGCTTTTTAATAGTAGAATCCTCCAAGTGCAAATTAAGAGAGCATTCTTCAATGTTGGTAAGACCAAGCACATCACATAGAGATTTCGGAATCGTGGAAACACTAGCACCCAAATCACAAAAAGCAAAGCATTCATAATTTTTAATCTTGACCTTAATGGTTGGTTCCCACTCATCATATAATTTTCTAGGAATAGAAATCTCCAACTCCAACTTTTCTTCAAAGGATTTCATCATGGCATCAACGATATGTTTAGTAAAAGCTTTATTTTGCTCATAAGCATGGGGTGAATTCAACATAGATTGCAACAAAGAAATACATTCAATCAAAGAGCAGCTATCATAATTAAAATCTTTGTAATTAAGATAGTGGGCACATCACTAGTTAAAGTTTTGACCTCTTCAAACCCCCTTTCATCAAAATTTTCATCAAGATTTTCAACCTCCAAATTATTTGGACGCCTTCTAGCTAAAGTTGACTCTACTTAAGTCCCTTCATTATCAATTTTAATATTACTAAACAAGGCATCAATAGAAGAAACACCAATCACTTTAAGATCGCCATCGTTTTTATAGCGGCAATCACTAGAAGACGATTTTTCTAAGATTTCTCTTTTAGCTCTAAGCATAGCGGTTCTTTTCTTACTTTCATCCATAGAGACATATAAAGCTTTAATAGATTCATCAATCTTAGGCACAAAAGCTTTCAACTTGAGATTTTCAACATCATGAGAAATTCTATCAATGCTTCTAGACATATCATCAATCTTATTCAACTTTTCTTCTATCGTAGTATTGAAAGCCTTTTGCGCATTCATAAATTCTTTAATATTACTCTCAAGATCAGAGGTGTTCCTATTATTATTGTAAGAAGAATTACCATAGGAATTACCATAATTATTAGAGGAATTTCCAGGAAAAGGCCTAGGATTAAAATTACCTCTATAAGCATTGTTATTGAAATTGTTGCGCGAGACAAAATTCACATCTACGGATTCACTATTTTGCTCAATGAAAGTAGACAAAGGAACATCATTAAGATCAATAGGAGCATTTTTACTAGCAACCAATTTCATCAATGCATCAACTTTATCACTCAAAGTACTAAATTCCTATACCGAATTAACTTTTTTACTAGTAGGTGCTCTTTCGGTATGCCATTGAGAATAATTAGCCATGATATTATCTAGAAATTTAGTAGCTTCACCCAAAGTAATCTCCATAAAAGTACGGCGGAATCTAAAAGATTTCTAGAGACAAAATTCAATCCCGCATAAATTTTTTGTATGATCATCCAAAGATTCAAACCATGTGTAGGACAATTTCTTATCATAAACTTCATTCTTTCCCAAGATTGGGCAACATGTTCACGCTCAAGTTGCTTAAAATTCATGATTTGCGTCCTAAGGGAAATAATTTTCGCGGGCGGAAAATACTTAGTGATAAAAGCATCCTTGCACTTATTCCAAGAATCGATACTATTGCGAGGCAAAGATGAAAACCAAATTTTTGCACGATCCCGCAAGGAAAAAGGAAATAGTTTCAACTTCACAATATCATTGTCCACATCTTTTTTCTTTTGCATATCACACAATTCAACGAACGTGTTTAGATGGGACATGGCATCCTCATTAGGATTACCGGCAAATTGATCTTTCATGAAAATATTCAAGAAAGCGGCATTAATATCACAAGACTCCGCACTAGTGGCGGGAGGAGCAATAGGTGTACTGATAAAATCATTGTTATTAGTATTGGAAAAATCACACAACTTGGTGTTCTCTTGAGTCATCGTGACTACGCAAACAAGATTGCAAACAAGGAAGAGATCCGGCAAGAAAAAGGACAAACGAAAAAGAGGGCGAGAAAAATGGCAAATTTGTGAACTGGGCGAGAGGAAAACGAGAGGCAAATGGCAAATAATGTAATTGCAAGGAGATGAGATTTGTGATTAGGAACCTGGTAGATGATGGTGGAGTCCCCTCGGCGCCTACGATAGGCACGTAGAAGAGACCGCTTCCTCCCCGGCAACGGCGCCAGAAATTCCTTTGACGTGGCTTGGACTGCGTCGGTATTTCCCCAAAGAGGAAGGGATGATGTAGCACAGCGACGGTAAGTATTTCCCTCAGTTATCAAACCAAGGTTATCGAACCAGTAGGAGGATCACCACCACCCAATAAGCAGCACCTGCACACAAACAACAAATACCTGCAACCCGACGCGAAAGAGAGGTTGTCAATCTCTCTACGGTAAAAAGATAGATTGGGTAGTGATAGATAGGAGAGATAGATCTCCCAAGAACACAAATAAAAAGAGTAAATATGCAGCAATATATTTTTGTGTTTTTGGTTTTGTAGATCTGAAAACAAAGATTGCAAAAAACGTAGATCGGAAAGCAATATGATAGAAAAGTAGACCCGGGGGCCGTTGGGTTCACTAGTGGCTTCTCTCATGAGTATAGCGCACGGTGGGTGAACAAATTACTGTTGGGCAATTGATAGAAAATCGAATAGTCATGACGATATCCAAGGCGATGATCATTATATAGGCATCACGTCCAAGATAAGTAGACCGACTCCTGCTTGCATCCCACTATTACTCCACACATCGACCGCTATCCAGCATGCATCTAGTGTATTAAGTTCATGGAAAAATGGAGTAATGCAATAAGAACGATGACATGATGTAGACAAGATCTATTTATGTAGGAATAGACCCCATCTTGTTATCCTTAATAGCAACGATACATGCGTGTCTTGCTGCCCCTTCTGTCACTGGGAAAGAACACCGCAAGATCGAACCAATCACAAAGCACATCTTCCCATGGCAAGAAAAATTGATCTAGTCGGCCTAACTAAACCAAAGATTCGAAGAAGAAATACGATGCTATAAGCAATCTTGCATATAAGAGATCAAAGAAGACTCAAATAATATTCATGGATAGAAACTGATCATGAACTCAAAATTCATCGGATCCCAACAAACACACCGCAAAAGTTTACATCAAATAGATCTCCAAGAGACCATTGTATTGATAATCATAAGAGAGAGAGAAGAAGCCATCTAGCTACTGTATGCGGACCCATAGGTCTATGGTGGACTACTCACGCATCTTCGGAGAGGCACCCATGAGGAAGTTGAACCCCTCCGTGATGGTGTTTAGATTGGATCTCACGGTTCTGGAACTTGCGGCGGTTGGAATTGTGTTTCGTCGACTCCTCTAGGGTTTTTGGATTTTCTGGCAATTTATAGACACGATAGTCGGTTGAGGCGGTGCCCGAGGTGCCCATCCCCCACCAGGCCGCGCCAGGGGGCCTCTGGCGCGCCCTAGTGGGTGGTGGCCACCTTGGGCCCCCTCTTCTGGTGTTCTTTGGCCCATCTTCTTTCTTCTGGTCCGTAAAAAATCTACAAAAATCCCCGCTACATTTTGTCTCCATTTGGTACTGATTTTTTGCGATGTAAAAAATAAGCAAAAACAGCAACTGGCACTTTGGCACTATGTCAATAGGTTAGTCCCAAAAAATGATATAAAGTTGTAATAAAATGATTGTAAAACATCCAAGAATGATAATATAACAGCATGGAACAAGCAAAATTTTTAGATATGTTGGAGAAGTATCAGAAACTGAAGTGGTTGCCAAGTTTCTGTAAAGCAGACTGTGAGTCTCGGTGGATCCGAAAATTGTGACTCGGTGGTACCGAAATTCCCTTTGCAGAAAGCAAACCTTAAGAATTCTAAGTTCAAATTTGAGAAAACTTCTGCATTTTGTGATAGCTCAACCTTTCTACTCTTCTATGCTCTATTCTCAGGGTCATCATGCCAGGCTCAGATGACAGCCAGAACAATTTCAGAGAGGAAATGTTGATATGAGCTCAGGCACTAGTCCTGAGGGCAGTTATGATGATGTGCCCAGCTCACCAGATTTGCCCAAAGCTGCAACTAGAGCAAGGAGGAAGTTAAACTCCGATGAGGAAGATGAAGATTTTGGGCCAGAAGAGCCACCCAAGAAGGATAAAGTTGCCAAAAGCACAACTGCTGAAGCCACATCTTCCAAGAGGCCAACTAAGAAGGTGTATGCTAGTGCTAAGGATGTGAGGGCACTAGACTATGTCAAGCAAAGCATGACCCTTCACCTTGAGTCACCTCCAAGGAAGTCTATGCCTAAGAAGGCAGGAGAGAAGAAGAAGTCCAGGAAGAGGATTGTACATGTTGTGGGCAGACCTACCTCTATGTATGAGGATCCAGAAGCTGCTGCTGAAGAAGAGGAAGAGGAGCCAGCTACCAAGGCTCCTCCTAAGAAGAAGAAGAAGCTGTTGGCTGATGCTATGCCCAAGGATACATCATCCAAAGGCACCAAGACTGCCCCCAAGAAGGTTGCTGCTGCTCCAAAGCCCAAGAGGACTACCAGAGACATCCCAACTGCTGCCAAGAACAAGAGTTCTATCTTCAGAGAAGCTGAGGATGATACACTATCTGTTTTGATGAAGCTGAGACCACACCTTCCTGAGCACAATGCCAACCATCCAGTTGCTGAGGACATGAAGAAGAGGAAGGATTCTGGACTGAGAGAGTGGAGAGTCATAGATCCCTATTCTCAGAGGAAAAGGACAGCTGTAGACTACAGATTCTACACCAAGGAACAACAAGACTTCTATGAGACCATTCTGCTTGACAAGAGCCCTGAAGTTAGTGATATGAGGTATGTTGACTGGAAGTACATCAAGGAGAACCAAGATTTCTTTCCAAGTGTGCAGGATAACTTCCACTGTATTGGCATTAATGAGTTTATTGGGAAGGAATTCACTGCCTGGAATGACGAGATGATCATGCAATTCTACTCCACTGCACATTTCTATGGAGATGGTAGAATTGTATGGATGACTGAAGGCACCAGATATGAATCCACTACTGATGAGTGGGCTGCCATCTTAGGAGCCCCACAGGTGCAAGAAGGAGACTTGGATGTGTACTCTGAGTCCAAGGCAAACCACAACTCCATGGCCAATATGTACAATGAGATCCCGGCAGCAAACTTGCATTCACACAAGCTTGGATCCTTCTATTTTCTTCAGGCTGGCCTACGCACAACCAACACCATCTTGAGGTATACATTGATGCCTAAGTCTGGAGATGAGAAGATTATCAGAGGCTATTCTATCAACATGCTGCTCCATATTGATCAACACACCAGATTCAGGGTGATGGACTTGATAGTAGAGACCGTGAAGAGGAATGCCGCAGACCAGAAGAGATCATGTGGATACGCTCCATACATTCAGATGCTTATGAACTCCCAGCTGGAGAAGCACGTGTATGCACTTGATCGACCACATTTTCCACTCCTGCCAGAGCTAGAAGACAATGTCGTGGTGATGGATTCAGATCATCCCACCTCAGCTAATACACAGGCAGAGACAAAGGCAGCCAGAGACTCTAGTGCTCAGGTGCCAAAGACCCGGAGTGAGCAGATGGATCTTCTTCTCAGTTCTGTGCTCAGCATGCAGAAGGATATTGGGAACATCTTGAAGAACCAGGAGAGTCTGGGAAGGATTGTTGAGAGCAAGTTCCACATTCTCAACAACAAGGTGGATGAGCTCACAGTGACAGTAAATGAGCTCAAGAAAGAAGTTGATGGCGTGCCCAGTCCCCACACCACAGATGATGATGAGGACACTCCACCTCTCAGAGCCGACACCCGGTTCAGGACTAAAGCCAGGACTCCTACCGTGACTGCTCCAGAGTTGAGGCCTTCTTCATCAGCACCTGCTACAGCTCCATCAGCTCCTTCAGCTCCGTCAGCTACTCCAGCACTTCCAGTTGCTACTCCAACTCCATCCATGACGTCTGCTGAAGTCTTAGCTGATGCCGTTCTCTCGGCTCCTTCATCAGCTACCAGAGGAGATCAGCCCCAGAGAGAGGCTTAGTTCTATACCTTTGAACTTTTTCGTAACTTGTTGCCAAAGGGGGAGAAGTTGTATAGATCATTAGGGCTTCGAGAGAGGGAGAGTGTTGCTTTTTATCGCTCTTCAAAAACATTGATATCTTTTGGTTTGTTTGTGTTAAACCTTGTTTTTGTTTGATCATACACTTGATGTGTGCTGCTACTATTTCCTATCCTTGATGATGCCTATGAGATGATCATTCACTTTTGCTTGTTGTGTTGTGCTATGATGTTCATTCCTATTACTCTCGCACACCACCAAGTTGTATGTGACATGGAAGAGTGCCTCATATTCCTAATCGATTGTGCATTTGCATTCAAACGCAAACTCAAAATAGTGCACAAATTTAGGGGGAGCTCTTTCTTATCACATACTTCTCAAAGCGACGATTATATTCATTGATTATATCATATGTCAAAGCTTTGATCTATATGTTGTCATCAATTACCAAAAAGGGGGAGATTGAAAGCACTGCTCCCTTGGTGGTTTTGGTAATTAATAACAACATATATCTCATTGGACTAATGTTTCCACTAAGTATATTTCAGGAAAAGTTCAGTGATGGGATGGCAAAAGGATTGTGGAGAGATCCCTAGATGCAAGGAATAGGATTGGCAAAGCTTCAAGAAAGAAGACTCTACATTTTACTTTGTGAGAAATCACTTTGAGTCTATGGGAAAGACAATACTATTAAAAGGGGGTAAGGTATTGATGGTGAACAAAATGATCCACGTGCACAAGTGATAGTCACCAAAAACACCCACAAGCTCTTCCACAAAAGTCTGTCAAAAGCCTATCATGCAAAATCGGTGCCACCAATATTCCCCACTCAGCCCTACCGATTTTCACCTTAGACAGATCCCAGCCAAACCCTAAGTTTTCGGTACAGCCGATTTTGCATCGGTGCCACCGAGTTTAGGTTGCCAACATTTTGTTGCCCCTTTTCTTCAAATCGGAATTTCCGAGTTGTTTGTATCGGTGCCACCAAGTTTTGCAATCTGACCATTGGTCACCTGATCGGTACTGCCGAGATTTATATATCGGTCTCACCGAGATTCGAAAGTTGCTACCTTCTAAGCAACTCGGTACCACCGAGTTTTATACTTCGGTGTCACCGAGTTTGTCATTATAGGTGTAACGGTTGGATTTTTGGAGATGCCTATATATACCCCTTCACCACCACCCACTCGCAAGAGAAGCACTCAGAACTATTACATACTTGCCCCATCTGATTTTCTGAGAGAGAGCCACCTACTCATGTGTTGAGATCAAGCCATTCCATTCCAACCATATGAATCTTGATTTCTAGCCTCCCCAAGTTGCTTTCCACCCAATCAATCTCTTCCACCAAAGCCAAATCTGTGTGAGAGTGATTGTGTGTTGAGGAGTCTATCATCTTGAAGCACAAGAGCAAGGAGTTCATCGTTACTATCGAGCCTATTACCTTTTGGAGGGTGGTGCCTCCTAGATTGGTTAGGTGTCGCTTGGGAGCCTCCTACTTCGTGTTGTGGAGTTGAACCAAGAAGTTTGTAAGGGCAAGGAGATCGCCTACTTCGTGAAGATCTACCCATAGTGAGGCTAGTCCTTCATGGACGGAAGCCATTATGGAATAGTCAAGGTTGCTACTTCGTGGACCCTTATGGGTGGAGCCCTCCGTGGACTCTCGCGACCGTTACCCTCTGTGGGTTGAAGACTCCATAAACGTGGACGTACGATAGCAGCACCTATCGGAACCACGGGAAAAATCTTCGTGTCTCCAAATTGCGTTTGATCTTCCTCCCTATCCTCTATTGCATATGCTTGTCTTTACTTTCCGCTGCTATACTCTTAGACATGCATGTGTAGGGTGTGCTTGACTTGCTATCATTGCTAAAATCTGCCAACACTTCAAAATTGGGAAAAGGTAGAAATTTTATTTTGTCAAGTAATCTAATCACCCCCCCCTCTAGACATACTTTCGATCCTACAGCGTTGCTAGCCTGTGGAGGCTACTTCTACCGGGGTCTTGGTCCTGGATGTTGGCTTCATCTTCTTGATGCGCTCCTTGATCTCACGTAGAGCGGCTTTCGTGGCTTGGATTGGTGTTTTGACGGGGTTCTGCTACTACTGCCTGTGCATAAGTCAGGGGCACTGGATACCCCATTTCTAGTGCACCGACACCCTGCGACCGGAGCCATCCGATTGCGATCGAACGGCTCGAAACGGTGCAAAAATCCCTAACCCTAGCCTCTTGTCTATAAAAGGAAGACCCCCTCGTCCATTTTTGGAACCCTACCGTAGCCTTGCCTCGTTTTCCGTGCGTAGCCGCCAGCCTCCACCAACCAACAGCCATAGCCTCCCACCTCGAGCCGCCGGCCCTGCGAGCCCATCTGAGGCCCGCCCAAAACCGAAGCAGCCCGCCGCCAGCCCTAACCGCTGCCATGGCGCTAGAGCTCCCGTGCCCGACAGCCCCCGACCCCTTGCCGCCGGAGCACACCTCCCCGCCGCCGCACCTGACTTTGCCTCCGTCTTCGGCAGCCCGCCGGCGAGCATCGCCACCGCCGGACCTCCTCAGGTCGTCATGCCGCCACGCCCTCTCCTTTCTCACAGCCTCTCCATCTCTCGCGTAACCTCTCTTTCTTCCTCCCTTGCTCACAGCCATGGCACCGTCCGCTCCTTGCCATCGTCGTGCCAGATCAGGCCGATGCCGACACCCTGCGCCCATCCCCGGCCGGAGATGTCGCTGTCCGGCTCTTCCCCGCCGTCCCCAGCTGCGCTGCCGTCCATCCCCGTCGCCCCCAACCTCAGCACCGCTGCCTGGATTAACCCCTGATCCAGATCGGATCGGGAGGAGCCCGCGTCCGTGGGTGGGCTGGCTGACCGCGCCAGGCCTAGCCGCGTCGAGCCGCCAGCTCACCAGCGCAAGGCCCAGCCGCAGTCGGCCCGCCTCGGTCTGCCTCCTAGCCCGCGCATGGACTGGCGCGTGGCGCAGCCAACGTCTCCACCGACCGGCCCATGAGGCCAAGGGTGAGCATCCCCAAGAAGCCCGGTGGCTCTCTGCTATTAGACGCAGTGGGCACTGTTTAGTGATACGTCTCCAACGTATCTTTAATTTTGGATTGTTCCATTCTATTATCATTATAGGATACATTTTGAGTAATAATTTACCAATTTATAATTTTTTTGAGCACTAACCTATTGACCCAGTGCCCAGTGCCAGTTGTTGTTTTCTGCGTGTTTTTTACTTTTCAGGTTTACAGTACCAAACGAAGTCCAATTGCCCTGAAACTTTTTTATGAATTTTTCACGACCAAAAGCAGACCTGGAAGCTTCAGGAGAAGACCGGAGGCCGCACGAGGGAGGCACAAGCCAATAGGGCGCACCCAGGGGGGTAGCCGCGCACTGATGGCTTGTTCCTCGCTACCAGTTCCCCTGACCCCGTTCTCTGGCCTGTAAATTCAAATATATCACCAAAACCCTGGAGGGCATCCCGAAACACTTTTTCCGCCGCCGCAAGTCTCTGTTCCGCCGCGATCCCATCTGGAGCTCCGTTCGGCACCCTGTCGGAGGGGGGGTCGATCACGGAGGGCCTCTTCATCAATCTTGCTGCCCTCTGAAGTGGCTTGAGACTGCGTCGGTATTTCCCCAAAGAGAGAGGGATGATGCAGCACAGCGACGGCAAGTATTTCCCGCAGTTATGAAACCAAGGTATCGAACCTGTTGGAGGATCACCACCACCTAATAAACATCACCTGCACACAAAGAACAAATACTTGCAACCCGACGCGAAAGAGAGGTTGTCAATCTCTCTACAGTAAAAAGATAGATTAGGATATGATAGATTGGAGAGATAGATCTCTCAAGAACACAAAATAAAAAGAGCAACTAAAAAGTGCAGCAAGGTATTTTTGGGTTTTTGGAATAATAGATCTGAAAACAAAAGCGGCAAAAAGATAGATCGGAAAGCAATATGTTTAAAAAGTAGACCCGGGGGCCGTAGGTTTCACTAATGGCTTCTCTCATGAGTATAGCACACGGTGGGTGAACAAATTACTATTGGGCAATTGAGAGAAGATCAAATAATCATGATGATATCCAAGGCAATAATCATTATACAGGCATCACGTCCTAGATAAGTAGATCGACTCCTGCCTGCATCTACTACTATTACTCCACACATCAACCGCTATCCTGCATGCATCTAGTGTATCAAGTTCATGGAAAAACGGAGTAATGCAATAAGAACGATGACATGATGTAGGCAAGATCTATTCATGTAGGAATAGACCCCATCTTGTTATCCTTAATAGCAATGATACATGTGTGCCTTGCTGCCCCTTCTGTCGCTGGGAGAGGACACCGCAAGATCGAACCCATCACAAAGCACCTCTTCCCATGGCAAGAAAAATCGATCTAGTTGGCCTAACTAAACCAAAGATTCGAAGAAGAAATATGAGGCTATAAGTAATCATGCATATAAGAGATCAAAGAAGACTGAAATAATATTCATGGATAGAAACTGATCATGAACTCAAAATTCATCGGATCCCAACAAACACACCGCAAAATTTTACATCAAATAGATCTCCAAGAGACCATTGTATTGAGAATCAAAAGAGAGAGAGGAAGCCATCTAGCTACTGCCTACGGACCCGTAGGTCTATGGTGGACTACTCACGCATCATCGGAGAGTCACCAATGAGGATGATGAACCCCTCCGTGATGGTGTTAGATTGGATCTCGAGGCTCTGGAACTTGCGGCGGCTGGATGTGTTTTTCGTCGACTCCTCTAGGGTTTCTGGAATATTTAGGAATTTATAGGCGTCAGAGGGGGTGGAGAGGGGTCCCGAGGAGGGCACAACCCATCAGGGCGCGCCCGGGGCCTCTAGCGCCCTGGTGGGTTGTGGTCTCCTCGACCCTCCCCTCTGGCACTTCTTTGGCCCACCGGATGTCTTCTGGCCCAAAAAAATGTCCAAAAAGTTTCGTCGCGATTGGACTCGTTTGGTACTGATATTCTGCGAAGTAAAAAACAGCAACTGGCACTTTGGCACTATGTCAATAGGTTAGTCCCAAAAAATGATATAAAGTTGCTATAAAATGATTGTAAAACATCCAAGAATGATAATATAACAGCATGGAACAAGAAAAAATTATAGATACGTTGGAGACGTATCAGCATCCCTAAGCTTAATTCCTACTCGTCCTCGAGTAGGTAAATGATAAAAAAAGAATTTTTGATGTGGAATGCTGCCCAACATGTTCATCACATATTCTTTTCTTTTGTAGCATGGACATTTGGACTTTTAGATGATTCAAAGCAATAGTCTAGTTTTAACATAATGACTTCAACACTCAAGCATGCCAACAAGCAACCATGTCTTTCAAAATATCAACACTAAAGAAAGTTATCCCTAGCCCATCATGCTCAATCATTGATCCATTCATGAAACACACTCAAATATTAGCTAGACCCAATGCTCAAGTACGATCATAGTGCCCCCTAGATGGTGCTTTATAAGAGAAGATGGAGACTCAAGGTAAAAATAAAAATTGCATAAAGTAAATAGATAGGCCCTTCGCAGAGGGAAGTAGGGATTTGTAGAGGTTCCAAAGCTCAAAGTTTAAACTGAGAGAGAAAAATATTTTGGGTGGCATGCCTTTCCTGTCAACGAAAACTTTCGTCGTTTTCTCATGACAGATGCCATGGGGTGGCTTATCGAGAGTGGTTGGGGCCGAAGGACGGCGGCGGGCTCCGGTGACGGGATTGGGGATAAGCGGTGAGGGACACGCGATGTACCCAGGTTCGGGGCCCTCTATGAGAGGTAACACCCCTAGTCCTTCTTGCCTAGTTGATAGACCAAGAGAACCACAATGGTGCTCCTTGAGCTGTTAGCTAGAGGAGGAAGAAGAGGCTTGCTGGCCCTCTCTACCTCTCAACATGGGTGGATGTTTGTGTGGAGGTGAGAATGCTTGCCCCGTGCATGGGGGGGCGTTGGGGGGTTTTATAGGCCAACCCCCCTGGCTTACAATATACATATGCGGCACCGGGGGGGACCCGGCTGGCGTCCTCTCTAGCCGGCCAGGGGGGGCCCCGGTTGAAGGGTCTTGTCGTTGGTGGGGCCAGCCGGCTGCAGGGTCCCATTGGGAGCCGGTGGGCGGACCCACCGACGGTCCATCGCCATTGGCGCGTGCTTATCACGCCGCAGTATGGGTCGCCCGGCTTGGCGTCGTCTTGTGGTAGCCGGCTGCGGTCAGCGGTACGGCCGGCCACGCTATAGCCACGCCGGGGCAGGTAATAGAGTGGTTGAGGGCGTGCGGGCACTGTGCCGCCCGCCCGGTCGCAGTCGGCCGGAGTCAGAGGCACTGTTGCCTCCACTGTGGCCATGCGGGTGCTGACCTCCGATGTGACGGGGGCCACTGTAGCCATGCGCGCCCTGACCGCGGTACCGGAGGCACTGCTGCCACGCCGCGCATCAGGTCACCGTCCTGCGAGGCGTGGTGTCATGACGGGAGCTGTCCTGCCGGCCCGATGGCCTGGTGCCTCCGCCTCTAGCCGGCCGGCTAGTCGCAGCCGGCCATGCGGAGCCTGACTACAGGGGGAGGCGGCTCGCCCTGTAGTCATTTTTTGAAAAGTTGGAGCAAGGGCCCAGCTGATGCTACCCCGGGGTTATCCCCCCGTCAGTAGTCCCCGAAGCGGGGGAGGCCTGCCGGCTAGCCGCGGCGGACCTCGCCGGCTTGAGTCTTGCGTTCGAGGGTCGTCGGTAGGTCCGGAGCCAGAGAGCGCGGGACCGCGGTGGCCGGCCTCGCTGCCGGCCTACGCTCCGCGGGACGCCTCGACCACCCCGAGGGGCAGAGAGGATGCGCCACACATGTAGTGCAGCGGGCCGAGGCCTGACAGGCCACGCGGAGGACAAGACCGGGTCATGGGGCGGGGCCCACATCGGCCGCGGCCTCGGCCCGCGCGCTCGGGTCCTTTGCGGCCAGGGCCATCGGTTGGCGTTCCCGAAACGCCTTAATGCCCCTCCCGCGCGTGGCGGAAGTAGTGGGGTTCATGCGCGACGGATCCGCTCCCCACTACCCCGCGCGGGGTTTAAATGAGAGGGGACATGAGCGGAACAGGGCATTCGCTCCCCTGCCCTCGCACCTTATCTTCATTGCCCGTCCCCCTCCCCGCATCGAGAGAGAGAGAGAGCGGAGGCTGCGCGTCCGCCGCACCTCCGTCCGCCACCGTCGAAAGCCGCGACGCGACCAAGACTCCTCCGAGGCGAATGGCAGGCAAGGGCGCCTGGGACGGCAGCGATGTCGATGAGGCCTACATCGAGCATCTCCGCCACCGCCGTAAGCTACCGCCGGCGGAGAACGTGGAGGCACGCATCGCCGTTGCGGAGAATGCGCCGGCCCCGCGAGAAGGCGAGGTGGTGGTCTTCGCCGAGCATTTCGCCCGCGGGCTCGGCCTGCCGGCGAGCACGTTCTTCCGGCGTTTCCTTTTATCGTTTTGGGCTGCAACCGCACCACCTTAGCGCCAATGCCATCCTACAGCCGGCGGCGTTTGTCTCCCTCTGCGAGGGCTTTTTGGGTGTGGAGCCGTGCCTCGACCTCTGGTGCCGGCTCTTCTACCTGAAGCGCCAGACGTTGAAGAACAAGGCTACCGGCCAGACGGTCATGACCGCCTGCGGAGCCGTCCTAGTGCACTATCGCCCTGGAGCCGGCTTCCCTCAGCTCCCTCTGCAGGACTCGGTGAAGAGTTGGCAGAAGGGGTTCTTCTACGTGAAGAACGTGAAGCCGGCCGAGGACTACATTAACCTTCCCGACTTCGTCAACCAGCCGCCGGTCGCGATGCAGAACTGGAGGACGCCTCCGCCCCAAGCGCCCGAGACGGCGGACCGGCTCTGCGAGCGGCTGCTGGTGATGACCAAGACTAAGGGGCTCACGGCCGTGGATCTCCTAGCCACGATGGTGGCGCGCCGGGTGCAGCCGCTGCAGCGCTGGCCGCACCTCATCTGCCAGATGGGAGGGCGGCGCGACCCGTGCCGGCTCTCCACCAAGGAGCTGAAGGCGGTGCAGGTGGCGAGGAGGGTGAACTCCATCTCGGCCGCCAAGATGAACGAAGGCGGGTGGCAATGGCGGAAGGCCCCGTACAGCCGGGACCATCCGGCTCCGCGGGTACGTGACGAGCCGTGCCCCACCTTTTTTCTTCTGAAGCTGGCGTTCCCCCCCCCCCAGCTTGACGACGGAGGGGTTTCCCTTGCGTGCAGGTCTTTCCTTTGTTGCAAGAGTACGGGGAGCCGTCTGCCGCCGTGGCGGAGTCGGACCCCGAGGAGGTCGAAGACGTCGACGACGTGGAGCCGGCCGAATCGGAGCGAGCCGACGCATCGGGGATCGGCGGGGCGGCAGCGGAGAGAACCGAGTCAGCGGGTGAGTTCCTCCCCCAGTCTCTTTTGCTGGACTAGTCCGATGACAATGCTAAGCCGGGGGAGATGCGCAATGCAGCGGCCCCGGAGGACCCCGAAGTTTCGGAAGACGATGCCACTACGCCGAGGAGGCGTGTTCGCCGGGTCGACCACGAGCCGGGTCGAGGCAACATGGCCGTGGACGAATGAGGGAAGCAGTCGGCCAGCTTCAGGTCGGCTCCCAAACGGGCAGGCGGCGGGCAGCCGGGCAGTAGCCGTGGTGGTGGCGGGAAGAAGCCGCGGGTTGCCCCGACGGGCCCTGCTAGGTGAACGGTCCCCGTTAGCATCAGGTAAGTCTCTTTTGGGTTTCTGATTGGTTTCTAGTCGGCCCCTTTTCCTCATTTCGTTGTTCAAGGAGCCGCGCACCCTGGGGAGGACCACGGCCGACGAGACGGCGGGGACGGCGCAAAGGACCGCCACCGACGAAAGGGAGCGCGAGGCGTGGCGGGACCGGGAGGCAGCGAAGCAGGAGCGGCTCGAGGAGGAGCGCCGCCCGTGGGAGGAGGCGGCGAGGAAGCAGCCACCAGGAAGGGCCCGCGTGGAGGCGGCGGACCAGTCATGGGAGCCATTTCCCCCTGGCCGGGAGAGGAGGTCCAAGGGCACGCATGACCCTGCACGGCGGGCGTAAGCGGACGCGCAGGCCGAGGAGGAGGCGCGCGCAGCTGCGTGCACGGCGGACGCCGCCAAGGAGGCGGAGCCGGACCGCAGCGGCGCTCTGTCGGGAGCTGATGATGTGCCACCGGGCGCTGACGACGAGCCACCGGAGGTCGTCGTTCTGGAGCCGGAGGTCCCGGCTCCGGAGGTGAGCCGGGGAGGTGCCGCTGGGGGCGGCGTGCCGGAGATCGAGGCTGCGGTGCCTGGAGGAGCGGCCGCCTTCGGCTTGTCAGCCAGGGTACCTGGAGACGCGGCGCCAGGGGGAGCGGGTCCCATAGTCGCCACGGCACGGGGTCCGCCCGGCCCTACCGACGGAGGTCAGCCGCAAGAGACCTGGGCTGCGGCCGGCGGCATGCCTATGAATGACGCGCCGAGCGTCCTTGGAGCTGCGGTGGCCGCGGTCGTCACCGAGTTTGCCGACTGCAGCGCCCAGACGGGGCATGAGGCCCAGGCTGCCAGGAATCGGCTGGCGCATCTTGAGCAGTCCGTCGCGGTAAGGGCTCGAGGTCCTTGTCTTTTTTGCTTTGGTTTTTTTCCAGTGGGGGCGCGCCAGCACACCCACTGGGTGTAGTCCCCAAGACTCGGGCCGGCTGGGACGCAGGCGGGTCGAGTCTAACTGCGTTGCCTCTTGGCTTTTGCTCTTCGCAGGCTGTCCATGACCGTCGGGTGGCCGCATACAACGCGCTGCTTGGCATGTATCGGGGGGCCGAGAACCGGCTGGCCGTTATGTCCGAGGACCTGCGAGGTACGTGGATTTTGTAATTTTCCAGTGGGGGCGCGCGAGCGCACCCACTGGGTGTAGTCCCCGGGATCCGGGCTGGCTGCTTTGCAGGCGGGTCGGATCCTTATGTTTGCTTTCTTTCTGACGGGAGCGTCTTCGTGTTGCGAAGCCTCAGCTGCCGAGGCGGTCTGCCTCCGTCGCCAGGTGATACAACTTGGCGAGCAGCGGGACCTCCAGGCAGCGGAATGCGATCGGCTGCGCCAAGCGTCCGACCGCGCGCAGGCGGAGAAGGACGGGCTCGAGGCGGCCCATCGACGTGAGTTGGAGGAGCGGGAGGCGGCCCATCGTGAGGCGCTGGGGGCCAAGGACGCCTTGCTGGCGAAGGCGGCCACGGAGGCGGAGGCGGTGTGGACCGAGCACGACCGCCAGATCCAGGAGTTGTCGGCCAGGGAGGCTGCGCTGTAGGAGGAGGCGCACGCGGTGGACCGACTTCTGGCTGGTAAGTTTTGTTATCTTGCTTGTCTTCGTGTGTCGGATTAGGACCGACGTTTCCTTTGTCTTACACCATGCGCCCCTTTCTTCCTCAGGGCTCTTTCCGGGCATGCAGGAGGCCGCGAAAGTGGCCGTGGAGGCCCACCGCGAGGATCAGCGGGCGCAGGGAGTCCACGTCGGGCGGCTTGCCACCTGGACCATGGACGAGGTGGGGATCGCTGCCAAGGTGCGCCTGACCGAGGTGGTCCGGGCCATGAAGCGGCTTCAGGGGGCCGGCTCGGCTCTGGTTCGCACCCTTTGGCTGGACGCGGTGGTGCCGGTCTCCATGAGCCGGCTGTCGAGGTGGCTGGAAGCCGGGTCCACGCGGGTGAATACCTGGAGGGCTTCCGCGGCGCGCGTCGGAGCGGCCATGGCGCTTCGCGTCGCGAGGTCATGGTACCCCGAGCTGGACTAGGGGCTGCTTACGGCCCAGCATGCCGGCACCGATGCGGAGCTGGAGGCGGCTGCCGACGCGCTGTCCGTGCGGGCCAGTGATCTTGCGTCCTTTGCTCCGTGGGACGAGTACGTCCCGGAGCGTACGACAGACGGCGAGGTGATCCCGGAGGATCGGTACGCGCTTGCCCTTGACGACCCAGAGGGTAGCGCCGGCGAGACGGATGATGAAGACGCTGAGTCCAGCACCGACGACTACATCGACTCTGAGCCGGCTCAGGACTTGGACGCGGGGGCCGACACGAAGCGTGCCCTGGCCAAGGACGAGGCTTCTACCTCAGCCACCACGGAGAGCGCAGGGGGAGGAGACGGTGCCGCCACTAGTTAGGGTCCTTTCGTTTTCCTGCTTTTTGTTAGACTGCAGTTCCACCCACTGGGGGTGTAATGTAATGAACATGTGGCCTTGGGCCTTTATGCTTTTGTGTATGAACTTGCGTTTTTCATGTTTTTGTGTATGAAATTAAATGCGTGCCGGCTCGCCCCTGGCCTACCGTTCCCTTGACTCCTTTTTCGCCCAAGACTTCGTTCCCTTCGGCTTCGGCCCCGCCAGCCGGAGAGCCGGGAGCCGGTCTATAGCTGGGACGGGGCGTTAACCTCTAGGGAGTCGGCCGTGGGGTATCTTGGACTCGCAAGAACGTTAGGCCAGGGTGGGCGCGTCAGAGGCTAGTAGAAAAAGGTAAAGACTCAGCTAGCCGTAGACAACAGCCCGCCCGCCAACGGTGTTCGTGTGCGCTAAGTTTTTGCCCCAGCAACCTGCCGGCCGGACAGCCGGGAGCCGGTCTGTAGCCGGGCGAGGAGGGAGGGGTTTTTCTTAGCTCACATTACTTTGGCCGTTTTCGGGGAGTGGCTAGCCGGCGAGTCCCCGGGTTCGGGAAACCGGATATTGGGAGCCGGTTCTTTGCAACAGACCGAATTTGATGGAAATGAGAAGGGTATGCCCCAAGAGCTGACTTGGGGCACCCGTTGCATTCATAAGCCCAAAAGGGAGGATACATACATACACTGGTTTTAGCAGTAAAATGGACGAAGGAGCGCCGCGTTCCACGGGCGCTCCGTCTCCTCGCCGGAGGCGTCTCTTTTGCGCTTCTGCGGCTTCTGGGCGTCTATTAGATAGTACGCGTTTGTGACGCCCCCGATTTCGACCGTACGCTAATCAAACACGCAATGCGTACGACCAAGATTAGGGACTCACTGATTGATATCACAACACAACACTAGACACAAATTAAAGTCATACAGCTTCATATTACAAGCCAGGGGCCTCGAGGGCTCGAATACAAAGCTCGACAAGCACGAGTCAACGGAAGCAAATAATATCTGAGTACAGACATAAGTTAGACAAGTTTTGCCTGGGAGCACAAACATAAGCAGCGGATCGAAAGAGGCGAGGCCTCCTGCCTGGGAGCCAACCTAACTACTCCTGAGCGTCGACACTCTCCATGTAGTAGTAGGCTCCAGCAGTGGTGTAGTAGTCGTCTCCGGCATACTCCATCTCCTGGGCTCCATCGTCTGAACGCAGAATCGTATCGAGGGGGAAAGAGAAAGCAAAGCAGCGGTGAGTACTCATCCAAAGTACTCGCAAGACTGACATCAGAACTATGCTAAGTATGCATCATTATCAAGGGGCGGGGTTATATCTGGACTGACTACAGAAAGCAAGAATAGGGAGAAGGCCTAGTCCTATCGAAGACTAGCATCTTCAGCATCTTGCAGCATTAGAAGAGAGTAGACTGGTATCTCATATATAGTCATATTATTGTAGCAATTTTAATAAGTAACCACGCCCAGAGATTCTTCCTCGACTCCCTGCGAGGAAGCAATCCCGGAGCCAACATTCATTTCAATTTAAAGTCACAATTTTAGTTGTAGAAGGTCAAGTATAACTCCAAGTCGTCCTGTTACCGTGGACATGGCTATTCGAATAGATAATTCATCCCTGCAGGGGCGCACCGCATTTCCAACACGCCTGTTATGCAGCGCCTTGCTGACGATAAACGGGCCCTCCCATGGGGAGGAGAGCTTGTGCTGGCCGGCAGTCTGTTGGATCCGTCTGAGCACCAGGTCCCCCTCGCGGAAGGAGAGGGGCCGGATCCGCTTGTTGTGGTAGTGCCGGAGCTTCTGCTGGTAGATGGCTGTTCGGCTCAGGGCCAGCTCGCGTGCTTCTTCGAGTAGGTCGACGCCGTCTTCTCTTGCTTCCTTTGCATCCTTCTCCGTGTACAGGGTGACCCGAGGCGAATCGAACTCAATGTCCGTAGGGATGACCTCCTCGGACCCGTACACGAGAAAGAAGGGGATGAAGCCGGTTGACCGGTTGGGCGTGGTCCTGAGGCTCCACAAGACAGCCGGCAGTTCTTCGATCCAGCAGCCGGCTGATCGCACGAGTGGCACCATGAGCCGGGGCTTGAGGCCGGCCAGGATCAAGTCGTTTGCCCTCTCTGCCTGGCCGTTCGACTGTGGGTGGGCCACCGATGCTAGGTCGAGCCGGATGCCCTCCTGGGAGCAGAAACGCGCCATCGTGCCTTTAGCGAAGTTCGTGCCGTTGTCGGTGATGATGCTGTGGGGGACGCCGTAGCGGACCGTGATGTCTTTGATGAACCGGACGGCCATGGGGCCATCCAGCTTCTTGATTGGCCTGGCTTCGATCCACTTGGTGAACTTGTCAACGGCCACCAGCAAATGCGTCATACCGCCTCGAGCGGTCTTGAATGGTCCCACCATGTCGAGACCCCAGACCGCGAAGGGACAGGAGAGGGGGATGGTCTGGAGCGCCGTAGCAGGCAGGTGGCTCTGCGTGCTGAAACGTTGGCACCCCTTGCACTTGTCGACCAGCTGCTTTGCTTCTTCTAGGGCCGTCGGCCAGTAGAAACCGTGGCGGAATGCCTTGGCCACCAGGGTTCTGGCGGCGGCGTGATGCCCGCACTCGCCCTGGTGGATGTCTCAAAGGATCTCCTGCCCCCTTTCCAGCTTGACGCAGCGCTGGAACACGCCGGTTGCGCTGCGATGGACCAACTCGTGGTTGATGATGCTGTAGGCGGGGGCCCGGCGCTGGATTTGCCAGGCCGTAGCCTCGTCGGGAGGAAGCTCGCCGCGCAGGAGGAAGGCTAGGATGGGCTGGGCCCAGGTGGGGGCCGTGACAGGAGCCGGCACCGGCTCGGGGTGGATTTCGGGGCCAGCCGGAGCCCCCGGGCCCTAGCCATCAGTCCCCGGGGCCGGCAGATCGATTGCCGTTAGGACGACCGCAAGGTCGTCAGTCGTCGGAGCCGGCTGAGCTGAGGCGGCGGCGGGAGCCGGCAGAGTTCTCGGAGCCGCCGGGCCTGACGAGGTGCGGCGGGGTTAGCCGGCACGAAGATGGACTCCGATTCAGCGAAAGGTTTGATCGACGGCTTGAGTAGCCGCTCGAGGGAGACACCGGCTGGGATTGCCTGCCGGGTGGAGCCGATTTTGGCCAGCGTGTCCTCCGCCTCGTTGTCCGCCCGGGGGACATGGTGGAATTCACACCCTTCAAAGGAGCCGGTGAGTTGTTGGATGAGGAAGCGGTAGCTGGCCATGTTGGCGTCCCTGGCGTCCCATTCGCCAGAGACCTGCTGCACCACAAGATCCGAGTCGCCGAAGCAGAGAATGCACCGGATGCCGATCTCCTTGGCGAGCTGGAGGCCGTGGACGAGCGCCTCGTACTCGGCCATGTTGTTGGAGGTGGCGAAGAGGATCTGGAGCGCGTACTTGAGCTGGTCCCCTTTCGGGGATGACAAGACGATGTCGGCTTCCAAGCCGGTCTGCATCTTTGAGCCGTCGAAGTGCATGCGCTAGTGCGTGGAGTCTGGAGGCGGCGGCACGAACTGGGTGTCCGCCCAGTCGACGAGGAAGTCGGCTACCGTCTGCGACTTGATGGCGGTGCGCGGATCGTACCGGATTTCGTAGTCAGCGAGGGCGATAGCCCACTAGGCGATCCGGCCGGTGGCGTCCCGGTCGCTCATGATTTGTCCGAGCGGCGCCGTGCAAACAACAGTGATAGTGTGCTCCTAGAAGTACTGCTTGACCTTCTTGGCGGCGAAGTATATGTCGTAGCACATTTTCTGGTAGTGGGGGTAGTTCTGCTTGGAGGTGGAGAGGACCTCACTGAGGTAGTAGACGGGGCGCTGGACCGGCAGCGCCTTGCCTTCCTCCGGCTGCTCCACTACAAGGACGACGCTGATCACGCGCGTGGTCTCCGCGATGTACGCGAGCAATGGCTCCTTCTCAGCCGAAGCCGCCGGGACGGGTGCGCTGGAGAGAGCACGCTTGAGGTCGCGGAACGCTTCGTCCGCTTGGTCGGTCCACTCGAACTTGGTCGTCTTCTTCATGAGCTGAAAAAGGGGCAGCGCCTTCTCGCCCAGCCGGCTGACGAACCGGCTGAGCGAGGCGAGGCAGCCGGTGAACTTCTGGACGTCGCGGAGCTTGGCCGGCCTGTGCATGCGCTCGATGGCTTTGATCTTCTCCGGGTTGGCTTCGATGCCGCAGGCGGACACAAAGAAATCTAGGAGCTGGCCGACTGGCATGCCGAAAACACACTTCTCCGGGTTGAGCCGGACCTTGTACTCGCGCAGGTTGGAGAAGGTCTCCCGGAGGTCGTCAAGAAGGCTGAAATGCTTCTTGGTCTTGACGATGATGTCGTCCACGTAGACGTGGACGTTCCTGCCGATCTGGGGCAGGAGGCACTTCTGCATGCAGTGCTGGAAGGTGGCGCCTGCATTCTTCAGACCGAAGGACATGGTGATGTAGCAGTAGGCCCCGAAGGGGGTGATGAAGGAGGTCTTCAGCCGATCGGCTGGGTCCAGCTTGATCTGGTGGTAGCCGGAATAGGCGTCCAGGAAGGACAGCAGGTCACAGCCGGCCGTGGAGTCGATGACTTGATCGATCCGGGGCAGGGCGAAAGGGTCCTTGGAACAGGCCTTGTTCAGGCTGGTGTAGTCGATACACATCCGCCAGGTCTTGTTCTTTTTCAGCACCAGGACTGGGTTGGCCAGCCAGTCCGGGTGGAATACTTCCATGATGAAGCCGGTTGCGAGCAGCCGGGCGATCTCCTCTCCTATAGTACGCCGCTTCTCCTTGGAAAAATGGCGCAGGGGTTGCTTGACCGGCTTGGCATCCGGCCGTACATGAAGTTTGTGCTCGGCGTACTTCCTCGGAACACCCGGCATGTCTTTTGGAGACCATGCAAAGATGTCCTGATTCTCACGGAGGAAGTCGACGAGCTCGCCTTCCTATTTGCTGCTGAGGTTGGCGCCAATGGTGACGCACTGCTTGGGGTTGGCCGGGTCGAGCGGCACCTGCTTGGTGTCCTTGGACGGCTAGAATGTCGCCTCACTGGCCGGCTGGGACGGGGGAGTCGGCACGGCCGGCTACTCGGTGGCCTGATCCACGAGCCGGTCGAGCTGCCGCTTCTCCTCCACGATCACCAACGCCTCGGCCAGCCGGCTGTCGTCACGGGCGCACTCGATCGATTTCTTGTAGTCGCCGCTGAAGGTTATGATGCCCTTGTGGCCCGGCATCTTCATCTTGAGGTAGGCGTAATGGGGTACCGCCATGAACTTGACAAGGGCCGGCCTGCCCAGCAGCGCGTGGTAGGGACTGTTGAGGTCCACCACCTCGAACCATATCGGTTCGCGGCGGAAATGGCTCTTGTCGTCGAAGAGGACGTCGAGCCGGATCTTGCCGATGGGGGAGCAAGACTGCCCTGGGACGATGCCTTGGAAAACGGTCCAACTCGGCTGCAGGTCTTTCTCCCTGAGCCCCAGCTTGAGCAGCGTGTCGTGGTAGAGGATGTTGATGCTGCTGCCCCCGTCGATCAGCACCCGCGAGAAGCGGCAGGTGAGCCTCTCGGAGGCGATGGTGGGATCGAGGACGAGGGCGTAGCTGCCGGGGTTTGGCATCACGGCCGGGTGGTCCGCCCGGCTCTAGGTAACCGGCTTCTCGGACCAGTGCATGAACTGGGGGACCGAAGGGACGGTGGCGTTCACCTCGTGCCGGCGCTGGCGCGGGCTATGCTTGTCGGTTCCCTCGCTGGTGAAGACGACGTAGGCCCCGTCCTGGTCGGGGAACTGGTCGTGGAGACGGCCATCGTTGGGTGCCTGAGCCGGCGGCGGAGCCGGAGCCGGCGCTGTCGCCGGGGGAGGAGCCGGAACGCCCTCGTCCCAGACTAGCCGCTGGGAGAAGCTGCACTGCCGTAGCGTGTGCGTGGCCGGCTTCGCCCCAGAGTGCATCTTGCACAGAGCGTCGAGCATCTGCTCGAAGGTGAGCTTGGGCTGCCAGGTGTTCTTGCCGGTTCGCTGGCGCTGGCTGGGCGCCTGGGCAGCCAGCTGCTCCTCCTCGATGGAGGCGACTTGTTTGCTCCCGTAGCGGGGCTCGAGCTGGTCTGCCTTCCGCTTGTTGTTCTGCTGCTGCCGGTTGTCGGCAGCCGGCCGTGGCGTGGCAGGCGGCGGGATGGCCTTGCCGGTTGCGCTGACCTTCATCCGCATAGAGGAGTCGGCCGTGGCGTACTTGTCCGCCTTGGCCATGAGCTCAGCCAAGGTGGCCGGCTCCGAGCACATGAGCTTGTGCTTGAGGAGGGTGCCGTCTCGGCAGCCCTCGGAGAGGTACTGGATCGCTTGCACCTCGTGCACCCCCTCGCAGGAGTTGCGGAGCTCGGTCCACCGTGTGAAGTAGTCGCGGAGGGATTCCTCCTACCCCTGGACGCACATGGCCAGCTCGCGGGGATGGCTGGGCCGCTTGTAGGTGCCGGTGAAGTTGCGGACGAACGCCTCCTCGAAGTCCGTCTAGGCATTGATGCTGCCGACCGGCAGGCTGTTAAGCCAAGTCCGGGCCGTACCGATCAGCATGAGGGGAACGTAGCGCACCGCGACACGCTTGTTCCCCTTGGCGATGCCGACTGTGGTGGTGTAGTCGATCAGCCAGTCCCCCGGTTTGGCGGTGCCGTTGTATTTCGGAGTGTCGCGGGGGAGCGTGAAGCCGGTAGGGAACGGTTCGTCACGGATCCGGGGACCGAAGCACGCCGGCCCGATCGGACCCTCCTCCTCCAGGAGGGCGGATTGCGCCAGCCGGTCGATGCGGGTCCAGGCGTCGTTCTCGCTCCGCGGGACGTGCGGGCCGAGCAGAGCGGAGAGCTCGGGGCGGACAGCCGGGGCGGGCGAGCGCGCGCGCTCCCACCGCGGGGGCGGGGTGTTGGCGCGACTGCGCCGGCCGCCGCCTGCTGCGGCGTCGTTGTGTCGGCTCGTGACAGTCGGCGGCTCGTCTCCCTGGCGGGAGCGTCCGTTATGGGATCCAGCACCCCGCCGGCCGGAGCCGCGGGGGGAAGAGGCTTGCTGGGCCGGCTGGCGCTGGCCAGCAGTCGGCGGAGCGTCCCCCTCGGGGATGGGTATTTTGGAGCCGGTGTTGGCGCCGTCGAGCCGGGGCTGCTGAGCGTTGGCGGCGGCGATGAGGTCTTGGATGTGCCGCTCCTGCTGCCCATGCTCCTCGCCCACCAGGTCGGCTAGGTCGGCGTAGGCCACCTGGGCGGCCCTCATGTTGGCCGCCGGCGTGTCGTAGGTGGGGAGTCTGCCACCAAGGATTTCCGCGACCACGCGGCCGCGGTTGCGGACGTCAGCACGCCGGCTGGGCTCGTTGCCGGTGGGGGTGAGGCCGTAGGCGGAGTTGTACTCGCACTGAGTGGACTCCATCCGGCGCTTGGTGGTGGCGAGCGTGGTCGCCTCCGCGAACAGCAGCTGGCGAACCGCCTCCAGCTCAGCCGTAGTTGTGGCCGGGTTTGTCGTAGGCACGACAGGGGTGCTGAGGCCCCGAAGCACGGAGCCGAGGGGGTCGGAGGTGCCGGTGACGGCGGCCGCGGCGGCCGCCTGCGCCTCCGCCCTGGCGCGACCGGTGGTCGTGGAGGAGCCGGTGACCATTACCCCCGTGCGGACGCAGGAGACGTCAGCATCGCCTGGGGCGAGTGCACCCACAAGCGAGGGCGGGTCGAGGCAGTCGAGTACCTCGCTAGGGTACTCATCTGCAGCTGGCTCGTCGATGAGGCTCAGCCTACCGAAGCGCTCGGTGAGGATGGCGACGTCGGACAGAGGGTCGCCGCTGCGCCACTCGACAGAGAGGTCGGTAGAGACGCCCGCAGGGTGGACGGGAACGAGGTCCCGCCCCGCGGGAGCAAGCCCCACGAGCATGCAGTTCCGCCCGGACGCGGGGCAGCCGGGGGAGTTGGCGAAGGGTCCCGCCCGGAGCGTGACTCCGGCCGGCACCGCGGACGACCCCACGGTGGGCGCCAACTATCGTCGTTTTCTCACGACAGATGCCATGGGGTGGCTTATCGAGAGTGGTTGGGGCTGAAGGACGCCGGCGGGCTCCGGTGACGGGATTGGGGACAAGCGGTGAGGGACACGCGATGTACCCAGGTTCGGGGCCCTCTGTGAGAGGTAACACCCCTAGTCCTGCTTGCCTAGTTGATAGACCAAGAGAACTACAATGGTGCTCCTTGAGCTGTTAGCTAGAGGAGGAAGAAGAGGCCTGCTGGCTCTCTCTACCTCTCTACGTGGGTGGATGTGTGTGTGAACGTGAGAATGCTTGCCCTGTGCATGGGGGGCGTCGGGGGGTTTTATAGGCCAACCCCCCGGCTTACAATATACATATGCGGCACTGGGGGGGACCCGGCTGGCGGCCTCTCTAGCTGGCCAGGGGGGCCCCCGGTCGAAGGGTCTTGTCGTTGGTGGGCCCCGCCGGCTGCAGGGTCCCATCGGGAGCCAGTGGGCGGACCCACCGACGGTCCATCGCCATTGGCGCGTGCTTATCACGCCGCAGTACGGGTCGCCCGGCTCGGCGTCGTCTTGTGGTAGCCGGCCACGGTCAGCGGTATGGCCGGCCACGCTGTAGCCACGCCGGGGCAGGTAATGGAGTGGTTGAGGGCGTGCGGGCACTGTGCCGCCCGCCCGGTCGCAGTCGGCCGGAGTCAGAGGCACTGTTGCCTCCACTGTGGCCATGCGGGTGTTGACCTCCGACGTGACGGGGGCCACTGTAGCCATGCGCGCCCTGACCGCAGTACCGGAGGCACTGCTGACACGCCGGGCGTCAGGTCACCGTCCTGCGAGGCGTGGTGACATGACGGGAGCTGTCCTGCCGGCCCGATGGCCTGACGCCTCTGCCTCTAGCCGGCCGGATAGTCGCAGCTGTGCATGCGGAGCCTGACTACAGGGGGAGGCGGCTCGCCGTGTAGTCGTTTTTCAAAAAGCTGGAGCAAGGGCCCAGCTGATGCTACCCCGGGGTTATCCCCCCGTCAAAAACGACAAAGTAGTTCACAATACTTTCCATGCTAGATATATCATAGGCGGTTCCCAGACAGAAAATAAAGTTTATTCCGATTTCCACCATTCTTTCACAATCCATGGCTGGCCGTATCCACGGTTGCCTTCCATATCAACACTTTCCAAGGAATTTATTATTTGACAACATAAAGTAATTTTTTTCATTTTTTTCATTTTGGGACTGGTCATCCCTATTACCGCCGCACTCTCGTGCAATGACAAGTGAATAAACACACATCTTGAGAATAACACATCTAGCATGGAAAAATATTGGACACCCCCTACCGTTTCATGAGCGGTACGAGCACACAAAAAGAAATTTATTTTGAAAATTAGAGATGGCACGTACAAATTTGCTTAGAACGGCATGGAAATACCGCATATAGGTAGGTATGGTGGACTCACAAGGCAAAACTGGGTTTAAGGATTTTGGATGGACAAGTAGTATTTCTACTTAGTACAAGTGGAGGATAACAAATAGATTGGGAAGCAACCAACCAAGAAACGAAAATTCACATAAGCGAGCATTGAGCATAACTAACACCAAATAATGCACCATAAGTAGGATATAATTTCATTGCATAACTATTGACTTTCGTACTCGCATAGGGAATCACAAACCTTAACACCAATATTCCTACTAAAGCATAATTACTCACTAACATGACTCACATATTACTATCATCATGTCTCAAAACTATCACAAGGAATCAAGTTTAATTTGTCCAATGATCTTCATGAAAGTTTTTATTATATCCTCCTTGGATATCTATCACTTTGGGACTAGTTTCATATATTGCCATTGCTTTTGACAAGCTCAAACAAATTTAAGTGAAGCACATGAGCATAGAGATTTCATCTCTTAAAATAGTATAAGTGAAGCATGAGAGGATTTCTTCAAAATTTACTAACACTCAAAATAATCTAAGTGAAGCGTGTTTCTTCAAAAGCTTCCAAGCACACCGTGCTCAAAAAGATATACGTGAAACACTAGAGCAATTCTATAGCTCAAAAAGTTTAAGTGAAGCATAAAGAGCAATTCTAACAAATCATAGCACAATTTTGGCTCTCTCAAATAGGTGTGTCCAGCAAGGATACAAGTGACAAACTAAAATGCAAAGCAAGCAAAAACTCAAATGATACAAGACGCTCCAAGCAAAACTCATGATATGTGACGAATAAAAATATAGCTCCAAGTAAAATACCGATGGTCGTTAGAAGAAAGAGGGGATGCCACTCGGGGCATCCCCAAGCTTAGTTGCTTGTTTCTCTTTGGATATATCTTGGGGGTGCTGTAGCATCCCCAAGCTTAGGCTCTTTTCACTCCTTATTCCTTCATCCATCGTGATATCACCCAAAACATGAAAACTTCAATCACACAAAACTCAACAAAATCTTCGTGGGATCCGTTAGTATAATAAAGAAAATCACTACTTTAAGTGTTGTTGCAAACCCATTCATATTTTATTATTGCATTATACCTACTGTATTTTAATTTTACCATGGCTCATACCCTTCAATACAACCCATAGATTCTTCAAAACAAGCACACAATGCAACGAAAACATAATCTGTCTTAAACAGAACAGTATGTAGTAATCTATACTCTAACAATACTTTTGTAACTCTAAAAATTATGAAAAATTAGGACAACGTAAATAATTTGTATAGCAACACTGTGTTAAAATTTCAGCTCAATATCACGTTCCAGTAAAAAAATGAAAATTCGAACACTGGAGGCAAAGTTTATGTTTCAGATTCAGCATTGTTTCTACGCATCTTATGAATCATCCTAAAGGCTCTACTTGGCAAAAACACTAAATAAAACTTCAAAACACAATCATAACAGAGGCATAATTGTGTCAACACTCAAAAACAAAAAGGAAAAGACAAAAATAAATTTATTCATTGGGTTGCCTCCCAACAAGCACTATCGTTTTACGCCCCTAGCTAGGCATAACGCATAGATTCAAGTATTGTCATCTTTGGTTTTTGCTCCATAGGATGCTCTCATGATTGATTCATATGGTGGCTTAATTCTTGTTCTAGGGAAGTGTTCCATACCCTTTCTTAGTGGAAACTGAAATCTAATATTGCCTTCTTTCATATCAATCACGGCAACTATAGTACGTAAGAACGGTCTACCAAGTATAATGGGACAAGACGGATTGCAATCAATATCAAGAACAATAAAATCTATGGGCACATAGTTCCCATTTGCAAGAAGAAGAACATCATTAATTCTTCCCAAAGGCTTTTTAATAGTAGAATCCGCCAAGTGCAAATTAAGAGAACATTCTTCAATATTGGTGAGACCAAGCACATCACATAAAGATTTCAGAATCGTGGAAACACTAGCACCCAAATCACATAGAGCAAAGCACTCATAATTTTTAATCGTGACCTTAATAGTAGGTTCCCACTCATCATGCAATTTTCTAGGAATAGAAATCTCCAACTCCAACTTTTCTTCAAAAGATTTCATCATGGCATCAACGATATGTTTAGTGAAAGCTTTATTTTGTTCATAAGCATGGGGTGAATTCAACATGGATTGAAGCAAAGAAATACATTCAATCAAAGAGCAACTATCATATTTAAAGTCTTTGCAATCCAAAATAGTGGGCACATCACTAGTTAAAGTTTTGACCTCTTCAAACCCACTTTCATCAAAATTTTCATCAAGATTTTCACCCTCCAAATTATTGGGATGCCTTCTAGCTAAAGTTGACTCTACTTCAGTCCCTTTATCATCAATCTTAATATTACTAAACAAGGAATCAATAGAAGAAACATGAATCACTTTAAGATCTTCATCATTTTTATCCTCTAGAGAGATTGGTTTCGCGGCCATTTAATTTATTAAAGTAGCTTGTGCATTGGAAATTTTACCAAGCAAATTTTCAGCATGAGCATATTTAGATTGAAGATTAGAAACTTCTCTACTAATATCATCAAGTTGTTTCGTTATGGCATCTAGCACGGTAGAGTGTTCTCTAAGCTCATCGGGAAAATACTTATTATACTCAAATTGTGTAGTCATATATTCCTTAGTACTTTTCTCAATTTCAAGCAAAATATTGGGGTAACATCATAGTACTTTCATTGAGGCATCAAGACTAAGCAAACAAGATTGCAAGCAAGCAAGAGATCTGACTTGAAAAAGGCAAACGAAAAAGAGGGCGAATAAAACGGCAAATTGGGTGAAGTGGGGGAAAGGAAAACGAGAGGCAAATGGCAAATAATGTAAATTGCAAGGAGATGAGATTTGTGATTAGGAACCTGGTAGATGTCGATGGTGTCTCCTCGGCGCCAAAGATTGGCATGTAGAAGAGACCGCTTCCTCCCCGGCAACGGCGCCAGAAATTCCTTTGACGTGACTTGAGACTGCGTCGGTATTTCCCCAAAGAGGAAGGGATGATGCAGCACAGCGACGGTAAGTATTTCCCTCAGTTATGAAACCAAGGTATCGAACCAGTAGGAGGATCACCACCACCTAATAAACAACACCTACACACAAAGAACAAATACTTGCAAACCGACGCGAAAGAGAGGCTGTCAATCTCTCTACGGTAAAAAGATAGATTAGGATATTATAGATTGGAGAGATAGATCTCTTAAGAACACAAAATAAAAAGAGCAAATAAAAAGTGCAGCAAGGTATTTTTGGGTTTTTGGAATAACAGATCTGAAAACAAAAGCGGCAAAAAGATAGATCGGAAAGCAATATGTTGGAAAAGTAGACCCGGGGCCGTAGGTTTCACTAGTGGCTTCTCTCATGAGTATAGCACACGGTGGGTGAACAAATTATTGTTGGGCAATTAATAGAAGATCAAATAATCATGACGATATCTAAGGCGATGATCATTATATAGGCATCACGTCCAAGATAAGTAGACCGACTCCTGCCTGCATCTACTACTATTACTCCACACATCGACCGCTATCCAGCATGCATCTAGTGTATTAAGTTCATGGAAAACGGAGTAATGCAATAAGAACGATGACATGATGTAGACAAGATCTATTCATGTAGGAATAGACCCCATCTTGTTATCCTTAATAGCAACGATACATGCGTGCCTTGCTGCCCCTTCTGTCACTGGGAGAGGACACCACAAGATCGAACCCATCACAAAGCACCTCTTCCCATGGCAAGAAAATCGATCTAGTTGGCCTAACTAAGACAAAGATTCAAAGAAGAAATACGAGGCTATAAGTAATCATGCATATAAGAGATCAAAGAAGACTCAAATAATATTCATGTATAGAAACTAATCATGAACTAAAAATTCATCGGATCCCAACAAACACACCGCAAAAGTTTACATCAAATAGATTTCTAAGAGACCATTGTATTGAGAATCAATAGAGAGATAGGAAGCCATCAAGCTACTGCCTACGGACCCATAGGTCTATGGTGGACTACTCACGCATCATCGGAGAGGCACCAATGAGGATGATCATCCCCTCCGTCATGGTGTTAGATTGGATCTCGAGGCTCTGGAACTTGCGGCGGCTGGATGTGTTTTTCGTCGACTCCTCTAGGGTTTCTAGAATATTTGGAAATTTATAGGCGTCAGAGGTGGTGGAGAGGGGTCCCGAGGAGGGCACAACCCATCAGGGTGCGCCCAGGGCCTCTGGCGCGCCCTGGTGGGTTGTGGTCTCCTCGACCCTCCCTTCTGGCACTTCTTTGGCCCGCTGGATGTCTTCTGGCCCAAAAAAATCTCCAAAAAGTTTTGTCGCGATCGGACTCCGTTTGGTACTGATATTCTGCGAAGTAAAAAACAAGCAAAAACAACAACTGGCACTTTGGCACTATGTCAATAGGTTAGTCCCAAAAAATGATTTAAAATTGCTATAAAATGATTGTAAAACATCCAAGAATGATAATATAACAGCATGGAACAAGCAAAAATTATAGATACGTTGGAGACGTATCACCCTCATGATGATGTGTGAGTAGTTCACCATAGACCTACGGGTCCGTAGTTAGTACCTAGATGGCTATCTCTCTCTCTTTTGATCTTCAATAAAATGATCATCGCATCTTCGCTTTGATATATCCGATGTAATTCTTTTGTATGGTGTGTTTGTTGGGATCTGATGAATTGTGGGTTTATGTTTCAGATTATTCATGAAAAGTATTTGAGTCAAACCTGAATATTAAGATTCTTATTTGCATGATCATTATAGCTTCGTAAATCTCTCCGATCTATTGAAATAGTTTGGCCAACTAGATTGATATTTCTTAAGTGAGAGGGCTGCGTTGTAGTGGGTTCAACCTAATGGATTTCTATATCCCAGTGAGATAAGGGGACAAGACACGTCTTTGTGTTGTTGCTACTCAGGATAAAACGATGGGGTTAGTTCATATTAATTGAATTCTCTTTGTCTACATCATGTCATCGTTCTCCAAGCATTACTCTGTTTGTCATGAACTTAATATGTAGAGAGGCAAGCATAGAAGTTCTCTTGAAGTGTAGTAATAGTAATAGGTGCAGGCAGGAGACGGCGTATTTGCTTATGGACATGATGCCTATATACACTGTTCAAGAATTCATACGATTAATCAGTTAATTGGCCAGTTAATCCCTAGTCATCGGGTGGACGAATCGAATAACACCTATTCATCACATTAACTTGCCATGCCGATTAAATGGTTTGTTAGACCGATTAACCGATTGTTAGGACGATTAATCGTTGTTGGCCCGCTAACTCGTGGGCAAACAAGGCCTGATTATTTATCCCATAACCCCTCCCAGCCCCTTCCGCGGCTAAAGAGCTAGGGTTTATCCCTTCACCTGCCCCCTCCCGTTCTTATCATGCTCTCCTAACCTAGATGGCGGCCGATCAGGTCCTCGTCAGCGCACCGCCGCTTCCCCTCCTCCCATGTGTGCCGTCGCTTTCTCTTCTCCCTCTATGTGCCGCTACTTCCCCTCCTCCTTCGCGACCTGCCATCACCGGGAACCGACCCATTCAGACGCCCTGCACGACCGCCGTCACCTTTCCTCTGTCTATTGTCGTCAAGTGGCCGCCATATTAAGTTGCGTCCTAGGCAAAAATCAGAAAAAGTGTTGTTGTATACATGGTTGTTGATGATTTCTACACCCACATGGATGATTGTTCTTGTACACAAGTTTGTCATCTATTGAGAAAACAAAATGGTGCCATTTTCTCCATATTTGCAATATAGATTTTTTTCAAGAAACAAAATTTGCTTCTATTGAGTTTAAAATTACACTGATTAATGGATGACCGATTAATCCAGTTAATACGCCAATTCAGCGATTAATCACTACTCCCAAGTCGAGCGAGTAGCTACCAGTTAACGATTTCCTCAACATTGCCTATATATACATGATCGTTGCCGTGAAAATCACATAACTATGCGCTTTTCTATCAATTGCCCAACAGTAATTTGTTTACCCACCGTATGTTGCCTACATGACAGATGCCGCTAGGGAAAACTATGGCCCCCGGGTCTATTCACTTATATCTTTACAAAACGTATCTTTACCTTGCAGCCATTTATTTTCTTTTATTTTATTTTGCAATTTATAATTATCTACTATTATCTACACACTTCACTTGCTTGTAAATAACGAGATCAAGGGGATTGACAACCCTCTTGCTCGCGTTGGGTGCAAGTTGTTTGCTCTTTTGTGTGCAGCCGCTGAAGACGGTTGTGGATTGATATTCCTATTGGTTCGATAAACCTTGGTTTCATAACTGAGGGAAATACTTACCCGTATTGTGCTGTAATTACCCGTTCCTCTTCATGGAAAACCCAACGCAGATCACAAGTATCAGGAAGGATTTCTGGCGCCGTTGCCGGGGAATATCATCACCAACTATCAAGTAACTTCACACCAATTATCATTCACTTGTTATTCTTTTTATTTGCTATTATATTTAATTTGCTTCATAAAAAACAAAAATACAAAAATATTTATCTTTGCTTGTTACTAGTTTACTCCTTTGCTTGCTAGTTTACTTGTCATGCTTGTTACTTTGCTTGATTGGTCACCATGTCTCAAGATACTACTAAGTTATGTGACTTCTCAAATACTAATAACAATGATTTTATTAGTACTCCTATACCACCCTCCACTAGTGCGGAGGCTTTTGATATTAATACTGCTTTGCTGAACCTTGTGATGAAAGATCAATTTTCGGGAAGTCCTAATGAGGATCTCGCTGCTCATCTTAATACTTTTGTTGAACTATGTGACATGCAAAAGAAAAAGGACATGGATAATGATGTTGTGGAATTAAAATTATTTCCCTTTTCTCTAAGAGATAAAGCTAAGGCTTGGTTTTCATCTTTACCACGTAATAGTATTGGAACATGGAATAAGTGTAAAGATGCTTCTATTTCCAAGTGCTTCCCTCCTGCTAAGATCAGCTCCCTTAGAAATCAAATTATGAATTTTAAACAACATGATCAAGAACATGTTGCACAAGCTTGGGAAAGGATGAAATTGATGATTAGAAATTGCCCTACTCATGGTTTAAACTTGTGGATGATTATCCAAAACTTCTATGCTGGACTAAACTTTGTGTCTAGAAATCTTCGAGATTCTGTTGCAGGTGGTACCTTTATGGATGTGACCTTAGGAGAGGCCGCAAAACTTCTGGACAACATCATGACAAATTATTCTCAATGGCCTACCGAGAGAGCTCCAACTGGTAAGAAGGTAACTTCTGTTGAAGAAATCGCTACTTTGAGTGAAAAAGTAGATGCTCTTATGAATATGGTTGCTAGCAAAAATAATCATGTTGATCCAAATGATATTCCTTTGTCTACTTTGATTGAGAAAAATAAGGATGTTATTGATGTGAACTTTGTCTCGCGGAACAATTGCAATAACAATGCTTATAGAGGAAAATTCAATGCTAGGCCGTATCCCGGTAACACCTCTAATAATAATGGCAACTCTTATGGTAATTCTTAAGGAAATACTTCTAAAAATGCTAATATGATACCCTCTTATCTTGAGAACACAATTAAAGAATTTATTAGTTCTCAAAATATTTTCAATACTATGGTAGAAGAAAAGTTGCATACGCTTGATACTTTGGCTAAAAACATGGATATAATTGCTCTTGATGTTGAAACTCTTAAAGGCAAAACTTTGCCACCCAAGCATGATTTTAATGAGACTAAAATCTATCCAAATATATATTAATGAAAGTAAGGAGAGGACCTCTAAGTTGAAAGCTAAGCGGGAATTCTTAGAAAAAGCTCTCCCACCCGGTTTTTACCGGAATCATGATGAAGATCTTAAAATTGATTGGTACTTCTCCTATTGAATCTTTGTTTACTTATTTGAATATAAATGATAAAGGCACTCTATATTATTCAACTTTAGTTAGACAGCGTCCCGTTTGCTTGTAGGGTGATAATTTTAATGCTAAAACTGAAAAAGTGGGTTTGGAGAGGTTAAAACTTTAACTAGTGATGTGCCCACTATATTGGATTACAAGGACTTTAATTATGAAAGTTGCTATTTATTAGATTGTATTTCCTTGTTGCAAACTATTATTAGCTCACCCAATGCTTATGAACAAAACAAGGCTTTCACTAATCATATAGTGGAAGCGATGATAAAAGCTTATGATGAGAAACTTGAGCTTGAAGTGTCTATTCCTAGAAAATTGCATGATGAGTGGGAACCTACTATTAAAATATGGATAAATAAATATGAATGCACTGCTTTGTGTGACCTTGGTGCTAGTGTTTCAACTATACCTAATACTCTTTGTGATGTGCTTGGTCTCACCAATATTCAAGATTGTTCCCTAAACTTGCATCTTGCGGATTCTATCGTTAAAAAACCTTTAGGTAGAATAAATGATGTTCTCATTGTTGCAAATAAGAATTATGTGCCTGTAGATTTCATTGTTCTTGATATTGATTACAATCCCATTTGTCCAATAATACTTGCAAGACATTTCTTACGAACTATAGGTGCAATTGTAGATATTAAAGAGGGAACCATAAGGTTCCAGTTCCCATCAAAGAAAGGGATGGAACACTTCCCTAGGAAGAGACTTAAACCACCTTATGAACCAATAATGAGAGCTACTTATGGTTGGAGTGTCAAAGATGACAATACTTGAAACTAAGCATTATGCCTAACTAGGGGCATTAAAAAATAGCGCTTGTTGGGAGGCAACCCAATAGTTATCTTTATTTTTGATTTTTTACTTTCTGTTTGTGTGTGATAACATGATTGTTGCCTCTGTAATGATTATGTTTTTATGTTTTAGTTAGTGTTTGTGCCAAGTAAAGCCTTTGGGATGACTCACAAGATGAGTAGAATTGATATGGTGCAAAAACATAAACTTTAGCGTTCAGTGTAGAATTTTTATGATTTTACTGGAACGTCTTTTTTATCTTGATTTTTTTAAAAATATTTCTACACAAATTGTTACGGTTTTCTGAATTTTTAGAGTTACATAAGTATAGGTTCTCTATAGATCTACAGACTGTTCTGTTTTAGACAGATTCTATTTTTTTCTTGCATAGTTTGCTTGTTTCGATGATGCTACGGATTGTATCGGGGGGTATAAGCCATGCAGAAGTTAGAATATAGTACCTATTATGCAATAATGAAATATGAATCATTTTATAACAGTACCTAAAGTATTGTATATGTCGTTTATACTAACGGATCTCACGAAGTTTTGTTAAGTTTTTTGTGATTGAAGTTTTCAAGTTTTGGGTGTTACCACGATGGACGAAGGAATAAGGAGTGGCAAGATCCTAATCTTGGGGATGCCCAATGCACCCCAAGGTAATTTTCTAGGAATACTCAAGCGTCTAAGCTTGGGGATGCCCCGGAGGGCATCCCCTCTTTCATGTCAATCCATCGGTATGTCACTAGGAGCTATATTTTTATTCGTCACATGATATGAATTTTGCTTGGAGCGTCGTTTGCTTTTATTTGCTTTTATTATTAGTTTCCCACAATCATAATTTGCTGGACACACCTATTTGAGAGAGACACACCTTCATCAAAAAAATTTAGAATACTCTATGTGTTTCACTTATATCTTTTGAGCTTAGGAGTTGCTCTAGTACTTCACTTATATCTTTTTGAGCACGGTGTTGTATAGATTTTTTTAGAAATAATTGCACTCTCGTTCTTCACTTATATTTGTTTGAGAGTTAATAAATAGTGATGGTAATTTGCATGGGTCATAAGACTAGTCCAAAAATAATAGGTATTCAATGAGTGATAATCAAAACCATCATGTAGCAAATAAAAGAGAAATCTTGGGTTAAGAATATTGATGTGGTAATATGAAAAAGGTGTGAGTTCATCACTGATGATTCATAGAAGTATAAATATTAAGAGGTGTTAATTTTCCATTTGTTTAAATATTAAAAAGTCATGGTGGGGATGTGTGAGCATTTCTATTCCTCGTTGAAATCCTAGTGTTGTTTCGGGTCGGAGGCACGCGATGGTTAACTCCTCCCAACCTCCTCCCTCGAGGCATGCGAGTAGCACTTCGATTTGTGATAAACTAATAAAACTTTGCAACAAGTATATGAGTTCTTCATGACTAATGTGAACCCGTGGACATACGCAATCTCACCACCTCATATTTTGCTAGCCTCTACGGTACCGTGCATTGCCCATTCTCACCTCGAGGATCGGTGCAAACTTCGCCGGTGCATCCAAACCCCGTGACAAGATACACTCTATCACACATAAGCCTTCTTATATCTTCCTCAAAACAGCCACCATACCTACCTATCATGGCATTTCCATAGCCAATCCGAGATATATTGCCATGCAAATTCCACCATTACTTCATATGACTAGTTCGTTCATCATCATATTGATTTGCATGATCATATAGAGTTGACATAGTATTTGTGGCAAAGCCACCGTTCATCGTATTTTTGATACATGTCATGCTAGATCATTGCACATCCTGGTACACTGCCAGAGGCATTCATATTGCGTCATATTGTTTCATAGTTCTTCAGATCAAGTTTTCATGTTGAGTTGTAAGTAAATAAAAGTGTGATGATCATCATTAATTAGAGCATTGTCCCGGTGAGGAAATAAAAATGTGGGAGGTCAAATGAGCCCACCATAATAAAAAATGAAAATGAGAGAAAAAGAGAGAAGGGACTTTGCTACTATCTTTTACCACACTTGTGCCTCAAAGTGGCACCTTGTTCTTCATATAGAGAGTCTCATGTTATGTCATTTTCATATGCTAGTGGAAATCACTTTTTCATTATTATAAACTTGGCTTCTATATTCTGATGACGGGCTTCCTCAAATGCCCTAGGTCTTCATGAGCAAGCAAGTTGGATGCACACCCCACTTAGCTTCAGTAGAGCTTTCATACACTTATAACTCTAGTGCATCATTTGCATGGCAATCCCTACTCCTTGCATTGACATCTATCGATGGGCATCTCCATAGCCCGTTGATATGCCTAGTTGATGCCAGATTTTCTTCTCCACTTTTTACCCCTCTGATATCTACCACCATATTCTATTCCACCTTTATGCTATGTCCATGGTTCATGCTCATGTATTGCATGAAGAATAAAAAAGTCGATGCACGTTGAAAAAGTATGATCCAATTGCCTGACTTGGACACCATGGTGCTTGACATTTGTATTAATGTGGTGAAGACGGAGCCATGCCTTGCTAATATAATAAAATGAATGGGGGGTAAACATTATTTTAGGATCGTATACTTTGAAAGATATATGATATTATTGCTTGTGCCTATAAATATTACTATGTTGATGTTTGTTAATTCATCGTTTCTAAATAAGCATACATGCAAAAGATTACATATTGGATAGCATGTCACAGCAAAAATTCTGTTTTTATCATTTACCTACTCGAGGACGAGCAGGAATTAAGCTTGGGGATGTTGATATGTCTCAAATGTATCTATAATTTTTGATTGTTCCATGCTATTATATTATCATTCTAGGATACTTTTTGAGTAATAATTTACTAATTTATATTATTTTTGAGCACTAACCTATTGACCCAGTGCCCAGTGCCAGTTGTTGTTTTTTGCGTGTTTTTTACTTTTCAGGTTTACAGTACCAAACGAAGTCCAATTGCCCCGAAACTTTTTTTATGATTTTTTCTGGACCAAAAGAACACCTGGAAGCTTCGAGAGAAGACCACAGGCCGCACGAGGGAGGCACAAGGCAACAGGGCGCGCCCTGATGGCTTATCCCTCCCTGGCAGGTCTCCTGACCCCGTTCTCTGGCCTATAAATTCACATATATTCCAAAAACCCTGGAGGGCAGCCCAAAACACTTTTTCCGCTGTCGCGAGTCTCTGTTCTGCCGCGATCCCATCTGGAGCTCCGTACCGGCACCCTGCCGGAGGGGGGATCGATCACGGAGGGCCTCTTCATCAATCTTGCTGCCCTCATGATGATGTGTGATTAGTTCACCACAGACCTATGGATCCGTAGTTAGTACCTAGATGGCTCTCTCTGTCTCTTTTGATCTTCAATACAATCATCACATCTTTGCTTTGATCTATCTGATGTAATTCTTTTGTACAGTGTGTTTGTTGGGATCCAATGAATTGTGGGTTTATGTTTTAGATTATTCATGAAAAGTATTTGAGTCAAACCTGAATATTAAGATTCTTATTTGCATGATCATTATAGCTTCGTAAATCTCTTAGATCTATTGAAATAGTTTGGCCAACTAGATTGATATTTCTTCAGTGAGAGGGGTGTGTTGTAGTGGGTTCAACCTGACGGGTTTCTATATCCCAGTGACAGAAGGGGACAAGATACGTCTTTGTGTTGTTGCCACTAAGGATAAAACGATGGGGTTAGTTCATATTAATTGAATTCTCTTTGTCTACATCGTGTCATCGTTCTCCAAGCATTACTCTGTTTGTCATGAACTTAATACGTAGAGAGGCAAGCATAGAAGCGCTCTTGAAGTGGAGTCATTGTAATAGGTGCAGGCATGAGTCGGCCTATTTGTTTATGGACATGACGCCTATATATACATAATCATTGACGTGAAAATCACATAGCTATGCGCTTTTCTATCAACTTCCCAATAGTAATTTGTTTACCCACCGTATGTCGCCTACATGAGAGATGCCGTTAGGGAAAACTATGGCCCCCGGGTCTATTCACTTATATCTTTACAAAACGTATATTTACCTTGCTGCCATTTATTTTATTTTATTTTATTTTCCAATTTATAATTATCTACTATTATCTACACACTTCACTTGCTTGCAAATAACGAGATCAAGGGGATTAACAACCCTCTTGCCCGCGTTGAGTGCAAGTTGTTTGCTCTTTTGTGTGCAGCCGCTAAAGACAGTTGTGGATTGATATTCATATTGGTTCGATAAACCTTGGTTTCATAACTTAGGGCAATACTTACCCGTATTGTGCTGCAATTACCCGTTCCTCTTCACGGAAAACTGAGCGCAGATCACAGTATCATTTAGTTATATTGTGCACACCCTGTCGATCCCATCAGTGTGCAGATTCGGCCTGCATGGTGTTTGCCATGACCTTGTCGTCGCCGTTCGTCGCCTCGATGCTTAGCACGTAGAGCTGGAGGAATTCCGTGGGGTCAGGGACTCCATCGTAGCGCGGGGTCAGCTCAGGCTTGAACTTGACGGGCCAAACCACCCGGCACAACTCGCGAGTGAAGGCCCGGCAGCCCACAGTGCTGGTAGGCACGCCGTGTGCGATGGCAGCCCGGTTCAGGCGCTCGGCGGCCGCGACGTCCTGGACGATCCGGTCTTGGCGCTGGCGCTGCTGCTCGAGGATCACCCGCGCGTCAGGCGGCGCGTGATACGTCTCCAACGTATCTATAATTTTTGCTTGTTCCATGCTATTATATTATCATTCTTGGATATTTTACAATCATTTTATTACAACTTTATATCATTTTTTGGGACTAACCTATTGACATAGTGCCAAAGTGCCAGTTGCTGTTTTTGCTTTTTTTTTACTTCGTAGAAAATCAGTACCAAACGGAGACAAAACGTTGAGGGGATTTTTGTGGATTTTTTACGGACCAGAAGAAAGAAGATGGGCCAAAGAACACCAGAAGAGGGGGCCCAGGGTGGCCATCACCCACCAGGGCGTGCCAGAGGCCCCCTGGCGCGGCCTGTGGGGCCTGGGCACCTCGGGCACCCCCTCAACCGACTATCGTGCCTATAAATTCCCAGAAAATCCAAAAACCCTAGAGGAGTCGAGGAAACACAATTCCAGCCGTCGCAAGTTCCAGAACCGCGAGATGCAATCTAAACACCATCACGGAGGGGTTCATCTTCCTCATAGGTGCCTCTCCGATGATGTGTGAGTAGTCCACCATAGACCTACGGGTCCGTAGGCAGTAGCTAGATGGCTTATTCTCTCTCTTATGATTCTCAATACAATGGTCTCTTGGAGATCTATTTGATGTAAACTTTTGCGGTGTGTTTGTTGGTATCTGATGAATTTTGAGTTCATGATCAGTTTCTATCCATGAATATTATTTGAGTCTTCTTTGATCTCTTATATGCATGATTACTTATAGCCTCGTATTTCTTCTTCGAATCTTTGGTTTAGTTAGGCCGACTAGATCGATTTTTCTTGGCATGGGAAGAGGTGCTTTGTGATGGGTTCGATCTTGCGGTGTTCTTTCCCAGTGACAGAAGGGGCAGCAAGACACGCATGTATCGTTGCTATTAAGGATAACAAGATCGGGTCTATTCCTACATGAATAGATCTTGTCTACATCATGTCATCGTTCTTATTGCATTACTCCGTTTTTCCATGAACTTAATACACTGGATGCATGCTGGATAGCGGTCGATGTGTGGAGTAATAGAGGTAGATGTAGGCAGGAGTCGGTCTGTCTATCTTGGACGTGATGCCTATATAATGATCATCGCCTTGGATATCGTCATGACTATTTGATTTTCTATCAATTGCCCAACAGTAATTTGTTCACCCACCATGCGCTGTACTCATGAGAGAAGCCACTAATGAACCCTACGGCCCACGGGTCAACTTTTCCATCATATTGCTTTCCGATCTACGTTTTTGCACTCTTTGTTTTTAGATCTACAAAACCAAATCCCAAAAATATATTGCTGCATATTTACTCTTTTTATTTGTGTTCTTGAGAGATATATCTCTCCTATATATCACTACCTAATCTATCTTATTATCGTAGAGAGATTGACAACCTCTCTTTCGCGTCGGGTTGCAAGTATTTGTTGTTTGTGTGCAGGTGCTGCTTATTGGGTGGTGGTGATCCTCCTACTGGTTCGATAACCTTGGTTTCATAACTGAGGGAAATACTTACTGTCGATGTGCTGCATCAGCCCTTCCTCTTTGGGGAAATACCGACGCAGTCTCAAGCCACGTCATGTCACACCTTGGATACCTACACCGCCGTTGCCGGGGAGGAACCGGTCTCTTCTACGTGCCTATCGTAGGCGTCAAGGGGACTCCACCATCATCTACCAGGTTCCTAATCACAAATCTCATCTCCTTGTAATTACATTATTTGCCATTTACCTCTCATTTTCCTCTCTCCCACACTTCACCAATTTGCCGTTTTATTCGCTCTCTTTTTCATTTGCCCTTTTTCTTGCCGGATCTCTTCCTTGCTTGCAATCTTGTTTGCGTAGTCACGATGACTCAATAGAACACCAAGTTGTGTGATTTTTCCAATACTAATAACAATGATTTTATTAGTACACCTATTGCTCCTCCCGCCACTAGTGCGGAGTCTTGTGATATTAATGCCGCTTTGTTGAATCTTGTCATGAAAGATCAATTTGCCGGTACTCCTAATGAGGATGCCGCATCCCATCTAAACACGTTCGTAGAATTTTGTGATATGCAAAATAAAAAAGATGTGGACAATGATATTGTTAAATTGAAACCATTTCCTTTTTCCTTGCGAGATCGTGCAAAAATTTGGTTTTCCTCTTTGCCTCGCAATAGTATCGATTCTTGGAATAAGTGCAAGGATGCTTTTATCACTAAGTATTTTCTGCCCGCGAAAATTATTTCCTTTAGGACGCAAATAATGAATTTTAAGCAACTTGAGCATGTACATGTTGCACAATCTTGGGAAAGAATGAAGTTGATGCTAAGAAATTGTCCTACTCATGGTTTAAATCTTTGGATGATCATACAAATTTTTTATGCGGGATTGAATTTTGTCTCTAGAAATCTTTTAGATTCCGCCACGGGTGGTACTTTTATGGAGATTACCTTGGGTGAAGCTACTAAATTGTTAGATAATATCATGGCTAATTATTCTCAATGGCATACCGAAAGAGCACCTACTAGTAAAAAAGTTAATTCGGTAGAGGAAATTAGTACGTTGACTAATAAAGTTGATGCTTTGATGAAATTGGTTGCTAGTAAAAATGCTCCTATTGATCTTAATGATGTTCCTTTGTCTACCTTGATTGAGCAAAATAGTGATTCTGTAGATGTGAATTTTGTCTCGCGAAACAATTTCAATAACAATGCTTATAGAGGTAATTTTAATCCTAGGCCTTTTCCTGGAAATTCCTCTAAAAATTATGGTAATTCCTATGGCAATTCTTCCTACAATAATAATAGGAACACCTCTGATCTTGAGAGTAATATCAAAGAATTTATCAATGCGCAAAAGGCTTTCAATACTACGATGGAGGAAAAGTTGAATAAGATTGATGATATGTCTAGAAGCATTGATAGAATTTCTCCTGATGTTGAAAATCTCAAGTTGAAAGCTTTTGTGCCTAAGATTGATGAATCTATTAAAGATTTATATGTCCCTATGGATGAAAGTAAGAAAAGAACCGCTATGCTTAGAGCTAAAAGAGAAATCTTAGAAAAATCGTTTTCTAGTGATTGCCTTCATAAAATAGATGAAGATCTTAAAGTGATTGGTGTTTCTTCTATTGATTCCTTGTTTAGTAATATTAAAATTGATAATGAAGGGACTGAAGTAGAGTCAACTTTAGCAAGAAGGCGTCCCAATAATTTGGAGGGTGAAAATCTTGATGAAAATTTTGATAAAGGTGGGTTTGAAGAGGTCAAAACTTTAACTAGTGATGTGCCCACTATCTTGGATTGCAAAGACTTTAATTATGATAGTTGCTCTTTGATTGAATGTATTTATTTATTGCAATCCATGTTGAATTCACCCCATGCTTATGAGCAAAATAAAGCTTTTACTAAACATATCGTCGATGCCATAATGAAATCTTTTGAAGAAAAGTTGGAGTTGGAGATTTCTATTCCTAGAAAATTAAATGATGAGTGGAAACCTGCCATTAAGTACAAGATTAAAAATTATGAATGCTTTGCTTTGTGTGATTTTGGTGCTAGTGTTTCCACGATTCCGAAGTCTCTATGAGATGTGCTTGGTCTCACCAATATTGAAGAATGTTCTCTTAATTTGCACTTGGCGGATTCTACTATTAAAAAGCCTTTGGGAAGAATTAATGATGTTCTTATTCTTGCAAATAGGAACTATGTGCCAATTGATTTTATTGTGCTTGATATTGATTGCAATTCGTCTTGTCCCATTATACTTGGTAGACCGTTTTTACGCACTATAGGTGTCGTGATTGATATGAAAAAAGGCAATATTCGTTTTCAATTTCCCTTGAGAAAGGGTATGGAACACTTCCCTATAACAAGAATTAAGCCACCATATGAATCAATCATGAGGGCATCCTATGGATCCAAAACCAAAGATGACAATACTTGAATCTATGCATTATGCCTAGCTAGGGGCGTAAAACGATAGCGCTTGTTGGGAGGCAACCCAATGAATAAATTAATTTTTGCTTTTTCCTTTCTATTTTTTAGTGTTGAGACAATTATGCCTCTGTTATTATTGTTTTTTTATGGTTTATTTAGTGTTTGTGCCAAGTAAAGCATTTAGGATGATTCATAGGATGAGTGGAAGTGATGCTGAATCTGAAACAGAAACTTTGCATCCAGTATATGAATTTTAATTTTTTTTCTGGAATGTGATCTTGAGCTGAAATTATTACACAGTCTTTCTATACAAATTCCTTACGTTTTCCGAATTTTTCAAAAAAACTAGAGTTACAGAAGTATGGGTAGAGTACATATTCCTACAGACTGTTCTGTTTAAGATAGATTCTGTTTTTGTTGCATTGTGTGCTTGTTTTGATGAATCTATGGGTTATATTGAAGGGCATGAGCCATGGTAAAGATAAAATACAGTAGGTATAATGCAATAATAAAATATGAATGGGTTTGCAACAGTACCTAAAGTAGTGATTTGCTTTATTATAGTAACGGATCTCACGAAGATTTTGTTGAGTTTTCTGTGATTGAAATTTTCAAGTTTTGGGTGAGATCACGATGGATGAAGGAATAAGGAGTGATAAAAACCTAAGCTTGGGGATGCTACCGCACCCCCAAGATATATCCAAAGAGAAACAAGCAACTAAGCTTGGGGATGCCCCCGAGTGGCATCCCCTCTTTCTTCTAACGACCATCGGTATTTTACTTGGACCTATATTTTTATTCGTCACATATCATGCGTTTTGCTTGGAGCGTCTTGTATCTTCTAAGGGCCTATCTATTTACTTTATGCAATTTTTATTTTTGCTTTGAGTCTTCATCTTCTGTTATAAGCACCAACGAGGGGGCACTATGATCGTACTTGAGCATTGGGCATAGCTAATATTTGAGTGTGTTTCATGAATGGATCAATGATTGAGCATGATGGGCTAGGGATAACTTTCTTTAGTGTTGATATTTTGAAAGACATGGTTGCTTGTTGACATGCTTGAGTATTGAAGTCATTATGTTAAAACTAGACTATTGCTTTGAATCATCTATAAGTCCAAATGTCCATGCTATACAAAAGAAAAGAATATGATGAACATGGTAGGGAGCATTCCAGATCAAAAATTCTGTTTTTATCATTTACCTACTCGAGGACGAGTAGGAATTAAGCTTGGGGATGCTGATACGTCTCCAACGTATCTATAATTTTTGCTTGTTCCATGCTGTTATATTATCATTCTTGGATGTTTTCCAATCATTTTATAACAACTTTATATCATTTTTGGAACTAACCTATTGACATAGTGCCAAAGTGCCAGTTGCTGTTTTTGCTTCTTTTTTACTTCATAGAAAATCAATACCAAACGGAGTATAATCGCGACGAAACCTTTTGGAGATTTTTTCTGGACAAGAAGACACCCAGTGGGCCAAAGAAGAGCCAGGAAGGTGGGCTGTGGGGAGCACAACCCACCAGGCCGCGCCAGGGGGGGGGCTGGCGCGCCCTGATAGGTTGTGCCCTCCCTGGGGCCGCTCCGCACCGCCTCTTATGCCTATAAATTCCCAAATATTCCAAAAACCCTAGGGGAGTCGACGAAACACAATTCCAACCGCCGCAAGTTCCAGAATCGCGAGATCCCATCTAAACACCATCACGGAGGGGTTCATCTTCCTCATAGGTGCCTCTCCGATGATGCGTGAGTAGTCCACCATAGACCTACGGGTCCGTAGGCAGTAGCTAGATGGCTTCCTCTCTCCCTCTTATGATTCTCAATACAATGGTCTCTTGGAGATCTATTTGATGTAAACTTTTGCGGTGTGTTTGTTGGGATCTGATGAATTTTGAGTTCATGATCAGTTTCTATCCATGAATATTATTTGAGTCTTCTTTGATCTCTTATATGCATGATTACTTATAGCCTCGTATTTCTTCTCCGAATCTTTGGTTTAATTAGGCCGACTAGATCGATTTTTCTTGCCATGGGAAGAGGTGCTTTGTGATGGGTTTGATCTTGCGGTGTTCTTTCCCAGTGACAGAAGGGGCAGCAAGACACGCATGTATCGTTGCTATTAAGGATAACGAGATGGGGTCTATTCCTACATGAATAGATCTTGTCTACATCATGTCACCGTTCTTATTGCATTACTCCATTTTTCCATGAACTTAATACACTAGATGCATGCTGGATAGCGGTCGATGTGTGGAGTAATTGAGGTAGATGCAGGCAGGTGTCGGTCTATCTATCTTGGACGTGATGCCTATATAATGATCATCGCCTTGGATATCGTCATGACTATTCGATTTTCTATCAATTGCCCAACAGTAATTTGTTCACCCATCGTGCACTATACTCATGAGAGAAGCCACTAGTGGACCCTACAGCCCCCGGGTCTACTTTTCCAGCATATTGCTTTCCGATCTACGTTTTTGCACTCTTTGTTTTCAGATCTACAAAACCAAAAACCCAAAAAAATATTGCTGCATATTTACTCTTTTTATTTGTGTTCTTGAGAGATCTATCTCTCCTATCTATCACTACCTAATCTATCTTATTACCGTAGAGAGATTGACAACCTCTCTTTCACGTCAGATTGCAAGTATTTGTTGTTTGTGTGCAGGTGCTGCTTATTGGGTGGTGATGATCCTCCTACTGGTTCGATAACCTTGGTATCATAACTGAGGGAAATACTTACCGTCGATGTGCTGCATCATCCCTTCCTCTTTGGGGAAATACCGACGCAGTCTCAAGCCACGTCATGTCACACCTTGGATACCTACACCGCAATTGAAAATCTTGTAGGGACACCACCCATTATTGTTAATGAAACAAATTTGACCTTGGAATATGTTATGCAAATGCTTGATGCTATTGAAAAGAATAGGGTTTTTTACATTAGTGCCCTTGGTTCCTTAGTTCTACTCATTCATCCCCACGCTCTTAACTTTTGCTCACTTTTCCCCACTCCCTTATCCGAAACCCTCGGAAATGGTCACAGCGGAGGATGCCGTCGGGTCAATGGTTTGACCGTTAACTCTAACGAGTGGGGCCATGTCGGAACAGCTCCTCCTTTGCCCATTCTGACGTGTGGGGCCGCATTGAGACACGTCGGATGGGCTTGTCGGAACCTCGAGTTCGAGCCCTACAACACCGCGTCACTCCGCCCCCTCCACCGTCGTCGTGCCCTCCAACCTCTAACCCCATTCCACCTTCGCCGCCATCGTGCTCTCCGCCAGATATACCCCCACATCCCCATCTGGATCAAGCAGCGATGTCGGGGGAGCAGGCTCTCAAGCTTGTGGACCGTGGAGAGGATTGGGTGGAATCGGCGGCGGATAATTTATGGATTACACCTGGGTAAGCGTTGTTTTCCCCCCTAACTGATTTGCTGATTCGTAAATTTGGCCCTTTTTGACCGCTAGTCGCTTGAATCATTCAAATTGTGCTGAATTGTTCCCAGCCTAACAGCACCCCTTATTTGAATCGAAAAGGATTGATCATGCGCTTGGTTTCCGGCTGTCGGTTAGGATGGAAGTTAGTGTGCTGCGCGATAGAAAAGCGTAATTGCTTACTGGATTTTTTAATCCGACGGTGGTAGAAACCAGTATGTCGTTCAAAGATTTGCTCGCGGCGCTCCAAAATTCTTCATATGGATGGAGCCCTAGCGATGCTGTTGAACTGAAATATTTCAGCAGTACCGAGCAAAATTTTATACCACTAACTTGCGATGAGCATCTGGGATTGCTCTTTTCTTTGAATGTTGAAAGCCGCTTCGGTAAAATCCATATCGAGGTGCTTCATCCACGCAATGAACGTGGGAAGGGGAAGAGTGTTCAGGAATCTACTGCCTCTGCTAACGGAGAGCGCCCCGGCACTCCTTGTAGGTCGAAACCAAGCAGAGCTCGTGGTTCTAAAAGTCACAATATATCTGCTGTCGTTTCTTGTGCCGTTTCTCTTGTCGCTACCGCACCCGATGTAGTACAGGATGGAGAGCCAGACGAAGAGGTACCTCAACATGATGACGATGATGAGAATATGTTCCCTGACCTTGTAGATATTGCCAGTAAACAAGCAATGGGAGATGAATTTCAGGAACAACCTATCAGTCGTGCTAGATTTGATGGCACTGACGATGAAGAGAGGGAGGAGAACATCGATAGCTTAGTTGTAGATGAATATGATGGTGAGGACATGCCAACAATTGAGTGGAACAGGGAAGATCCTCAGCTTGGTGTCGACACCATATTCCAGTCAATGGTGGACTGCCGTAATGCAGTGACTACATACTGCATTCTCACACAAAATACATATGTGATTGAAAGCAGTGAGCCATCAAGGTTCACTGTTTGTTGCCCATATGATAGGTGTAGATGGAGGTTGCATGCATCACGTATGTTGAGGAGCAAGTTCATTCAGGTTTGTGTATTTTCAGTATATACAGATTCTATGTTCAGATCATTGTGTAATGTGTTCAGACCATGTTTTTTCAGATAAAAAGGAACCCACACCAGCACACTTGTCCACCTAGAGGGGGAGGTGAGAAGGCTAAAACAAAGCTAGCAAAGAGTAGATGGGTGGCAGATGCAATTTTGGATTGGTTGAGAGAAAACCAACACTTGGTCCAACAGAACTCCAAGGGAAGCTATTTGATAAGTACAACATTGTTGTACCTTACATGAAGATTTTTTATGGTAAGGAAATAGCTCTTGACAGGATTAATGGTCCTTGGAATGAGAGCTTTCAGTTGCTCTACACATTTAAAACTGAAGTGGAAGCTGCTAGTCCAGGGAGTCTTGTAGAGATTGAGAAGCATACAGTTCCATACAAAATAAAAGGGAAGTCATTTGAGAAGGAGTGCTTCAGGAGTGCTTTTGTTTGTTTCAAGGCTTGTTGGCAGGGGTTTCTGGATGGTTGCAGGCCCTATTTGGCTGTTGATGCAACTGCTTTGAATGGAAGGTGGAGAGGACAACTGGTGGCAGCTTCTGCAGTTGATGGACACAACTGGCTATTCCCAGTTGCATTTGGTGTGGTGGAGGCAGAGTCCGAGGAAAGTTGGGTCTGGTTTTTGCAGCATTTGCGCAACCTTATAGGTACACCCCCAGGTTTAGCTATACACACAGATTCTTGCAAGGGTTTGGAGAGTGCAGTGGAAATTGTATTCCCTGGAGTGGAGCATAGGGAATGTATGCGACACCTAGCGCAGAATTTCAGAAGCAAATTCAAAGGTAAAGTTTATGATGAGAACTTATGGCCAGCATCATACACATGCAGTGAGAGGAAGCATGAGCACCATTTGAGAGTGTTGTATGCTCACAATCCTCTGGTGAAGGAGTACCTAGATGCACATCATGGAAAGTTGTGGTCAAGAAGCAAATTCAATACAATATGCAAAGTGGACTATGTGACCAGCAACCTGGCAGAGTGTTTCAATGCAAAGATTAAGTCATTGAAAGGCCTTCTGATATGGAAAATATTTGATAAGATTCGACAAATGATCATGATAAAGATGGCTCCTCGCAAAAGAATCGCAGAAACAGAATATGTTGGCCATTGATGTCTACTACGCAACTTTATTCTTGTAGACTTTGTTGGGCCTCCAAGCGCAGAGTTTTGTAGGACAGTAGAAATTTTCCCTCAAGTGGATGACCTAAGGTTTATCAATCCGTGGGAGGTGTAGGATGAAGATGGTCTCTCTCAAACAACCCTGCAGTCAAATACAAGAAATCTCTTGTGTCCCCAACACACCCAATACAGTGGCAAATTGTATAGGTGCACTAGTTCGGCGAAGAGATGGTGATACAAGTGCAATATGGATGGTAGATATAGGTTTTTGTAATCTGAAAATATAAAAACAGCAAGGTATCAAGTAACAAAAGTGAGCACAAACGGTATTGCAATGCTTGAAAACAAGGCCTAGGGTCCGTACTTTCGCAAGTGCAATCTCTCAACAATGCTAATATAATTGGATCACATAACCATCCCTCAACGTGCAACGAAGAATCACTCCAAAGTTCTTATCTAGCGGAGAACATAATAAGAAATTGTTTGTAGGGTATGAAACCACCTTAAAGTTATTTTTTCCGATCGATCTATCCAAGAGTTCGTACTAAGATAACACCAAATTATCCTTTCCGATCGATCTATCTAAGAGTTCGTACTAGAATAACACCATATGATACGCATCAACCAACTCTAATGTCACCTAGATACTCCAATGTCACCACAAGTATCCATGAGTTAATTATACGATACGCATCAAACAATTTCAGATTCATAATACTCAATCCAACACAAAGAACCTCAAAGAGTACCCCAAGATTTCTATCGGACAAAGTAGGACAAGAACGTGCATCAACTCCTATGCATAGATTACCCCAATGTCACTGCGGGAATCCGCAAGTTGAGTACCAAAACATATATCAAGTGAATCAATAGAACACCCATTGTCACCACGGGTATCCACATGCAAAACATATATCAAGTGTTCTCAAATCCAATATTCAATCCAACATAACGATATCTCAAAGGGAAAGATTCAATTCATCACAACATGATAGCAAGGGAATAACATCATATGATCCGACTATATTAACAAAGCCTGTGATACATCAAGATCGTGACATCTCAAGAACACGAGAGAGAGAGAGAGATTGAACACATAGCTACTGGTACATACCCTCAGTCCCGAGGGTGGACTACTCCCTCCTCGTCATGGCCTCCGCCAGGATGATGAAGATAGCCACCGGAGATGATCTACCCTCTCTGGCAGGGTACTGGAATGCCTCCAGATTGGTTTTTTGTCGATACAGAGATTTGCGGCGGCGGAGCAGAGAGTCTAGGGTTATTTCTGATGGTTTATATATTTATAGGATTTTTGGGCATCGGTTTCACGCCAAGATGGGCCACGAGGAGGGCACGATACACCAGGGCGCGCCTGGGCCCTCTGGCGCGCCCTGGTGGGTTGTGCCCACCTCGTGGCTCTTCTCTAGTGGTTCATCGCTCCAATATTGCTTATTTGGTCCAGAAAAAATCACCAAAAAGTTTCGGGCGATTCCGAGAACTTTCATTTTCTGCACAAAAACAACACCATAGTAATTCTGCTGAAAACAGCGTCACTCCGGATTAGTTTTAAATAAATCACATAAAGTGCATCAAAACCATATAAAATTATTGTAAACATAGATGAATATGGCATGAATACTTCATAAATTATCGATACGTTGGAGACGTATCAGCCATCTTATGCTCCCATCTCTTATTAAGGCATTGCATGCCAAGGCAAGAGGGCTGAGCAGAATGAAATGCATTCGAGCGGCGATACACGAGGCTGCGGTAACATATACTGACAGTAAAAACAGGGAATGGAGGTATCCAGTTAACCTAGCAACTAGGGAATGCAGTTGTAGGCAATGGCAGCTCCGTGGGAAGCCATGCATACATGCCCTACATCTGATGACTGTTATCGGTGGTGAAGATGGTGAAGTTGATCAATACATCTCTGAATATTTTTCTGTTGCCAAATTCAGGGCTGCTTATGCTTCCAATGTGCCTGCACTCTTGGGAAAAGACCAATGGAACATAGTAGATCCAGGGTTCAAACTACATTCTCCTGTACTGACTAGGCCACCAGGAAGACCAAGGAAGAACATGGACAGAAGAGGTGAAGAGGGTCATGTAAAAAGACAGCTGATACGTCTCCAACGTATCTATAATTTTTGCTTCTTCCATGCTGTTATATTATCACTCTTGGATGTTTTACGATCATTTTATAACAACTTTATATCATTTTTTGGGACTAACCTATTGACATAGTGCCAAAGTACCAGTTGTTGTTTTTGCTTGGTTTATTACTTCGCAGAAAATCAATACCAAATGAAGTCCAATCGCGACGAAACTCTTTGGAGATTTTTTATGGACCAGAAGACACCCAATGGGCCAAAGAAGAGCCAGGAAGGTGGGTTGTGGAGAGCACAACCCACCAGGGCGCGCCAGGGGGGGCCCGACGCGCCCTGATGCGTTGTGCCTTCCACGGGGCCCCTCCGCACCGCCTCTGATGCCTATAAATTCCCAAATATTCCAAAAACCCTAGGGGAGTCGACGAAACACAATTCAAGTCGCCGCAAGTTCCAGAACCGCGAGATCCAATCTAAACACCATCACGGAGGGGTTCATCTTCCTCATAGGTGCCTCTCCGATGATGCGTGAGTAGTCCACCATAGACCTACGGGTCCATAGGCAGTAGCTAGATGGATTTCTCTCTCTCTCTCTCTCTTATGATTCTCAATACAATGGTCTCTTGGAGATCCATTTGATGTAAACTTTGGCGGTGTGTTTGTTGGGATCCGATGAAATTTTGAGTTCATGATCAGTTTCTATCCATGAATATTATTTGAGTCTTCTTTGATCTCTTATATGCATGATTACTTATAGCCTCGTATTTCTTCTCCGAATCTTTGGTTTAGTTAGGCCGACTAGATTGATTTTTCTTGCCATGGGAAGAGGTGCTTTGTGATGGGTTCGATCTTGCGGTGTTCTTTCCCAGTGACAGAAGGGGCAGCAAGACACGCATGTATCGTTGCTATTAAGGATAACAAGATGGGGTCTATTCCTACATGAATACATCTTGTCTACATCATGTCACCGTTCTTATTGCATTACTCTATTTTTCCATGAACTTAATACACTAGATGCATGCTGGATAGCGGTCGATGTGTGGAGTAATAGAGGTAGATGCAGGCAGGAGGCGGTCTATCTATCTTGGACGTGATGCCTATATAATGATCATTGCCTTGGATATCGTCATGACTATTCAATTTTCTATCAATTGCCCAATAGTAATTTGTTCACCCACCGTGCGCTATACTCATGAGAGAAGCCACTAGTGAACCCTACGGCCCCCGGGTCTACTTTTCCATCATATTGCTTTCCGATCTACGTTTTTGCACTCTTTGTTTTCAGATCTACAAAACCAAAAACCCAAAAATATATTGCTGCATATTTACTCTTTTTATTTGTGTTCTTGAGAGATCTATCTCTCCTATCTATCACTACCTAATCTATCTTATTACCGTAGAGAGATTGACAACCTCTCTTTCACGTCGGGTTGCAAGTATTTGTTGTTTGTGTGCAGGTGCTGCTTATTGGGTGGTGGTGATCCTCCTACTGGTTCGATAACCTTGGTTTCATAACTAAGGGAAATACTTACCGTCGCTGTGCTGCATCAGCCCTTCCTCTTTGGGGAAATACCGATGCAGTCTCAAGCCACGTCAAAGGAATTTCCGGCGCCGTTGCCGGGGAAGAAGCGGTCTCTTCTACGTGCCTATCATAGGCGCCGAGGGGACTCCACCATCATCTACCAGGTTCCTAATCACAAATCTCATCTCCTTGCAATTACATTATTTGCCATTTGCCTCTCGTTTTCTTCTCCCCCACTTCACCAATTTGCTGTTTTATTCGCCCTCTTCTTCGTTTGCCTTTGTTTCGTCGGATCTCTTACTTGTTGCTATGACTAGCGTTACTACTCCCCCTTTGTCACCAGATTTTGAAGTTCTATGCTTCAAACAAAAACAAGGGGAAAATTTGAAAGATGCCGGGTATAGGCTAATGGAATCCTATCGTGTTTCCAATCTAAAAGGAGACGCAAAAGTTTTGCTTAGAATTTTTTATATTGGATTCGCTTCGCATCATAGAGAGCTTTTGGATTTCGCCTCAAAGCGTAATTTTATTGAACTTGATGCAAACGCCGCCTATGAAGTTTTGGAAGGGATTTGGGGGGGTCCTCCACGAAAAAAGGGGCTTGCATTGTCACAAGAGGGAGTTCAAATTCTTGACAAATTGGGTGACTTACATAAGCACTTAGTCGAGTTACAAAAATATCACGAACCCCTCAAACATATTAGTGGGAACCTCAATCGCTTGAACACTTTGATTACCCTTTGCAATAAGCGTTTGGATATTCTGGATCTTAAGATGGTTTCTTCTCCTGAAAATTTGGGGAAGCGGAAAGAGCCCCCCGGATTCGACAAGGCCCTCACAAAAGTGGCCAAAACCAAGGATGACAACACTTGAATCTATCCATTATGCCTAGCTAGGGGCGTAAAACGATAGCGCTTGTTGGGAGGCAACCCAATGAATAAAAAAAAATCTGCTTTTTCCTTTCTGTTTTTGAGTGTTGATACAATTATGCCTCTATTATGATTGTGTTTTTATGATTTATTTAGTGTTTGTGCCAAGTAAAGCCTTTAGGATGATTCATAGGATGAGTAGAAGTGATGCTGAATCTGAAACAGAAACTTTGTGTCCAGTATATGAATTTTCATTTTTTGCTGGAACGTGATCTTGAGCTGAAATGTTAACACAGTGTTTTTATACAAATTCCTTACGTTGTCCTAATTTTTCAGAATTTTTAGAGTTACAGAAGTATGGGTATGGTACAGATTACTACAGACTGTTCTGTTTAAGACAGATTCTGTTTTCGTTGCATTGTGTGCTTGTTTTGATGAATCTATGGTTTGTATTGAGGGGTATAAGCCATGGTAAAGTTAAAATACAGTAGGTATAATGCAATTATAAAATTTGAATGGGTTTACAACAGTACCTAAAGTAGTGATTTGCTTTATTATACTAACGGATCTCATGAAGATTTTGTTGAGTTTTGTGTGATTGAAGTTTTCAAGTTTTGGGTGAGATCACGATGGATGAAGGAATAAGGAGTGATAAAAGCCTAAGCTTGGGGATGCTACCGTACCCCCAAGATATATTTAAAGATAAACAAGCAACTAAGCTTGGAGATGCCCCCGAGCGGCATCCCCTCTTTCTTCTAACGACCATCGGTATTTTACTTGGAGCTATATTTTTATTCGTCACATATCATGCGTTTTGCTTGGAGCGTCTTGTATCTTTGCTTGCTTTGTTTGTTAGTTTTTCCCTTGTATCCTTTCTGGACACACCTATTTGAGAAATCCAAAATCATGCTATGATTTGTTAGAATTGCTCTATGTGCTTCACTTAAACTTTTTGAGCTATAGAATTGCTCTAGTGCTTCACTTATATCTTTTTGAGCACGGTGTGCTTGGAAATTTTTGTAGAAATACTCTCATGATTCACTTAGATTAATTTTAGAGTTAATAAATTTTGAATAAATCCTCTCATCTTCACTTATACCTCTTTGAGAGATGAAATCTTTATGCTCATGTGCTTCACTTAAATTTGTTTGAGCTTGCCAAAAAGCAATGGCAATATATGAAACTAGTCCCAAAGTGATAGATATCCAAGGAGGATATAATAAAAACTTTCATGAAGATCATTGGAAAAATTAAACTTGATTCCTTGTAATAGTTTTGAAACATTATGATAGTAATATGTGAGTCATGTTAGTGAGTAATTATGCTTAGTAGGAATATTGGTGTTAAGGTTTGTGATTCCCTATGCATGCACGAAAGTCAATAGTTATGCAATGAAGTTACATACTACTTGTGGTGCATTATTCGGTGTTACTAATGTTCAATGCTCACTTATGCGAATTTTCATTTCTTGGTTTGGTTGCTTCCCAATCTATTTGCTAGCCTCCATTTGTACTAAGTAGAAATACTACTTGTGCATCCAAAATACTTAAACCAAGTTTTGCCTTATGATTCCACCATACCTACCTATATGCGGTATTTCCATGCCGTTCCAAGCAAATTTGTATGTGCGATGTCTAAATTTTCAAAATAAATTTTCTCTTTTGTGTGCCCGTACCACTCATGAAACGGTGGGGAGTGTCCAATATTTTTCCATGCTAGATGTGTTATTCTCAAGATGAGTGTTTATTCACTTGTCATTGCACGAGAGTGCGGCGGTAATAGGGATGCCCATTCCCGAAATAAAAAAAATAATATTTACTTTATGTTGTCAAATAATAAATTCCTTGGAAAGTGTTGATATGGAAGGCAACCGTGGATACGGCCCGCCATGGAAAGTGAAAGTTTGGTGGAAAAAGGAATAAACTTTATTTTCTGTTTGGGAACCGCCTATGATATATCTAGCATGGAAAGTATTGTTAGCTACTTTGTCGTTTTCGTTGACAGGAAAAGCATGCCACCCAAAATATTTTTTCTCTCTCAATTTAAAACTGGAGCTCTGGCACCTCTACAAATCCCTACTTCCCTCTTCGAAGGGCCTATCTATTTAGTTTATGCAATTTTTATGCTTGCTTTGAGTCTCCATCTTCTCTTATAAGCACCAACTAGGGGGGCACTATGATCGTACTTGAGCATTGGGCATAGCTAATATTTGAGTGTGTTTCATGAATGGATCAATGATTGAGCATGATGGGCTAGGGATAACTTTCTTTAGTGTTGATATTTTGAAAGACATGGTTGCTTGTTGACATGCTTGAGTATTGAAGTCATTATGTTAAAACTAGACTATTGCTTTGAATCATTTACAAGTCCAAAAGTCCATGCTATACAAAATAAAAAATTATGATGAACATGTTAGGCAGCATTCCACATCAAAAATTCTGTTTTTATCATTTACCTACTCGAGGACGAGTAGGAATTAAGCTTGGGGATGCTGATACGTCTCCAGCGTATCTATAATTTTTGCTTGTTCCATACTATTATATTATCATTTTTGGATGTTTTACAATCATTTTATAACAACTTTATATCAAATTTTGGGACTAACCTATTGACATAGTGCCAAAGTGCCAGTTGTTGTTTTTGCTTGTTTTTTTACTTCACAGAAAATCAATACCAAACGGAGTCCAATCGCGACGAAACTTTTTGGAGATTTTTTCTGGACCAGAAGACACCCAGTGGGCCAAAGAAGAGCCTGGAAGGTGGGCTGTGGAGAGCACAACCCACCAGGGTGCGCCAGGGGGCCCCCGGCGCGCCCTGATGGGTTGTGCCCTCCACAGGGCCCCTCCGCACCGCCTCTTATGCCTATAAATTCCCAAAAATTCCAAAAACCCTAGGGGAGTCGACGAAACACAATTCCAGCCACCGCAAGTTCCAGAACCGCGAGATCCAATCTAAACACCATCACGGAGGGGTTCATCTTCCTCATAGGTGCCTCTTCGATGATGCGTGAGTAGTCCACCATAGACCTACGGGTCCGTAGGCAGTAGCTAGATGGCTTTCTATCTCTCTCTCTCTCTCTTATGATTCTCAATACAATGGTCTCTTGGAGATCTATTTGATGTAAACTTTTGCGGTGTGTTTGTTGGGATCCAATGAATTTCGAGTTCATGATCAGTTTCTATCCATGAATATTATTTGAGTCTTCTTTGATCTCTTATATGCATGATTACTTATAGCCTCGTATTTCTTCTCCGAATCTTTGGTTTAGTTAGGCCGACTAGATCGATTTTTCTTGCCATTGGATGAGGTGCTTTGTGATGTGTTCGATCTTGCGGTATTCTTTCCCAGTGACAGAAGGGGCAGCAAGACACGCATGTATCGTTTCTATTAAGGATAACAAGATGGGGTATATTCCTACATGAATAGATCTTTTCTACATCATGTCTCCATTCTTATTGCATTACTCCGTTTTTCCATGATCTTAATACACTAGATGCATGCTGGATAGCGGTCGATGTGTGGAGTAATAGAGGTAGATGCAGGCAGGAGTCGGTCTATCTATCTTGGACGTGATGCCTATATAATGATCATCGCCTTGGATATCGTCATGACTATTCGATTTTCTATCAATTGCCGAACAGTAATTTGTTCACCCACCGTGCGCTATACTCATGAGAGAAGTCACTAGTGAACCCTACGGCCCCGGGTCTACTTTTCCATCATATTGCTTTTTGATCTACGTTTTTGCACTGTTTGTTTTCAGATCTACAAAACCAAAAACCCAAAAATATATTGCTGCATATTTACTCTTTTTATTTGTGTTCTTGAGAGATCTATCTCTCCTATCTATCACTACCTAATCTATCTTATTATCGTAGAGAGATTGACAACCTCTCTTTCGCGTCGGGTTGCAAGTATTTGTTTTTTGTGTGCATGTGCTACTTATTGGGTGGTGGTGATCCTCCTACTGGTTCGATAACCTTGGTTTCATAACTGAGGGAAATACTTACCGTTGCTGTGTTGCATCATCCCTTCCTCTTTGGGGAAATACCGACGCAGTCTCAAGCCATGTCAACAGCGTAAGTGCAAAAAATGTGGAACCCTAGGGCACATTGCTAGGAAATGTTCCAATCCAGTGGATGCTTCATTCGGAGAAGAGGAACAATGGGTTACAACAAATGCAGAGGATAATGCAGCATTAGAGCAGATTGCAGCTAATGCAGGGGAGGATGCAGCATTAGAGCAGATTGCAGCTAATGCAGGGGAGGATGAAGCATTAGAGCAGATTGCAGCTAATCCAGAGGAGGATGAAGCAATAGAGCAGATTGCAGCTAATCCAGAGGATGATGCAGCATTAGAGGAGAATGAAGCAACTGAATTAGCACTGCCGGCAGCTTGGTATGTGTGCAACAGCCTTCCCTTTTTGTGCATTTCTTCTGTTTTTTATCGATGGCTTATACTCTTTTTTCTGTTTGATCTAGCTCTAGGGAAATTAAAGGAAAAAGGAGAGAAAAGGCCAAGAGAGAATGAAACTTCGGTTCAGCCATCATCCGATGCAGAATTTGAAGCAATGGCTTATGAAGGTTTTGAAGATATTGAACCCTGTCAGCTGGCGAGTGGAAGTTCTCCGCCAGCACCTCGACAGCCACCAACCGAAGTGAAGACCAAAAGGAAGAAGAAAAGGGTGGATATCCCAGCTAGGGAAACCAGGAGCAAGTCTGTTAAACCATCTAGGAATACAAGGAGCAAGGCAAAGATGTGAACTTTGAACGTTGAATGCAAGTTGTAAACTTTGAACTTTTAGGCTTTGTAATAATTCAAAATTGGGTCCCTTCAAAATTAGAGGCGAAATTTGAATTTGAACTAACCTTTCAATTTTAAGGATTTGTAATAATTCGAAATTGGAGACAACATTTGAAGTCCATTTGTGATGTGATTTTTTGCAAAATTTGAATTATTGTTTGGGACTAAAGGCTTTGTTGTTGTTGTTGATGATGATGATGTAGGCAAAATTTGAATTATTACACATGACAAAATTTGAATAATGAAAAAATAAGTTCAGATCCTTCTTATTGACACTAAGACAAAGCTTTGGTGATTTTCTTGATTTTTTTAAAAAAATTGCAAACCTAAACCCACTATCACTCTCTTCTCGAACTCTCTACAACCTCGTACGTGATAGCTCATTTTTTTGAAGGAGTTTTCATGAAAATGTTCATAAACCAATGCTATTATTTTTTGTCATAACCATGTCACATACAACGGCATTGTGCGCAGGTCTTCCATTTTTTTTATTTTTTTTTGAATTAGTTATGCTCATTTGCACTTGGAAATGGTAGCTCACCTCAAAAAAAGATTTTTCATAAAAATGACCCTAAACCAAGTTTATATTTTTTTAATGGTAAATATGTCTTATAAAACGACGATCCGCGAAGGTTTCATATTTTTTTGATTTTTTTGATTTAGTTAAGGTCATTTGAAAAGTTGGTCAAACCTAAAATAACCCCGCTGACCGGCTCAAAACCCCGCAGCATCTCTCCAAACCCTAGCGTCGAACTGCAGCCGTCCAATCATACCCTAGTGCCAAGCGTCAGCCCTCAGATATGGCCTTCTAGAAGGAATTCCGAGGGCAGGTTGCGCGCCGTTGGATCACATGGACTGCTCCGCATCGTTGGATCGTTGGGCGATCCGCGAGATGGCGAGAGGTTGCTTCTGCTCGCCCACCAATGCGTCATTGCCTCCCCTTTCCTATGCTTCTTCTTCTGCGGCGACGACAGGAGCCCCTCGTCTGCTTCGTCTTCCTCAGCGACGAGATATGTCGAGCTCCATCTCAGCCTCCCGCCCTGCGTGGACCCAGTATGGTCAACTGCCCATGCAGCCATGTCCTGACTGCCCACGCACCGTGCCACTGAAACGGTAGACTTCGAAGGAGGACAAGAACGGCAACTTTGGGCGCGAGTTCGTGAAATGCGAGAGCAAGCCAGAGGGGCAGGTTAGATCTCACGATTTTCCTCTTTGCTTTTAATTCTTTTTCGTTGGATCTGGGATTTAGGGCTCATGATTTTGTTTCAGATCATGAAGAAGTGCACACATTTTGAATGGCTGGATGACTACGTTCTAGGGCTTCAAGGGGAGGGCTTGATTCAATTCAATGGGCCGCAACCCGGGAGCTCGATCTGCCGTCAGCCGTGCGGAATTTGGTCTCTGAAAGTGCTGCTCCGACAGTTGGGGATGCGGATCTGAAGGGAGAATTAAAGAAGATGAACAAGAACTTGAGGCAGATGATTCAATAGAACAAGCAGGCGAATCTGATAGCTTTAGGATTTTATTTTTGTATAGTTGCCCTAGGATTTGCTTACTTGCTGGCCATCACTCATTAGAGATGTTATTAGTGTGGTGTAAGCTTAATTTGTGGATCATGTGCTCTCTGGGTTGCTAAAACTATGTCACTGTCTCCAGCTCTGGTTGGGCCGTCGCATGGCGTTGGATGTCAAAGGCCCAAAGAAAAAAGAGGCCGACAAAATAGTGCACGCGCTGGCTCTGTTTTTTTGGCTTATTGATTTGATTCGTGCACGCACGCGCTTTCTCCTCGTCCACCTCGGGGACACGTGGCGGCCTTTCAACTACACCCATAGCCCGAAGTAAATGCGCACGCGCGGCGGGCCCGGTAGTCAGCCACCCATGTTCGGGTCGTCGTTCTTCTTTGAGTGGAAACCCGTGGACAGTACTCCGTCCAGGTGCATAGCATTAATTAGCATGTGTTTTTACGCGCACTTAATGAACTATTTTGGGACAATGCACTATCGGTAGGTAGCCAATCACCAAGCGTTGTTGTTTGCATACACATGTGTTAAGGGAATAAGCGTTGCCGTTCGCATGCACAGGTTGCATGCAAACGACTGGACAGAGGTTGCATGCAAATTTAGCTTTTTTTATTCTTCTTTTCAACATCGGCATGGCTCATTTTTATCATTTTTGACACTTCAACTAGCCCATTAGCCGCGCGTGCCAAAACGACCAAAACTCTCGAATCCATAAAATATAGGGCTGCGGAAGAGTTAAATGAAAAACTCTTCTTGAAGAAGAGGACTCCTCCGCTTGATGTTTTGATACGGTGTGGGAACAGGTTTTATGCGTTGTTTGAAGCCAAGGTCTACATATCACCGAATGGGCTACAAAATAACAAAGAAAACTAGCAAGCATAACATAGATATATAATGGGTTCCCATATATATTTAGGGTAGCAAGCATAACATAGATAGATAGTTCTTACATAAAACATTATATAACACGACATGCATAAAATAACATAGAAATAAAGCCCTAGGGTCTAACACCCTAGGGCAAGACAAGCTTCTCCGCGCCTCCTCTTCGCTGCTCCGTGCCTCCTCTTCACTCCTCCGCCTCCCTGTCGTTCTCACCGAGGAGGTAGGGGAGGTTGTGGATGATGTTGCGCTTGGAGAAGATCATATCCACATCCATGAAGATGTTGTAGGTTGTGAATGCGATGAGCTCGCACCCACACCAAAACACCTTCCCGAGCAGGTGGAACGCATCGAACCTGTTGTTGAAGGTGGCGATGAGCCCTGACGGCGGAGAGCTAGAGTTTGGACGCAGTTCCTCCAGTCGGAACATGACCGGCGAGCCCGACAGGAGGTGGGCGAAGCCCGCACGGAGGAACCACTCGTCCAAATCCCAGCCAGTCCTCCAGCGTGAGATCGTCCACACGCGAAGCGTCTTCTCGACGACGACGATGGCGGGGTACCGCCTCTCCGGCCTAACTGGTGGCATCTGGAAGGTGGGGTCATAGTACTGCATCTTCACCTAGCTTGGAGAGTGCTCTGGATTGGGTGAAGAAGAGAAGGGGAGCGGGGCAAATGGATGTGTGGAGAATAGGTGGAGGGGTGGGTGGTTTAAATAAGGGCATCGGCCGCATGTTTGCTACGTTCAAACGCCGCACGTCGATCGGTATGCCCTAGACTTTAATTGCCACGCTGAATTGATGCTGCGGAGGTCAAAGGTTGAGACGGTGTGAACTATGAACTGTGAATCGATCGAGGAAGCGCGTGCGAGAAGGGACGAACCGGCAGCAGCGACAGACGCTGCGTCCGTGGCGGCTCACAGGAAGGCTGCGTCCGTGGCGGCGCGCATTGGCGCATGCAGGCTGGCTGGATCATGTCACGCATGCATAGCAGGCTTATCATGGCGGCGTGCATCAGCGCATGCACGTGGGCGTTTAATGCAACGGCACAAACGAAACCACGGCCCAACGGTCCAACCAGCGCCACCGTCCAACGCGGCCCCACTTGGCAGGTCCAACGGGCGACACAGTCCAGCGCGTACCCACACGCCAGAGTTAACGGTCAAACCATTGACCCGACGACATCCCCCCGTGTGACCATTTCTGAGGGTTTCGGACTAAGGAGTGAGGAAAAGTGAGCAAAAGTTAAGAGCGTGGGGATGAATGAGTACAACTAAGGAACTAGGGGCACAAGAATAGAAATCCCAAAAGAATATGATCACAAATAAACCAATTGAGGAGTTTTATAAAAAAACTTCATAATCATATCACTCAACTTGGGTCAAGGGTAGGAATGACTTTGAAAACCTTAAAAGGAAAAAGTCATGACTATTGATGAGAGGATAGAACAAGGTTTGAATAGAATTGATAAAATGGAAGAGGTCATTGACAAAGTAGGTTCCGCCTTCACACCTTCTAAAGCTAATGCTAGTACCTCTCACAACAAAAACCCCAAGTTCATATACATTCCCAAGAGCATTAGTACACCTCCTACCAAAAGGGACGAGGATCTAAAGATGATTAGTGTTCATCCCAACTTTATAAATTTGATAAAGGATCCTATTGCCAAGCCTCCTATTTCCCCTATTATCCACGGTTGTGTTATTGAGGAGCTTGATGTCAAAGATGACAATACTTGAAACTATGCATTATGCCTAGCTAGGGGCATAAAACAATAGCGCTTGTTGGGAGGCAACCCAATAGTTATCTTTTAATTTTTGCTTTAAACTTTCTGTTTGTTTTTAATAGCATGATTATTGCCTCTGTATTGATTATGTTTTTGTGTTTAAATTCGTGTTTGTGCCAAGTAAAGCCTTTGGGATGACTCACAAGATGAGTAGAATCGATGCTGAAACAAAACAGGAACTTTTGACTCTAGTACAGGAATTTTCATTTTTTACTGGAGTGTGATAATGATATGAAATTTTTACATAGTGTTTATATGCAAATTTTTGAGGTTTATAATTTTTCATAATTTTTAGAGTTCCATAAGTATAGGTTCTCTACATATTGGTACAGACTATTCTGTTTTAGACAGATTCTGTTTTTGCTTCCATAGTTGCTTGTTCTGATTATGCTATGGATTGTATCGGGATGTATAAGCCATGGAGAAGTTAGAATACAGTACCTATTATGCATTTATGAAATTGGAATCAATTTATAACAGTACTTAAAGTATGCAATATGTTTCTTATACTAACGGATCTCACGAAGTTTTGTTGAGTTTTGTGTGATTGAAGTTTTCAAGTTTTGGGTGTTATCTTGATGGACAAAGGAATAAGGAGTAGCAATAGCCTAAGCTTGGGGACACCAAGGCACCCCCAAGGTAATATTTTAAAGGAGACTCAAGCGTCTAAGCTTGGGGATGCCCCGGAAGGCATCTCCTCTTTTGTCCCAAATCCATCGGTATGTCACTTGAAGCTATATTTTTATTCTTCACATGATATGAGTTTTGCTTGGAGCGTCGTTTGCTTTTGTTTGCTTTTACTTTCAGTTTGCCACAATCATTGTTTGTTGTACACACCTATTTAAGAGAGAGACACCTTCATCATAATTTGTTAGAATACTCTATGTGCTTCACTTATATCTTTTGAGCTTAGCAGTTGCTCTAGTACTTCACTTATATCTTTTTTAGCACAGTGACGTGTAGATTTTATAAAAATAATTTCACTCTCGTTCTTCACTTATATTTGTTTGAGAGTTAATAAATAGTGATGGTAATTTTCATGGGTCATAAATACTAGTCCAAAAATATTAGGTATTCAATGAGTGATAATCAATACCATCACGTAGCACATATAGAAAAATTGTGGGTCAATGATATTGATGTAGTAATACGAAATAGGTGTGAGTTTATAATTGTTAAACCGTAGAAGTGTCGATATTAAGAAAGGTTGACCATTTTGTTCATCTAAAAATTAAAGAGGCATGGTGATGATGTGTGAGCATTTCTATTCCTCGTTGAAATCCTAGTGTTGTTTCGGGTCGGAAGCGCGCGATGGTTAACTCCTACCAACCTCTTCCCTGGGGGCATGCGAGTAGTACTTTGATTTATGATAAACTAATAAAACTTTGTATATGAGTTCTTTATGACTAATGTGAAACCATGGACATACGCAATCTCACCTTCTCATAATTTGCTAGCCTCTTCGGTACCATGCATAGCCCGTTCTCACCTCGAGGATCGGTGCAACATTCGCCGGTGCATTCAAACCCCGTGACATGATACGCTCGATTGCACATAAGCCTTATTATATCTTTCTCAAAATAGCCACCATACCTACCTATCATGGCATTTCCATAGCCATTCCGAGATATATTGCCATGCAAATTCCATCGCCACTTCACATGACTAGTTCGTTCATCGTCATATTGCTTTGCATGATCATATAGAGCTGACATAGTATTTGTGGCAAAGCCACCGTTCATCATATTTTTGATACATGTCACGCTAGATCATTGCACATCCTGGTACACTGCCAGAGGAATTCATACAAAGTCATATCTTCATGTCAATTCTCCATATCGAGTTGTAAGTAAATAAAAGTGTGATGATCATCATTATTAGAGCATTGTCCCAGTGAGGAAAGAATGATGGAGACGATGATTCTCCCAAAAGTCGAGATGAGACTCCGGATGAAAATATAAAGATGGGGGAGGCCAAATGAGCCCACCATCCATTCAAAAAAATAGAAAAAATGAGAGAAGGGTCTTTGCTACTATCTCTTACCACACTTGTGCCTCAAAGTGGCACCATGCTCCTCAAGTAGAGAGTCTCATGATATATCACTTTCATATGCTAGTGGGAATTACCTATTCATTATTTCAAAATTGGCTTGTATATTCCTATGACGGGCTTCCTCAAATGTCCGAGGTCTTCATGAGCAAGCAAGTTGGATGCACACCCCACTTAGCTTCATTTGAGCTTTCATACACTTATAGCTCTAGTGCATCATTTGCATGGCAATCCCTACTCCTTGCATTGACATCTATCGATGTGCATCTCCATAGCCCGTTAGTACGCCTAGTTGATGTGAGGCTATCTTCTCCACCTTTTAACCCCTTTGATATCTACCACCATACTCTATTCCACTTAAATGTTATGTCCAATGGCTCACGCTCATGTATTGCGTGAAGAATAAAAGTTGATGCATATTGAAAAAGTACGATCCAATTGCCTGACTTGGACACCGTGGTGCTTGACATTTGTATTAATGTGGTGAAGATGGAGCCATGCCTTGCTAATATAATAAGATCAATGGGGGGGTAAACATTTCTTAAGGATCATATACTTTTAAGGATTAATGCTTCTGTTTCTTACATTTTAATTATTGCTATGTTAATATTTGTTGATTCATCTTTTCTCAATAAGCATACATGCATAAGATTACATAGTGGATAGCATGTCACATCAAAAATTATGTTTTTATCATTTACCTACTCGAGGACGAGCATGAATTAAGCTTGGGGATGCTTGATACGTCTCCAACGTATCTATAATTTTTGATTGTTCCATGCTGATATATTATCATTCTAGGATACTTTTTGGGTCTTTATTTACCAATTTATAATATTTTTGAGCACTAACCTATTGACCCAGTGCCCAGTGCCAGTTGCTGTTTTTCGCATGTTTTTGCCTTTTCAGGTTTACAGTACCAAACGAAGTCCAATTGCCACGAAACTTTTTGATAATTTTTTCTGGACCAAAAGAAGACCTAGAAGCTTAGGAAGGAGGTCGGGAGGCACACGAGGGCCCCACCACACATCAGGGCGTGCCCTGATATGTGGTGGCCCCCTCGTGGCTCTCCCGACGTTCCTCTTCGGCCTATAAATTCTCTAATATTGCAAAAACCCTGGAGGCAGTCTCGTAACCATTTTTCCGCCGCCGCAAGTCTCTGTTCCATCACGAGGCCATCTGGAGTTCCGTTTCGGCACCCTGCCGAAGGGGGGATCGATCGCGGAGGGCCTCTTCATCAACCTTGTTACCCTCATGATGATGTGTGAGTAGTTCACCACAGACCTACGGGTCCATAGCTAGTACCTAGATGGCAATCTCTCTATCTTATGATCTTCAATACAACGGTCATCGCATCTTCGCTTTGATATATCCGATGTAATCCTATTGTGCGGTGTGTTTGGTGGGATCCAACGAATTGTGTGTTTATGTTCAGATTATTCATGAAAATATGTGAGATACCTCTGATATATATTATCTATTAATTGCATGATCATTATAGCTTCGTAATGCTCTCCGATCTATTGATGTGCTTTGGCCAAGTAGATTGATATTTCATCGGTGGGGGTGGTGTGTTGTGGTAGGTTCAACCTGGCGAGTTTCTATATCCCAATGACAAAGTAGGGGACAAGATGCGTCTTTGTGTTATTGCTACTAAGGATAAAATGATGGGGTTCACACATATTGATTGAGTTTACTTTGTCTACATCATGTCATCGTTCTCCAAGCATTACTCTATTTTACTTAATACTCTAGATGCATGCTGGATAGCGGTCGATGAGTGGAGTAATAGTAATAGGTGCAGGCAGGAGTCGGCCTATTTGTTTATGGACGTGATGCCTATATACACATGAGCATTGCCGTGAAAATCGCATAACTATCCGCTTTTCTATCAATTGCCCAACAGTAATTTGTTACCCACTGTATGCTGCCTACATGAGAGATGCCGCTAGGGAACACTATGGCCCCCAGATCTATTCACTTATATAATTACAAACGCTATTATTACCTCGCTGCCTTTATTTACTTTTTATTTATTTTGCAATTTATATTTATCAACAATTATCTACACAACTCATTTGCTTGCAAATAACGAGATCAAGGGGATTCACAACCCACTTGCCCGATAAGACATCCATTTTGCGTCATGATTGCCTACTGATATTTATTATGTTTTGTTGAATAATAATGCTTTAGGGAGTATTTCTAATGCCTTTTCTCTCATAATATGCAAGGTTTACACAAAGAGGGAGAATACCGGAAGCTGGAATTCTAGACCTGAAAAAGCACATCCGAGATACCTATTCTGCACATCTCCAATGGAGCTAAAACTTTACGGAGAATATTTTTGGAATTAATAAAAAATACTGGAGCAAAGAACTACCGGAGGGGGCCACCCTGGTGGGTTGTGCCCTCCTCGGCCCACCTCTGGTGCCCATCTTCTGGTATATAGGCTCTTTTGACCTAGAAAAAAAAGAGGACTTTCAGGATGGAGCGCCGCCGTCTCGAGGCGGAACTTGGGCAGGAGCACTTTTGCCCTCCGGCGGAGCGATTCCGCCGGGGGAACTTCCCTCCTGGAGGGGGAAATCGAAGCCATCGTCATCACCAACACCCCTCTCATCTTTGGGAGGCCAATCTTCATCAACATCTTCAACAGCACCATCTCCTCTCAAACCCTAGTTCATCTCTTGTGTTCAATCTTTGTACGGGAACCTCAGATTGGTACCTGTGGGTGACTAGTAGTGTTGATTACATCTTGTAGTTGACTACTATATGGTTTATTTGGTGGACGATTATATGTTCAGATCCATTATTCTATTCAATACCCCTCTGATCTTGAGCATGAATATTATTTGTGAGTAGTTACCTTTGTTCTTGAGGTCACGGAGAAGTCATGTTCCAAGTAATCATGTGAATTTGATATGTGTTCGATATTTTGATGATATGTACGTTGTGATTCCCTTAGTGGTGTCATGTGAACGTCGACTACATGACACTTCACCATCTTTGGGCCTAAGGGAATGCATTGTGGAGTAGTTATTAGATGATGGGTTGCTAGAGTGACGGAAGCTTAAACCCTAGTTTATGCGCTACTTCGTAAGGGGCTGATTTGGATCCAAACGTTTAATGCTATGGTTAGATTTTATCTTAATACTTTTCTCGTAGTTGCGGATGCTTATGAGGGGGTTAATCATAAGTGGGAGGTTGTTCAAGTAAGAACAACACCCAAGCACCGGTCCACCCACATATCAAATTATCAAAGTAGCGAACACAAATCAAACCAATGTGATAAAAGTGACTAGATGAAATTCCCGTGCACCCTCAAGAACACTTTGCCTATTACTAGAAACCGTTCTGGCCTGTCCTTTGCCACAAAAGGATTGGGCTACCTTGATGCACTTTATTTACCGTTATAGTTACTTGCTCGTTACCAATTATCTTGCTATCAAACTATCTGTTACCTACAATTTCAGTGCTTGCAGAAATTACCTTGCTGAAAACCGCTTGTCATTTCCTTCTCCTCCTCGTTGCGTTCAACACTCTTACTTATCAAAACGACTACGATTGATCCCCTATACTTGTGGGTCATCAAGACTCTTTTCTAGCGCCATTGCTGGGGACTGAAGTGCTCTTGGTAAGTGGAAGTCGGTAAGGAACAACTTATACTACGTGCTGAAATTTATTGTTACTTGCTACTATGGAAAAAAAAATCCTTCGTGGGGTTTGTTCGGGGTATCTTCACCTCGATCGGAACCACAATTAGTTGCCCCTCAACCTATTGCACCTACTGAAAATATTGGTTATGAAATTCCTTTGGGTATGGTAGAACAACTGCTTGCTAAACCTTATGCAGGAGATGGAACTGAACACCCTGATATGCACCTATATATGTGAACGAAATTTGTGGATTATTTAAGCTTGCAGGTCTACCCGGATATGAAGCTAAGAAGAAGGTTTTCCCTTTATCTTTGAGGGGAAAAGTATTGACATGGTATAGGCTATGTGATGATATTGGATCATGGAACTGGAATCGTTTGCAATTGGAATTCCACCAAAAGTTTTATCCCATGCATCTAGTTCATCGTGATCGGAATTATATATATAATTTTTGGCCTCGTGAAGGAGAAAACATCGCTCTAGCTTGGGGGAGGCTTAAGTCAATGTTATATTCATGGCCCAATCATGATATCCCGAGAGAAGTTATTATTCAGAATTTTTATGCTCGGCTTTCTCATAATGATCAATCCATGCTCGATACTTCTTGTGCTGGTTCTTTTATGAAGAAGACTATTGAATTCAAATGGGGTCTCTTAGAAAGAATTAAACGCAACTCTGAAGATTGGGAACTCGACGAAGGTAATGAGTCAGGTATAAAGCTTAAGTTTGATTGTGTTAAATCTTTTATGAATACCGATGCTTTTCACAAGTTTAGCACTAAATATGGACTTGACTCTGAGACAGTAGCCTCTTTCTGTGAAGCATTTGCTACTCACGTTGATCTCCCTAAGGAGAAGTGGTTTAAATATCATCCCCATATTAAAGAAGAAATTAAAGAACCGGTCATAGCTAAAGATGAAACCATCATTTACAATGTTGATCCAGTTGTGCCTACCGCTTATATTGAAAACCCACCTTTCCCTGTTAGGATAAAGGAACATGCTAAGGTATCAACTGTGGTTCGCAAGAGTAATATTAGAGCACCTAAACCCCCTGAGCAAATTAAAGTAGAACCTAGTGTTGCTATGGTTAAAGATCTCTTGGTAGAAAATATTGATGGGCATGTTATCTACTTCTGTGATGAAGCTGCTAGAATTGTCAAACCTGATGAAAAAGATAAACATAGACCCGTAGTGAGCATGCCTGTTGTCTCCGTCAAAATAGGAGATCATTACTATCATGGTTTATGTGACTTGGGTGCTAGTTTTAGTGCCATTCCTTTTACCTTATACCAAGAAATTATGAATGACATAGCACCCGTTGAAATAGAAGACATTGATGTTACTATTAAACTTGCTAATAGAGACACCATCACACCACTTGGGATTGTTAGAGATGTTGACGTCTTGTGTGGGAAAATAAAATATCCTACTGATTTTCTAGTTCTTGGTTCCCCACAACATGACTTTTGTCCCATTATCTTTGGTAGACCTTTCTTGAGCACCGTCAATGCTAAGATAGATTGTGAAAAACAAACTGTCGGTGTCAGTTTTGGTGATGTGTCTCATGAGTTTAATTTTTCCAAGTTTAGTAGACAACCTCGTGATAGAGCGTTATCTAGTAAGGATGAAATAATTGGTCTTGCTTCTATTGTCGTGCCTCCTACTGATCCATTAGAACAATATTTGCTTAACCATGAAAATGATATGCACTTGCGTGAAAGAAATGAAATAGATAAAAAATTCTTTGAACAACAACCTCTCCTAAAACACAATTTGCCTATTGAAACTCTTGGAGTTCCTCCTCCACCTAAAGGTGATCCTGTGTTTGAATTAAAGCAATTGTCGGACACTTTGAAGTATGCTTATCTTGATGAGAAAAAGATATATCATGTTATTATTAGTGCTAACCTTTCAGAACATGAATAAGAAAGATTATTAAAGGTTCTAAGGAAGCACCGTGCTGCTATTGGATATACTCTTGATGATCTTAAGGGCATTAGTCCCACTCTATGTCAGCACAAGATTAATATGGAACCTGATGCTAAACCCGTTGTTGATCACCAACAACGATTGAATCCTAAGATGAAAGAAGTGGTAAGAACTGAAATATTAAAGCTTCTGGAAGTAGGTATAATCTATCCCATTGCTGATAGTAGATGGGTAAGTCCCGTTCATTGTGCCCTAAGAAAGGAGGTATTACCATTGTTCCTAATGATAAAAATGAACTCATTCCGAAAAGAATTGTCACTGGCTATAGAATGGTAATTGATTTTAGGAAATTAAATAAAGCTACTAGGAAGGATCATTACCCTCTGCCTTTCATTGATCAAATGCTAGAAAGATTGTCTAAGCACACACACTTTTGTTTTCTGGATGGATATTCTGGTTTCTCTCAAATACCTGTGTCACAATCTTATCAAGAGAAAACCACCTTTACTTTTCCTTTTGGAACCTATGCTTATAGACGTATGCCTTTTGGTTTATGCAATGCACCTGCTACCTTTCAAAGACGTATGACTGCTATATTCTCTGATTTTTGTGAAAAGATTGTGGAGGTTTTCATGGATGATTTTTCCATTTACGGAACTTCTTTTGATGATTGCTTAAGCAACCTTGATCGAGTTTTGCAGAGATGTGGACAAACTAATCTCGTCTTGAATTGGGAGAAGTGCCACTTTATGGTTAATGAAGGTATTGTGTTGGGGCATAAAATATCTGAATGAGGTATTGAGGTGGATAAAGCTAAAGTTGATGCAATTGAGAAAATGCCATGTCCTGAAGATATTAAAGGTATTCGAAGTTTCCTTGGTCATGCTGGTTTCTATAGGAGGTTCATTAAAGACTTCTCTAAAAATTTGAGGCCTCTTACTAATCTTTTGCAAAAAGATATCCCTTTTGTCTTTGATGATAATTGTGTGGAAGCCTTTGAAACACTCAAGAAAGCCTTAACCTCTGCACCTATCGTTCAACCACCTGACTGGAACTTGCCTTTTGAAATTATGTGTGATGCTAGTGACTATGTTGTTGGCGCTGTTCTAGGACAAAGAGTTGATAAGAAATTGAATGTTATCCATTATGCTAGCAAAACTCTAGACAGTGCTCAGTGAAATTATGCTACTACTGAAAAAGAATTTTTAGCAGTTGTGTTTGCTTGTGATAAATTTAGATCCTATATTGTTGATTCCAAGGTTATCGTTCACACTGATCATGCTGCTATAAAATATCTCATGGAAAAGAAAGATGCTAAACCTAGACTCATTAGGTGGGTTCTCTTGCTTCAAGAATTTGACTTACATATCATTGATAGGAAGGGAGCTGAGAACCCCGTAGCCGACAACTTGTCTAGGTTAGAAAATATTCTTGATGACCCACTACCTATTCATGATAGTTTCCCTAATGAACAGTTAGCTGCAATAAATGTTTCTCAAAACACTCCTTGGTATGCTGATTATGCTAACTATATTTTTGCAAAATATATACCACCTAGCTTCACATACCAACAAAAGAAAAAATATTTCTATGATTTAAGACATTACTTTTGGGATGATCCACGTCTCTATAAAGAAGGAGTAGATGGTATTATTAGACGTTGTGTACCTGAGCATGAACAGGAACAAATCCTACGGAAATGTCATTCCGAAGCTTATGGAGGACATCATGCGGGAGATAGAACTGCTCACAAGGTATTGCAATCTGGTTTTTAGTGGCCTACTCTCTTCAAGGATGCCCGTAAGTTTGTTTTGTCTTGTTATGAATGTCAAAGAATTGGTAATATCGGTAAGCGTCAGGAAATGCCTACGAATTATTCACTTGTTGTTGAACCATTTGACGTTTGGGGTTTTGATTATATGGGACCTTTTCCTTCCTCTAACGGATACACTCATATTTTGGTTGCCGTTGATTATGTCACTAAGTGGGTAGAAGCTATTCCAACTAGTAGTGCTCATCACCACACCTCCATTAAAATGCTTAAAGACGTTATCTTCCCAAGGTTTGGAGTCCCTAGATACTTAATGACTGATGGTGGTTCACACTTTATCCATGGTGCTTTCCGTAAGATGCGTGCTAAATATGATGTTAACCATAGAATTGCATCACCCTATCATCCTCAATCTAGTGGTCAAGTTGAACTTAGCAATAGAGAAATAAAATTGATATTACAAAAAACTGTCAATAGGTCTCGAAAAAATTGGTCTAAGAAACTAGATGATGCACTTTGGGCCTATATAACAGCTTATAAAAATCCTATGGGTATGTATCCATACAAAATGGTATATGGTAAAGCTTGTCATTTGCCTCTAGAGTTAGAACATAAAGCATTTTGGGCAATTAAAGAACTCAATTATGATTTCAAACTTGCCGGTGAGAAGAGGCTATTTGATATTAGCTCACTATATGAATGGAGAACCCAAGCTTATGAAAATGCCAAACTATTCAAAGAAAAAGTAAAAAGGTGGCATGACAAAAGAAACCAAAAGCGGGAATTCAAAATAGGAGATTATGTTCTTTTGTTCAACTCTCGTTTAAGATTTTTTGCAGGTAAGCTTCTCTCCAAATGGGAAGGACCATATATTATCGAAGAGGTTTATCATTCTGGAGCTATCAAGATTAATAATGCCGAAGGTACTAACCCGAAGGTGGTCAATGGACAAAGAATTAAACACTATATCTCAGGTACGCCTATTAATGTTGAAAGCAATGTTATCCAAACCATGACACCGGAGGAACACATAAAAGAAACCTTCTGGAACACTCCAGAATTCTGAAAAATAGGAGGTACGTGATACGGTAAGTAAACGGACTCCAAAAAACCCAAAAAAATATTTTTGTTAGTTTTGGAATATTAGAAAATTTTGGAAATTAAGAAATAAACCGGAAGGCGATCGAGGTGAGCACGATACAACAGGGCGCGCCAGCCCTGCTAGGCATGCCCTGGTGGGTTGTGCCCACCTCGGACACCTTCCCGACTCCGTTTTCCTTCCATATGCTTGATTTCCAAGAATAAAAATTCTCTATATATACCCCCGATTGTTTTGACGACCGCATCGTACAAAAATCCTCTGTTCTTGTTTCGTGCTGTTTTCCTGGTAGATCTGAAAATATGTCGTCTCAAGATTCAGAGGGGGAGAGCTATGTTGCTAACTATATTGCAAACCCCAAGATCTATGGAGAAGTGGAGCACTATGATGGACCTCAGACGAGGAGGAAGGCGCTGCCATGAAGGAAACAAAGGATGATAGCTTTGAGGAGGAGGATGACCCACTACCTCAACCCGGAGACATGCATGCGGAATTCAAGAAGTCAAGCATCCCTAGAGGATCCAAACCTGAGGTTCAATTTATCCCATCTCGTTTTCTGCAGGAGAGCAAGGCGGCGTTATGCAAAAAGATATTAAAACTCGAGTTGGAGAACGATGATCTAAGGGAGGAAAATTTTATGCTCAAATATAAGTTGAAGAAGAAGGCCACATCATCACCACCACCTTCTTCATCACCACCACCAAAGGAGACTTGAGCACACGGGTATGGGCACTCCCCTTGGCTTGAGCCAAGCTTGGGGGAGGTGCCCCGGTATCGTACCACCATCACTTTTATTCACCTTTACCTATTCTAGATTGATCTTTAGTTTCCTTTTGATTTAGTTGAATAAAAGTTTAGCATGATCTATTTTCGTGTGTTAGTTTCGTGGTCTACCTATCTATGTAATCGAGTGAGAGTTATATAATAAAATTTAGTTTGAGTTTTTGCCTCTCTACTTTCTTGTTGCAATCAAAATAAAAGGAAAGAGAAATAAATGAAAAGGATCATATGCTAATCTTATGGTGAGTAATGACATCACATAAAGAAAAGTATAAGTAGTAAAATTTATAGGAGACTGGCAAACATAGCATTGGTCAATGATGCAATTCATGAAAGAATTAATAAGGGAAGAGAAGATTCACATGCAAATACACTATCTTGGACATCTTTTATGATTGTGAGCCCCCATTAAATATTATATGTCAAAATGGTTGACGTTGGACAAGGAAGACAATGTAATGATTTATATTTGTTCACATCCACATAGAAGTTATATTGTCATAGATCCTTCAACATGTGGGCCTTCCTCAATATCTTTGCTAGCCAAAAATTCCGCACTAAGTAGAGATACTACTTGTGCATCCAAAAAACCCAAACCCAAATTCACTCTTTGAGAGTCCACCATACCTACCTACGGATCGAGTAAGATCCTTCAAGTAAGTTGTCATCGGTGCAATAAGGCAATAAAAATTGCTTCTAAATGTGTTTTGATGAATTAGTGTAAGAGAAAACTGAGCGCTATACTAACTTATGATGGCAAAGTAATAAAAGTGACGGATGGCATAATAAAGGTTGCTATCATATGGGGCAATATAGCGTGACGTTCTTTTACATTAAGGGATTGGGCATACAAACCAAAAAGCGCATGACAACCTCTGCTTCCCTCTGCGAATGGACTATCTTTTACTTTCATGTATTTACTTTTATGCAAGAGTCAAGTATTCTTCCCTATTCCTTTTTACTTTTTATTTTGCAAGCATCATGTTGTGAGGAAAGATCTAGGCACATATATCCAGTTGGATGTGAGTGGGCATGAGTTATTATTGTTGACATCACCCTTGAGATGAATACGTTGGGAGGCGAAACTATAAGCCCCTATCTTTCTATGTGTCCGGTTGAAACTTTTTGCTCATGGGTATGTTGTGAGTGTTAGCAATCATAGAAGACTAAATGATGGTTGAGTATGTGGACTTGCCAAAAGGCTCCGACATGAGACCCTTCCTGAAAATATGATGAATTGTAGTTGCAAAGTTGATCGAGAACATAGTTTGTTGGTTTTCAATAAGGTTTATGCTTTATACTTCTATGTTGTGATGAATTGTTACTTGTTCATGAGAAGCTATATGATGAAAATATATGAATAAGTTTTATGATACAGTTTGTTGCTGTTATGATAATAAGCATGATGCTACTATGTCTGTATTTTGTTTTTATCGACACCTCTCTCTAAAACCATGTGGACATGCTTTTCAATTTCGGCTTTTCGCTTGAGGACAGGCGAGGTCTAAGCTTGGGGGAGTTGATACGTTCATTTTGCATCATGATTGCCTACTAATATTTATTATGTTTTGTTGAATAATAAAGCTTTAGGAGTGGTTCTAATACCTTTTCTCTCATAATATGCAAGGTTTACACAAAGAGGGAGAATACCAGCAGCTGGAATTCTGGACCTGAAAAAGCACATCAGAGATACCTATTGTGCACATCTCCAATGGAGCTGAAACTTTACGAAGAATATTTTTGGAATTAATAAAAAATACTAGAGCAAAGAACTACCAGAGGGGGCCACCCTGGTGGGCACAAGACACCAGGGCGCGCCAGGCCCCCCAGGCGCGCCCTGGTGGGTTGTGCCCTCCTCGGCCCACCTCCGGTGCCCATCTTCTGGTATATAGGATCTTTTGACCTAGAAAAAATAAAGAGAGGACTTTCGGGACGGAGCACCGCCGTCTCGAGGCGGAACTTGGGCAGGAACACTTTTGCCCTTCGGCGGAGCGATTCCGCCGGGGGAACTTCCCTCCCGGAGGGGGAAATCGAAGCCATCGTCATCACCAACACCCCTCTCATCTTTGGGAGGCTAATCTTCATCAACATCTTCAACAGCACCATCTCCTCTCAAACCCTAGTTCATCTCTTGTGTTCAATCTTTGTACCGGAACCTCAGATTGGTACCTGTGGGTGACTAGTAGTGTTGATTACATCTTGTAGTTGATTACTATATGGTTTATTTGGTGGAAGATTATATGTTCAGATCCATTATGTTATTCAATACCCCTCTGATCTTGAGCATGAATATTATTTATGAGTAGTTACCTTTGTTCTTGAGGTCACGGGAGAAGTCATGTTGCAAGTAATCATGTGAATTTGATATGTGTTCGATATTTTGATGATATGTATGTTGTGATTCCCTTAGTGGTGTCATGTGAACGTCGACTACATGACACTTCACCATCTTTGGGCCTAAGGGAATGCATTGTGGAGTAGTTATTAGATGATGGGTTGCTAGAGTGACAGAAGCTTAAACCCTAGTTTATGCGCTACTTCGTAAGGGGCTGATTTGGATCCAAACGTTTAATGCTATGGTTAGATTTTATCTCAATACTTTTCTCGTAGTTGCGGATGCTTGCGAGTAGGTTAATCATAAGTGGGGGGTTGTTCAAGTAAGAACAACACCCAAGCACCGGTTCACCCACATATCAAATTATCAAAGTAGTGAACACAAATCAAACCAACATAATAAAAGTGACTAGATGAAATTCCCGTGCACCCTCAAGAACACTTTGCCTATTACTAGAAACTGTTCTGGCCTGTCCTCTCCACAAAAGGATTGGGCTACCTTGCTGCACTTTATTTACCGTTACTGTTACTTGCTCGTTACCGATTATCTTGCTATCAAACTATCTATTACCTATAATTTCAGTGCTTGCAGAAATTACCTTGCTAAAAACCGCTTGTCATTTCCTTCTGCTCCTCGTTGGGTTCGACACTCTTACTTATCGAAAGGACTACGATTGATCCCCTATACTTGTGGGTCATCACCCGCATTGGGTGCAAGTCATTTGTTCATTTGTGTGCGGCCGCTGAAGACGGTTGAGGATTGATATTCCTATTGGTTCGATAAACCTTGGTTTCATAACTGACGGAAATACTTACCCACTTTGTGCTGCAATTACCCGTTCCTCTTCACGGAAAACCCAACGCAGATCACAAGTATCAGAGCTCCATTCCGGTGCCCTGCCGGAGGGGGGATCAATCACGGAGGGCTTCTTCATCAACCTTGCTGCCCTCATGGTGATGTGTGAGTAGTTCAACACAGATCTACGGGTCTGTAGTTGACGTGGCTTGAGACTGCGTTGGTATTTCCCCAAAGAGGAAGGGATGATGCAGCACAGCTACGGTAAGTATTTCCCTCAGTTATGAAACCAAGGTTATCGAACCAGGAGGAGAACCAAGCAACACTATGTAAACGGTACTTGCATACAAAGAACAAATACTTGCAACCCGACGCGTAAGAGAGGTTGTCAATCTCTCCACGGTAAAAAGTTAGATTAGTTTGTATGAGATTGGATAAATAGATCGCACAACAACACAAAATTAAAGAAGCAAATAAAAAGTGCAGCAAGGTATTTTTGGGTTTTTGGAATAATAGATCTAAAAACAAAAGCGACAAAAGATAGATCGGAAAGCAATATGTTGAAAGAATAGACCCGAGGGCCGTAGGTTTCACTAGTGGCTTCTCTCATGAGTATAACACACGGTGGGTAAACAAATTACTGTTGGGCAATTGATAGAAGATCAAATAATCATGACGATATCCAAGGCGATGATCAATATATAGGCATCGCGTCCAATATTAGTAGACCGAAACGATTCTGCATCTACTACTATTACTCCACACATCGACCGCTATCCAGCATGCATCTAGTGTATTAAGTTCATGGGGAAACGGAGTAATGCAATAAGAATGATGACATGATGTAGACAAGATCTATTCATGTAGGAATAGACCCCATCTTGTTATCCTTAATAGCAACGATACATGCGTGCCTCGCTGCCCCTTCTGTCACTGGGAGAGGACACCGCAAGATCGAACCCATCACAAAGCACCTCTTCCCATGGCAAGAAAAATCGATCTAGTTGGCCTAACTAAACCAAAGATTCAAAGAAGAAATATGAAGCTATAAGTAATCAAGCATATAAGAGAACAAAGAAGACTCAAATAATATTCATGGATAGAAGTTGATCATGAACTCAAAATTCATCGGATCCCAACAAACACACCGCAAAAAGTCATTACATCAAATAGATCTCCAAGAGACCATTGTATTGAGAATCAAAAGAGAGAGAGAAAGCCATCTAGCTACTGCCTACGGACCCATAGGTCTATGGTGGACTACTCACGCATCATCGGAGAGGCGCCAATGAGGATGATGAACCCCTCCGTGATGGTGTTAGATTGGATCTCGCGGTTTTGGAACTTGTGGCGGCTGGAAGTGTATTTCATCGACTCCTCTAGGGTTTCTGGAATATTTGGGTATTTATAGAGCTCAGAGGCGGTGGAGGAGACCTCCGTGGGACCTACAACCCATTAGGGCGCGCCGGGGGCCTCTGGCATGCCCTGGTGTCCTGTGGGCCCCATGGGCTTCCTCCCAGGTGCTTCCTTGGCTCCCAAGTTGTCTTCTCGTCAAAAAAAATCTCCAAAAAGTTTCGTGGAAATTAGACTCCGTTTGGTACTGATATTCTGCGAAGTAAAAAACAAGCAAAAAACAGCAACTCGCACTTTGGCACTATGTCAATAGGTTAGTCCCAAAAAATGATATAAAGTTGCTATAAAATGATTGTAAAACATCCAAGAATGATAATATAACAACATGGAACAATAAAAAATTATAGATACGTTGGAGACGTATCAGCATCCTCAAGCTTAATTCCTACTCGTCCTCGAGTAGGTAAATGATAAAAACAGAAATTTTGATGTGGAATGCCGCCTAACATGTTCATCACATATTCTTTTCTTTTGTAGCATGGACATTTGGACTTTTAGATGGTTCAAAGCAATAGTCTAGTTTTGACATGAAGACTTTAATACTCAAGCATACCAACAAGCAACCATGTCTTTCAAAATATCAACACTAAAGAAAGTTATCCCTAGCCTATTTGGGTGGAGTAATAATAATAGGTGCAGGCAGGAGTCGGCCTATGTGCTTATGGATGTGATGCCTATATATACATGATCTTTGTCGTGAATATCACATAACTATGCGCTTTTTCTATCAATTGCCCAACAGTAATTTGTTTACCCACCGTATGCTTCCTATGAGAGATGCCGCTAGGGAAAACTATGGCCCCCGGGTCTATTAACTTATATATTTACAAAACCTATCATTACCTTGCTGCCTGTCAGTGTACAAAGAACCAGGGTATCTATTACCCAGACTTGTGCGCGGGCAACCCCCTGGGGCCGACAAGACCTAGCAAAACCTTGGAATCAAATACAGCAGCATCAAGGAGACAGAAAGCCAAAGGCCGGGGCCCCGGCAAGACCTTGCCGGGAAGGCTCAGAGCCCCGGCAAGCCCTGCACCCGGCAAGACTTCGCCACTGTTCAAGCGCGCTGCCCTAGGGCAACTACCAGCTTGTCTTTTAGCTGTTGTCCCCCTGGGAGCGTGTCAGACGCTGACGGTGTGAAGGCTTAAGCGGTGCGATGGGACGGCTCCTTTTTCCATCCCCAAGTAAGGCAGGGACACCTCAACGGAGCATTAAATGCTCTTGTCCTAAGCCGTCAGTATTAGGTATGATAGCACTGTAGTTGCTTTACACCTAATGTGTACCCTGTGCACTACTGTCGGCGACCCCTTCGAAGGTATAAAAGGAGGCCCGAGGTGCAGCTACAGGGAAGATCTTTTTCGGCCCGTTCTGCGTGTGTAGCTGCTATTCACTGTAGCGCTCCAAGAACTGGCCTAAAAACACATCCAATACAACCAAGCAGGAGTAGGGTTTTACGCTTCCGAGCGGCCCGAACCTGGGTAAAATCCCTTTGTGTTGATCGTTCGATCTGCTCTCTGTGCAAGCCTTCTTCCCCGCCGAATCGTAAAGGGATCCTCGTGATCCCATAGGTGTCGTTTCCGACATCTTTGGCGCGCCAGGTAGGGGAAGAAAGGTTGCGTGGACCTGATCTGGCGATCAGCGCGCCAGCTTTTCATCATCATCACCGCCATGGCCCCCAAGAGGAAGGGTCTCATGGCGGTTGGATCGTCCGCGTCCGCTGCACCTATGCTTACACGCACGGGTGACGGTGTCGACGCAGGTGGAGGAGGGAGTAGAGATCCCGAGCTTCCACAATGCTCTGGTGATCGTAGCCAGGCGAGCGGCGTCGTTCGCGCCGCTGGATCCAGGGATGGAGCCGTGCTGCCAGCAGGCGGTGCGGCGAACTCCAGAGATGGAAGGGCGCCTTCCAAGACACCTACACCGGTGCACGTGCCGCGACCTTCTCAGGGCACGCGCGATGAAAGTCGCCGTGATGTTGGTGGCTCCGGGCGTCCCCATGGAAAGTCTCCTGAGCATCAACCTCGGGACGCACAAGACCAACATGCACGTCCACGTGCTGGTGGAAGTGGCGTACGGACGCGGGACCGTGATGTAGCTCCTTCCAACATAGTTGGGAGTCAGAGCACATCACGTTCCTCGCACCTGTCGCCGCCGCCTACACGAGCAGAAGCGCTGGCACGTGCGCAGCTGCTCCTGAACTTCCCTCCTGCTGCGGACAAGCTCGACGAATGGAGAGCTGCCATTCAGAGCCTCGTTGATCTCGCCAACGAAGATAAGCCGGAGCGGGCGGAACCCTCGCGGCGGCGGTCCGTTGAGCCGGCGCGCGTCGGCGGTGAGAAGACTGTGGGCGGTATGACTACGGTGTATTCTCCCCCACAGCAGCAGCAGCGGACGATGACTCGACAGGTCGACACTCGTGAGGACGATTCCACAGCGTCGTCCGACCCGCGGACTCGCCGCGATCAACGTCAAGTTCTTCGGGAGCGAGGCAAGGAAGACGCTCGAACTACCATCGAGCGGCGTCGGGAAGCACGCTACCAATCCGACAAGTGCGCGGGGCCCACTGTAGATAAGCCTGCGCCGGGGTATCCTGTCGATCTACCTTACGAGGTGGGTTGTCCAGCGTTTACCCGTGAGCTGCGGCGAGTCTAGTGGCCCAATTCCCGCACATTCAAGCCGGAGGTCCCGGAGAAATACGACGGCAAAACC